>JALMGA010000002.1:62922500-64122500 GCA_023333525.1 Aspidoscelis tigris stejnegeri | reverse complement strand
TTTGTGCAGTGAGGAGGTTGCTTACCATGGCTGTTTTAGAAAACAAGCAACTTCTGAGTATGATGTGTCTTTTGCTGAATTTTGAGTGGTTTGAGTGCCTTTGAGTGCTTTTGAGTATGAAGTATCATTAGTGTGTATGTTTTTAAGGTTGTGTTGGTTGTTTGGTGGGTTTTGGCTGCTCTGGGGTTAGAATGTTACAGAATTGCAGGTCGGTGCCTTAATGTCACAGACATCTGGCTGGTCAACTACAATATAAGTCAGTAGTGCTTTCAGGCCTGGTTCCCTTAAGTCCCAAATTTATACTTAAGTCTACTGCCTTCATAAAGCACATTCTCATTAAGCGACTCTTTCTGGGAACAAGCCCTGACATTACAGAGGAATCTTCTCTATTTAGGAATTAGATCTATACTGATGTGTATTTCTGTGTGTGTATTTCACCAGCTTAAGTTCTCATGTTTTTCAGATTTCCAGGTACAGTACAGATTTCTTCAATCAAATAACAGAGATTCTAAATAACTCCATCTGCAAGCCATCCACCATGTTCTTCAAGTCTGAATATTTGCTACAGGAAAGAGTTTTCTTGACACGTGGTTATTGGCATATTTGTATCTAATTAATGATGCCTAGCTGTGGCAAAGGCACAGTCAGGACAGTAGCTGACAAATCACTTCTTCTTTTTTTTAATTGTATGGTAAATGTTTCTAAGATTGGTATGGAGGCAATACTGCAGAAGTTTCTCTTACTCAGGTTGCTGATAAAGAGAGTTCCAGATATTACACTCTTCATTTTGATATTGAACCTTCCCCAATATTACCCACATATTATTTCCTGGTCTTTCCTTCATTGTATGTGGTTGTGAGCATGGAGAAAAAGCTGGCAGCACTAACACTTGTATGACTCCATAGAATAGCAGATGAATTCTCCTACCCTTTTGGTAAAAGATGAATCTAAATTATTTTTTTATGTTCACAGAAGTTCGTCATTAGCTTGTTTCTGTGCTTAAAATTTTATTTAAAAGCTCATTGTATCAAACAGTTGAGATATACCATCTGCCAAGAAGGCTGGATTTATAAGAACCAGCACCTTACAAACCCAAGCTCTCAATGAAAGTGAGGGGAAGATGAGCACTGCGGAGATAATTGGTAGGACTCACTTGCTTTTGTCACTCTCCTCACTCCCTTTATCTCTCCGGTTTGACCAGCTTTGGACCCAGGAGGGGCAGGGCCATGTGGTCTTCATGATAATGTCCCTGCATAGCCCATTATTATCCTGGGATCTCTGAGTCATGCCATAGATTTGCCAAGTCTGTATGGGGATTCCACTGTGAAGCCCATGAGGGCTTACCATGTCCCGACCGCAAAGCTGGCTGGGAAGAGAAGTGAGGTGAGCATCATAGACAAGTAATCTCCATCAGTACTCACCCTTCCTTCAACTTTGTAGAGGGCCTGGCTTTTAGAAGTTGTTTCTTACAAACCTGACCCTCTTCGGCAGGTTCATACGCTGTTGGTGCACAGCCAGGTGTATTTCGCTTTTAATAGTGAAAGATTTCAGGCTTGGGCTAGATAGAAAAACCACTTTACTTGTTAAGTGAGCACAATAGAAAAAAGCCAGACACAATAAACTGTATCTGGATAGTCATTAAAGGCACAGCTTCTTTCAGTCCTGCGCCTTCAACAATACACAAAGTACCTGAGAATTTTGAGTAGCTTTTTCAAAGTGTTTAGAAGCCACTTTCCAGAGAAGAGGCAATTTTCAAAGTATTATTTGTCCTTATGGAGTATACTAGAGTTATCCTGTAAGCTGGAAGACCCCACCCTGGAAGCTATGACTGGTGGGGCTTCATTCTGACAGCAGCAACATTCGCTGCTTCATCGCCTTCCCACTCATCAGCTCATTCACTGTTGCTTTTCCCAAGTCACTTGCTAAGTTGAAAGGAGAAGCTCCTCTGACCACTGATACAGCTAGCTGAGCAGCAGAATCTCCAAAGAAGAAAGAAATGGAGGAAGGAAAGAATGGAGTGGGAATGGATACTGTACTTTAAATGGTGCTGTTTCAGCAGCACACAACCCAAGTACCATTTCAGGCCAACCAATCCTTGAATTACATGGGTCCTTAGATGACTTGAAACAATGAATGGGTCAGTATTCCCTTTTCTGTTGTCCTATAAAAACAGAATTCAGGGAGGGCAAACAGAAGAGGATGCTTGCTTTCATGTCCTTTTTCCAAGTTTTCTATAGGAAGCTGGGCAGTCTCATAAACTGAATTCTGAGAGATTTTTACTCTGGCCCATGTGACTGGCCTTGTATTCTTATGATGGGAACAGATATCTTCAGTTACTCTTGAAACTTTACTAGATGTCATAGAAATGGTAAACTAGAAACATTGAAAAAACAGGACATTATGAGGGAAATGGAGTCCCTTGGGCTTCATCACTAACATTATTCAAGAAGTAAGCAACAATTGTATTCCATTAGCTGAGGCTAAAGTCTTGGTAATTGGACCAAAGTATAGATTCATGTCAGTATTCACCATGAATTCCTTTACCCTATTTCTCTGTGTGTGTGCATGTAACCTGTATGTCTGTTGTTGTCTACCTATATCCAATACAGTCCCACCCAGATGGTCATGTCCCTGGAATGCGAATGGACCGAGGAGTGTCTATGCCTAACATGTTGGAACCAAAGGCAAGTGTAAACAATATTCCCTTTCCTCCAAGACAATAGTTTGCCCATGAAGTAATGCTAATGCATGTTTACATTCCTGCTTGTGTGTTTTTTTTTTTTAATGTTGCACCTTATTTGCTACCTCTCTTTTGCAACAGACCAAGGGCTGGGCATGTAAAACTTTACAGAATCTAGGCAGCAGGGTTCAGAGTGTAGTTATAATTTGTAACCCTTAAACAGATAAAAGTTCATCCAACTGCACTCAACATCTCCTAACTACTTCATACTAATAGAAACTTCCAAAACCAGCAACCATTCATCATAACATTTTGCAGAATTTGATGTCTACAGTGGAGCTGAGAGGAACCATGAGATTTTAGGGTGCCACTTGTGGCAGAATGCAAATACTTTAAATAACAGAAACAGCAAACAACTTCCATTTTGTTGCCAAGAAAACTACATAGGTCTGTTCCTGTAATCACTGGGAATCATGCCTGACTTCAGGATTTCTTTCTCTTGATCTACTGTATTACAATAGGAGGACTTTCTCTACATGATATATTTTTACATCAAAAAAACTATTGTAAAAGGTAGCCAACCCGCTGTTACTACTGCCATGCTACCAGGACGATAATAGTGACTGGAATACACTAATACCTAAATGATACCACAGTGTAATCCCTGGCCTGTGCAGTTTTCCATGAATAGACAGGAACACAGTATAAGACACTGAGTGAATTTAATACAGACATCCTGCAAAGAGTTCATCAGTGTAGTAGATATTAAGACATATGGAGAAAATTGGTATCCATAATTAAGTTACCTGGAATATATAGGAACTCTGATTCAGATTCCTAATTCACTCATTACTTTCTTTTTGATGCATGAGAATTGCTTTCATATCAGTTTTTGCTGGCAAAAGGCTCAGCATTGTCTGTGGCACATAATTATTGTTTTAAGGAGCAAAGATTTTCTGAATTTTTCTATTGTTACTAACAAAAATTTCAGAGCATGAATTTATGTGGTGTAATAGATGATCTTTAAAAATATGGGAAATACACAAATTACTCAGTAATTAACTCAGGGTGCCTTCAGACATGGAAATCAATTGTGGGTTTACCTGGTGTCTGCTGACTCAGTATGTTTTAATTCCACCTGTAGCAACCCAAAAGCTGGCTTCTGGGTAGCCCCAAGTGAAATAATAACCACTGCTATTATGGGAAACCCAGCATCACCAGATTTCCTGTAATGGTGATATTATGGCTTATCAACTCTGGGAATGTATTGGGAATGCTGTAATTACATCTGGCATTCCCAATATAGTTCCATAAAAATCATGGGTTATTGCTCGTGTCTGCAGGTACCCTCAGATGCACAGAAGAATACATTTGGTAACAACTTCAGAGCTGTTCACAAAGCATTTTTTGATTTTGCTAGTTGTATAAAAACATAGGTTTTTTTTTGTTTCACTAAAAACATAAAAACAACATTATTAAAGTTGCATAGAAGAATGAATTGTATGACTGTGATGCTGTGAGATTCTACTACCAATTTTTTTCCAAACTGTATATAAGTATATGTCATTTAAATAATTATAATAAACTAAACAGCATATCTTAATTGTTGACTACATCCTCTTTTTTATGTTTTTGAAATGTCTGGACTATATAACAGATTATTTATGTAATAAATAAAGCCCAAATGTTATGGTCAGCTAGCTTTAAAAATCTGGCAGGACTCTTCTTTCAAGGAGGTGGGGGCAGAATACTTTTGGCAAATTAGTTATCAGGAGAAGATGCTCTTTTCTCATTACTCATAGCCGTCAGAAGGTCTCTTTGCACCTGCTGGCCTGTTATGGTATAACAGTACCATACCAGGAAGGTCAGGATCCAACTAGCCCCAAGCTTGGCCAGAAGTGCTTGTAGTGTGAATGGCAATCCGAGGCACTGTCTGAAGCAACATCCAGTGAGAGGCCGGACACTGCTGCACAACTGTGCAGCTGTAGTTGTGCAGGCATACCCACTTCCTGCACCGTACTCAAAAGTGGGTGAAGACCAACTCCCCCAGGTGTGATCCAGCCAAAATGCTTTTTAACAGTCCTTGGTTGGAACACTCCAGGAAGGGGTTGTTCCACACCGGAACAGCTGTGGTAGTGGAGCAATGTGGACACGCCTGACCAGTGAGCAGATAGAACCACTCCAACTGGTAGGTGCAAAAATACCTTAAAATACCACAGTAAAACCAGAAGGCCATCAGGCCTGGGTTTTTTTCCCCCTCCCATTATAAGGAGCTCGAGATGTCAGTTCTAGAAAGACTATAGAAATTTAGCTTTAGGGTGTAGACCTCACCCAGGAGCATGCCTGAATGGATTCACTAGGACTTAATTTTGTACAGATATCTATAGGATTGTGCCCTTTAACTATTTTGCACCCCTGTGGATGAAACACATCCTGAAAGAGTTGTGGAACTGTCTGAAATAAATACAGCAGCTGAAATAGTGGTAGTTTATTTTTGTAAAACTGTCTTTGTTGAAAGCTTGCACTGATAATTTGTAACGATGATTAAGTGAGAGACAGATATAGCAGTTTGCGTTTTATACTTGCATCTCAATAAACAAGCATAAGCAAAACAGTCATTAAAGCTACATTCACATGCCAGTCTGCTCTCCCCCCCCCCTTGAACACTTTAGAATAGAAAAGGTATTTATTAGATCTGAAAGGGGAACAAGAGGATCACACACCACTGTCTCTAAGGTGCTTTTCGGTCCCTTCTTTTGTTATATGTGAACCCAGCCATAACGGCAAATCTGCTACCAGGTATACAGTGCAAACCTATGAATAGTGATGCAGATGGAGATCCACTTAACTGCATGTATGTGTGTTTAGAGATAATACCAAAGAACATCATTACAACTTTCTAGAAGTATTACGAAACTATAAATGTCAAAACTTACATTTGTCTATTGACCTGTGTTAGGATTTACCAGCATCTTTCAATGGTTCCTCCAGTTGTCAAGAAACTTTCCAAGCACTCGTGCTTCTTCCCTGCCTCCTCCATTATGCAGTGGCAAGAGTGGTTGCATTTTTTGCCTAGCAGAGCTAGAAGAGGTTGAAGGCACCCCGAGCTCTCTTGAAATTGGGTCCTTTTAAGTGTTGCCCTTTGATCTCCATAGAGTCATGGGTCTGCTTGGATTCTGCTTGATCTACCCTCTTCATGGTCAGCACGGAAAAATAACCTGGATTTTGGAGGAGCTTGTACCTACATCATAGCTTCAAAATCGAATGTTTGTTTATTTGTATGCTTTTATACTTCTTTGCAATGACTCAAGGTGGCTAGTAAAGCGCTAAGAAAAGGATTAAAAGAAGAAAAAGAAGAGCTGACCCACAGATAATAAAAACAAAAGCATGGTAGACAGGTGGAGCACTGAAATTAAAGATAGGTCAGACAGAGAAGGTGAATGTTAAATATATACTTGTATTATGTACGTTAAGGTATAACCTTCAGTCTTGCATGTACTGTATTTTCCGGCGTATAAGGCGACTGGGTGTATAAGACGACCCCTAATTTTTCTACTTAAAATGGAGATTTTGCAAAACGGGGGTGCACAGCCTAAACCAAGCCTCGGACTTGGGGAGAGATGGCAGCCTTACCTGCTAATCCCAAGAATGTGGCTTGTAGCTTTCCTTCTGGCGCTGATGCAAGGGAAAAACCTTGCTCTGATAAAGATCTGTGGCTGCAATGCAGCTTTGGAGTCCGCCTCCCTAGCGCGATTCGTCTATGACCCTGTAGGGGAGGGGGTGTTCCACCGAGTGAAATATGAAGAATCCTGCCATCATTTTCCCTTCAGAAGACTCTCTGCTTTCAACCCCTCCCCTACTGGGTCATAGACAAATCTCGCGCTAGAGGGGCAGACTCTTCTAAAGCAGAGAAGATAAAATGAGGGCAGGATTCTTCATATTTCGCTCGTGGAACACCCGTTTAGCAAGGTTTTTTCCTTGTGTCAGCACCAGAAGGAAAGCTATAAGCCACATTATTGAGATTAGCAGGTAAGGCTGCTCTCTCTCCCCAAGTCCAAGGCTCGGTTTAGGCTACACCGCAGTTTTGTAATGGCAGCTGTGGCCAGCAGGAGCCGGGTGAGGGTATTACTGGTGTATAAGACAACCCCCAACTTTTCAGAAGATTTTTTGGGGTTAAAAAGTCATCTTATACGCCAGAAAATATGGGTATATTTTCTGGTGCCCAATAACCTACATAGTTATGGAGCTCCTTTTAATCAAATGGAAGAATAAATGTACCCAAGATAAGGCTTAAATTTCATTATTTCTTTTAAGTTCAGTGCTTTTTTCTTGCAGTATTTTTGTTTTCAACTTGCACTGACCCTTCAAGCAGAATGGTGGATTTGCTTTTACAAAACTTGCACATAGTTACGAACTTGTAGCTCTCCATCTCTCTGTAATGCTGTAGAAAAACAGCGATTGTCCAAAGATGCTGCTAAACACAACCCACACTCTCCTGTCACCATGTTTTATAAAACAAACTTTTTGTGGAGCAGGAAATACATGCAAAAATATCTTTGAAGTAAGCATCACTGAAATCAGTGAAACATATGAGTAGAGACACACAGTGTTGCACTGTGAGCGGAGTTTGTTAACCTGTACTGATCCAATCACAAAATACTCATAAGTTTCTAGGTAGCTCCAATTCCCAAAGTATAGTTAGAAAACCACTCAATTTGGGTTGTATTAAGAGTACACAGGACAGAGGAAGAAGGAAGAGGTGCTTCATTCCATCTCTCTGGACTATTTTCTGGTCAGTTTCACACCAGCACACAGCCCAGGAAGTGAAACAAGTTTCTCTGACCCACAGGACCTGTTGGCTGCCCTGGAAAGGAAGCACTTATTTTCACATGAACAACAACAAAAAAACCAAAAAACAACAGTGAAATGTCTGCTGGGAAAAATCTAGTAAGAAGGGATTATTGGCAGAAAACAATAGTTCCTGAGATTTAGATTTTCTACTTATTGTTTGTTTGCATTGATACTTCTTTCTGTAGTTCAAAAATGATCTGGAGCAGACCTCAATCTAAGTGTTATATTTTTTTAAAAAAAATCACAGACACATGGGAAATAATACCCTGATATTTCAAGTGTTTACTTGGTTTTTTGGTGAATGTGCAGCTGCCCTCCAACTGTGACTGCATTATGCTGGTGAGCTTAATGGTGTCTTTTTGGGTCAGTGAAAATTGTACATAACTATTTCTTCCATATCATTAACAGATTTTCCCATATGAAATGCTCATGGTAACCAACAGGGGGCGAAGTAAAATTCTAAGAGAAGTAGACAGAACAAGGCTGGAGGTAAGAGGAACTGTCCCGGTGATAATAACTTCTTTGCTGTTTAGAAAACACTTAGTACATAAATTTATTATTATTATTTTGTGGTTCTTTTTAAGAAAGAAGGATTCATAAGCTAACAGGAGATTGACAATAAACTCAAACAACTGTGAATGCTTTATCATTATTATATAATGCACATATCTAGACTTCTAGGACTCAAAATTATACCTGTAACCTCTTGTATCTTAAAGTACATATAAGAATAAGTGTATATTGGGTGTTGCATTAAAATTCTTACTAGGAGATACATTAAAGTTTAGCCAAAATATCATTGAAGTGAGCCATACTGATTATTTGCCTAGTGCCCGTAGTCAGGTTGAAAGACACTTCAGGGCGAGTTTGTGAAAATCATCAACCCAAGTATATATATCTTGGTGGTCACACGAATTTATGTATTGAATTGTATTTACAGTGAAGTTACTATCTGCCATTCAATGCTTAAACAAAAATATCAGCAACCTGTACATACCAGCCAAATTCTTTGACAACAGACATTATTGACTCAATCTTGTAAACTGCTTTGAGATTTATAGGATAAAAAATGTGTAAAAATGCCTTAATAAATTATTAACATATGAAACCTCCTTGCACTCACAAAATCAACCTATCCCAGTATTATCAGCTCACAGTTGCTCCTTACACTTCTGAGCAGAGAGATTTCCCTTTCTCTGAGATCTTCTGTATATAAAACTGTTAAACCATCAAGTTCATGGTCCCTTACAACTCTGCAAGACTATTTCTTGTTGTGTGACTGCTCCTTAATTCTGTGGTTGCCTTTCCAGTTTAATGGCTCTAAACTTTTATTTCAAGGGCCAATATCTTATAACAATGTAAAGATAGCCTTAAGTCATGTTCAGCTCTCCACAAGAACATAAGAGAAGCCCTGCTGGATCAGGCTACAGCCAATCTAATCCTGCATCCTGTCTCATATAGTGGTGTACCAATTGCTTCTGGGCATTCAAATGCAGAAGATGAAAACAGTTCCTTCACCTGCTCTCAGTTCCCTGTAAATGGACTTCAGAAGCATCCTGTCTGTCTCTCCAACCTAGAGGCAGTACCTAGACATCAGTTCTAATACCCATTGATACAACTGTGTGAATTTGTCTAACCCTTTCTTAAAGCAAACTAGGCTGATTGTTGTCACTACCTCTTCTGGTAGTAAATTTCACAGACCTATGTCCCTCTGGGTAAAAATTCTTCCCTTACCCATCCTAACTCTCATACCCATCGCCTTGATAGAGATCCCCCTGGTTCTAGTGCTGGGTGATAGAGGTGGGTTTTTTTCTCTATCCAGCTTTTTTTAATATTTATTCTTTAATCAGGTCTCCTCTTAAATACGCTGACACCATGGACGCATCCTTGCAGTTTTCATAGCAGCAGTATGGAAATAGTTTGCACTGCCTTATTTCAAGGAAGTGATGGAGACTGAAAAACTAATCATTTGTCAGTAATTCTTAGTACCTTAATAAGCCAGTCAACCTAAGCTTTTGCTCTCATGGCGTCATCTTCTCATTTCCTTCTGTGCAGCCAGCGGTCTTCCCCACCTGTGCCAGAATGTTCCCTCATCGCCTAGGGAGAGAGTGGGGTGTGCAGATAGGAAGTAAATGCACACATGCGTAAATTTAGCATATATAATAAGGAAAAATGAACCCAACCCTATAGATGAGTAGTGATATAAGTTTCAGTCATTGCATCCATCCCCCTCTCCCTAAACCAAGTCACATAAAAATTAATATCTGTATTTGTCTTTGATTTTTAATCTTTGGTAGTGTCAGAGCAGCTTAATTTGTTTGTACTAGAAGGACATGTTGAGTGCATATTTTTAATTTTCTGTATTACTGTAATATCCCTGTTTGATCATTTGCCTGTAGAAGGTCTGCCAGATTTCTTGCCACAGTCACTCCCAGTTTTCTAAGTATCGTCATTGTAGAACATAGGTCTTCAAAGGATGGGTTGCAGCCAGGTCTAAAGTGGACTGCAAAAAGCATCAATTCAGCCATGCTGATAAACTGGTTAAGAAAAAAGTTACCAGGTGAATATTTAGGATAAAGGTAGACTGTGCATCCCTTGTTTAAACTAACCATTCTCTGTTTTTTCTGCCTTTAGCGTCACTTAGCGCCTGAAGTTTTTCAAGAAATATTTGGCATGACAATACAAGAATTTGATAAGTTACCTCTCTGGAGACGCAATGAGATGAAGAAGAAAGCCAAACTCTTCTGAATCATTCTGCCCTTGGGGAAGCAAAGGGGAGAAATATCACATATAGGATAATGTAATATACTTAAGTTCAAACACTTTTTGGAGAGTGACCACCCAAAGAGGGGGGAAAAGGGAAAATCTGAGAAAGGCACCTATATTTGCCTTGTGATTGTACTAGGGGCTGTCAAGCTTGTCAGAAAAGTATGGCGCAAAAGTATCTGTATTCAAAATCTCAGCAATGACCTTCATGCATTATGAGGTTTTTTCATGATGTGTATACGTAATGTGAAGCTGCTTTGCCCTACCCTGTTTCCCTTCACTTTTGTTCAAAGGTCAAGGGACAATATTGACAGAGCCAGGAAGTACAAATAGGATGCAAACCCATAATTATGTAGTCATGGTTATCTCTAAGGAATGAATGAATATATTCTGTAGTTAAGGAAAGAATCCTGTGTAATATATTTATCCTTCAGGCACATCCATTGCAATTAATTGGCATTGCCTTTTAATGACCTATTATTTTTGCTGTACTTGTATGGCCAGCAAGCCTCTGAGCCAGCTCAACTCTGCTCTGCTACATACCAACCAAATTCTTTGACAACAGACACCCAGCTTGCACTTGTACTTGCACTGCTAGGTATCTCAGTGGCAAACGACCACATTTTGTTGTACAACTTCCTCTCTGCCATTTCCCCCTTCCTGCTCCGTGTCAACTTGTTGAGAATTAATAAGAGAAGAAAAGCTTTAAAAGCCTGGGGCATGCATTTCCACTGTCATTTCAAATATCAGCTCCAGTAAAATTGAAAGCATTAGTCTTAATTCAGTGTTTTGGCCACATGAGACTCAATATGGCATGGATGCAACCCCATGCTCCTATTTTCAAAGAAGTACCACATATGCAGAGACAGCTGAATCACAACTTCTCTTGTTGTCAGCATCTGCCATGGGGTCTGAGAGTGGTGGTGTATCTGCCAAGATAACACCAGGAACATTAATAGTATGCAGTAGAATTGAGGATGTGGACATTTTATGGAAGTGAAATGAAACACCCCTTGGCAGTTCTGCTGCTAGATAAAGCCACTTTTCTGAGAGTGCTCTGATGACAACATACACTGTATCAAGTGAAGCAGTGTGTAGTTTCTTCATCCAATTAAACTACAAATTCTTGCTTTTTAAATGAGGGCTTAGGTTACCATTTTACTTTGTTTCCTATTGCAAAGCTACAGCCAATGTCAATTTCTTTATTCATCATCAGTGCCTAGAAGGAAGAACACTGAGGCAGCTTCTAAGGGTGTTTCTGCACTCTGTCTGAAGAGGTCTACCACCAAGGAAAACACCACAGCCCCAACTTCAAAAGCTTATGCAAGCTTCAAAGATAATTTTTTCAAACCCCAATATGGAGGTAGACATGCTATCTTTGAAGACTGTTCTCTTCAGTTCGACCCTTTTGCACCAGATTTGATTCATGAGTGTTGGGGCTTCAGCCAATTGCTGAAGGAGGTGGGTGCTGCCTTCGGCAGGGAGTCACTTGTGTAGATAAGTATGAGCTATGATGCCTCTATTTTGCTGGTCTGGGACAGTGCAGACAACACCTGTTGTGCTTGATCTGGAACTGGCTGGAGTAGAATTGTTAAAGCACTCCAAGCAAGATGACTGTGGTAACAGGCGAAATCCAGTGAGGCTCACATTACTGCAGAGAGTCTTTCTTCAGAATATTTTACAAAGCTGACTCATTTTGCAGAACACATGGAAAGGTTCTGAATGTTTTGCTCAGTTCTTAAGTTCCTTTGACAGACTCAGAGCTAAACGTACTAAAGGGTTTACCTTTTATTATAAGTCAGGACCTGTAGGCATATGGAGAATATTGAAGTAGCATTAGAAGTGCCATTCACAAAATGGCTGATGTGGGTCTTACAAAAGAATCTAAATCCTGGATCAGTATTTGGCTTGGGCTAGTACTGAGAAAAGAAAGATGGGCGGGGGGGAGAAGTTCCATCGGAAGAATGGAGAGGCATATTCAGTTTTTATGCAGAGGTCAGAGAGTGGCATAACTGCTGTGAGTATGGAACACAGAAGATAAACCCACTAGGTGGCCATTTTGCTTCCATGAATTCACATGCTGTTATGGATGTTTGTGAGGAACTTTGATTTACCTGTGTGGGCCCATGGATGCCATTTCATCCTCGCTTTAAGTTATTGTCATCTATGAAAAGTTTATATATATATCTTAATGGAAATTTCATGCTTGTGTTTCACTTAGGCACCTGTCCCATGTTCTAGGGTGGGTTGATGTCTGAATCACTTATGGTAGAACAAGAGTTTTGAATTCCATTGGTTCAATATATGCAAATGTTTGGGTGTGAACAAGAGTGGATTTTTATCTCAGATTTTTATTAACAAATGCTCAAAAACAAAATTTTCAAATTTTTATTAACAAATGCTCAGAATTTTTCAAATCTTTGTCTTTTGCTCCAGGTTCCAGTTAATGGATCTTTGAGATCTGGTCAAAAATAAAGTAGATCCTGCAAACTGTCTGTTTGCCCATGCTGTATATTCAGAAGCACAAGTGAATTCAGAAAAGTCATTTGTGAAATATTGTAGTTAATTATAGTATAATACAGGGATGTCTAACATGTGGCTCTCCAGATACTGCTGAAGTGTTTTCTGTGCCAACAGCCATTTTCATTAAGGCTGTTTGTTGTGGTTCAGAAGCTTGTGACAGTCCACATATTAGTTGATGGTAGCAGAACCACTTGGGTTGCCTGACTTCATCACAGGTGATAAACAATACTCCTAGGTGAGCTTTCTCACTCTTTTATTACTTGGCTGTAAATACTATCTTGCTAGATGGCAATGAAGGCTTTACACAGATGACAAAGGTGTAAAAGAATGTGTGGTAAATGTGTGGGAAAGTGAAAATAGAAGTCTGCAGAGGCTCTTTCTCCTAACAGGTGATCAGGAAAATCTGCTTACATTTTCAGACTAAGAACCTTTCTGCGCTTACTAATTTTCTGGTTTAAGTAGAGGTTCAAAGACCTGTCTTCCACATGTTTATGTAGAAGTCCCACACCTGCTAGTACTCTCCATCTACACAAGATGGAGCATCCAGAAAACGATCCCCCCCCCATGGTCTGCTTTACCACGAGGGACCCATTTTGATGGCGTCACAAGGTCCATCATTGAAATGGGTTCCCCAAGGGCTATGAGGCCAGGAGCATATGTTCCTGACCATCAGAGCTTTTAAGCAAGCGTAGTGGCTAAACTAGAGATGCCATCCCAACATAGACAGCCATGTTCTGGTCCAAGCACAGACTCTCCCAGCTTGAGGCAGATTGCTTGATTCAGACCACAGTCAGGCACTCTGACCTGGATTACAACAGATAAGTGCAGAAATGCCCTAAGATTAAGGGAAGCAGCCAGTGGTAAAATCTCCCTTGGTCCTGTGGCAAATGATTACTGACTGATAACATGTCTTCAACCATGATATTTTTACTTGGTAAATATTTATAAAAAGTCAATAAGTATTAGTTAGTGGGATGAAGCTGCCTCAGCTGCAAAATAATACAGCTTCAGTTCAGCAAGAAAGAACAGACACACTGTGAGGAAAATGGGACCTCTCAACTGTTCTTAGTTTCTCTTGCATTCCAGAGTAATGATAGTTAACAGCAGATTATAATAGCCTTAAGAGGTGTAGCGAGCTTTTACGACTTTGGTCCATAACTTGTCTTCCTGTAGTCTTGTCTTTTTCAAATTACCTGCCATTTTAATGCCACCACCACCCCTTTCCTGGATTAATTGTTTGCAGTGGATCAGGCTGATCATGTGGATTTGGAAGTCCTCTCCTTAGAATTGCTTTTGCCATAGCAGTACATCTATAATCTCTCTGGAGTGGCACTCTTTCCTACTTTTTCTCTGTAGTGTCACTGACTGGCCTGTGCAAAGGGGTGAAGGCAATACAGCCAGTTAGCCAACTTTAAGCCACACCAGCTAGAGGCAATTGGCGTCCTAAGATACACTTATAGTGTAAATAGATGGGGTGTGAGTGTTCCAAAAGCACAGCATCTGTTCCTTGCTGGCAGACATTCTTTAGGAACATTTCCTTTATTTGAGCAATCAGAGAGACCAGGCTGTGTGTGGTGTTTGCTTGACTCTAGTCTATGTGGCATGCAACCTCTTAACTGTGAGGAGGGGCAGTTGTGGCTTGGCTGTGTGGAATGGCAAGTACTTTACTTATCTCAGCTTTTGTTACCTTTCTTTTATCAGTTGCCATATGAACAAAAACCTCTGCTTGTTGATTTCCTTTTACTCTTAGAACGTAGAGTGATCCTCTTCATTTATGAAATGCAACATTTAGGTTTTTCCTCAGCAGTAGAAATGAGTGACTAAGATTCTGCTCATAGCCACTAGAAAAACAAAACAGTTGCTGTTTTTCACCTATTATGAACCAGATATAAATATCTGGAAAATAAAGCAGGAGTGGCCTGGTTCTGATGTGCACCTTAGAACATCCCCACTCTACTCCGATCTTAGATGACACCACTGCTTGGGTAGTGATAGGGAAAGGACTGAATTAAAGAAGACAAAATAGGCAGAGTCCTGGAGTGGGAAGAATCCATTAGGAACTGGGGCAGGGAAGTGGAGCTGGAAGTTTCTTCCCCCAGCAAGAATTAGTTTGTGGGCTTTGTCTTGATGTCTATGTGCCTCTGGCAAATCTTCATTTGATCAAATCCT
Organism: Aspidoscelis tigris stejnegeri; assembly: GCA_023333525.1. Lineage (NCBI taxonomy): Eukaryota > Metazoa > Chordata > Lepidosauria > Squamata > Teiidae > Aspidoscelis > Aspidoscelis tigris. The sequence goes on along the minus strand of JALMGA010000002.1, from coordinate 64,107,511 downwards.
TTTTAAATTATATCCATACTTCATCAACAACTCTCAGTGCAGAGAAAAGTTTCTGGAAGTGCTCAGCCATGACTGGTAGATGTGTCAGTGGTCCTCAGATTAGTATAAAGTAACTGTGTTCATTTTTAATCACACATATCACTCATTGGTATGACCTCTTGTTTTTTTCAAAAACAAAAATGAATCCTATGATCCTACAGTTGCTGGTTTCTGAGCATCACTACAGTTCAGAGATAAAAGATGTAGCCTCTATGGTGATTATTACAAAAAAGACTCCAAACTCAGTCCCTCCTTTCTCTTCTACTGTGTGTTAGAAATAGATTTGCAGTTTACTTTCTGCATTTTGGGAGGAATGGACACAAGCAGATACAGTTTCTTCATTGCTTGGCATATTCCACTAGACCAGGGGTGTCCAATCTGTGGCCCACAGGCCACATGAGGCTCAAGATGGCTATGGTTATGGCCCAGCACAAAATCATAAATTTACTTAAACGTTATGAAATTGTGCACAGACTTTTTTTTTTGCTCATCAGTTTTCATTAGTGTTGCTGTATTTAACATGTGGACCAAGGCATCTCTTCTTCTTCCACTGTGGCTCAGAGACACCAAAAGGTTGAACACCCTTGCGCTGAACTGTGTCCAAATTAACAGGAATGGCATAGATGATTGAGCAGAGAAAGGACATTTGTGATACTGCCTCTTAAATAAAAAATTATTATTATTATTATTATTATTTAAAAGGTGCTACTGCAGTATTTAATGCCTTTTTCAAGAAGTACTTTAGTATAAATTAAAAGATCATTCCCCCTCAATCCCCCATCCTTTCATGATGATAACAGTGCATTGATCAGAAAAGCAACTTCTAAAAACATTTTAACTTTGTGCTAGGGCAACGTCATTTAAGTGGTGTGACAAAAATTTCTCACTGTTTTGTTTTTTAAAAAATGCAAAGTGCTTTAGAGACAAATTTTTACATTGATTTTGAAAACTTAGCACTGATATCCTGGTTGTGATAGAACAATAGCCTTAGTAAATATTTGCAGAATTGCATAGCACATATCTCTAACAGAATATTGAAGACTAGCATTAAGGCAATCAAGAGCTTCATAGATAACACTGCTATCCCAATCTTTGGAGTAAAACCAGTGTTTCTATAATTTGAAAAGATTAAAAAAGACTGGAAAAAAATAATCCCCAGGAAAATAATGATTTTCTGACAGTTATCATGTAGAGTCCTCTAAGAAAAGGGGGAGTGAACAGTGCTGTTCTTAGCAGTGCATCCCAGAATGCATTGTGGAAGATTCCAGCATTCTTATACAACTCTCGACTCTTGCTGGGATTGATGTTAATGGTTACGCAGAGACTGGCCACCCACTTGAAAACTTAACAGTGTTGTGTGGATACTAAACTAAAGTACCACGTTCTCTTTAACCTGGTAATTCAAACTGCACCCAAACACAAAAAGCTAAACATTGTGGTTAGAGTTAATGTGTGTGTGTTTCATGTTTCAAGTATGTCATGTTCTGTAGAGGTTTTCCTTTTTAACTAGACTAGAGATTCCATGGGGTAGGCAGCAGCACCAACTGAATATCTGCCTGAAGTACAACAGTTCAAAAGCACAGAATTTCTGTCTGGGAAATGGTAGAAATGCCACATCTTGAATGGGTGACTCTGAATGATCCAAATCCCAAACTGAGAATTACGAAACTAATTTATTTTAAGGGTAGGTTTATGCAAAGCATTCTCTAATGGGTAGAAATACAAACGTTTATTACTACATTTTTAATATGTTTGTAAATTCATGTCTGAGAATGATAACACTGTATAGATTGGACTAATATCCTCTAGCATCTTCCAACCAAATTCATTGATACAACTTGGCATAATTAATTTCAGCAAGTTGAAGGCAACAGTATGAAAATATTTCTGTTGCTTTTAAATTACACAGGTACTGTTCCAAAGTTCATTTCTTTGGGGTTTGCGTAGTCTGTTTTCTAGGCAGATCTACTATCTGTGAATCAAATGGTATAGTAATGGTGTGATGTAAATCCCATGGAATTTGAATGAAGGGGTCACAATATACTGTTATTAAGCAACAACCATGATCCTAGAAGACAGTTTATTAAGTGCTATTTATCCCAGTAATAAAGAGTTGATATTGCTAATGACACCCTTTGTGCAAAATAATGTGAGTTGCTGACAACCCTTGTAGCGAGGGAGCCTTATTGATGTTTTGTAGAAAGACCACTTTAATGAAATATATTTTGCTTCACTTTGATAAGTTTTAACAAATAAGGTTTTATAATTCCATGTTTCACCCCTTTCCTCTGACAAACCCATTTTCAGAAATGAGATACATTCGCCTTTTTCAGATTATTTCCCTTTTGTTTGGCTTTTCCTCCCCTTTTGTTGTGGGACAGCTCTGATTTGGAGCTTCTGTTTAAAGAAAAAAATCGTCAGTGTCTATTTATACAGTTGTCTGCTTTTCTGCAAAATGAAACATAGCTTGTCCTTGCTCTTCATCTCTACTTCCATGATGCAGATGTCACCCAGCCACCTCAATACCACTATGACTCACATCACTGTTGTACTCAAACCAAGTAAATGAATAAAGTTTTGGACTTTATTCTTACTTTATTGTATGGCTTTTTCATTTGCTGAGTTGGTTCTTGTCGGGATCGTGATTTGAAACGAGCACCTTCTGTTTCAGTGGTAGTTCACTGGAAAGACTGTTGTAGAGCTCCAACAACTTCAGTCGCAGTTCAGAGTTAATGGCATACATTCCTCCTCTTTCCTGTTATGGATTACTTGTTCTCTGATGAGCAGCTAGCTTTAACAAGCTGTGAAGTCTACACAGAACCTCCAGCTATAAGAAAATCTTACGGCAACTATGTAAGGTAGATTAGACTGCCATGAGATGACCAGTCCAAGATTGTCCAGTTCCTTCTGAGGCAAGGGATCAGCCATCCATGTCCAGGTCTGCTGACTACTGACTGACAAGGTTCCTGACAATGAACTTGTAGCTCATGGCAGGAAGATGGCATTGTCACAGAGCCTCCCACTGATTGCAGCATCTCTGAAAAGACATGTGCTTCCAGCTGGGACATGAACACCCAGACTAAGAACATACTGGTAAGGAGATTAAAGGAAAGCACACCCAAACAGAACAAAGGATTATTCTTAATTGAAAGATTTACAGTTTTCAGAAGATAGAGCTAGAATTATCCCTGTGGAATAAGCATGACTCTACTTAACACCAAACAATTTGGGAGATTTTGCACATGCATACTCGGTGGTTGTGAAGGGTCTGCATAGGAGGCCCAACATTCCCCTAGCAATAGCTCTTGGTGGAGCCTAGAAGGAAGAAATCAGTGAGGAGCTTGACATGTGATCCTCCTCTATCTGTCCTTGCTACAAGTTTCTAGGAGGCTTTCATGTGCTGCAGGCACAGGACCAGCTCTTGCTTTGACATCAGAAGATCAATACAAAACCCACATTGTGTTTAACATTATTTGCCTGCATTATGCTGTATGCCTGCACCTAACTGCCCGTTTGCATATGTTGGGATTTTAAAATACCTTTCCCAGACCTCATTTCCTTTTAAAAGACTTTTAGAGCCAGTTTGGTCTAGCGGTTATGGAACCAGACTCTTATCTGGAAATACCAAGTTTGATTTTGCATTTTTCCATGGAGCCAGCTGGGTGACCTTGGGCTAGTCATGGCTCTCTTTTGAGCTCTCACAGCCCCACCCACCTCACAGGGTGTTCTGTTGGGAGAAGAATAGAAAGCTTTTATCAGCTGCTTTGAGTCCCCTTAAATGGGTGAGAAAAGTGGGATAGAAAAGCCAACTCTTCTTTTTCTTCTTCATCTTCTTTCAAGACAGCATCTCTTACTTGCTTTTTATTTCTCTCCCCAGCACAGCATTATATGTAAAACCAATGTAATTACTGTTAATGCTGATTAATGCACTGTGTATGTACTATCATGTCTGCCCAGTCCTATTAACAGTGTATACACTATTTAAGGCCCTTTCTGCACTGGGCCTTACTCCAGAATATATCCTAGAGTAACGCAGGCATTGAGATAATGCAAGTCAATAAAGGCTGTTTTTCACATACCTCCGTTAATCTGGATTTAGATCCGGATATCTGAGATGTGATCCTCATTGAATCTAGTCCTTAAAGTTCCGCATCAAGGTGAAGCCCCCATGTGTCTGCATGGGCCATCTAGAACCCAACGGCAATGGGTGCTCACAGGGCCACCATCCAGATGCTGTAGCATTCATCCCGAGGCTCCAATTAGACCCAAGCAGGAAAGTCCGTCAGTGTGATTGGCCGGTGAAGCCGTCAGTTGGGTCACTTTCTGTTACAGTGGTGTATGACAGAGACATGGCTTCGTAGCTGTCTAGGTAGCCACCGAGAAGCTTGTGCTCAGCTTCATAGACAACTATGAAGGACATGTGGGTCTATGTAGCTGTGGGGTGGAGCACTCATGGGTACAGCACATGCAGAATGGGGTCCTAATGGACTCCTTCAGGGGACTTGTGTGCAGACAGTATGTAACAGACCGTACCAATCGAGTACCTATCAGAAGAAGAAGAGTTGGCTTTTCTACCCCACTTTTCTCACCCATTTAAGGGGACTCAAAGTGGCTGACAAAGCTTTTCTCTTCTTCTCCCCACAACAGAACACCCTGTGAGGTAGGTGGGGCTGTGAGAGCTCAGAAGAGAGATGTGACTAGCTCAAGGTCACCCAGCTGGCTTCATGGGGGAGGGCGGAATCAAACCTGGTATTCCCAGATAAGAGTCCAGCTCCTAACCACTAAACCAAACTGGCTCACAGGTTCCTAATGGGGTCTTTGTTGCTAGTTCAAAAACAGCCAAAGTCTTCTGTTCAGCATAAATATGTTAAACACCATGTAGGTTGTGTATTGATGCTCTGATCCATTTATAGCAATACTTCAAAAAGCAAGAGCTGGTCTTATACCTATGGCACCATCAGAGGCTCCTAGAAATTTGTCATAGCAAGGACAGGTGGGGCAGGGGAACATGTCATGCTCCTCTCTAGTTTCGCTCTTCAAGGCTTCACCAAGAGGGCTTGCTATAGTCTGCACGAGCATGCAGATGGCAAGTCCCCATTCTGGGATATGACCCAGAACAAGGCCCAGTGCAGCAAGGGCCTAAATGCGTCACACAAGCAGTGAACTCTCATTTGAGAAAAATGGCTTAAATCTCATTTTGGTGAGTGAGTTACTTCCACTATGTGCAGGTGTTTTCCGGATCTTACAGTGACTGTCCCACATGAAACAGAAAACCTCTGTTCTTGTCTGCCGCTGCTGTTATTACAGAATGTTAAATGTGCAATTATTGGATGGCTTTATCTAGAAACCTAAAATTAGAGCAGAATGTGGTACAGTGCTTAAAAGCACAGCACTGGCTGTTAGGGGAGTGCATGAGCAAAGCACAACAATGGCTTACAGTAGAAACTTCAGGGTTTTAAGAAGACTCCCTTGCAACGGCAGATGGCTGTTTGGACTGTTCTGAAAGAATAATACAAGGGTTCTTGGCTGAATATGCACAGTGGAGGCCAAAAGAGAAACAGGAAGTTGGCAGGACCGGGTGTTATATAACACAGATATAATTTACAGTGTAGTCCTGTGAATAATTGTTCCATTCTGGAAATAATGCAACAACATTTAAAAAAGGAAAGGGAGCAAGCGGTTCTTATCATTTAAAAACATGAAAGAAAAAAACTGAATTTATAGCATCTGACCAATACTACATTAACCAAAGGTTCCTTTATTTCCCCCTGCACTGTATTGCTGGATCATCTCTGTTCCAGGAAATTGGCATTTCAGTTCAGTTTGTTAGTTCCCTGAATAGCTATGATTATCAAACAATGGGTGAGATGGGCAGGAGAGCCTCTAAAAAAGAATCCAGGAAGTTGAGGAGGAGGAGGAGGAGGAGAAGAAGAAGAAGAAGAGTTGGCTTTTCTACCCCTGCTTTTCTCACCCATTTTTAAGGGGACTCAGAGCGGCTGACAAAGCTTTCTATTCTTCTCCCTACAACAGAACACCCTGTGAGATGGGTGGGGCTATGAGAGCTCAGAAGAGAGCTGTGACTAGCCCAAGGTCACCCAGCTGGCTTTGTGGGGAAATGCGGAATCAAACCTGATATTCTCAGATAAGAGTGGCGTCCTAACCATTGGCTCAGAAAAGACAATGCCCATCACTATGCTCGAGAAATACTTGCCCATATAAAAAAAAAAGCTCACCCAAATCATGCCCACCATTTTTCCAGTTTTTCTGTCACATCAGATGAATGCAGTAAAATCAGTTGCCTATAACAAGGCATTTCTTTGCAGGCAAATAATTGACATTGAGTGCACTCTGTAATGACCTACGGCCTCCAAACTCTTTTGGCAGTCAACCCTAGGACATGCTTTGAAATTTTGAGGACACCTAGTGGACACTATCTGTTCTTTCCACAAGCCATTCTTTCTGGTCACCCTGGTTGATGACCTCCTCCGGGAGAAAGTCAGAGGGAATGCGACCCTGTTGGTTCTTCTGGACCTCTCAGCGGCTTTTGATACCATTGACCACGGTATCCTTTTGAAGAGGCTACGGAGTTTAGGAGTCAGAGGCAATGCTTGGCATTGGTTCCACTCTTATCTCCAGAGCTGATCTCAGATAGTGGCTGTGGAAGATACTGATTCGACACCCTGGGAACTCACTTGTGTGGTTCCTCAGGAGTTGATCTTATCTCCCATGCTATTTAACATCTACATGAAGCCGCTGGGAGAGGTCACCAGGAGATTTGGAGGTATCATCAGTACGCAAATGATACCCAACTCTATCTCTCTGCGCCATCTGAACCAGGAGAGGCAGCTGAAGTGCTTGACAGGTGTCTGGAGATTGTAATGGGCTGGATGAGGGCCAGTAAATTGAAGCTGAATCCAGACAAGCCAGAGGTGCTGTGTGTCACAGGGTTCAGGTCCATATAGTTGGTAGATACCCTGTCCTTGATGGGGTTGCAATGGCCTGGAAGGGACAGGTGCAAAACCTGGGGGTACTCCTGGACTCTGTGCTAACGCTTGAAGCTCAGGTGGAGGCTGTGGCCAGGAGTGCCTACTCCCAACTACGGAGTATCTTTTTCAGAGTGTTTACTAATAGATAAAAGCTTTCATTGTTAATGTTCCAGAAAGACTAGAAAAGTCCAGAATTTAGAGGGATCCTCAAACCATTGCCAAGCTATTGGCTGCATCCGCCTGCAGTAAAAAGAAGTGATTTAAAAGCTGCTTAGAGGTGATAGCATCTACATGCTAGTGCTTCTAATCCACAAAGGCCTGAAAATACACTTCCAGATGCCTCTGGAAAGATGCCTTTCAAGGCCATTTGTATGGATTCAAAACCAGGTGAAGGTTTTGCCTTTGTGTTCTGCTTGGGATGGCTAGAAACAATTAATGGGCCATTTTGTGAAACAAGATACTAGACTAGATACTCTGTGCCTTGATCCAGCAGGCCTCCTCTTACCTTCTTATTCTCTGACCTTTATTGCCTGGCTTAGAGGAGAGAGGGGAACACTAGCATCCACATGCTTTCAGTTCTTAGCTGCTTTGAAGCTGTTGCTTCTCATATTTATGGATGCAGCCTCTTTTTATGATCTTGTGTGTTTTACAGTTGTATATCTGACATGTGAATCTGCAGGGAGTTCCAGATGAGCCCTAGTGCTTCCTGCATCTGTTGAGGAACAAAAGGTACCCTTTCTCTATGGAGCGAGAAATCCAAAATCAGGCAGATCATAAAACAAAATAAAAATGCCACTAATAATTATAGATGTATGAAAGATAATTTCTATTGTAACTCTTATTCCTATTCCTTCCAGGAATATTTTTTTACTTACCTTGCAACTTTTTTTATTCTTATTTTTCTTTCTTTTTTAAAAATGAAGGCTTTTACTTGAGTAGGGTTACATTTGATCTGGTCTGATTTTTGTACAAACTAGTAATAAGTGTATTTTTATTCACTGCTAAATCCTTCTTTTGAATGTTTGTTTTAAAGCTTTGTTGTATTGAGAAAGACCTAGGCCTCTGGTCACACCTAAGTTCTCGGACGGATTCCGCATACTATGGATGGGTAATATCTAGGTGTATTACTGGCAGACGACCGCTAGATGGCTTAATTTTAGGAGTATAAGACCCCCAATCCCGTCATCCTCTCCAGTCTTTCTACGGTCGTTAACTTGGCAGACGCATCGCATTGGAGAGACCTGGTGCTACGCACCAGTATTCAAGACCAACCATGTCCTCAGCTCTATCTGCTTCGGAACAGGACAGGGGTGAGCCACCTTTACAGGGAGTCCCAGCGGTGAGGGAGGTACCCTGGCGAAACCTAATTTGTTGCCCCCCCCTTTTTAGGCGCTCTCCCGTTAACCGCCCCTGACCACCCCCTTTGGCTATCCGAGGACGAAGAGTCCGATTTCTACGGGTTTTTACCCACGGCGTCCGATCGGGGTGTCCATCGGGTCTCTCTCCCTGCAGTGGGAGATGAGTCCCAGACATTTTCCTCCCGCCCCGCGCCTCTGCGCACAGGTAAGCGCCGGGGAAAAATAGCCCCCCCTTCTGTATCTCAGAGGGGGATAGGAAGGAGGTTTTCGGAGCCCTTAGCTAACGCTTTTCCCCCGCTGTGCTTTTCCCCTTCTCCAGAATCACAGTCCCCAGATGGGGATTCTTCTCCCTCCCAAGCCCTACAGGAGATTGAATCAGCAAGAGCAGCCGCCCTTGCTACCCTTACCAGGCAGCCGGCGCCCGCCCAAAAGCCTAAGAAAGTGCGCCACGCCGCGCCTGAAGAAGTCCCCGCATGTGATGCAGTTATCCAGCGGAGCTCGCATGGGCGCCGCAGCCGGTCACCCGTAGCGGAGGAAGTTCCCGCACAGAGGGGAACACGTGGCCGCCACCATAAATCAAGGCGAACCATGAGGGAAGAGGATCCCTCCGCGGAGGCGTCCAGAATTCCCCAAGCCCGCGAAAAACAGCACCAAGCCAAGAAACGAAGGCGCGGAAAGAAACGCTCCCGCAGCCCTTCCTCCTCAGAGACTGAAAAAAGGGACCACCTGGCTATCTTGTTGGATCTCGCCCATACCATTGCTCAAGGGGGGTCTAAAAAGAAGAAGAGGCGCAGATCGCCCTCTCCACCTTCTTCCTCATCCTCTTCCACATCGGATTCCCCCCCGCCCCCCCCCCCAAGAGAAGCAGGAAAAGGCATCATACCTCTGCTGCTGCTGGCTCCGCTGAGCAGGGGGAAGTTACACAGTGCTCTTCTGAAAATTATGCGCAGTATACCCCCTCCACACAGCGCTCTTCTGAAAATAATGCTCCATATGCCCCCTCCACACAGCGCTCTACTGAATCCCAAGCCAACTTACAGCGCTCTTCTGAAAATGATCCTACCTCTGGCAGGTCCCTCACACAGCGCTCTTCTGATTATCCAGCCAAGAGGCTTGTTCCCTCCACTCAGCGCTCTTCTGATATATTGGCTGACAGCTCCCTTCAGGACTCTGGAACTGCTCTGCCTATCCAACCCACTATATCTTATCTGGAATCTAATGTTATTGTGCATAATGTACCTGATGTTATAACTGCTGATGATGTCAATGTGGATGTTAGCAATGCTGGGAGGCGGGCCCCCACCCCCACTCCTGATACCCCCTCCAACCCTTTTCCCTCCCCAATAGAGGAGGAGGGAGCGGGTCAGGAGGAGACCCCCCAGACCACACCCAGATTATTCCAGTATGACTCGATGCCTGCAGTGGTCCAGTATGTCACTTCCTACCTTAAGATCCCTAAGGACCCTAATGTTTCAGAGGAACAAATCCAGCAGGCCAAGGACTTGCTAATGCCTCCGCCTCAACAAGAACTTATTATTCCCATCCCAGACCTTATGAAAAATATTCTAATTAGGGAGTGGGCGGAGCCAGGCACATCCAAGTGCCTCCCAGGGCCACCTAGGAAGCTATTCCTACTGGCCGGCCATGCGGAATCTATTTGGGCCCTCCCCTCGATTGATGGCCCCATAGTCCAACTGGTGTCCAATCAGGTGGTTCCAGGTCAAGGGGAAAACATTTTGAGAGATTCAAATGATAAGAAACTTGAAAGTTTATTGAAAAAAGTTTACGAATCAGGATCCTTAAGTTCTCGTTGCTCAGCTTCCTGTTCGCTCCTAGCCAGGGCCATCCTCAAGGGAATAGAGGAAATCCTTGCCTCTCCCTCCCTTCATGCAGACTTGAAACCTAAGTTGCTGGAGATCAAGAAACCGCTTTCTCTCATTGCGGATGCCAGTCTGGATGCCCTCCAGTTGTCAGCCCGCAGTACTGGGGCAGCGGTGGCAGCACGCAGGATGGTGTGGTTAAGAACCTGGCAGGTGGACTTTAACTCCAAAGTCCAGCTGGTTACAGCCCCATACTCCGGACACCTTCTCTTTGGGGAACCAAATTTGAAAGATGTCCTCATCGAACGGAATAAGAGGAAGGTGATGCCCACAGCTCCACCCTCGACATCTGCCACGCCCACTCCCAGACCCAAAGGTAATCGTAAACCATTTGGGGGCAGCTATGGTTCAGGTTTTAGCTATTCATATGGTTACAGGAAACAGCCCTTTCGATCCAAGCCCCCAGGTTCCCGATTTTCCTGGGGGCGAGGAGCCTCGACCAACAAGCAACCCCTGGGTAGGGGCAGGGGCAGACAATTTTCCTTTAACAACCCCAACATGTGAACACCCAGTTCAGAAGGACAGTCACCCCCCGCTTGTAGGAGCGTGTTTGGCTGATTTTGTTAATGTTTGGACCCGCACTGTTAAGGACAGATGGGTTTTGAATGTGGTAAGAGAAGGGTATAAGTTGGAGTTCAAGTACACTCCCAAACCCAGACACATGGTGGTCCCGGTTCCAGTTAATAAAGTTAAGAGATTGGCTCTGTATCAAGTTATCCAGGAACTTATTGATATGAAGGCTATTGAAGAAGTCCCTGCACCGGAGGAGGGACAAGGGATATATTCCATTATATTTCTAGTCCCAAAGAAAGGGGGCACATGGAGGGGTGTACTAGATCTTAAGTATCTTAACCAATTTATGCATACCAAATATTACAAAATGGAAGGCCTCTCGGCCATAAGGGGACAGTTGGAGGAGAACATGTTTCTGACCTCCATTGACTTAATGCACGCTTTTCTGCACATCCCGGTCCACAAGGATTGTAGAAGGTTCCTTCGTTTCCAGATTGGAGAGGCGCATTACCAGTATAGAGCCCTCCCATTTGGGTTAAATCAAAGCCCGCGCGTCTTCTCCAAAACCCTCCTGGGCCCTATAGAGGCATTAAGGAGGCAGGGCATCAGAGTGTACCCTTTTTTGGATGACCTGCTCATTGCTGGACTATCCAAAAGGGAAACAGAACGGGACACACACACTACTATTACCTTCTTGGCCGCACACGGTTTTAAGATCAACTACCCTAAGAGTAGTTTGACCCCTTCTCAAACACTTGTGCATCTGGGGGTTCAAATTGACACCATCCCTTTCACCATCAAGCCCTCAGCAGACCGCATTAACAGTCTCGTCAACATGGCCAGGGACGTTTCGGCCTCCCCATCTGCCAAGCTTTCCACACTCACTTCCCTACTGGGAAAAATGATTTCTATTATTGACTTACACCATTGGGCTAGGTTTCATACCAGACCCCTCCAGAGGCTGCTAAGACCTTATGCTAAAGTCATCTCCCAGGGCCACGAAAGAACCCTTGCCCTCACCACGGACGTACAACGCTCTCTGCGGTGCTGGAGCGACCCAAGTTATGTAGCCAGGGGGGTTCCTATCGTTTCCCCCACAGAAGCCACAGTGCACACTGACGCTAGCCTTCACGGGTGGGGAGGCACTTACCTCACTCACACAGCACAGGGTACTTGGTCACCCTCAGACCTATCGCACCATATCAACTGGCTCGAATTAAAAGCCATACTCCTCGTTCTACAAACCTTTGAGCCTCTACTGAAGTGAAAGCACGTCCTTGTCTTCACTGACAATATGACGGCCAAAGCTCACGTGGTCAGACAAGGAGGGACCAGATCCCGCTCACTTATGTCCCTCTCTGCACAATTGTTCGAATGGGCAGAACCAGTCTTAGCATCCCTCACAGCGCTACACATCAGTGGGGAATCTAATATTTTAGCAGACTCACTGAGTAGGACTAAATTATTAGAATCAGAATGGATGCTGCACACAGATGTATTTGATGCCTTAAATGACAAGTTTGGTCCTTTTCAGGCGGACTTATTTGCGACGAGGCACAACAGACAGCTACCTCTATTCTACTCAAGGTACAAGGACAACCAGGCCTTAGCCACGGACGCCCTCACGTCCCCTTGGCCTCCCGGGATCCTGTACGCATTTCCTCCTATTCCCCTAATAGGCAGAATATTGAGGAGGATCAGGGTCGAGAGAGCTCAAGTAATCCTCATAGCCCCATTCTGGCCTCGCCGACCGTGGTTCCCTCTCCTGAGGGCCATGTCAGCCTCAGATCCACTCAGCCTACCATCCCGCAGAGACCTGCTTTCTCAACAAGGGATCCTCCACCCCAACCCCAAGTGGCTGGCATTAGCGGCATGGAGTTTAAAAGGCTAAGACTCAAGGAAGCAGGGCTGCACGATGAAGTCATAAACACTGTGTTAGCAGCACGAAGGGACTCCACTTGGAGAATCTATAACAGCACATGTAGGTGTTTTGCTCTTGGTGCGTTGGTAAAAATGTGGACCCAGCACATCCCCTGATAGGGGATGTCCTATTATTCTTACAAGATGGGTGTATTAAAGGTTTGAAATACAACACCATCCACAAGCAAATTGCCGCATTGTCTACATTTGTTCATATTAAAGATGTTCCCTCCTTATCTAGACATGAGTACGTTGTCTCCTTCCTGGCGGGTTTGAAGGCTAAAACCCCTCCAACTATCCACAGATTCCCTACGTGGGATTTACAACTGGTCCTGGAAGCCATCACTAGGCCACCGTTTGAACCTCTAGAACAGGTAGACCTAAGGTTCCTATCCATTAAAGTGTTGTTTCTCATAGCAATGACATCAGCCAGGAGAGTATTGGAATTGGCGGCGCTATCCATTGAACCCTCACTTTGTAAGTTTCAGGAGGAGTCAGTCACACTCAGACTGGACCCATTCTTCAGACCTAAAGTTGACTCCAATTTCCACAGAAACCAAGAGATTCACCTTCTGGCGCTTTCCCCTGCAGACGCAGAGGAAACTGACAATGACATTTTGTTATTGGACGTCAAAAGAGCACTACAAATTTATATAGACAAGACAAAGGATTTTAGAAAAACAAACTCTTTATTTGTTTGCTACCATCCAAACTATCTGGGAAAGAAAGCTTCACCGAAGATTCTGTCTTCTTGGATCAGGAGCTGCATTACCCAGGCATACGAAGCTAGGCAGCTTACTCCACCCGATGGTATAGTCGCACACTCAACCAGGTCATCGGCCTCCTCCACAGCCTACGACGCTTCAGTATCGGTAGCAGAGATTTGCAGAGCAGCTTCATGGTCATCCCCATCGACCTTCACCAGGCATTACAAACTGGATGAATTCAAGAGACAGGAGGCTAGTTTTGGTAGAACAGTTCTGCACCAGGCATCCACTACCTCGGTAAGACAGGGGTAAGAGGGTTCCTAATGTCATAGTGGGTTATCTGTTCTCCTCTTTGGGCTAGAGTGCAAGAGGCAGGTGGTGATGGGATCACAAGAGACCCGCCCTTTTTGGGAGCTCTGGTACGTCCCATCCGTAGTATGCTGAATCCGTCCGAGAACGGGAGGTTGATTACCTCGAGAAGTGTCCGTTCTGGATGGATGAAGCATACTACGCACCCACCCATTTATTGTGTTAACTAACTTCTACTGTTTTTCCTTATAAAAACCCGCTCTCGCGAAAGATCACTGAGATAATGGACTCCCTCCGAAAGACTGGAGAGAATGACGGGATTGGGGGTCTTATACTCCTAAAATTAAGCCATCTAGCGGTCGTCTGCCAGTAATACACCTAGATATTACCCATCCGTAGTATGCTTCATCCGTCCAGAACGGACACTTCTCGAGGTAATCAACCTCCCGGTTTAATCCAGCTTCAGTCCACTTTCAGAGTGAGAGAACCCATCAGCAAAATTACCAATAATTTTCTTTCCTCATTATCTATCCCAAAGGTGGATTTTCTGAGTTCACACTGAAATAAAACAGCTTGTCACTTTGCTGATGTATTCCCTCTCTCTGAAGGTGGACTGAAGCTGGATTAAACCTTAAGTATGACCGCAGCCTAGGTGTCCTCTGAGCCACAGCACTCTGGAAACTCATCAGAGAGACTTAAGATGATTCAGGGAAGAGCCTCCAAGTTAATTACCACCATTCTTTATGATCACCACAACAACCCCCTGAAGTTTCTAGCTTAGGACCGACAAGAGGAAGTATTTTTTTCACCTGCAGGCTCATCAATCAATGGAATTTACTAACAGAAGAGGTGATGACAGCAAACAGTCTGAATGATAAATTCAAGTAGGACAGGTGTATCGATGGCTACCAGAATGGATGCCTTGGTACTACCTCTGGGTTGGAGAGACAGGCAGGATGCTTCTAAAGGCTATGTGCAGGGATTCAAGAACAAGTGAAGATTTTGACTTGATCTTTTGCTTGAGAATGCTGAGAAGCAATTGGTGGGCCACGATGAGACAGGATGGCTTGTGGTTCAATCCAGCAGAGCTTTTCTTGTGTTCTTATGTTCTTAGTGGGAAAGCTTCTGCCAGGGCTTTTAATTATTTCATTTTCCTGCACTGTAGAGGTTGCACTCTAACACAAAAGTTAGGAACCTGTAGCTGAGAATAAATCTCAGAGTTTTTCCTGTCTTTAGACCCTAAGCTGCTTGGAACTGGTACTCTACAACATGTAGAAGCTCTCCATGCCTACTGTAAGTCTTGCTCTGGATTACGTTAGATCAGACCATGGCCTATCTAGTCAAGCATCCTGTCTCACGAGTGGCCAATTATTTTATCCTCTAGGCGTTCTCATGCAAAAGATTAAGGCAAAGTCTTCACCTGCTCTTAGCTTCCTGCAAATGGCCTTATAGTTATCCTGCCTATCTGTCCAACGAAAAGTTGGTAAATAGATTCTAGCAGCCATTGACAACTCTGTCTTCGATGAATTTGTCCTTCTCAAAGCCATTGAGGCTGGTACCTCCTCTGGTAGTAAATTCCATAGATCAATGTATAAAAAATACTTCTTTGTCAGTCCTAACATTTCTGTCCATCAGCTTCATAGAGTGACTCCTGGTTCTAGCATTTCCATACCATGCATGATTTCATAAATTTTAGTTAGGCCCCCTTTAAATGTTGACTTTCAAGGTTGAATGGAGCCACTCCAGTTGGCAACCAGATATTGCACTAGAAAGTGATACTACTGGGTATTACTCTGCTGCCATTATCGTTTCCTGTAAAACATAGTCTGGTTTCTGGTTCCTCAAGTCTGGTTGCATGTAAAACATAGGGAGAAGCTTTTCTAAGACAACAAAAATAACAGCCTCTCACACTTTGTACTCATGTTCTTAATGCAGAACAAATACGCTTTTAAAATGACCTGTCCACAGAGATCTAAGCAACGGTAGTGAGTGGCCGATAAAGAAAAGTGAGTGGTACAATCTTGCAGTCTTTACTACATCCAAGGCTCCATCCAGATGTTGATTATCCATGCTTCATTTCAGAATATCAAAATATAGCAGAATAAGTAACCAACATCTGGATGTAGTCCAAAAGCCCAGAGCTTGAATCCAGTCTCTTACTTCTCTTCCCCACCTGATATGCTAACCTTACTCAGAAGAAAATCCCCACTATATTCACTCTAATATGAGATTGCTCAGAGTTGCGGCTGATTTTTGTACCATTAATTTCCCCTTCCCCTCTTGGACCTGCTGTCCATACCACCAGTCCTAGTTGGTGTCAGCTACTGGTACGAAACAGCTTTGCCATAAAAACTATAGAAGCAGAAACTGCCAGAGTAACACTATGCCCAAAATGCCATCTAAATGCTATGAATAAAAACAGCCTCCTATAATATTTTCCTTTTTCACTAGCAAAAAGATTACAGCAACTAGGCTGTAGCAATTGATCTCAGATAGTCATTGGCTCTGGCTTTGTGTTTATGAAAATATTGCTGCGTTTCTCCTGGGGTTATCTTTCTGTAATAAATTATGTATCGCAGGATCCTTCAGCAGTAGCAAATAACCCAATTAATATAGGACAAAAAGCAGTGTGGAGCTGTTTTGTTTCATATTTCCAATTCCAGAGCAGACAACAATAGCAGTTCCAATTAACCAGGTTGAGAGTGAGGTAATTAAAAAGTAATAGATTTCCCAGACCTCAAGAAAATTATGGCTGGGGGAAATATACATAAGCAGCAAAAGGAAAATGATTATAAAATCCCATCAGCATGGCTGCAGTCTCTACATTCTGCTCATACAGGTATGGCTTGCCCGTCATCCAGGGATGCATTACTGAGCATCACATGTTGAAATGAAGGCTGGACCATCCCCTGCTTGTTTCAGGAGAACTCTGCTGCCATAGACTATGCAGCATTTCCACTGTCTCCCACTGAGAAAGGTAGACCGGTTGTAGGTTTCTGCAGCAGATACTTTCCTCAAGAGTTCTTCTCTCACAAAAACACCATGAACAGAACACACACTTGTAACCAAAGTAAATACAAGGAGCTTGATTAAAGGAATGCCATGTATTCGCCTGCTGTTGTGAACCTGAAGCCACAGGCAAACTCTTAATCCCAAGCAATTTTGAAGGGAGCCAGTAAATGACTCATTGTTAGAAATTGCTTCTTTGATTATTCTAATTCCCCAATTAGATGTTAAACAGCCAGTGCCAGGAGAAATCTCTGTGGCACCACAGGAAGTGCTTAGTCTCAATTATCACTATGTGGGGGGGGAAAGGTGGGCAGAATCCAGTTTGCAAAAGCTTGTTGATGTAATTATAGAAAAGGTGTTGAGGTGCATAAATGCTGTTCAAAACTTGCTGGAAAAAGGAAGCAAATACTGTACAGTACAAAATGAATTCCCAACATGTCACTGATGTCTGGTATTATTTTTGTAATTTTGTATCTGTTTACAACTTGTGTGTGTGTCTCTGTGTCTGTGGAGAGAGAGAAAGAGAGCTATATATCTGTCTGGGTGCATTCCGATAGACGTTTAAATCTGAATCAAATCTGAATTTGGTATCCAGAGTTCCCATTTAATTTTCTATAAATCCAAATAGAATCCGAATTTGGTATCCAGAGTTCCCATTCAATTTTTTATTCCTGGATTTTATGAGGACTATCCTGCAAAAATAACACGCTGTGGTGCACCCCCTTCTGAAGAGGACCTCCCTGGATCCAGAAGATGTAAACAACTATCACCCGGTAGCTAACATACCTTTCCTAGGCAAGGTGCTAGAGAGAGCTGTTGCTGTTCAACTGCAGGCATGCTTGGAAGAAGCTGATTATCTAGACCCATTTCAATCTGGCTTCAGGCCTGGTCACGACAGGGAAACCACCTCGGTTGCCATAGTTGATGCCCTTTTCTGAGAGAAAGACAAATGGAATGCAACCCTGTTGGTTCTTCTGAACCTCTCTGTGGCTTTTGATACCATTGACCATGGTATGCTTTTGATACCATTGACCAAGGTATCCTGGATTTGTTAATCCAGTTTATCAGCAATCTGGTAGTAGGGTATGAAGTATTATATTTTAAGCACTGGATCCCAAACCAACCAGACCTTATCACTATTTTAGTTTCCCAACATTTTACCATGTTTATACCTTAAGTATTCATCATAGTAACCTTCCAGTGATGCACTATTACCAATTATACTGAGCTTATCATGAATTAAATGGCTTTCTTGTCTTCCCCTGTAAATAAAAGCAAGTCCTAATATTGGTTTGAGTTCTAGTTGGTTTCCTAACAGTTACTGAATATCATTATTAATCCGTTTACTTGTTTAATTTTGAACAATCCCACCACATTATACAAGCCTGTTTGGTTCCAGAGAGGATTAATAAAGTGTTTCATGTTTGGGGCCATCTTTGAAAACCCCTTAAATATGTTAGCAAACATACTGCTCCCAACTGCCCCCTTACCTTCTTGAAACACCCTCCATTGCATTGCTCCCCCCACTGCTGGTGCCACTGACTGGCCCTCCACTGCCCCCTTGCCCCCCACAATACTCCCATTGCACTAAGGAGACCCTGCCCCCCCACCAGCAGGGAGGGGGGCAACAGTAGCAGGTAGGTGTGGGCAAGTCATTCTGAAAGCATGCCTACGGCTGGCTTTCCTGAGACAGACCAAGATACTATAGCATGACTGCAGACATAATGTCCCTTGTATGATCTTGCAACAGATGAATAAAAGGTTTTTGGTTGTGTCTATTGTTTTTGTTTTTAATTTTGACCTAATTGAAGTGTGAAGTGGATTTGCCCAAGTCTGTAAAATTTTGGGCTTTACATCCCCTCCCCTAAGAAATCTGCTTCAGATCTTCTCCTGTTAGAATAAACTTGGTTTTTAGTATTTTGGTAGCTGCTGTGAGTGCTTAGAGGGACCATAAGATAGAAATCCCTTAAATTCAAAGTCGCTGTTTGAAATGTAGAAGTTAATGGAAGAGTATCTGGAAACCAGCTTCTTTGCACACAAGGACCACAATCCATAGTGTCAAGCAGTCTTAAGCTGAGACCAGGCAGGAGGAATACTTCACAGGGAATGTGAAAAAGCTGCCAAAGTGCCAAACATTTTATGATGCTCTACAGTCCTGATGTAAAGTAGAAAAAAACTACTTATGGGAGCATCAGCTGCGGAGTTTCCCTTCGCTCCACAGTTTCCTGTGTGTTTGAGTAAGATCTTGCAAGGTTTTCATGAGGGTTCGCCCTTACCTGGGAAGCAGCAGGCCTCTTAGAGGGAAGGACTGACCAAGCAGTTGGAATAGCTCTCCCAGCTGATTTGAAGTATTGGGAGAATATGGGGACATTCCATTCTTCCTACAGAGCACATTTACGTTGTACTAAAGGATGAAGTCCAGATTTTAAATTTACATCTGAAGGCACCCTTAAGATCATGAACTCAGCAAGCTTAGACATGCTTGATTTTATGTTGAAATTGGTTCAGTACTTCTGGGTTTGCTCAGAACTAAAACATTGTCATCAGGACTCCTGATCAGATACAAATGAATTTTAAAGCCCTATATAAAGTTTTAATTATGTTAAAGAACAGTATTTCTAGTCATCCATTTCCCCATGAAACCTATGTATTTCAATGGCTTCATCCCGACTGGAAGTTTCTCTCTTCTTTTGAACTTCTATTTATATTCTCTCAGTTGCTTCTGCCAGAAGATCTCATCTGGCTAGATTAGGGCCGTTCAAAAGGGATTTTTGAATTACAGTGATATTCCCTCCCCTCACACACTTCCTCAATTTCTCTTTCTAAAAAGAAAGGAACATTTCAAAAAGTACTTCAGTATTTCAATTACAGATGTGCTGAATGTGACCTATTTCCACAGAATACATAGTGATGCTAATAAACAGCAGTGAAAATTGTTGGAGTGTGGGAGAAAAAAAGATTTGAAATGCTGTTTTTAAAAAATGACTTTTTGTAGTACAAAAGAATTGGAAGCAGAACTCAAGGGAGAGAGAAAAATGAACCATTCACCTAAGATGTGTTAATCAGAAATTACTCCCATTCCCATTGTTCATGTTGTCATATGTGTCAAAAGATTTTTTAGTCCACCTGTTTTTTAAAAAAATACTGTATGTGTACATAAATTACAACTTGTTACTACAGTTTTTTAAAGAGGAATTCTGTCAAGATCCTCCTTTGTACTTATGTTATTGTGTTTTGAAAAACTATGGAAGGTTATAACTTTGGCTGCACCAAAATGGCTGGTGTCTTGGATAAAAGCTGAGGCCTACATTTTTTTCATTGATATTCCAGAGAAAACAGTCTTCTGAGAGCATTTAATATATATTAAGGGCAATGCTCCCAAACTAAAAAGGATGTGAATGACACTTCTCAAAAACATACATATTTCTAACTTTTTGGAAAGTTGAGGCCTGTAAAAGCAAAATGAATAGTGAACTTATTTCCTCAAATCTTGTACAGTAATCGTGTAATGGCTAACCATGGCACAAGCCTGGAAGTGCAAAGCTTGGTGGCAGAACACCTGTGTTTCATACAGTGGGCCCAATGTTCCGTTCTTCATAGAAGAAGACCACAGTGAACCACTTCTGAATTGTCACAAAGAAAGCTACATGTATGTGTCCTCAAAGTCACCAGGAGTTGAATTTGACTGAAGGGGATATCTGTACCTGTAGCAAAAAAAAAAGGGGGGGCATTTCAGAAGTGCCATAGGCACAGAGACAGTAATGTGTGACCCTTTTGTTCTCATTCCATCTCTAATCTACTTTTTCTAGGCTGTGTTCACATGCAGTAAAAATAAGCACCTCTGAGGTGGATTCAAGATGGCTCTGAGACTGTTCTGGAGTTGGGATTGTTCGCATGCCAGTCTGCTGTGCCCCTCTCTCATAAACATTCCAGGCTAGAAAAAGTTGAATAGAGGTGGAATGAAGGCCACAAGCTACTGTTTTTAAGGCATTTTTGTTTCACATGAACACAGTCCTAGTCTAGAATATTCATGGTGGGAGAGGACTCTGCCTTGTGAAAACTCCCACCTGGGAACCATCTTTAGACTGTGTGAGTGCCACTTTAAAGTTGCTTTAAAAAAGGTGTGTGACCACAACCAATCTTGTAATGTTCCACTACAAACATTAGCTGCACCTAAATTTCTCTCTGAATCTTCCTAGTATTAATTTTCCTGTTCTTCACTCCATCATATCCAATGGGCACAGTTCACCATTGCCTTTCCCAGTTCTTCTTGATTGAGACAACCTTGCATTAATTACACTTCCCTGATTTTACAAGGAATGAAAACTGGGACACCAGCACTTTTATATTTTCCAGCTAGCTAGAGAATGTGATTGTCAGACACACACATACCAATCCCTCTTTGACTCCACATGCATGCCTAGCCAAAAGATCTGCCTAGCACTAATCTGCTTTATCTTTAGCACATATAGAACATTCATGATTAAGTAATTACTCCTTAGCAGTGAATCGTGATCACTACTGCCAAACAACCCAAAACGTGGCATCATACTCATTGACTTTGCGACCTACGTTCTATCAAGTCCAGAGGCAAGCAGCTGCTTTACACCAACTACCTAAGAAGGAAGGGCTTCCTGCTTAGCATGTAGCTCAAGTTCTAAAATCAGTGGGAAGTATAAAGGAGTTTAGACTGTGGCAGGGAAGTCACCTCTTTAGGAGAGAGAAAACGGGGCCCTTGGCTGGTAATGTGCTCTGTATAGGGATGTGCACAAAAGTTTTCGTGTTCACTTCACACTGAAACAAATGTGAAGGAAATTCACATTTGTTCAAATGTAACCACTTCAGATGTGGGGATAATCGCATTTGGTTCGTATCTGCTGTGAATGTTCACTGCAGATGCGGAGCTGCCAGGATTCAAATCATACAATCTGGTGGCAACACTGCCTCAGCATTTGAATCTGTACATTCGAATCTTATCTAGGAGTGCTGCCACCTGATCACATGATTTGACTGCTATCTGGCAGCTGGCTGCTTTCCCCAGCAGCACCCAGCTGGATCTGAGTCCATTGCGGAAGGGGCTGCACAGTCGCTTCTGCTAGTAGCAGTCCACTGGTGAAAGCAGCCAGTGCCAGGATTTACATCATGCGATTGGGTGGCAGCACTCCTAGATAAGATTCAAATGTACGGATGAGATTTGCATGCTGAGATAAGATTTGATTTTACAGATTCAAATGGTAAGTTGGTGCTGCCCCCTGAATGCTGCCAAGCTGGCAGCAGATCTTCACATTCATGAATACCACAACGTTCTAAACAAGTGCACAAAAGCATTTACTGTATTCGAATGTCAGTCTTCGCATGTAGCCAACATTTGATTTGAATGCAAATATACAAACTTGTATGAAATCATACAAATTGCAAACGTGATGAATATTCATGCACATCCCTAGTTCTGTATTGTGTGTGTTTTTGTTTGTTTTGTTTTAGGTGTGTATGTGAGGGGGGGGGTAGAGAAAGCACCTATGGTGCCATCATGTTTAAGGAAAAAGGTGACACTTATAAGAGTAACCATGAGTCAGAGACCTTTATGGGATTAGGAAGAATAGATATTATAATGCCAGGAAAAAGTTTTATTTTGCAAGTTCTGTTGCATCTTTAAGTAGCTGGCTGGCCAAGCTCTTTAAAGTGGAGAAAGTGCTACTGTCATCTGTCTCAAGAAATACGATGCTGGAGCCTTCCAAAGCCTGCAGGGTTATATTTGCTAGGCACTTTGAGGAGCACTTTGAGTGCTGCTGTTGCTACAGTAGGCAGTAAGATGTCCAGTGCGTCATCTGATCCAGACTGAAGGGATCGCTTTTAATTTTTGAAGACTGAGAACATGAAGATGTTTCTCTGGTCTAAATTTGTCCCCTTGATGCTTGACTATCATTGCTTATTTCAGCCAGCTTTGTGGGGAATGACTGAGTGAATGTGTCCCTACAGAACTGGATGGTGTCATCATTCATAAAAGAGAAGGTGGTTCATCTATTCTTGAAAAAGCACTCCCCGAACTTCTGCTAACTTCTGCTCATTCAAAACACTTAATTGGAGGCAAGATTAGGGGGCAGTCACTGCAGGTATCCGCAGAATAAACTAATTATCCATTTCAGTATAGATTCAGATCTAGTATGGAATGGAACCAATCTTAATGGATCATCTCCACTACAAATCAAGGGCAAAGGGTGTCTGATACAATTCATTTAATTATTTTAGCCAGGTTGCTGTCACACCTGAGATTTTAAATGGCCTGAAGGAGCCCCTTGTTCTTAGTGTTCATACCCCAAAACAGCCTTCTGATTTTTATTCAAGCCATTCTCCCAAATTTGCCCTATCTGGTAATATTCTCAGCCTTCAGACCATTTCAGCTCCATACTCCAGGTAATTTTCAGAGTGTGAACACACCAGAACACTACTGAGGGAGGTATCTAAACTTTCCTGGGTAGGCGGAGGGAGGGTTTTCCTTCACCTCTCCAACCAAGGCTGGTGGAGAGGTGGGATTTTAGTGCCATCTATCCCTGAACTTCCTCTTTGCCCTGCATCTCCAGCTTTTTTGTTATTTTGCTTTCTTTTAAATAGTTCTCTTGGATTTCTGAGCTGTACTCATTTCTGCATGCACTCAAGGGATGTAGATTTACCCATGATATTTAGACTGTTTCAGCTATATTGTCAAGTTGTAGTAGGTTGGGGGAATCAAGACAGCTTGGCATTTAGTTAGCAACCACCCCAGGCCAAAATAGATGCTGCAAGACAGCCAGGCTCTCAGACAGCGAGCCTAGATGCTAAGTGGACAGAAGCAGCTGCCCTACAGGGCTGGTATTTTCCCTGTATACCTGGTTTACATATAATTAGCGTGAAAATGCTGGTCAGCAAAGCATTTGCCTGTGTGGATAATGTAATTGCTGAACTTCTTACATTTGAGAGAATGTTTTATTACAATAAACCAGTGCCAGATGTTCGCTCTAACTATACAGCTGGACTGAAAACAATGATAAGAAATTCCATACAGAATGAAATCTTGGAATATATATCAGCAACATCCTAGAAAAACAACCCAAACCTTGTGTATCTCAAAAAACAAACAAAACACAATTCATCTGAAAACAGACCCTTCCTCCTTTAGTGGGAATCCTCTCCTAAAGTTGCTTGGGTCCCCAACCTCATTTAAACTCCCAGCATGCTTTCCAACATGAACTTCCCCTTCCTCTTTTTGTCCTCTGGCATTCTCTCCACCACTGCTTCTGACTCTGGCAGGCTCCACTTCCTGGAATAATTGAACAGTCTCTCATTTGAAGCAAGACACACTACTTATTTCATGGGAAATGACAGAGAAAAGACTTGCATTTTTAACGGGAACAAGCTTAGTGTTAGGAGAGGCGAGTCGATTGCTTTAACTGGCAAATTTTGTTTAACTTTTCAAATATCATATAAAAACAAAATACATAAAAACTAAACGGCAAGTTCATGCATGCTGCATATTTGGGATAATTTTTAAAAAGTAAAATCTGTTAAAAACAGAATGCTGGATCATAAGCTAACTCTGATCAGCAGGAAATTTTTAAAATACACATTTTAAATGATTCCAGAACTTTTAAAATATACTTTAAAAAATATTCCATGCACAATAACAAGTCTGGGGAAAATGAGAAGCTATCAGTAAAATCAGTTCAGTAAAAATAGTGAATTGAAGCACTAATCCAAATAGGACAGCGGTAAACAAAAGACAAGTTCTTAAAAAGCAAATATCTTGAAAAAACTGTGCTTTCTGGGGATAGCAATAGTGGAATCAAGTGAACGGATTCCAGGGCTTTCCTAAATAAAGGACAAAATTTCACTCAAAGGGGAAGCTGAAGACATTTTTTAAAAACTACCACAAGCACCTCTGAGGTGGCTGAAAGTTGCTTTGCAGTTGGGATTGTTCTGAGGGTAACCTGCCCTTCCACCTCTTCATGGACATTCTAGGTGCCTCTAATAAAGTGCTTTCAAACCACTTTTTTTTGCAAGGTGTGAATGCAAATATGAATGTCAACTTGGGTCTTGCTACTCCATTGTTGAAGAGGAGGCTCTGAAGAAGAACAGTTGGCTTTTCTACCCTACTTTTCTCATCCATTTAAGGGGGATCAAAGCAGGTGAAAAAACTTCCTGTTCTCCCCACAACAGAACACACTGTGAGGTAGGTGGGGCTGTGAGAGCTCAGAAAAAGAGCTGTGACTAGCCAAAGGTCACCCAGGTGGCTTCACGGGGGAGTGCGGAATCAAACCTGGGCTGCATTCCCATTACAAGCTTAAAACGGTTTTGAAACAGTTCCGATCCTCGTAGTCCCCACGTTAGGTTGGCTTAACATGCTTTCTGCATGTTAAATCACCCCAAAGCGTTTTTCATCCATCCAGGCAAGCGGCAGCCACCCAGCCACCCAGCTAGGCTGCATGAAGGGGTCCCTTATGGGTGGCACATTCACACCAGGAGGAAGAGGGCAGGGCAGCCCCGAAAAGTGGCTTTTAGAAAGTAGCCACTTGAGTCCACCCTTGAGTCACGTACGATCCTCAGAATCCAGATCAAACGCAATTAAGTTGAAAGTAAAGGGATCAGGCAAATTCGTGTTAGCATCCGGTTCTATTATTTCGGTTTAGGAAAACCGTTTTAAGCTTGTAATGGGAACTGAGCCCTGGTATTCTCAGATAAGAGTCTGGCTCCCTAACCACTAAACCAAACTGGCTCTGGAGGAGCATCTAGAATTCATGCACACTGGAATGTCCCAAGTCCAGTCTGATCAGCCTGTAGCTGGCTAACCCTTAAGGCCTGAGTTAGATGACCAGCCTCCCCAGGAAATATATACACATGGATCAGCTGCATGACTGCCCCCAAGGAAAGTGCAGCCACTACCAAGACGATTAAAAATGTCTGTGTCCCTAGAAGGCCATGTTTTGTCTTCTCTGAGTTCTAGAAGGTACTTGGAATTTTAAAACCTTGGTATGGGAGCTTAATCATTCACTAATTTGTCGATTTTTCCATCATTGTTGAAATGTCGACCAAAAGGTAAGATTGAATCGTTTAATACATTCCTAATATGAGAAACATTTTTGCTTCTCAAAACCGGTTTCTAGTATAGTAAATCAAAAGTATTCTGTCAAACACAGGCTGTTTCAGGGAAGTGAAAATGTGAAATTATTTACCAAAGTAAAAGCAGTAGTTCCCCCAAACGAAATAGTACCAGTTGTATAAAAGGAAAGGAAAAGGAGGGGGAGAAGCAGAAATAAAAGTGCTTATGCAAGCCCTGTACCATCTACCAGAAGAAGAAAATGGCACCTTGGAGATGAAACCAAGCCAGTTAAGGTAAGTCAGTAGCAAGGGGAGGCACAGAATGAAAATAAATAAATCAGTGGTGCTGCAGAGGAGGAACACACTCTGCCAGAATGCCGGTAGGGTTGTGAGAAACAGCCATGTGCACTGGTATTGGTTAATGGCACCTGAGAGGCTAAATCACATTACTGAAAGTTTTTGAGTTTCTAATAAAGAAGCAAAGACACATTTTACCAACTGTGTAAAAGCAAAAGCATGCTGTAAAAAAACTCATTATGCAAGAGAAGTCACATTTTAACAATCCTGTAAAAACCAAACCCGGAATGGCTGCCGCTCAGTGATTGAGCAAAACTGCCTGGAAAGCACTAGTCACTGGTTCGATCCCCAGTCTCTTCCTGGAAGTAGGCAATAGCAAACTGGTTCTGTATCTTTGCCAAGAAAACTTTGCCGATGCAGTCAGCCAGGACTCAGAAAAGATTCAGTGGTATCCACAACAACAACAAAAACCAAACCACTTGATACAAAGGATGACTTAACAGCTAAATATTCCAGTACCAAGCATGCCTGTTGTTGGAGAAAGAAGAGATGAATCTTCCCGTTGTAGTTAGTTCTTCTACCTGGAAGAAGGACTTCCATGGCTGGGAGGACACAGTTAAACATCAAAACTAAAGGTCTATTGTGGAAAGGCTCTCTGGGCTGAGTTTACATACAGAATACAAGTGTATTGAGGCCATGTTACTCAAGTCACCATGTTGCATACGGAGCAGAGATGTGCATGAATGCGTTTTTTGCACTTGAATCAAAATTTAAAAATCCAGATCATCCGGATTGATATTTTTGAAAATCCAATTCGAATTGAATAATAAAAACATCGAGAACATTCGTATTCAATTTTCTAATCCGTTTGCATCCCGTATCATATGTGCAAATAGACCCATATTTGGATGCGATATACAATGTTGAATTCAGTCAAATCATTTGAGAATCTGTATAGGATTTTTGAAAATCTGGATCTGATACAAATTCGGAAATTCGGATTTTTGAAAATCCGATTCGAATTTGAATGACAATATTCATCAAATTTGAATTGGATTTTCAAATTTTCAAATATCCATGCACATCCCTAATACGGAGAGCTCCCTCACCCTCTGTGTGAAATCAGAGCAAACCTGTGCACAAATATGCCACGTTTCCATTGGTGAGATTCTGGTTCAAGACATGAGAAGCGACTTCAGATATTTCCATAGTCACTGAACTGTTTTGCACTGAGGAGGGAACAATGAAGTCCCTCCAAGCTCCCTCATACACTTTGATGTATTATGTTGGGTAGATGCAATGATTTTAAGGCCCTCCAAGATGTCCTCCACATGCCATTGAGGTCCAGTGTACTACATAATCCTAAGTAATTTGATTCAAGGAAAATATTAAATAGTCTTTTCTCTTGATCACAGAAACTGATAACCATCTCCAGCCAAATGTCTACTTGGGTTTCCTTAATAGAAGCTTTCATTAAGCTGGCCCACATTAAACAAAGAAAATACTTCTTTTCTTTTCCTCTTTGATGCAAAAGTTATGCTGCTGATCTTTATGTAACTGGTATCCCACAATTAACATTTCAGTTTTAAAAAAAATACAGCCAGAACCCATTTCCCGAGAGCCTCAGCTTTTAAACTACATAGCATCCCACAAGATAAGCAGCTACCACCCTTTTGTGGAAAATCTGAAAGTTTCTCAGAAAGCAATTGTCTTCAAAGGAGTTAATCTATATCTGAAATGAGGATCTTGCCTTACATACAGGGATGATAAAATTAAAACTACAGCCCTTAGAACATTCATATTGTAGTAATCCTACTAAACTCAGTGGGACCACTTAAATACTGTATGTTCTTTGAAGCTGGTTCTGTTAACTTGGATTGGAGGCTGCTGCCTGTTGTGCTCTCCTAATATTTGCCTGACTCTCAGTATACTTAGAGGGAAATTAAGAACTCTAGTCTCCTGAACTCAGCTAGAATTCAAATCTTTATGCAGGCACAAAATTCACTGGCACCCTTAGGCAAGATGCAATCTCTTAGAGTGATCTACCTCATAAAGTTGTTGTGAAGTTAAGGTCACGTCTGCATTCGTATGAGGAGAGTGGTTCTGTGCCAAGATCTCTGAAAAAAGCACCCTGGCTCTGCTGCCTCTGCCGCCTGCACACACAGCCTTAAACATTCACACATCTCCCAGAACTGCAGCAGCTTTCCTTCCTTTTCCCTTTCTAAAGATCAGAACTTTTAAAGAGCCAGAATTGTGGAGAATTGCAACATTGTTATCAGGTGTGAAGTGGGTAGATTGCTACAGTGTAACCACTGCTGTACAGGGTGGATTTTTACAGTGAAATCACTATCTTTGGAAGCAAGCTCTGGATCCCAAAGTGATAAATGTTTCTGGTGGGTTTTGCTCTTGTTCAATTGTTCCTAATTCACTTTCATTTATCTTCCAGGAGACTACTACATGTAAAGCAAAGCAAAACAAGGATTTTCAGTTGTTTTAATTTATTATGAAACAGAGGCCCGTAATATTCAAGAAAATACATTGCTTAAAATCAGATAACAGAAAGTTAAAAACAAATGCATATCCTAAACCTACTAATGTTGATGGCAGCTGCCAAAAACTTTCCATCTCACAGTTTTCCTGTGATCCTTGTGCGACAAAATGCCCCTATCTCTTGAACAAAGCTATCCCTGTCAGTTGAGAGCAGGACTCCTTCCTCTAGCATAGAAACTGTATCTGACGTGGTCTAAGATTTCAGGTTCCAGGAGATCAGAAGAGCACAATTGTCTTTTCAGTGGGATTTTTGGGGGATCTGCCTTCAACAAAACAATATGCTGAGAAGCAGTTTACATTCCCTATGTATTGCTGACTCTGTAGACAGTGCTCTTAAAATTTTAATTCTCCTGCTGAGCATGCTGCATTCACCAAACGTTCTTGCTTCAAACTGTTCCAGTAATCTAGTAAACATATCAAAGATAAGATGAAGGGAATGCTTTTGGTGGTGACAGAGCACGTAGTATGATTTCAGACCAGTTCAAGGGGGTCTGGAAATCATTTTATATACATACTCTTCAGTGCATGCTTCACCCTTTGGGCCTGTTCATGCTTAACTTCACCCTCTAAAGTTTAGTTCAGCGACAGTGGCCGGTCTTCCTACTGTGAGTGCCAGCACTGTCACACTCACCTCTGAGAGTTCACAGTGCAAACAATCCATCCTGGACTTTCTGAAGTGCCATAGCAATGGTTGCAACAACTTCTGTTGCATGCCTGGCTATTGTCATGGTGATTATAACATGGCCCGTGACTATGGCTGCCTCCAGACTAGTGGAATAAATCTGCAGTTAAATCTAAAAGTGCAGTATGCACACCGCGCAGCGACGACCAGGCGTCCCAACTGGAAAGGCAGCTCTGTAGCTTCTATCAAAGCTGCGAGACTTGAGGAGGCCTGCGCCATCATGCGGGTTGGGGCAGCCAATTAAATTTTGAGCTGCCCTTTCCTGCTTTGCCGGCATTTTGTCTGCTTTTCTCACCGTCCTGCCTGCATTGGCTTGAAGCTTCAGATTTTCTTTATACTGCGCAGCAAGTGTTGTTGATCCAGCATTAAGGTAAGTGTGCAGTCCAATCGTATAATGCAACACCACGATGACTGATCAATCGTCATGTGTGACAGCTCAACTGGGACTGTGCATTCCAATGCACAGTACAGCCTATGCAACCGCAGCTACCCTGCCCCCACATGGGGTGAATTCACACTTATCTGCAGGGAGAACCCTGGGCACATTCCCAGATATACACCTCTGTGCATGCAGGAATTCCCTCTGGGTGGCAGAGGTCCAGATGAAGCATTTGACTGGGTGGCACACGCATGCTGGCCAGCATGGCAGTGCTGGTGCAATTACCCTGGCCCCATGATTGCCTACATAATGGAGGTGATTTGCACTTCCCCAGCACCTAGGAAAGCGCTGGTGAGGTTTAGGATAGATCCAGTGTCCCAAAGTGCAGACAATGGATCTATCTTCCATAGGGATGGGCAAAAAATATTTGCCCACTTTAATTCACATTCTAATTCAAAGCTGTGTCGATTTCTGAGCTAACTGAAAGAGGCCTACATTCCTAGGCCCCCTTTGCCCTTGAATCAGATGTATCCAGCCTTTGTCAAAGCTTCATAGAAGTGAAGTGGGGAAGCGAAGGTGTGAAAACGCCCAAAGTGTTTTGTCACTGGAAGTGGTGTAAACTTTGTTTTCAGGAGTGCTTGGGAGCATACTAGACGCTCCCAGACTAGCTGTGGAGAAGTTTTTATTTCTTCACAGCTAGGGAGGATGCTCCAGAGCAGAGGCAGTAACCTGGTGTGTGGACAGAGCACCCTGGAATTTCCCCAATCCATGCCACACACATAAGTGTGAACAGGCCCTTTTTGTCTGAGACAGTTAGGGACTAGCCTAGGAAATTAGTTACAGCAGTAAGAGATTATATATTATATGTACATCCTTCAATACATGCTTCTCATTTTTTATCTGTGGCAGCAGGAAGTGGACTAGGAATGAAGATGAAAACTGAGGGGGCACCCCTTGCGGCCTGCCCTTTGGAACGCCTGCCTGGCTGAATGATTGCATCTATATCCCACCTTTTATCTGAAGAGCTCAAGGAGAAATCCTCATAACAAGCCTGTGAGTCAACTAGTCAGGCTGAGAGGCAGGGACTAGCCTAAGGTCATTCTGCAAGTTTTCATGGTTGAAGGTAGATTTGGACCCTTATCTCTCAGGCCCTGGGGCTCACCTGCCTGAACAGTTTCTGCAACAACCTCTTGTTATGAATATCATCAGCCCTCACAGTGCACAGTCTTGGGCAGTGAGGTCTGACTCCTTCCCAGTTGCTAGAATGTGGCCTTCTTTCTACAGCTTCTGCTAACTGGCCATAACTGACAGTTGTGATCACTTCCCTTAATGTTATTTGTGTAACACTGAAACTGCATCCAGCCAGGGTTTAAAAACAGGGATTATCCTGGCACTATATTGGGATTGCCACACATATGGGAGGCAGTCCCAACATATTCCCAGGACAATAGGAGTGAAATCCTGGAAGATCACTCTTCCAGGAAAAAGAACTCTAAACCCAGGTTTTCCTGAAATAGTGATATGGCTTACTTGTCTGTTGTTCGTCCTGGGTTTTTTGTTCAGGGAAATGCCCACTGGGCAAGCGCTAGGAAAGGCGCCTGGCACTACAGGGTATTTTCAACACAGGGAAAAGGCACTAGACAAGGTAAAGGCCCCGACTTGCTTGGGATTTTGCTCTGAGATCTGGCAGGGGTGACAGGAGACAACTGTGGGATTTAAGCAAGAGCTTGCATCTTCCTTTCGCTGTCTGGAGGCACTGCGTTGTGGTATATAAAATCCTGCATGGTATAGAAAAGGTGGATAGAGAAAATTTCTTTTCTCTATCACACAACACTAGAACCAGGGGGCACTCTATGAAGCTGATGGTAGGAGAGTCAGATCAGACAAGAAGAAGTATTTCTCCACCCAGAGGGTCGTTGGTTTATGGAATTTGCTGCCAAAAGAGGTGGTAACAGCACCCTATCTAGATGGCTTTAAGGAAGGGTTAGACAAATGTGTGAATAACAGATATATCAATGGATGCCTAAGTACATCTTTCAGGCTGGAGGGACAAGCAGAATGCCTCTAAGGCCACTTGCTGGGATTCAAGAGCAGGAGAAGGTTTGCCCTTGTCTCTCCTTGAGATGCCCATGGGCAATTGGTGGACCACTGTGTGAGACAAGATGCTGGACTAGATGGGCTGTGGCCTGATCCAGCAGGGCTCCGCTTATGTTGTTTTGGTTTCCACCAGTGGAGGCACCACATTATGTGAGAGCCAACTGTACATAAGAAGACTGGGTGTTTGCAATGTCCCTAGCTGATTCTGTCAAATTTTTGTCCTTGAAAGGGAGGCCAGTAGGAAGTGTCTGAAGGTCAGACTGGGAAGTTGAACATTTCCTTGGAAGATGGCATGGCAAAACGCTTGTCTCTTGTTCTTGCCTGTCATCTGCCCACACGATCGCTAAATGTTGAGCTCAGAGCGGTCTCGTTTTGCCCTGGGAAACCCATTCCACCACATTCATCAGATGATTTTACTGGTGGGTGAAGGGGTACAAAATCTCAGGGCAGAGTCCTTTAAAATTCAAAGTCGCACCTACGCGGATTACTTTCTGATGCTTATGAGCTGGTTTGGTGTAGTGGTTTGGGAGCCGTACTCTTATCTGAGAATACCAGTTCGATTCAGCCCTCCCCCATGAAGCCAGCTGGGTGACCTTGGGCTAGTCACATCTCTCTTCTGAGCTCTCACAGCCCCACTTACCTCACAGGGTGTTCTGTTGTGGGGAGAATAGAAGCTTTGTCAGCCGCTCTGAGTCCCCTTAAATGGGTGAGAAAAGCGGGGTAGAAAGGCCAACTTTTCTTCTTCTAACTCCACACCGCAATCAGCAGCACTAAGCTGGCATTCCAGAAAAGGGCTGGTTCTCTCTCCCGCACCGTGACCCATTCTCCCCCCTTTTTTTTCTTTAATGGGCCTGTTGGGAGAGGCCCCGCCGGTTCTATGCGCGGGGAGACGCAGCCACCCGTCGGGGGCCACCGCGGAGGAGCGCCGAACCGCCGCGGCGCACTCTTGCGACGGGAGTTTCTGACTCCCCGCCGATCCTGATCTCACAGAAGGGGCGGAGCTCCGGGCTGGGAAAACTAGCAGGAGATGAAATCGAAGCGAAGGGATTTTCTGGGTCGCGAATGTAGCCTTGGAATTCGCGGGGAAGAAAAGTAGGCGCGTCCCGAGGGGAGACAGGCTTAAGGAACTTCGGGAGCACGCCGGGCACGGACCCGAGTTCCGAGGCTCCTCACTCGCTGCTCTTCTCTGGCCGAAATAAAACTTCCAGAATGGACAAATACAAAGGTAGGTAAGGGAGAGGCGGCGCGCTCGCCTTCTGCTGCCCGGCGTGGGAAAGGCGAGCGGTGGAGGGATCGTAATGGACGTGCCGGGAACGTTTCCTGCGCGCCGCATTCCAGCCCCGGAATCTCTCCCCCCCCCCCCCAGGATGTCTTGTTTCGAGCGTTTTGTGAACGCGGGACGTGGACACGGGTCTTTGGATTCGGTGTCTTTCTTCGTCTGTCGCGCCGAGGGAGAGGCTGGTGGGGCTGGCCGAAAGGGACGGGAGCCGCATCGTTTGCCCCGTCACGCCTCATCCAGGAGCGCGATCGGGTGGTTTGCATGCGACGTTTCCCAGAACCGGTCCGAGAAAGCGGAGGGGGGTCGCCTCTGCCCCGAGCGACGCCGCTGAAGGAACGCGACGGGGCTGATTTGTCGGGTGGGGTTCCGGAGGGGAGGGGAGGGGAGAATTTCCCCCTCGTGGGGAATCGGATTCCGCCCACACCCGTGATAAAACCGTATGCATCGGGTACTAAACCGGATCACTCGATTCCTTAGGGGAAAGAACAGGTGGACAACCGCGGGAGAGAGCCCTGGGGTTTCGTTTTGCCGCCCTGCTCGAGCGTGTCCGATTTGCTCCGTGGTGGGCATTTTAGTTCCGTGGTTTATTTGGATGTGGAAAATGCAGCCCACTTCCGTTCCAAAGGATGCGCGTGAGAAAGAGAGGCTGCGGTCGGAGCTAGCCAAAAAGAAGCGCCTCTGAAGCGCCTCGGGGAAGGCTTCCAGGTGGGACCGTCCACATGCCAGGCTGCCCCCCCCCCCGGTCTCAAACATTCTGCGCTGGGAAAGGTGGATTAGACAAGGTTTGGGGGCGCGGGGACCACCCACGGTCTCCCCAGGCTGCATCTGAGGCGCTCCTTCTGCCGTGTCTGAACACGGGCGGAGAAAGAGGGGGGAGGTGGCGCGTCCCCACGGTCTGTGTGGACTCGTGTAGAAACGCTGCCTCTCCCGTCGCTTCGGGGGTGAAAAAGCGAGGCGGTGAATGGACGCAGAGCCGGGCAGGTAGCCGAGCCCAGGTGCGCGGCCCGAGGGAGCGGACGCCCCGCCGACTCTTCGCCTCAGGGCAGAAACGACGAGAGTCCTTCGGCTTTCTAGGCTTCGCTGCCGTCCCCGCCGACTGCGGCGCCTCCTCCCCACGAGGAGACTCGACCAGGATAGCAGCAGGAGTGGCGGCGGGCTGGTGGTATCTCCGAGGTGGGTGGGGCCCAGAGTTAAGCGTCTCCCGTAGTTTTGTGTCAAGATTTTAAGCCCGCGTGTGCTCTTGGGATTAAGCCTTGCTTAATATTTAGCCTCTAAGAAGGGAGCAATTGTAGCTCGTGCCTGCTCTTCTTCGAATCCTGAATTTGTGGCACGGATGGACGAAAGAAAGGCACGTGTTCTCTATGTTCTCAGAAGTATCGCTCAGTTGTTAGAGAGCCAGTCTTGTTCCCCTGGGTTTGAATCCCCGTTTGGCCATGAAGGCACACGTGGGTCAGCCAGGGCTTCTCTGCCTGTCCCACCCCTCCCGGTTGTTGTGGGCTAAAAGTGACAGTTACTGGAAAGCAAGTAGGGTTGGGTGGTTGTTTTTTGTCAAGCTGGCAGTCTAGCAGATGGTTAAAAAAACAGAAATATCTCAAAAGTTGTCTAGTCCAGCCAAGAGTAGGATACCTGTAGCTTAAAAGAAAGAAGGAATTACCACATAGCTTCTTTTGCTGTCCAGCAGTTAGGCAGAGTTATCCCAACTCTGCTCTTCGGGTGATGTTGGAGTCTAAGGACCATTTTGCACTTACCAGCTGGAGCATTTCTATCCGCATCCTCAATGCTTCAACGCTACAGGGATAAACCCCGCTCTGGAGCAACCGAGCTGTAGACTCCTAAAAAGCATGATGGATCACTCCAGGACAAGTAGTTTCATACTCTTTTCCCGGTGTGATGCAATGGCCGCATCCCCATTACAAGCTTATATCGAATTCAGTACAGTTTCAATCCTCGCAGACCCCACGTCAGTTTGGCTTAACACGCTTTCCGCATGTTAAATCGCCCCAAAGCGTTGTAAATGTTAACCCTCATTTCAACAGGTCTCACTCCAGATTGTGCACTTGATACGTGTTACATTTTTTACTGTGGGGACCCTACCAGATGAGAATCCCTGTTTAGGGTTTCCCTCTCCCAATAGCTTGCTTCCAAAGACAGTGATTTCAGTGTAAAAATCCAACCTTCACAGCAGCTGCTACACTGTAGCAATCTAGACACTTTGCACCTGATAACAATGTTGCAATTTTGCCCAATTCTAGCTCTCTGGAGTTCTGACCTTTAAAGGGGAAAGGCAGGGCAGGTTCTGGTAGATGTGTGAATGTTTAAAGCCCCCTTGCTTGAGTTACCGCTGCTGCTGTGTGCCCTGGACAATGGGGAGAATCGCTGGCTGCCGGCTGCCGGTTTTCCTCCATCCAGGCAAGCGGCAGCCACCCAGCCAGGCTCAGTGAAGGGGTCCATTATGGGTGGTGCGTTCACGTCAGGAGGAAGAGGGCAGGGCAGCTCTGAAAAGTGGCTTTTAGAAAGGAGCCACTTGAGACCCCCCCTTGAGTCACATACGCTACATAGGATCCTCAGAATCTGGATCTAACACGATTAAGCTGAAAGTAATGGGAACAGGCAAATTTGCATTTGCATCCGGTTCTATTATTTCGGTTTAGGGAAACCGAATTAAGCTTATAATGGGGATGCGGCCAATGAGTGGGTGTGGCTGTGTGATTGCAGCTGTGCAATTGCGCACAACTGCTGGATTGCATTGCCCATGCCTGACCTCTAACTGGATGTTGCTTTGAACATTGCCTTGACAGTCTGGGCAGCCTTGGACTGGGCATTTGCACTTACAAGCACTGCTCACTAGGCATGGAATTAGTTTAGTCCTTGTAGTAAAAAAATGGCCACCACTACACTGGATCCTTAGTGGTCTGGTCTGGTGTTTCAGCAGCCCTCAAAAGCCACCTTTGCAGCTGTTCTAGTCATTTTTTGTGAGGGTTCCTTTTCCATCAACAGAGTCACCAAAATGGCTCTTCTCCCAATGAGGCCTTTTTTTCCTTTCACTTGCTACATCCTTTGCAGCCACCATTCCATGCTCTAGTACAATGGCAGCTGAGGCCCTTTCTGGGTTAAAGTTCAAGTACAAAAGAGCTGTTCATTGCTATTTGCATCCATTTGGATAATCTGATCTCTGCACAGTTATGGAATTTGTGGAAGTGCTATAGTCTAATATGTTTACTTTGCAAGATCGTTGAGAAGAAACAGTGAGCTAAGAATACACTGCAAGGAACCTCGCTTGGATTTAAGCAAGAAAGTTGTTTAACTGCAGTGAATATTTGCCTACTTTACTGGCTTAGAAGGTTGTTGGACCAGTTCCCAAGAGAATCCAGTGGCAGCAATTTTCATCAGTGTCTGAAAATGTGACTCTTGGTATTTTAACTTTTTCCAAAAAGTGAAGTTTGCAAACAAGGCACTGTGGATGCCAGTGATGTTCTTAGGTGTTTTCTGTGTATCCATTTTACATATGGAATTCCTCTTTAAAGAGTAATTCATGCATCATCTGAACATGCTGTGGTTTGAAGGTGCCTGGCATCTCCTGAATCTGCATTTTGCAGGGGACATAGGTGCACTATGAATGGGAAAGACTGAAAAGCATTTTGGTACTTACACATTTTTAATAGATCTGTGTTGCTTCATTGATTGGGTATTGGTTTGTTTTTTGTGGTTCTGCACAGGTACATAAATATGTACAAATGTGTTTCAGCAAAGCTAGCCCAGTACACCTGTATGCATTTTGCCTTCAGTATAAATATTAAACCATTACATTTTGTACAGTATTAATAAATGCTTATATATGCAAAATGTGTGTGTGAACATTCAGGAATAGATTTGGATGTTTGATCAGCACAGATCACTAAACAAAGCATCCATTTAATTTCTATTCTATCCTTAGTGTGGTCTTATTCACGTTTACCGAGAAGTAAATGTTCATGAAGTCCATAAAAAGTTCTGTCTCAGATTAGTAGACGGATTTTAATCTGTATGACTTTAACAACATGAAAGACAGTGATCTATCCAGTTAGCATCTTTACAAAATACTGGTGTGTGAAGAGCATTAAGTTGGGGAAAACACCATGTTGAGATATCTTCTAAACTTTGAGATGGCATTCTCCATTTACATGGGGACAGGTTTGCTAGGTGTGCCATCTAAGAAACTCAGTCCTAGGAACAACATGAGAACTTAGTTTATTTCACCTTTCTGCTGTACCTACTAGGCTTCTTGGTGCCTGTAGGGTGAGGCTGCCCAACGTTGTGCCATGCCATGTGATGATGCCATCAAGTGACATGACAATGTAGTGCTCAAAATACATTTGATAGTGTTTTACAATCCCTAGGACCATAGCCCTGAGATAGTCTCCACTTGCATCAGTGTTCCTGCCCCACTCCACTAGAAAGTAACTGGTGACAATGTAGCTCTTGGGGCCTTTCCACATGACACGGGTTATTCCAAATCATGCAGCCCAGCCATGATTGGAAGGCTTCCACTGGCCTGTGCTAAGGGCCATCTGCATTGCGTGGCCCAGCCTCACCCAATTATGGAGGATGGAAATGAAGATTCCTGGCTTACATACTTACCAGCCAAGACCGTTGTGGCTGAGGACCCAGAAGCTGCATTCTTTTGGCACCACATCCAGGTGCTTGGCAAAACAGTGTCATGCTCTTGGATGTAGACCAGTAATTTGGGTGCCATCCACACACTGCCTGCCAATCAGCTATATCCATCTGGAACACTCTATAGACCGCTTGCAAGTGATTGATGATGTCTTCTGGGAGGTGTGCCGCCCTCCTATAGACCAGTCCATAGTGTGGATGAGATGTTCCAGAAGCTCCACTAGGTTGGTCTACTCGCCTAGTGCAGAAAGACCTGTAGACTAGGAGGCATCAATTAGGTCATCTAACCCTTCCAAATGAGAGTGTCTCCAATAGGTTGCTGTTTAGATTCTGTTCGATCCATCCATCGAAGGAGAAACCATCATATTGCCCTCTTTTCTGGTAGCCAATGGGCAGGGGTGCAAGTAACCAGTCCTAGAAAATGGCACTTGCTTAATCGGAGAGATTATGACTTAGCATGAAATTCTATAAGGAGAACTCATACATTTCTCTGCAGTTGAGAAGATGAAAATAGGTGATGGGGGAAAACCTCTGTCCAGTCAGGAAAAGCCTCTAGGCTATAACTTTAGGCCTCTCTCAGCAGAAAAGGTTAGGGGGCAATTGCGGTAGCGCTACTTCATCAGTTATTTGTGGTTTTGGAGGAAAATACAGATGATTTCCAAAGAAGAGGTTACTTTATTTTGCTTCTCATGAGTAAAATAGGAAAAATGCTCAGTCCTTTCCCATGCTGTAGCCTTGTTTAGGGTAAGAGCAACAGAACATAGAGTGCCTTCAGGTACTGCAAGCAGATCAGCCGGGGTTTAGTGCACATCGGTTCCAGGTGTTCCCAGGTGTTTCTATAGCCTCCAACTCTTCTTGATTACAAATTACTGAATATTTTCTTGTAGTTCAATACAACTAGGCCTTCTCTGTGGTGGTCCCCAGCCTCTAGAGTGCTCACCCTCTAGAGTTCACCAGGCGTCCATTTGCCTAGTACTGAAACCCTTTTCACACCAAGCCCTATGTGTTAGAGAAGCAAGACTTAAATGCCTTAAATAAATAACAGCTCATCCAACTGACTTGGCACATGAAGAGGCAATATAGAGAGTTTTAGAAGTATCCAGGCATGTGTTTTATTCAGAAGTAATAATTAAAGAAAACTCCTTTCAAAACAGCACAGGATACAGAGTAGAAAGTATTCACAGTGGAAATTAGGTTAATATGAAGTTCCTTGAAGCCTCTTCTGTAAAAGGTTCGCGTACGGTATATTAAGGCCTGGCATGTTCCTTTGAAGTAGAATTTTGTGTTGGAAAGAGGTGTTTCTGCAGCTTTAATCAGAAAGCGACTCTCCCCCTCCCCTCTGCACAAGCAACACGGTCTAAACTGTGAGTATAGAGAGTTGCATTATTCTGCAATGATGGGAGATAAAAAGATGAAGCAGTAGCAGCCTGACAAGGCATCTCAGAGGAGCAAGACGAGACAGGCTAATCAGGAAGAAAACTGGGAAGGTGTGAAGTCCTGCATTTACAAGTGTCTGACAGCTTTATAGGCAGGGCCAAAGAGGCGTTATGGAAGTTAATTTCCTTTTTCCTTTTACATTTGACTATGCGATCTGGGATTGATGAAGAACACAAAGAGATGATACACTTGGGTGTACTCATACTTAACCCTTGTTGCTTTGTGTTTCCAGTAGTATAATAGCCCTGATCCAGGACTTTGGAGATGGCAGCAGTAGGAAGAAGACAGTTATCACCCAAACAAACAAACAAATGATTGTAGTGCAGACATTGTCCAAACTACATGCACAGATGTTGGCTGCATTTGCAGGCAGTAAAAAGATGCTCCTCTGAGGTAGCTTAGAGAAGGTTCATAGGTGAGAAAGTTACCACACCAGTCTGCCCCCTCATCCTTCATGCACCTTCTAGGCTAAGAAAAGTGGAATAGAGATGGGATGGGAACACAAGGGCCACATACTACCTTCTCCAAAATGCTTTTGAGACTTTATTTTTTGCTAAATACAGAGGATTCAACTAATACTGTAGATGGTCCTTCCCCTAGGAGTCTGGTTAGAGAATCCAAATGTTTTTAAATAGCAAAATCTAAAATGAATCTAAGGCCTTCCCCTAGAACCCGCAGGAACCCGGGCAAGGGACCAAACAGGCCTGCCCACCCCTGGGTCCAGCCAGACCCAATCCAGACAGGCCTGGGGTGGGGCCTGCAGCTGTCAGGGAGGGGGCATGTGGAACGGCCGGGGATGGCTGCGAACGCCCTGGGCTGGGTGTAGAGCACAATTAAGTGCTCTACACCCGAACACGTTTGGAACGCCTTGGGAAGGGCTGGGGCGGTTCCGAATGGAACTGCCAGCCCAGCTGTGTGTATGCTGCATCCTAGGGCGTCCCTCATGCATTCCATCGGCCCTCATGCAAATAGGCCTTTTATCTGTGATGGCCCCCAGCTTAGAAATGGCTTCCCTTCAGAAGTGCTTGATTAGCCATCCCTTTACATAGCCACTGTTTGGAGCTCCTATTGTAGCTCAGCCAGAGTTCCGTATTTCCTCTTTTCCTTCTGGCCATATGTTACCCTCCTAAGGCATGGCTGACAGTAGACTTGTGTTTGCTGCCACTGGCCCCCGGCTGCTTCTCCTCTGTCCAGTTTCTGCAGATAGTTAAGATGGCTGCCTCTTAGAAATGTTGGTTCTTCTATAGATTGTCAAAACAGTCAGATATGCTCAATTCCAACTAGTAACAGTTCCTAAAGTTGGCTTTGGTGTTATTATTGGCTGAGGAAGAGGAAGGGTGTCAGATTTTTGCATTATCAGAGCCTGAAGAACGATTTCTTCGTGGTGGCAAATTCAGAATAGGATGAGACAAATTCATGGAGAATGGGGATATTTATAATCATGGTTGTATGTTTCTTTAGCATTAAAAATGGTACGCCTCTGAAGGCAAGCCACCAGGAAGCACAAGAGAAGCAAGTGCTTTACTTTCTGTAGGCATCCCACTAGTCACTGTGAGAACAAATAGCTGGTTTTCATGAGTCATTTGACTGAGCCAGAGGCTTCTTAGGCTTAAGTTCATTCTGTTCCATCTTATGCACTACTTCCAATTAGTAGGGGGATAGTGAGTTTGCAGTGGGCTCTTGGTAAAAACCCCAAGATGCAGCCTACAGTCATAAACTGCAACAACAACCTACACAGCAGAGCTGTTGCTAAAGATGACTAAAATATGGAATGCAAAGAGCACCTAAACCAATGCTTTTGTTGTTGTTTTCTTTTGTCCCCATCATGCTTGAAAAACACTGCGTTTTGGCTGACCTCTGGTTGGCGAGAGGTAGGATGAGCAAACGGTGCCAGATGTGTTGCCTCCTGCCCCTTCTCCACAGGCTGACCTTCTATTCAAACATTTTTAACAACTCTGAAGATGCAAAAGCAGAGGAGGATATGGATCACTGCTGCAACCCCGTGCCATCTCTTTTTTTCACAATTTGGGCTGCATATCAGTTCTGTGGCCCAACTTTCATTCATTTGTGCAAGCAGAATTTTGTTTACTCAGATGATGTGGCCAGAGCAGAGTGCCAGCTTGGAGCATGTTTGCCTCCCACCCAAACCCTTGTAGATTAACTGGTAAATTAGCCCCATTCAGCCTGTAAAGGGGATCCGTTGGATGGAGCCATGATCATCAACAGATATTTTCTCTTTTCATGTCTTATCTCCTAGGAAAGTTGCAAGTCCTTTGGAGAGGAAATGTCTGCTGCTCTATAGCACTTAACATTTGGTCTTATTTGCAAATGCTCTAGTACAGTAAGGGTTGTTGATCTTAAGTGCAGAATCATTGTTGGATCACACTAAAGGTTTTTGTTTTTTTTTAAGAAAATTGATGTAATTTGTTCTGTGACCTCCTGAATTAGCTGCCTCTTTTATTGAATTGTATTCTCATTTTTCTTCCCACTCTTTTTGGTTGGTTGCAGGATTGTACTCTACTTGCACGAAAAATGAATTAATTGTAATGATTGCCTTCTGGATGAGAACATCCACATAGTCACAGCTGACCAGGCTTCTTTCTCAGGCCCTTTTTTCCCCATGTTGATTGTTTTGGCTTATGTAGCAGGGGCCAGTAGACACGGGCCATGGTGGAGGGGGCTAGCAGAAGCCTGTTCCAAGGGCTGTCTGCACTTGGGTAGTCTACCATGTCCCAGTCCCAAATGCTGGCTTCAGAGCTTTTGTTCTGGCCTTCGCTGTTGCTGGGAAGGCCAGTTTCAAAGGTGCACTGACTTCCAGCACCACTTTGGTGGCACTTCTTGAAATGCTGCTGAAACAGATCCCCCATGTTATTCCATCACGCATAGTCTGGAATAGATTATGGTCCACAGCAGGACTGTGATATGGTTCAATTTTGGTATCTTATCTTAGTCTAGAACTTCATTGTGTGCAGACAAAGTGGGGTAAGTGATGTGGAGTTTATTGTATTCCGCAATAGGTGTGGAACAGCAGGCCTCCCAGAACAGGACTTTGTTGTGTAGTTGGGTTGACAGAGGTAGTACTACTTGGGTCTTGAATTGTCTTATTTTCATTTTCCCTTTTGAAACAAGAGGTGTTTTTCCACTGTCACTAGAAGTACCCATTAAGTACCCATTAATGGGTACAAAAATGCCATTAAGTGCCCATTAATGGGTACTTAATGGGTACTTTTAGTGACAGTGGAAAAACACCCAAGTTGTGTTAATTGTGTGTACTGAGTTCTTGGAAGGACAGGATGTTGCCTGTGAGTGACCTTTTGGTTATGGAATTTTCATCAATCCTGTTAACAGAAAATTCACACTGCTGCATGCACTGACAATGCAACATAATAGGTGCTTACTGAGAGTGAGAGACCCACAAAACCAAACCTGCGAAGGATTCTGTCCAAAAGCATCTTAGTGGAATCATGTTCTTCTTGGTACAATGTCTTCAGACTGTCAGAAAAATAATTCTTAATTTCAGCAATTCACAGAAGGGAAATATGGCTGATGTAGGTTCCTTGCTGATCTAATGGTTCTGATTAGTACTAGTATTGAACCCCCGTGTCTTTTTCTTTAATAGTTTTCACTAGCCATTCTGCAAAATCATTTTGTAAGCTAGCAACAATTTAAATCTTAGTCTGTGTCTTCATAGCTTTTTTAAAAAGATGGTTGTCTTTATGGCAGGATCCACAGATTTCAGCCCTTGGGCCAGGGGGTGTGTTATGAACAAATCTGCTGCCCAGTCTTTAAAAGTGCAAAACAGTTGCACAGTGTTCCTGTGCAGGGCAATACAGCAATGTAAAATAAATGGCCCCAGAAGGTTGTAATATTCTATCAGGTGCTAAATTGTGAGGTGCAAAAAACATAAGAACATAGCAGGAGCCCTGCTGGATCAGGCCACAATCTATCTAGTCCAGCATCTTGTGTCACACAATGGCCCACCAATTGCTTCTGGACATTCTCAAACAGAAGACAAAGGCAAAATCTTGACCTGCTTCCAACTTCCTGCAAATGGCCTTTAGAGGCATCCTGTCTGCCTGTTCAGCCTGGAGGCAATATCTAGATATCAATTCTAATAGCCATTGATACACTTGGCCTCCATGAAGCTGTCTAATCCTTTCTTAAAGCTATTTAGGCTGGTTGCTGCCACCACCTTTTCTGGGCCCCCAAATACTTTTACTGGGTGGTAGGGATGTGTGCAAATATTTGAAACACTCAAAATTCAGTTGAATTCGTTCAAATTTGGACATTAGAATTTGAACCGAATGTTTGTAAATTTGAATTTAAACCTTTGAACAAATTTCAAAATTTCAAAACATTCATACAACTTATTCAGCTATCCGTATGTGTATGGATAACTACCCGATGAGTACTTGCCCATTCACATCTTTCCTGCATCCATATGCATTAGTATGGATCCATATGGGATGAAAACGGAATGTATACGGGATGCGTATGGGTGCTTATGGATGCATACAGCACATACAAATGTCAATATTCGTATTTGCAAATACAGATAGAAAATTCACATAAATAGATTCAGATGTATTCAAATCAAATCGTGAATACATTCGAATTTTAAACTTTTGAATCCATTTGAATTTTTGTATATTGGAATTGAATAGAATCCTGGAAATTGCATCTGCGCATGCCCCTACTGGATGGAGCTTTTTGGTTGCCTGGATGTTGCTTGAGTTGTCTTTAGCAAAGACTGATTCTCCTCTGTGCTGAAAAAGTCAGTTGATTCTTGTCAAGCCAAACTCTTGTTTGGATGAATGGAAATTCTTCTTATGAAACGTTATAGGTTGAAAAGATGATACATTTAAATGTGGCGTGTGGAGAAAAGGAGGGGGTTGGGGAAACATCAAGGATCTTGAAAGGGTGTTGGAAAAAAAATCCAAAACAAGGGCGTGCACTCACCTAAGGAGGAAGCAAGGTGATTCATCCTCAAGTATCCAAAATAGCTCATGCAACTGGTATTTTATTTTCCTTCCTTGGAATGCTGAATTATCTTCTCTCATGAAGACAAACTAGTCAGTGAAGTCAAACAACACACAGTATAAAGGTGTTTGGATTTTTGTATATCCAGATAACTTGTTGAGTAATTGCTTAATGAGTTTTTCATTCATTTCACAGGATACTGAACAGGTAACTTAGG
Organism: Aspidoscelis tigris stejnegeri; assembly: GCA_023333525.1. NCBI lineage: Eukaryota > Metazoa > Chordata > Lepidosauria > Squamata > Teiidae > Aspidoscelis > Aspidoscelis tigris. The sequence continues at coordinate 64,063,147 of JALMGA010000002.1, read as the reverse complement.
ATACAGCATAGCTTGATGGAGAAAAACTAAGGACAGAATTTTGTATAGGAGAAAGCAAAGGAGCACAAACCGAAATAGAAGGTTTGAGGCAAGGAAAAGGCGAGTCTCTCAGAAGTATCTTGGTGTAAGGGAGACTGAGCTGTCAAAAGAGGAAGGAGACTGTGTGAAAAGAAAAACAAGAACATAAGTACCCCACTTCTGCTCTAGTTACTCGTGCAATCTGCCCTCACAGTGGATTTGGATTATGTTTGTTTTTACTGTTGCAATGAACCCAGAGACCTTTGTGTATAGGGCAGGATGAAAATACAAATGCACAAGGAAGTCCACAAGCACCAAGGCAGAAAGCTTTCTTATATGGTCCTTCAAAGTAGGATGAAGTGAGAAGCCACAGAAGCAAACACTTCACACATCTGTAAATGCTCAGGATGTTTCTGTGCTCTTCTCTTGTTCTTCTCATTGCTTTTGTCTCTGGGCCACACAGTCACTCTTGTTGAGTGAGATGTCAGGAAATAATCTGCCTCAAAGGCCTCACCCTTACTTTGTTAGATTGTTGTGAGGGTAGAGTTGTAACTCAGTGACGGAGCTACTGTTTGGCATGTAGAAACTTACAGCTGCATCCATACTGGTGCTGGTAGGGTTGGAATCTGGATTGGAGGTTCCAAGCTTACATGGAAGCAAAGGAAACAGTGAGCACACAACATGCACCTCATGGAGGTTTTCAGAATGCTGCTTCAAGAAGGATTTCTGTTCACAGCAGTTAGGACCCTGCCAGGACTCCTAGTAATGAACCCAAAATGGCACCAGATATCAGCCACTTTCAGTCCTTCTCAGGTTTATCAGTAGGTTGCTTTTTTCAGGAGTTGGGGGCAGCACAGGTTGGAGGCATGAACACTTGGATGCCCAGCACTGAGTCCCTGAGTGCCCAAGGAAATGCCTAGATGCCTTTGAGATGATGCTACAGTTCAGTGTCTGGACATCTCACCATAACTCTCACCAGCAAAGCCCTCTGGTTCAGATCACAGAAAGGCATTGGCTGGAACAGCACCATCTGCCTGATGATGTTGGTCCAGATCAGTTCCTGTAATGGTCCCAAAGCTTATAGCTGGACTCCAAGATGGTTATTCCAAAGGGTTAGAAAAGAAGGTTCATAGCCTCAGAGCTCCCAGGGAAGACATTTTGGTGGTACACTTTGAATGTTTTAAAAAAGGAAATTTCAATAGATGCTGCTTGTCATGCAAGCTGCACATCCACCCCCCCATATGCATATCTGAAGATCACCTTCTTTTTCTTTTTATCTGGGCTACACTGATTGGAATTTCAGTAGTTAAAATCTGACCAGAGGATATAGTTGTTGTTTTTATCCAAGAACATTTGGACTGGTTCTGGTCTTTCTGGAAATGGTATACACCTGAGTAAAGTTGTAACCCATTCTTTCTTTCAAAGAAAAGAAAGGGTGTTAAAAGAAAATGCTAGCTATAGACTGCCAGCACTGGTCTGGAACAGCTTGTTAGAATAGAGTACAATTAATTTTAGTAGTGGAAAGTTAAGGGCTGCTCAGTGTCTGCACCAGTAAGCCCACTGGAAATTGTTTTAAGAAAGCATGGGAAAACTAACTGTTTGGCGTGATATTCTAAACATGAAGGGTCAGTATCTATTGAAGTAGCTTTCCCCCTACTGACCTATTGCCTTTGTGGGAATGGTTCCACTGAAAGCACAGCTGATGATGGTTTGATATATGGCAATTTAATAAGGCTATCCAATTACAAACAGCTCTGAGAGGAAGGAAATATCCCAGTTTTATGTGACCATCCATTGATTCCCATGTAGCAAACCAATCAGCCATTAATCTATTACATATTGTGATAGATCAATTTATTTTTTCAGTTTTTTTTAAAAAAATAGATGCTTATCAGAGTGTGTCTAGCATTTATCTTTTTGCTTAGGAAGGCAACTTGAGAAAATGTCTTGTAAATAACCTGAACCAGCATTAGTCATTGACTAGTATTTTTAAACTAGCAATTGGTATTTTCCTCCCAGTACAAGCATTTAATGGGAACACTGAAAATGTCCATAGATCATCAGGGGAAGGTAACACAAACTGACTCAAAGGGGAATTTGTGCATTGTAACAGAAAGCGCAAGTTTTGCTCCCTCAGTGAGAGTTAATGAGAGCTGCAGGAAAAACAACACTTTGGCCTTTTCTGCACTAGCCTGCATTAGATCAGGATCAGTAGATCTGGAATAACTAGACCTACTGATCCGGATCTTGCGGATGAGTGGGCCTGATCAGCACTGTTTGCACAGCACTGATCTGCCCACAGCTGTAGAGCTCACATGAACTTCACAGCTGGTCCCCTACCATGCCTCTGAAGACTAGGAATAACAGCCCATAATCTTTTTTGTATTTTTTGTCTGTATATCATATATAGCAATCTCATGTTTTTGCATTCTCCTCCTCTTATCTGTAAATGATAAAAGTTAAGTTTCTTGAACGCTTTATTACCGGAATTCAGGCTGCATTTCCATTATGCGGTAAAGGTGGCTTAACCAGCCTGCCTCCATTGGGAGTAATAAAAACTGGCCCCACTTGAGCGGCCTTTGTTATATAATGAAGAAACAGCCTCAATCTTCATTCAGCTGGAGTCTGCAGCTATCACTATGGTTGCAGGAGGGTATCCATCAAACAGATGGATTTTCAGAGTGGCCCTCTGGGCTTCCCAGAATTTTTTTGGACAAATTCCCCGGCTGGGAATGCTGGCTACGTACTAGAAACACACTTGGAAGTTGGGCTGCATGTATGATATGCAGCCTGGAACTCAATTTTCAGTTGGCATGGAATCAAGGTGGCACTAAGATATTGCTCCCATGTTAAACTGACAGCATGAGTTGACCTCATAGTAGTTTCTCTTGCTCTCTGATTGGGGGCGTGAAGAAACCACTTTTGAAATGTGTCTGTTTCCCTCCAGTTGTTCACCCTCAGGCTGCATTCATATGTTGCAAAAGAAGGATCTGAAAAATGCCTCAGAGACAGTAGCTTGTGGACCTTGTAATCTCACCCCAACTCTGACCCACTTTTACTAGCTGAAGGGACAGGCAAGATGCCTCTTGGGCCATCTGCTGGGATTGCAGAGGAGGAGAAGGGTTGCCCTTGTCTCTGCTTGAGATGCCTGTAAGCAGTTGGTGGGCCACTGTGTGAGACAGGATGCTGGGTTCGGTGGGCTGTGGCCTGATCCAGCAGGGCTCCTCTTAAGTTCATATGTTCTAGTCTAGAATATTCATGAAATGGGCAAGGGGCAGGCTGATGTGTGAACAATCCAACCTCCATACTGTCTGGAAGTCACCTCAGAGGTGCTTTTTAAAACCTGCACATGAATGCAGTCTCACAATTCTTCTCACACTGTGCATTTAGAGATTTCAAGAGCAGGCCCTGTAGGCCCAATGCAGGAATATTTGTCCACTGGGCCCCAGAATCTCTCACAAGGCACCCAAAATCCATTGCAGGGATACACTCTCCATGAGCGTGTATAGCCTGATTTTCAGAGGTGTGAAGATGGCAGCCTCTTGTAAGACAATATTTGAGTTGTAGAAATACCATCTTCCTGATGCAATAGGAATGCTTTTGTATGATGTTATAAAGTTTGGAAAGTTTTGCTTCTGAACTGTGTTCATGCTTATTACTTAAGAGAGTAGAAGAAGAAGAGTTGAAGAGTTGGCTTTTCTACCCCGTTTTCTCACCCGTTTAAGGCGACTCAAGGCAGCTGACAAAGCTTCCCATTCTTCTCCCCACACCAGACACCCTGTGGGGAAGGTGGGGCTGTGAGAGCTCAGAAGAGAGCCATGACTCGCCCAAGGTCACCCAGCTGGCTTTGTGTAGGAGTTCAGAATCAAACCCAGTTGTCCGAGATAAGAGTCCGGCTCCTTAACCACTAGAGTCTAGTGACTAGACCAAACTGGCTCACCCTAAAGAAGGTCGGGGGGGTGCTAATTCTGAGAAAACAGGCTCACAAAGGTATCCAGCAGTATCCTGTTTTAGCTTAATTGAGATTAACTGGCCATGTGGTTACAAACCACACACAAACTAAATGTGACAGATTCACTGCAAATGTTTATCTGCTTGTTCACATGTACAAGTACAACATGAAATCTTTAGCATTAAGTAAGAAACTAACTGACCACAAGCTTCTTCCTTTTTTGTATGCAAGAGACAGTATGTAGACCATAAGGTCAAGAAGACACACTAAGGTATAAAAACATATACCCAGAAGTGTATGCAATATTTAATATTACAGTAAACTAAGGGAGAAACAAACTTTCACACAGGTATAACATGCATAAAAATATAGGTGTATGAAAGGTGTAAGTATGAGTGCCTCACTAACAGCAAAGGGAAAGGAATTCCAAACGGAAGGTGCACCGCTGAGAAGACCCAGCTAAAAGCTATTTGATCTTTTACTGAGACAAAAGTTAACTGAGTTTAGTGTGAGTGACATCCTATTTTCCATGTTAAACCCTTTGAAAGGCACTTCTGGATCACTTTAAGTAGTCCACACAAGAATTTTGAGGGGTGGCTGGCATGCTAATGATTACTAATCCAAATGATCTTGGAAACTCAGAATATGGTATATAATGAGCAGCAGCACTCTCACAGATCTCAGCATTGATTCTATTCTGAAGAGAAATTCTGGTGGGAAGTTGAAGTCAAGCTGGGGATAATGCTGGTGCAGGTTTGATTGTATCCATTTCACAGCCACTTCTAGATTCTTTATATACCATGCAATGAAAAAAATATCTATCCCCTCTCTGATTTCTTATCCAACTTTTATATTACCCATGTGAGAAAGTAGTTTCCCTATTAGTTATTCAGTCAACCATTGAAACAAATTTAATTGATAATCGAGTTCAATTTGACTACTGCCAGCCCTGTTGAATACAAAATCACTTAAATAGAATATTTGCAGCAATATGGAGTAGGCTAAAAGGCCTCAACAAGCAGCGCACTATGCCAAGATCTAAAGAAATTCCAGAAGAGAGAAAGAAAAATACTGAAATACCTCAGTCTGGAAAAACTATTTCTTAGGCTTTGGGACTCAATGAACTATAGTGAGAGCCCTTATCTCCATATGGATAAGACTTGACCAGTGGGGACTCTTCCCAGAAGTGGCCAGACTGCCAAAAAATTTCTAAGAGTGTGTAACAAATACAAATTTGAAATGAGAGGACAGTGTCAGTAAGCATTCAAAGTTAACATAACAGTGCTATGTGGATTGCTCCTAGCTTAAGAGGAGAGTACAATTTAGCACAGGAAAATTATTTGTTTTAAGGTTTCCAATAAAAATCACATTTATCTTTTATATTTACTTTTATGAATTCCTAACCTGGATGTCTTTTCTGCTTTGATGCTGTTTTAAATTACACTGTTTTTCCAGATGTTTTTTCCTTTGTTCCTTTCTTGCTTTTCTTGCTGTTCTCTGGACTACATACAAGTCAAAGTACAAATAATATCCTTTCTTCTGACCCGTAGCCCAAAGCAATGTGCGATAGATAGTGAGAACTGCTGAGTACAAATTTGTGTAGCTATTATACATTTTGCAATTTCCCGTAATAATTATGGAGTCTTTAATTTTTTGACAGGTGTACTAAATTGATTAGGTGTCTTTCTGAACTTAATACTATTCTGGATCCAGAAGGGGACTAAATACCTCTCTTCTGCTCTTTGGTCTGGTTTAAGGGAGAAACCTCCCCTGCTAATACACTGCTGGACCAGATAGACCGTACTCCAGATCAGGAGGATTCTGATCTGGTCTGGATCCAGACAACTGGTGGACCTGTGTAAATAGGTCCATCACAATGCTAGCTGGTGGCAAACTGGACCAAGGAGGCATGGGGAACCCATTTTGGCTGCATAATAAGGTGCACCATTGAAATAGGTCCCACAAAAACTCAGAAGTCAGAACATTCATTGCTGGCTGTCAGAGCTTTTGAGGGTTATGAAACTTGCTTGAGTTTTGGGGCTGGAGTAGGGCCTAGAGTGGAATAGCCATCCCAATGAAGATAGTCCTGTTCCAGTCTATAGCCATCTGTTCTAGCTTGGGACAGATGGCTTGATCCAGACTACATTGAACTTGATCAACAAGGGTTAAGTGCAAAAAGAACATAAGAGGAGCCCTGCAGCCCATATAGTCTAGCATCCTGTTCCACACAGTGACCCACCAATTGCTTATGGGCATCTCAAGCAGAAGAGAAGAGCAAAACCTTCACCTGCTCTCAAATCCCAGCAAATGGCCTGTCTCCCCAGCCAGGAGGATGTACCTAGGCATGCATTCTATTAGCCATTGATACAAAGAGAGATTAAATCAAAGAGAGAAGTGAAAAAATTTGTTTTAACTTTAAAAATAAAAGATTACTCTTTTTCACTGAAATCTGATAAATCGCACCACCGAGTTGGGGTCGACTCATAGTAGCTACATGAACACATCCATGAAGTTTTCTGGGTGGATTACACTGCCCTCTTCCAAGAAGATCATGGAGATTGAACCTGTAGCCTTCTGCCACTCTGCTATTGGATATTTTGGATGTAGTAAAGTATTGTTTCACACAGTGTTTATGTATATTAGATTGTGAAATACAGAGCATAGAGTGCTTTTGCACTTACCTTTCCTGGTCCAGTCCACTATGATCGATCCAGGATGGAACAGTTTCAGCAGGTGCACTGCTCTTGACTTCAGAGATTGCATAATCTTCATGGCCAGTTACTTAGGATCTAAAGTTCCTAGCCTTGGAGCCCATGGGGGCACTTGTTTTAATGGCACAATTTTGTGTGCTGCTGAAATAAGCCTTCTAAGCTGGCCCATAGCAGTGTGTCCTTCCCATATACCTCCTGAGTTGGTTTATTTGCAAGTAGGATGGCAGTAGACCTTTAAAGAAGATCTATTGCTGCTCCAGTCTACACAGCCATTTTGGGCTGCTTAGACCAGGCTGTGCTCCGTCCAATGTGGACAGGGAGTATGCAGGGGGTATGCATGACCTCTCTTTTCCATACCAGAGTGCAGTTGAAAAAGGCCCAGAAGTGAGCCATGTGGCACAGTGTACCAGGATATCGACCTGCCCGTACCTTAAGATCTAGTGGTGAGGCCCTCCTGGTTGTCCCACCGCCTCCAATAGTGAGGCTGGTGGGCCTCTGGGAGAGAGCCTCTTCTGTGATGGCCCCCAGAATATGGAATAGCCTCCCTTTCAAGGTGCGTCATGCCCCTTCCTTAAATACATTTAGGAAGGCGTTGAAAATGCACCTCTTTGCCCTGGCCTTTGGCTGAGCTGAGTATATATTCCCCCCAGTACAGACACTATCATTTTAAACGTGTTGTGTATTGTTTCAGATTGGTTGAATTTTAAAAATCTTTTAATGTATATTCTGTTTTTAATCTGTTGTTTTAAGGTTGTTACCCACCCAGAGACCCTCAGGTATGGGGCGGGATAGAAATGTAAATAAATAAATAAATCAGTAAGTGCTAACTACCTCCATTCTGAAGTTGGCCCCATTAAGTTCACTGGCCTTTCACCCAGAAATATAGTTAAAGTTGCTTCCTAATTTGCTCCTTTACTTTCAGTGGGTCATAAATTCACCTGACTAGATCCAGCTGAATAGTTTGATTTGTTTGGTGGTTGCTTAGTTTGCTACAAGTGTCACAAAATGGCAAATATACTCTAAAATAAAAAGTGATTTATTTAAGTAACAAAAGACTTCTGAGCAGACCTTTAGCCAGCAGGACAGTTTTGCCATGAAATTTTATTCCCATGCAAGTCTGAGTTTTTGTTGGAAACTGCCACTTTGCAACATATGTTCTTGTTTCTCCCAACAAACAGAACTGTCTAGTTACCCAGAATCAAGGGGAAATACCAGCAAGGCCAGCATTTGTCCTGAGATGTATCTCCAGCAAAATCAAGTGTATGATTTCAAGGATCACTGTGGTTCAGAAACCTTAAAATCATATTAATTCACAGACTTGAATGCTCATGAATATATTATTTAGATCTATTGTCTGTGCTACTGAATGTTAGGAAATGGAAGACTGGTGTGTGATAGATGTCTCTGTAAGAGGATTAAATTTGCAAAAAGTTTGCATGATTATCATATAGCTGAATAATGTTAAATTTCAATACATGGTAAGATGGCCTGAGAATAGGAATCGAAGGAACATAAGTCAAAACTTGGTAAATCTCCTGATTTCAATTGACACTGGGTTAAATTCAAACAAGATCCAACAAGACCTTTAGAGGAGATTGAAAAAGCAAAGCCTATACAGTGTGCTTATTCATTTTTATTATTGATACTTTTTTTCTGCACAAATATTTCAGTATGGTTTTATCTTTAAAGTAAAAACCAACTAGCCCTGCAGACTCATTTAGACATTTCAGTGGCAGTAGTAAATTGAAAGTTTGAATAAGAAAATGTTGTGCGGGGAATAGGTCTCTTAAATTAAAGCGAGTTTCACCTTTGGTCTGTTTCCACTTGAACCAGAACTGTTAAGCTGAAAGAAGCTAATAAACGTTTTGATCCAGAATAGGCAATCAATTGGGAAAAGTTATTTACTGCTCAAGCATTGTATTCCAGCAAAGTTTGTACAAAGACATCTCGGATGGAAAGAATTTGTGCCTTCACTTTATGTAACAAACAGTCCAGAGTCCTGAGCCAAGGCTCCTCTGTTTGGTCAAAGAATGACACAAGCAGAACTTTCATGGTAGTACAATAGTAATCAGTTGTCAAAGAGTGTGGGTTCCATATGACTTTGTGCTCATCTAGGAAACTGTCTGTCATAAGCTCAGATGATTGAGAGAAAGCACTCTGCAGGTGTTTCTACCACTCTTCAACCTCACTGCCAAAGGCTGCGAATACTAGTTTTCATTGTTTGAGATGAATAGATTGGACCTGTTTTCTCAAACATGGAAAACTGCCTGGGGTTTTTTTTGGAGAGGGGGCATTTTTGTGCCTGAAATAACAGTCCTTGTGTGCCTGTGTGTGGCAGCAGACGTGCAAACAGCACATTTGCCACTTTATGCTGTGTGTTATAGAAGTAATGCTTGCAGAACCTGCCATGGTGTGTATCCTGCCTCGGTTTCCTGCTCAGCAGAGACTTTTGGAGTGGCCGTGGCTGTGGCTCACTTGTGAGCCACTGGTGGGAACCAGACGATTGCAATGTCATGCTGTGCCATCTCTTGAGGAGAAGGAAGTTGTAAATCTCTGCTATGTCTACTATGAAAACTGCATGCATGTATCCATTTAGTCACCATGAGTCAACCAGACAACAACAACAGAGATATTCTGTAATGTTTAACATCTTAGGGTTGGACAATGCTGGTACCATTAAAGGAGCATAAGAAAATATACAATTAAGTGAATTCACATTTCTTGGACAACAGGTGATGAGTGTGTTTTTGTCCCCCGTACCCACCATGGTTCATATGCAGTTAACATCTCAGAGGCTGCTTTTATACTCCCCTATAGTCTGGACCAGAGTGAGACATTCTGGTCTGGGATAAGCAATCTGTCCCAAGCTTTAGGCAAGTCTGTGGATCTTCTGTAATCTGACTTACACTCTCCTATTCACAGCACAGATCCTTCTCTGTATCTTTAACTCAAGTGAGGAAGATGCTGACCAGGGATTAATTGTTTTAGTGGAAATGTGCTGGACTCCAGGCCTTCATAACTAGAGGAACAGGTGCTGGGTGTGTTTAGCATTGAATTCTGTGTCCCATTTACTCAAGCATCTAAGGAAAACAAAGGAGGATCAATCTTGGAAGCAATCAGATCTTATTTTAAAATGGCTCTCCTTGCTTCTCCAGTGGGGCAACTTGCCATCATAAACAGGGCAAACTCAGTTTTGGAAAGTGAGTTAGGAAAGAATATTTTAAATGCAGATGAAAACGGAGGCTTCAAAACTTCTTTTGGGGAGGTTTCATATGTTATAGACCCAACATCTGGAGGATTGCACATCCATCCCCACTGTTTAAAATCATGTACCCCCTTGTGGGAAGGCTCTTTTGAAGAAGCCTTAAAATGAACTGAACTCCTCTTTGAACTCTCATCAGTAAATCTAAAAAAGAGAATTCTTAATCAGCTCTCTTGTGAGATTTCTTACAGAGAGTGAACATGATGTAGGAGTTTGCTCCCCGATTATGTTTTTGCCAGTTTCTATTCTGTATTATGGTAATTCTACGGTATTTATTCAGATGATGTGGTCTAGATGCCAGGAATTCATGACCAGAACAACTATAGCCTGATTACAAGAGCTTGAAAAACAGGAGAGCATAACAGGAGTTCAGTGCTTCCTTCATTCCCAGGAAAATTGGGTTAAAAGGGAGAAGTGAACTGTAGGGATGTACACAAGTATTTGTAGCATTCAAAATTCATACAAATCTGGCCGAATTCGGATATTTGAATTCGAATAGAATGGTTACACATTCAAAGATTGACATTCAAATTCAAATTGAACATTTTGATACATTCGTATGAACCTTCATAGGGGATTCGTACAGGATTGAACAGTTGTATTGAATATGAATCCTACCACATTCGAAGGGGATCTGTTCAAATAAATATGAATTTTCTTGCATTTAGTTTGCTATGAAGCGAATACAAAAACAAAATCCATGCACATCCCTTGCTATGAGCTTAGAGTGCTTGTGAAAGGCCATTTACCTTTATTCTCTGTAAGACATGGCAGATGAGCTTCTGGTCTCACATCAGTTCTTTACAGAGGTTAAAAGCAACTGGCAAATTGTTGATCAGGAGCTTTGATGCGCACTCAGTACAGACCACTGCTGGCTATAGTTTCTAAAAGACTAGATCCTTTGCTCCCTGTCCAGCTGACAGGATATTTGAACTCTAAGGTAGCACCCATGCGACCAGTGATATACTGAACTACAGATAGCCACAAGCTGCCTTGGTGAGCAGTAGCCACAAAGCCCTAAACCTGGCACTCTCCCAAACATGAAGTTCACTCTGGGTTGACCCTAGTAGGAGACTGGTGGGAAATAGTCTGGGCAGAGCCAAAGGGGCATGACAAAATCTTCCCAGCTTGCTCTTGTTCCCCAGCTTTGAAGGTAGGTTGGGCTAGGCCACCTATGGAAAGGACAGTCATCAGCCTGCTCTGCCCTGCTGTATTCCTGGCTTGGCATGCTTTTTCAGGCTGGTTGTATGGGGTTTGTACCGTGGGTGCATGTGCCATTGTAGCCTAACTGATTAAAGCTGAAAAAGCTGATCCTGCAACTGGATATAATTAGAACTTACTTGCTTCCAGAGATATTAATCACACTACCTGTTTCTTAAGGTGACTCATAGTGCCTTGTGAAATTCTCCTGCTTTGGGTGGCATCTGTATCTTGATCTGCTGCAGTTCTTCTCTCCCATAACAGAGATACAATTTATGGAATGTGTTTCGGTATATTTATGACTGTACTTCTGTTGTTTTATCTTTGTGAGACGCTTCAAGGGTTTATTTTAAAGAATACCGCATCAATAAATTTGTGGATGGTAGGATCAGACCAGCGAGAAAGAGGGAACAGTGGACAGCTGGAGCTGAGCTGAGCTGAGCTTTTCAAGCTCTTGTGATGCTAGATATTTCACTAACTGTGCATCAGTTTGCCTGGTTGACACAGAATGGTCCTTATGAGGCAGATGCATTGCAATGTTCATTAAAGAACATCATGCTGTCATCTGCCTAACTTTTCTTACATACCTTCTGTGTTAAATTTGAGAAGAAAAAAAGAGTTCCTGTTGCATTTTGCAAGAGAAAATAGTTTACTGCTATACATAGATCTCGTCTATTTTTTTTTACAGATAAATTAAACAAAGCCATATCTATTTGAAATCAAAAAGGATATTTTGATTCTACAGGATGTTGAATTCAGTTCCAGTTGCTATTATGAATAATATAATCAAACTTCTTTTTTCTTTTTCTGCTCAGCAGACAGTTCTAATAAAAGAAAATCCCTCAGTTCCTGAATGGGCAACATCTGCCTAGCCTGGGGTCAGAGGCAGGCTTCTGCTCCCTTTAGTGACTCATGCACGTTAGACAATTCACACTTTCAGAAGATACATAGCTGAATGATTTATTGAGGAGTTAAATTCCTGGCACTTTGATTCACAATGTTGAAAAAATCTGTACATGAAGGTAAATTATTATGTTTCATTGATGAAATGTTTCTATCCCAGCTGTCTCTTGCAGGAGGCCATGTGTGCACCTAACAGCCAAACATAAACATTTTTGAAGCCACCAACCTAGAATGGATGCTCACATACTGCCTCCAAATTGGAGAGACAGACAGGATACCCCTCGTGGCCAATTCATATTGAGTCGAATGCAAGAAAATTCATGTTCATTCGATTAGATCCCCTTTGAATGTGGTAGGATTTGTATTCGATATGAAGGTTCAATCCCATATGAATCTCATACGAAGCTTCATATGAATATATCAGTTTGAATGTCTGAATTTGGCCAAACTTGCATGAATTGTGAATGTTACAAATATTCATGCACATCCCTAATTCCATCACTTGACTAGTCAGCATCAAAACCTGGCACATCTAACATGTAGATACTCTTTCTAAAATAATGTCAGAAGCTTATGCTTTTGACTGGAGCTGGAATATGGACCTGTTCTTTACAGTACAGTAAGTTAGGAGATGTTGGTTTTTATTTCTTAGACCAGTTTATTCATTAAGATTTATCTTCTCATTACTCTCCCACATGCAGTAAGATACAGAAAGCTTTTAAGTGTTCAAATGGCAGATGGGCTTCTGTACTGTGGCTCCTAAATTCACTTTGATTTCTTTGAAAAATTTCCCCTCTTAGAATCTTGCCAGCTGATGGTGGAATCTACGTGCTTTCTTAGCAGGGCTAAAAAAATCCCATTTGTAGATCAAAACAAGTACCGTGTTCTCTAGGGCTGAAAAACAGCAACCCACCTAAGGAGAGAATTCAGCAAGCAAGATTTTTCTTGGGAAATACAGTTATCTCCAGTTAGGAAGGAGTCAGCTAATTAGACTCATGCTGATTGCAGCAAGTAATTTAGCAGCCTTGCGGTTTCATAGCAGAATCCTATATTACAAGCTGCGAGAATGAAAACAGTATTTAGTATTTGAGTTTCACTCTGGGTGTCTATGTGAACATGGCTTTGTAGTTTTCTTGGCAAAAATGTATGGAAGTAGTTGGCCGTTGCCTTTTTCCAGAGACAGAACCTGAGACCTTCTGCAGGACAAGCAAATGATCCACTACTGGGCTTTCATTTAGTAAAAATATATGTTAGATTTAAAACTGCAAAAGAATGGAAAACTAGACACTAGCTGGGTCCAGACAGTGAGAGGAAAATGTGGGATCTCGACTGGATTCTGTAAAGATCTCTGTGTATCTCTGTCAGACGGCAGGGCAACATTGCAGGGCTAATAGGGACGTCTACCTTGTCTGGTGCTGCTCCCATGACGGCATTCCGTGAGATCTGGGTATTCTGATGACCCAGAAGTGCATGATAGTGCAAGTGCAGCCATCATTTTCAGGCTGGTTTCAGTGCCACAAGCCTGTGGGGGCCACCTTCAGGATGGTGGATTGCATGAAAAAGCATCCAGACAGGGAAGTCCTTCCACTTTTTACGTAAAACCTGACTGGGAATTGATCCCTCAGTAAGGGTATTGCAGGAAGTCACCCAATATCCTGGGTCTGTGTTGAGATTGCCACAAATGTGTGTGTGGCATTCCCAACATAGCCCATGGATAATCCTGGCTTTTAGGCTCTGTCTGGAAGGGCCCACAGTCTGTTAAAGTCAGCCCATGGATCAGGATGGCAGGGGAAGGTATCAGTGGGAACACTCACTCTGGTCTCCCAGAATGCACTATGGTCTTCTGTAGTTGAAGAAAATATGGTTCAGGCGGCTAAAAGCAACGTTTCTAATTGGAGTTTCTCCCCTCCCTTGCCATTCTGCAATCCTCATCAGCCTGTAGTTCTGATTTTGGGGTCACAGCAGCAAAGCACACAGGGAACTGTTGTGTGCACCCGATAGGCATGAGTGGGCCTTGCATGAGAGCATAACTGCTTTGCTGCTTCCATTTATATTTTTATTACTTCCATTCATTTCTGTACAACTCACACAGGAAGGCTCACAAGGTTTACCTTCTCATGCAAGGGTAAAGTCCTGCAAAGTAATAGTTTTGCTGGTTCAATTTGCTGCTTACATTGCTCTTGCATCGGCTCACCTTGTCTTTGGAACCATGTATCACATGGGTTCTGGTGACCACTTTTGTACCATATGGAAAGCTACTGCTTTGTAAGTGGGTAGCACAGAGCAGTAGGCTATGCTATGCCAAGAGAACCCAAGGGGATAACACAGTTTGTCTTCTGAGCACATTTTGGATGATCAGCCCTATTCTTCATTTTGTTTTCACGTAACAGGTCTCTTGCACCAGGGAAGTATCGGCTATATGCCTCAGTGCAATGTTCGCACTAGGAAAAAGTATGTTGTGTCTGGGAGTTTACCAGAGTGCCCTAGGTGCTCCTGGTAAGCTGTGGAACAATCAGGACATCCACACATCATGGATGTGGCACTCTGGTAAGCAAATGTATGGTCCCATAGCATGATGGGATGTCCTGATCACCTCAGAGTAAAAAGGCCCACAGTACATTTAAGTAATTTTCTTCATTCATAGACAAAGCTGACTGAAACGAAACCCTCTCTTTCTACTTCATTCATATATACGAATATTCAGATACTAAAAATTAATTGCACTTCTGTGCGCCTGATATCTGTGTACTCTGGATTTTGATGCTAAGTATAAAATAAATAATTTCAGGATAATATTTTTAATTCAAAAGTGACTTTGTAGAAAATCCTGGCAACATTCCAACAGCTGCATTTTGGTGTCTCAGAAGTGGTAGGTGCAGATTCAACACTAGGGATGTGCACATGTGTATTTTTGTTTGAAAATTCGTATTTGTACGAATAGATCACATTTGAATGTGGTAAAATTCTATTCAGTATGAATCTATTTGTACCTGTTTGTACAAATATTTGATACGTATCCGATACGAACAAATACGTATCAAATATGTATCTGTAATATATCTGCGCTCTGAAAACCTCAAATCCGACCTGAATCCACTGTCGATCCATATCAAAGGCAATCTGGCTCCATTGCAAATATGACTGTCGTTCCATTTTTCCACACCCCCAATCTAACGAATATCTGAACTATTTGTATGAATGTCTAGAAAGATTCATAATCATGTGAATGTTAGCATACAAATATCGTAAAATTCGATGCATGTACAAAAGTCCGAATTCATCTGAATTTATACAAATAACGAATGTTAAGAATATTTGTTCACATCCCTATTCAACACAAGCAGAAGGTGTGCTGGTCAAATGGACTGTTCCTTGGAGCAGAACATGGTCTTCAAAATCTTACAGCTGTGCAACTTTTATTCTGTAGCTACTTGGTTTCTGTCCCTGCTGTTTTGGCAACAGATTGGAAATGGACAATTTTGGTCCAACATGTAAACAAGTGCAGGTGGGAATGAGCCTGTTAATTCATCTCTTTCCTCGGTTCCACACTGGGGAGCAGAAAGTGAATTTATTGGTGATCTGCCTTCAGAATATTTTATCCCACCCTATGGCTAGAGTAATTGCAGTTGTTATTTCCATGTGTCCAAGGCTGTCAATAGAATCTTAGAGGTGTGCAAAAACTAATGGTGCATGAATTAATTTGAACTGATGCAAGCTTGCTTAGTGTCAATTTTCTTTCGGAAAAGGCTGAAGATACCTGTTGCAAGCACTTTCTCTCTATATATATATATTTACTTGCTGGGGGTATTTTGTGATTAAGGTCCTGAAAGGCACAACCACCATCACCCTAAAATATTTATTTGTCCCTTCTAGGATGTTTATGCTAAGATCGACTGTATGGTTATGTTAAAATGAAACTTTCTGTGCAAACAGTTTAGCTGTCAATATACAGTATATTCTGCCAGTCCTGAAGATACAATTGAGATTATTCCCTGTCAGTTAGTTCTTAAGATGATAGGTGTGTTTCACTTAAATTAAAAAGGGGATAAAGAAATGAACAAATCATAGTATTGGAATGGCCTGAAAACAACTCGATTACTGTTTAAGATTTATGCTGAATGGGCTAGCTATCTTTTCTATAAAAGTTATGTAAAGAGTTCCTCATGGGGGAAAACAATGGTTCTTCTGAGAAGCCCTCATCATATGAAATTGGTGACTGTCGTTTTGCAAATAAGAAAGGGTGCTATTGAGTCTGAAAACTGGGCATGAATAAATGCCAGTCTTTACACGTAATTGGAACAGGCTCATTGTAAATTGGAATGTGTGAGTAGGTTAGTAGGAGTCAAATACTGTAGACAGATGGTCCAAATAACTAATGGAATAAATAAGATGCATGGCAAATTAACTTCCTACCCCCTTTATATTTTATATTTGTATCCAGCTTTCTAGGGTGTAGTTTGACAATCCTGCAGAGGAATGCAAGCTTTTTAATTTGCTTCACAAATATGCATCAAAGACTTAGAAATATCTAATTCAGTAACAGCTTAGAAACTCCCAAGTTCTGCAGTGAATTGCCTTTTCCAAGAAAATCAGATAGTATGTGTATGTACAGTACATGTAGTTAATGACAGAGTCAGCAAAAAACTTTAATTTGCTTCCTCGATATAGACTCCACATTGTTTTGGATCTTTGATTACCTTGTCCTTAAATTAATCCCTCACATCAGTCACCTTAAGGTAAGAAGTAAAAGACACCTTGAGCCAGACTCAGCTCTGGATGTGAGTGACTACATGGGGTGTTTTTCCACCGTGCTCCTTTAATCCGGATCTAAGAAGCAATGGGTGCTAGCCTCCCTGCTGTGGAAACACCGGAGCACCCATTTGCAAATCCGGATTGACCCACAAAGGGTCTGCCTGTCATCCCAGGTGTTTTGGGGGACAGGGGGTGCAATCTCCAAAGTCCCTCTGAAATCCCTCCTAAGTTGCCTTCAGAGGTTAGCAAAGGCTCCGAAGTCCCTCTGAAGGCAACTTCGGAGATTAGCAAAGGCTCTGAAGACAAACCCCTTGCGAGAGCTTGCATATTAATTAGCTCCTTGTGAGCAGGGATGAGTCAGCCTCATTAATATGTACCTCTTTCCATGCCTGAAGGTAACAGGATGAGTCAGCCTCATTAATATGTACCTCTTTCCATGCCTGAAGGTAACAGTCCGCTTTGTTCACCCTTTGTTCTTGGAAGTAACTTTGAAATGGCTTCGAAATGACTTCAAAATGAGTTTGAAGCTTAGGTTTTGGGGCTCCCCCCATGGGTGCCCTCTCCCCCTAGCCTCCTCTAGACCCCATTGCCAAAGGGGAAACAGGCTCCCTTTAATCTGAATTTTCTGGATGAAGATCCTATTGTAGACCCCATTAATGGGGTCTACAGAAAATCCAGATTAAAGGCTGAGATGTACCCATATGATCTGGATTTTCCCAGCGGCGGTGGAAACAAATGTGTCCCAAATGGGTGCCGTAGTGGAAATGGTGTCATCTGACTCACACCCAAATGGGTCCTTAATGGGTGCAAAAATGGGTACTTTCTGCCAGTGGAAAAACACCCATTGTCATATCCGTGCAGTTTTCTTGACAGTAATACAGCAGTGGTTTCCCATTGCCTTATTCTGAGTTGAAACTGGTGATTAAATCCTGAATACAAAGCAGATTTTCTATCATTTTGTTCCTGGGTTAATTACAGGTCACTACAATACTTCCTTATAAGCCCAAAGTTTTGGGTATCCTTGAAGATAAAAACATTTTATGTATGGGAAGAAAATTATTTTATCTTTTTAAAAACACAGCCCATGGAAAGGACTGGCTTCAAAGTCTTGATGTAATTCTACAAATTTTAGAAGAATACTTTCATGATTTAGCCCTGTCTTTTGGTAGGAATTCATTATGGAAAACATTATTTTAGCTAGAGAAAAGGCATGTGCTACCTCTAATTTTCATTGGTCTTTAGCTGTATGAAGCAATGTCCTCTTACAGCATCACAGTTGGCTTTGAAGTCAGGAAGACTTCGTCTGAGATTTCAGACACAGGTCATAATTTCTTGTATGGAGGAGACCATCTCCATTGTTCATTTTGAACGTACATGAATTTGGCAGGTGCTCCAGGCACTGGCATTTAGGAAACCATGCATTATGGCAAAACTGGAAGTATAAGGAAATGATCCAGCCCTCAACATTCTTTCATTTGAGTTCTTGGTAGATCAGCTATAAGTTAGCATGCCATTCCAGAGAGACAACTGCAAAATCTTAGGTGGTGAGAAATTTTTTACCCATAACAATAACAAATCCATCTGTTTGCAAACATTTGCCAGGTTTTAATCAGATGATGGAAAGGCATTAGATCCCAACTGTTCTTATACAGAAGCCAAGGAAATTGAAATGTCTCTCCAGGGTCTTTCTGAATGTTTCTGAAATACACTACTGAGTCCACTGAGTTGCCAGTGGTCCAAACTTGATTCTTGGCCAAATGAACAAATTCATGTAGTTTTATTGGCAACAACATTGGCAAGACAATTTGCCTTTGTCTTCTTTCACATCAGGTATTTTTTTAGCTTCCCTATCTAGTCTATCACATTTATTTTTTAAAAATTATTTAATCAATTAATTTACATTTATATTCTGCTCTATACCACATGGCCTCAGGGTGGGAAACTTACAGGAGCTATTTGGGAGGGTGGGAAACTTACAGGAGCTTAGCAGTTCCACTCTAGCTTTTATGACAGGGTTTACTTCTTAGATTTTCTCTTTCCCAGGACACTCACAAATCAGGGCAGCTTTAATATCCATGTCTTTAAGAAAGCGTTAGACAAATTCATGTATGGCAGGTGTATAAATGGCTATTAGAATGGATGCCTAGGTACTTCCTCCAGGCTGGGGAGGCAGGCAGGAGGCCTCTAAGGCCATTTGCTGGAATTTGAAAGCATGTGAAGGTTTTGCCTTTGCCTTCTGCTTGAGATACCCAGAGGCAACTGGTGGGCTGTTGTATGAGACAGGATGCTGAACTAGATAAGCTGTGGCCTGATCCGGCAGGGCTCCTCTTACATTCTAAATTACAATTGTTTACAATTGTTTCTAAATTACAATTGTTTCCTCTGCAAAGGCAGAGGAAAATCCCTGGCAAGCATGAAATGAATGCTGGCTGCTACTAAAAAGCTGTGATGTATATTTTACAACTTACAGACTGGAGGTTCCACTGGTCAATATTTTACATTCTGCTACAATTAAGACTGGTGGAAAATTTAATCTAAGTAACGGAGTGCTTCAAGGAAGGAAGTCATGTATGCTACTGCTTACATTTCCATAGAGCAGTCTCCCTAAAACATTGAAATTTAGTCATTTTTATTAGTATATGTTCTATGTAAATTATGTTAATGGTGGATGGCCAAATCTAAGTTAATCTGGAAGGCGACTGTAGGGAGATGCTATGTGTAGATGTTCCTTGACTGCTCTTTATTTTGAAAGCTTTACTGAAATCTTTGTGCCCAGAAAATTCTTATACAAACAAAGCAAATGATGCCTGGGCAGCCATGAGCCTGAGCTTAAATGAGCATCTGCGGAGTTTTAGGTGTGTCCATTGTCGTCCTTTCTCTCCCTCTATCACAAAACTGTGGAAGCAAAATAGGGTTGTGCCAAAAGGCCTAACTCTTCAGATGTTTCAGCTGGAATTGGGGAGATGTCTTTCAGAACTAGTTTGTTTTTTTTGTTGTTGTTCTTTTCCCTAAATGAAATTGATACCCACTGTTGTCACAGGCAGGACTTCAAAGTCCACATCAGCATTTGAAAGCCTTGGGTGGAGAATTGCGTTAATTTCAAGAAGCGTGCCATGTGCCTTAGAAGAGGATTTTCCTGCCTGTAAAACTCCCTCCTGTCCTGATGCAATATTTTCTTTAATCTCTCCCCCGCCCGCCGCCCATCTGTACTTGAGAGATGTTGCAGGACTGTATAGGAAAACAAAATGCGCCAAGCAAAGAATATGGCACTCTTCTGTGGTGTGAGATTTTTGTCTTCCTCTTTACTCGACAGTTAATACTTACAGCTTCAAGCCTCAAGTGAATACAACAGGCTTAGTCAACCCAGGGAGAAGCCTTCTGGCTTTTCCT
Organism: Aspidoscelis tigris stejnegeri; assembly: GCA_023333525.1. NCBI lineage: Eukaryota > Metazoa > Chordata > Lepidosauria > Squamata > Teiidae > Aspidoscelis > Aspidoscelis tigris. The sequence continues at coordinate 64,042,959 of JALMGA010000002.1, read as the reverse complement.
ATTGACTCAGAAGGAAGTTTAGAAACCCCTTCAAAAGAGCCCACAGGGAGAAGGGAAACTCTGTGCACAAAGATGTAGGAAGTCAGGAGAACAGTAGTTCTAGTGTTTCTTCCTATCTCTCACCAAAACAGAAGCATTTATAAAATACTGAGCAATTCAGAAACAAGCCTCATAAGTCCATGATTCAAAACCCACACTAGTTGGCTTGTTTCCCCATAGATCAGCATCTAAGTAAGAATAAAAGGACCGAGATCAAATAATAAAGTACCTTTTAAGATTCCTTTCTTTCAAAGTCTATAATCAAAGGTATTATTGCTTCTTTCCAGGATAGAACCCGTTGAGCATGGGGAAAGGACTTAATCGTTTCTGAAATCATTTTGTTTCATGTAATTTAGATGTTAGAATGCCACTTGTTTTCCTCTTATTTCAGTTGCAGGCAACACATGAAGATCTTAAGCCAAAAGAGGATCAGTGGTGCAAACCTTTTGCTTTCAGTCTGTAAGCATTTTTATTTCCCTTTCCTCTGGGCAGGGAAAGATAAATTAGTGTTCAGTAAGAACTGAGATCTCTCTTATGGGAACTGTGAGAAAGACAATAGGGAAAGAATTGATTGATTGATTAGAATTTTTATCTTGCCCTATATAACGTATAAAATGAATATATTTCTGAGCACCAACCAGGGCAGCCCTGCTACTGGGTGCCATTGGGTCTAAATGCATCCCCCTCTGTCAAGCCCTTTGGGTACCAGAAAGTTGGCAAAGAAAAGAAAAATGGGTCTCAGCAATGCTGAAACTGTGTGCACCAAACAGGCAAATGAGAGCTTTGCAACAGGGGTATATCTTACTGCATTTTGTCAAATTCAAATGGTACAAAGAGAGGTTGGAGGAAAGGAAGGAAATCAGCCTGAAAGTCTATGTCTCAAAGAGGGAGGGTGGACGGTTCTGACGAGTGACTGTGTGTGCATGGAAGTTTTAAAGCAGAACTGACTGGTATCCTCCATCCTTACCTGAGTTCTCTCTCCCAGTTGGTCCTACTGCTGGAAAGGGAACAGAGCTGTGTGGCACCTGAAGTTATGTCTCTGTACAGCTTGTGGGGTTCTCAATATTCCTGACATGTCCCTGGGCTCTGCTAAGCCTGAATGGTGCAGAAAAGGAATAAATGGCTGTAAATAGCCTACAGTCTTCCTCAAAGACAGAACAGCATTTGGCAGGGACCTGTGGCTAAAACTTCAGAAGGATCTCACTACAGAACTTACAATCCAATACAATATATAACATTCAAACAACCACATTGTTATATAAAATCTGAATATAGAATCTAAAACATCTATATGACACATATAAGAACATATACAACAAGCTATTGGGGTATTGGATAACTTCATTTAAAATATAAGGAGGCCAGCCTGTTGAATTAAGGATAAGATTGGAAAGCCTCCTGGAATAATTTTTTTAATTGTTTACAAAAGTACGTGAGTGATGGGGCCAGCCTAACTTTCCTGGGGAGCGAATCCCAGAGCTTAGGTGCAGCTACCCAAAAGGTGCTATCCCTAGTTTCCACCAATTGGAGCAAATGAGTTGGAGGGACAGAGAAGAGGACTTCATTGGTGGATCTCAGAGCCCTGGCAGGCTCATAGCAGGTGAGTCAGTATTTCAAGTTTTGCAGTCCTAAATAATTTAGGACTTTATAAGTCAAAACAGCTACAAGGTATCTGAATATTTGAGTAGCATAAATGGAGCATTTTCCACTATTTGGTGTATACAGCAATTTGTTAAGTGTGTGTGCCTTGAAGGAAGTTTTGTTGGCAGATGGCATTTTCACTATGGAGGATCAATTTGTCATGGACCTTACACATGACAACACAGTGCTGTTTTGCAGATACAGAAGAGGCCACTGTCATTGCACATGGCATTGAATGGGAGGGGTGTTTGTACGCACTGAAGATAAATGCAGAAAAGACGAAGGCATTAGCAGCAGCCAAAACACTGGAATCAATGTAACTCAATGACATGCTACTGGCATGAATACAGGAATTTGAGTATCTGGGATACATTGTGAAAGTGTAGAAGTCAGTGAGAACAATTGATATCAGCAGCAGTATTAGAATCACCTTTGGTCCACTCACCTGTAGCAAAAGGAAAACATCACCATCCCAACAAAAATGCACATCTTTCCCTTGCTTGTCATGACAGTCTTATTATATGGTGTATAGTCCTGAATTCTCTAAGGGCCCTTTCTGCACTTGTTAATCCAAATCAAAGAGTTTCTAAGAACGCATCACCTGCACGTCAGTCTGGATCAGGGAGCTGCTAAGAACACATTGTCAGCACGGCACTAGAGTAGATGTGCATCAGAACTGTGTTAAGGGCTAACTAATCAGGATTAGTGGTAGACCGGGGCAATTTTGCCCTTCCCTTCCCATCCCGTGGATGGGAAAAGTGTGCAAGAGACTAACGTTGACTAGCACTCACACTTGCGAGCGCTAGTCAATGGTAGCCCAGCCCCCATGCAACTGATCACTCACCTGAGACTGATCATGTGTCCAGTCGACTCCTGGCTGCCACCATCTTGAGTGTGACACCATGTGCGACTGCACGTGCGACTGCGCTGTTGCTATGGCGACAATGCTTTGCACAGTCACAGTCGCATCAGGGGGTCATCTGAGGTCCCAGCATGCTTGCAAAGGACCGCAGATGACCTCAGCCGGCAAAAGTGCAGATGGTTCCTGGCTGGATGCTAAAGGCAAGGCTTACGTTGCGGTTAGTTTTCTTGTGGTGCACAATGTCATGCAATTAGGCAATCTCTGCACAGGCACGGGGCATTTCTAGTCTGTAAATGCTTCCTGAAAGTGGAGATGCACCTGCCCAGATGTTGCCTAATTACATACTATGGGCCAAAGTGCGAATTGGCCTCAGATAAATGCACTCTACATCTGTGCCAGCACTCTTTAGTAAACATTTGCTACTCTAAACCTCAATGACTGCAGATGCCTCTGTGGCTGATCCAGATCTAGCTAATAAGAATCTAGTCAAAACGGATTAGCCCAAGTTAAGTCCAAAAAGGGCCTTACAGTCAGACATAAGGAAATTTGGGGCTTTTCAAATGAAAAGGCATGTTTTTTCAAGATCAACTACAAAATAAGACAAGATCTGTGGCTGCAACCAACCTAGCATAACAGAGCAGAGGAAGTGAAGCAACTATGTCTATGCTGGTTTGGGCATGTCTGTTGCCTGAACAGACTGCAGCAGTGAAGAGTTCAGATATCCGTGCTGAAAAAGACATGGGTGAGTATGTAGGAGACGATTTAGGGAATCAGGAGTTTTCCTGATTCAAGAAAGTAAAAGAAGATCTGTGTGATATCCCACAGTGGTGTACGGGCTCCAAGGATGACCACAAGCAGATGCTCATTAAGGGAAGATTGAACCAGGTAATAAGTATTTCAGCAGGTATTGGGCACCTGTTCTTTATCCACGCTGGCACAATAGAGAAACAGAAGTCTTTTACAGTTCTGATTAAGATTTCCTCCTCTTGATGAAGAATAAGATTTCAGCTTATTCTTGGTGGATCGCATCTCCGTGGTCCTCACATTATCAATGTTCTGCCTTTAGTTGATGCGTCTGTTTAATATTACTAGTGGCTTAGCTTGAGATAATGCTAAGAAAACACTACATTTTAATGCTGATTAACAGTAGCTTCCATCCCATCCACCTTGGGATGGTGAGCCGGACTCTTATCTGGGAATACCAAGTTTGATTCTGCTCTCCCCCATGAAAGCCAGCTGGGTGACCTTGGGCTAGTCACAGCTCTGTGCTGAGCTCTCACAGCCCCACCTACCTCACAGGGTGTTCTGTTGTGGGGAGAAGAACCGAAGCTTTGTCAGCCTTTTTGTGTCCCCTTAAATGGGTAAGAAAAGTGGGGTAGAAAAGCCAACTCTTCTTCTTCTTCTTCTTCTTCTTCTTCTTGTCCTTTGTCTTTTCTGTCTTCTGATCCTCTAAAGCGTGCAAAACATTATTAGTTTCCCCTAGTTTTCATACCACATGCCCAAATATGTAAATTTCTGCTTGCTGATTCAGATTTCTCCTCTGACTATCAGCTTTGCTGGCTGAGGTGAGGATTTGGCTTTGGAGGCTCACAGTGCCTTGAATGAGAAAGTCTTCATTTTTGTTTGACCTAGCCCAGCTCAGAATTCATAATAACATTTTACAGACTAATAATCCAGTAAATATATTTTATCCAGGCTCATTTTCCATGAGCATACCTAGACTTCAGACCATTTAAAGAGCGGGGGGGGGGAGTGTCTTTTTTCCGGAGAAGAGAAGCTGTCCTTTCAAGGATCTGTTTTTGTTCTCCCAGTTCTTGAACTGGATGGTGACTGGCACAAGCTGTGTCTGCTTTCAGCTTTTTTCTCATAGTATTTTTAGTAGAGGAATGGACTTCCTGACCCTGTTGTTTGCATTGCTATGTGTGAGAGCTCTGCATTGTTAGCCCATGGTATGCAAAAGAAGTACGATCCCATGCATGTTCCAGCTGTGATTATCCAATGTGTTCTATTTTGGGAACAGCTGGGTGGTTCCCTGTCCCTTGAGTTATCCATGTTTTGCCTTTTCGCCTTTGTCCAATGTACTTAGATTATGGAAAGAACTTGGATGGATGTCAAAACCTTATTATTGTTATTTTGTGTTTAGTGCCTTAACCTAAAAGGAATAAGTTTCTGCTTTCCCGCCTGTGAGGAAGCTTGTGATCTATTTCTGTGTGACTGCTTTTTCTTCCTTAAACCCCATGTTCATTAATTCCACCGCTGCTAATGCTGCCTAGGATATAAACAGCTCCAAGATCCTATGGACTTAGTTTAGAATCTACAGGGTTGAGATTTCATTGAAACAGCAGGTTGGCAGCATTAAGGCCACGTTCCAGGTAACCCTGTGAGTCCAAGGAGATGTCTGCTGCTGCTTTGTCTCCATTTTCAATGACAGCTGGTACCTCACAATGACCACAATGGTCCCTTTCCCAGTGCAATTGTCACTGGAAGAGAGTCCTTTCCTGTACAATTTCTCCCATCCTGCATGGAGGAGGTGCCATTCTGTGGTGCTTCCTCAGACCAAAATGAAGACAGGGAATGCGCCTCCTTTCTGTGGCATTTCCTCCATCTGGAGTGCCTTCCCCAGAAGTGGCCACATGGCCTAAATGGGATTCCAGCACCAGATTCATTCTCCTAGAGCATGTGATATGTGACATTTTAAAGGGATGCAGTATTTTTCTAGACACTTGAATAACATGGTTGGGTGGCTGTACTGAATAGACTTTACTAGAGGTAAAAGTGGCCAAAATGTGTCACCCTAAACTACCTTTCAATTGAGTCCATCCAGTCTGGCCAATGGGAAGGAATGGAAATTGCAATTCAGCAATATTCGGGGGGCAAGGACCATTGGCAATAAATGGTGAGCTGAAACAGGGATGCTCTGCCAAACCACATGCATGTTGCAGAGAGCCCTCTGTGCTCATTCACTTCTCTGAGCATTGCAATGGGTTCTGAGGGAGACAGACTGCTAAACAGTATAGAACCATTTAAAATACTGAAAATATCAGGAAGAGGTGGATAGGAAAAAAAAGGAAAGGGGTAGAACTCAGCATGGCTAATAGGCAGAAGAAGGGAGAGAAGTGGGGCTAGGAGTTGAGAGTGACCCCGTTTTCCTCAGAGGCCAGCAATAATAGCCACGAAGAAAAGTGGCTAGGGTCATGTATCAGTGGTTAGCCTCACTTGCTTACTTGGTGTAGCACCAAAACATAGTTTGGGAATAGGAAAGTGATGCTTCCTATTGGCATTTCAGATCCATCCCACAGTTCCAGGCTGCTGTTCCATGGTGCCTAAGCCATCCAAGAGGTTGGGTCAGGTGCAGGCTGTCCACACATCTAGATGTGCTAGGGGTATGCAGGCACGTGTGCCCACCCCCCAACCATCTCCTGGGGTCTTTTCAGCCAACCCTAGACATGACGAAGCTGTGATGTCCAATTACAATTCATATTCTGTAGTTTTGAATCAGTGCCCCCTGCTGGATGGTTGGAGAGAGGCCCATTCCTGTCCAAGTCACTGTTTACCTCATCAAAAAAGACCAGCTTTTGGTTGTTTCTCTGACATTCTAAAATGTGGCCTAGATAGGAGCTTTGCCACTGTGAGGGGAGTTCCTTGGAGCAATTATCCCTCATGAGTAGGAGTCACAGTAAGGTGAATGCTGTGTACCTACTGCTACTCCTACCTTGGTTTGGAAGTTGACTGAAAGGGTTGCAGTGCTAGGTGCCCTCAGGCCAAAGGCTGCATATGTTACAGGTCCACACAGGTCAACATGGACCAGGGCTTGTCCTTAAAAACAAACCCTGAGAAGTGAAGGTTGAAAACAGTTAATATTAATATTAATTTTCTGCTTATTTCTCATTGTATAACTCAAGTTTCCGGTGTCGTCTTTCAAGCTTTCATCTTCCTGCGCTTACCATTGTAGATGTTATGTGAAGCTCTTTTGAATGCAGCTGGAACAATGGGGGCTTTCTGGAAACCAACTGTGTCACTTCAGTAATCTTCTGTCTTGATATTATCAAAGGAAAATTATTTTTAAAGAATTGCTGTGTGCAGTTGGTTACTTGTACCTTTTTTAAAAAAAAACACAAAAACTCCGTTAATGAAAAGTACTTTCAGAGAAGTTCAGTTTTAAGTTGGGGATATTTTGTCACAGAGTTTATTTGTAATCTATCAGATGTTAAAAAAAAAGCTGGAGTAACAAAAGCCAAACAGCCTGGTGGCTCACTTTGGGATAGTTATTGAAAGCTGGATGACTGAGCTAGGAATGAGGTTGGGTGATCTGTCATTGTTCTTTCAGGCACCTTCTTCCATCATATGCCACCCTTGGCACTAAAGAAACAACAACCCTGGGTGTGTCCTGAGTTACAGATACTGCACATTCTGATGCGCAGTTGGGAAATGGGCATCACACCTGATGCATGGTACTGTGTAGCACTGGCACAGTATGCCGCTGCTACTTCAAATTTACCTACTGCAGAATGATGAGCACTGCAGTTTCAGGTAAATTTGAATGTTCCCGCCAGTCTGGACAGGACAGCGAGAACAGCAAACAAGAGCCGAGCCTGCAGCTCAACTCCCATTGACTGCCCCATCTCACGTGGCGCACGCCTCACCGCATTCGCCACGGAAGTGTTGGAAGTTGCTTGCATCTGGACGGTGCGTCATGGCTTTGCAGTAGGTAAGCTGCGTATTATAATCTGGATACTAGCCCTGTCCTGTGTTAAATTAGAATTTCACTTTGTGTCTGAACAGCAAGTACCATGTGGGCTAATGAATCAGGGAGGGAACAACAGCATTATTTTATATTTATACAGTAGAAATAAAAATAATAAATAAATAATTCTCGAGTTCCCCAGTTTGCTTACATCAGAAAAGTATCTTAATCCAGGCAAGGCTGTGTGCATCCAAGCATGTGTGAACTGATGGGCAAAGAAAAAGATCTCGGTTCCCGTTTACACTAATTAAATAATCAAGGGCGAATCCCCACAGCAAGCTTATTTCGCTTTCCCTAAACCGAAATAATAGAACCGTATGCAAACGCGAATTTGCCTGTTCCCATTACTTTTAACTTAATCGCGTTCAATCCGGTTTCTGAGGATCGTACGTGGTGCATGTGACTCAAGGTGGGACTCAAGTGGCTACTTTTTAAAAGCTGCTTTTCAGGGCTGCCCTGCCCTCTTCCTCCTGGCATGGACGCGCCACCCATTAGGGACCCGTTCACCGAGCCTAACTGGGTGGCTGGGTGGCTGCTGCTTCCATGGATGGAGGAAAAATGGCAGCAGGCAGCTAGCCAGTGATTCTTTCCCCTCCTCTCCCCATTGCTCAGGGCACACAGCAGCAGCAGCAACTAAAGCCCCTTTGCTTTAAACATTCACATTCAGCTGCTTTCCTCCCTTTCCATTTCTAAAGTCAGAACTCCAAAGAGCTGGAATTGCACAAAATTGCAACATTGTTATTCCAACCATCAAGGTGTGAAGTGGTTCCAGCGCTACAGTGTAGCGATCCCTGTTAAGTGGATTTTTACACTGAAATCACTGTTTTGGAAGCAAGCTGTTGGGAGAGGGAAACCCTAAACATGGATTCTCATCTCTTAAAATGGTACTGTCCACACAGTAAAAAATGTAAAACGTTTCAAGCGCACGATCCGGAGTGAGACCTGTTGAAATCAGGATTGAGATTCACCACACTTTGGGGTGGTTTAACACGGGAAAAGCATGTTAAGCCAAACTGCCATGCAGACTCCGAGGATTGAAAACGTTTTGAATCCGAAATAAAGTTGCCATGCAGACACGGCCCAAGTGTAGTTTGCTGTGAGGCATGAATGCTGTTACTCATTTTAAATAACAGGTTTCTAGTCTTGCATGTATTGGGGAACGTGAAGACATAATCATAGGCATTTCTTAATCCACCTATGTGATCTGACTACTGTGCATTCCTAAGCACCACTTTGGTGCCCAGATTAGAGCTATAGGGCCAGGACAGTATGAACCAGGCATGTGGGAGCTTGTCACTGCATGCTTGCTTGGTGCATTCTGAGCAGTGACAGGGAGACATTGGCCATAAGAACTGCTGGTGTAAAGAAAGGCTGAAAGAGATTGCCACAAGGTGGCCTTGGTCAGCTTGGGGACTGTGTGCTGTAACTTGTACAGCTGGCACTGTTGCTGCTTCTACAGTGTAGTCACTAGTGCCATCCCTCTTCAGTCCACTGGCTCCAGCTGCTGCCTGTATCTTTGCCATTCTGACATTCAGGGAAGCTTGGAACCTGCCTGGACCACATTTGCCCAGCTCATCAGCTTTAGCAGCCCGGGGCTTCAGCTCCCTGGCGGCAGTTGTCTGGGGCATCCGGAAGCCAACCGCCATATCTCTGACCCAGCTGCCAATTCTGGCGAGCTAAAAAAGGTGTTGTGAAGTGCCTTTTAAGAGTACAGCCACTGCTTCCCTGTTGAATGATAAGGAAGCAGAAGCTGCTGCTCTTCTTCAGCTGCTAGTGGATTTCAGCTTCCATCATCCCCTGATGTCTATGGTGATGGAAGCCAGTAGCAACTGGCAGGGCAGAGATTCCCCCCATCCCTGCTGGAAGAGCGTGGGGAATTTTTCAGGCCAAAAACCCTTTCCAGTAGCTGTTTTTGATCCCTGCTCATCAACATCTGTTTTGCTTCCACTTCTTGTAGTTTCATTCTATCACTCATCTAGCCTGTTGCCCCAGTCTGTTTTTATAAGATGAGGAGAGTGGATCGTTACTATTCATGGTTTTACAAAGGAGAAACTTTCTGTAGCAAAGCAATGTGTCAGATTAGAGATGGGAGATCGGAGCTCATGTCTTGATTCTGGGTGACCTCAGACCCGTGATCTTTTTCACCACGGTCAGACACCATGGGCCCCCATGTAGAATTCAAATTTTAATTCTTAGGTTTTAGATGTATATTATTAAACATACATCTTTGAATGATAGCAGGAAACAAACTGTCAAAGTGCAGAGAGTGGAATGTTATAAATACACTAATGCTGTTGCTTCAAAGAAATCAGTTGAGAAATTGTCTGGTCCTGAGGCTGAGCAGGGAGGGGCTGAGTAGATGCCGGCTGACCATCTCTACCATCATCCGATTTGTCATCAATGAAGAGAAAATTCAAAGTAAAGAGAACAAAAGTTCTGCATCTTCTAAGTTTCAATTTAGAGCCACACAGGAAGTGGCCCTTGAAGGCAGCCATTTTCTGTCTGATGATAAATCATGCCTAACAAAAATTGCTGCAGGTAGGTTGCCTCCATTGTTACTAAACACAGCAATAGCAGGGGTTTAAGAGAATGAAAAGCAACCTTAGATGTCTTTGCTGGGCTTTATCAACAGCTTACCCCTGAGGGCATATTCATGTGTCAAAGGCTGACTACAGTCCTGATGGGAACAGTTTCACAGGCTCTTAAAACATTCCCTTTTTATGCAGGCTTTGATATTTCTCAACCAAAGCTTAGAGAGATACATAGTTAAATTAACACCAAACAGCACATACATGCTTCAAGTCAGAGTCTCCATAAGCCTCTTGTGACAGTTGGATATTGATGAGCACACCCAGACTGTGAGTGAGACAGGAAGTTGGACTAGATAGGATGTGGCCTGATCCAGCAAGCTTCCAATTACCCACATCCATAATCATTTGCTTCCCAGTCCCATCAGTTTCCCAACATTTGATGTTGTAATAAACAATGATTCAGATGCTGATGTTTGAACAGACATGCCAATTATTTATCTTATTACTGAGGTTTCAAAATAAGACATTTCCTGGCAGTTTTGACAGTTTGACATCTTTATATTGAATAGCTCTTGTGCCAGATCTTCCATCAGGATGAAAGACCAGAGAGACTAGGCATGGGCCCTTCTAACTAAACAGCTCCCGATTTTTGCACATTTGAACTTTTAATAAACCACTTTTTGCAGTGTAAGCCAATTTAGAGTTGGCAAGTGAGACTATGTAAATTATGGTGAACAGCAAAAGTAACAATCAAGGAATAAGGCTGAGAAAGGAGAAATCACTAAATTATGGTTGAGCAGCAGTAATCTCTTTTTTTTTGTTAGCGCAAGGAAGAGATTAAAGGCCAGACTGTGATCATCAGATGTTCCAAAAGGTGGGTTCCTAGAAGAGAAATGTGGTCATCAGCAACTCTTAGTCAGTGATATGGTGCTGAAAACTGTAACTCAGCTCTCAGATCTAGGGCAGGATTAGGGAAGATTTCAGAGCATTTAATCTAATGAGCTTTCATATGTTTAATTCAGTTTATCATTCTCTCTGTAGACAATAGGGTCCTGTTTATGTAAAACAGTCTGAGCTAGCAAACACTGTTTTATCTGCTAAATTGTTGTTTTGCTTTAGGCTTCTGGACTATTAAGGACCACCTTCAGTGTTATTTTTTTATTGCTATGCGGTTATACAAACATTGAATATTCAGTGCTTTGCTCTTACACTACCTCTTCAATGTTATTTTTTAATGATGTGTGTGCAGATTTCTTTGTCTGTAAAGTACAAAGACAAATATTTAGGTGTATTTGCCTAGATAATAGCTTGGGAATTTTTTTTCAAGCTTTCCTACTTTTCTTGAGAACCAGGAATGTGGTATTTTTAAAAGTTCTTTTAACAGGGAGAGCCCAGCAGAGTAGACTTTTCTGCATGCAAAGAATATGTCACACTATTGAGCAATGGAAAGCTAGCAGATTAACTGTCCCTATGGAACGTAAGGATGAGAAAGAGATGGGATTAGTTGTCCAAAGGTCTACTGGTTTCTTCATGATCCTCCAAGGACACAGAGCTTACAGAAGTAATAATAGATTTACATCCACTAATAAAGCTGTATCAGAAGATGTTTCTGATCTTGAAGTACACTGGATTGTTCAGTTTTTCTTTCCAGTTTTTCTAGCTCAGTAATCAATATGTGTATCCCAGTGTATGGTTTGAATGCAAAATGCTAGAATGAGGTGTCTACCAGTAGAACATTCATCTGCACTGGGCAAGGCTATAATTAAGCCCATTCCAAGTGTAGACTGCTTCAAAATGATCCATGCAGTGTTCTAGCTGGTATACAGCCTGCATGCGGACTGTAATCGGGGATACAGTGCCTAGTGCTATTCCATAAGGTGCCCAGACGCAGCACCAAAACTGCTACTGTGAGCAACTTCAGAGACCAGGGAGCTTTCATCGTTTCTTATTCAAGCTTCAAAGACCATCTTTGAAACCCCAACATAGAGGTCATTGAGCCCCACCCTTGTGCCCTGGATGAAATTTTGGGGCACTGGGGACATGGCCCAATAACAGGGAAGGGTGGGCAGCACTTACAGAAGAAGTGTGCTTTTCCTGGAACAGAACTAGGAATGTGTATCTGAATTGTTGCTGGTGTTAGACCAGGACAATGGTGTTTCAGCCTTTGCAGTGCTGTGGCACCTGCTGGGCTTGTACTAGAGCAGGCTGGAGTAAACCAGTTAAACTGCTTCAAAGAAGGTAAGTGTGGAAATGGGCCAACTGTGAAACTAAAGATAAGCCATCAGTATGAAGGTTTATGGGGTAGAGAAGAGCTATTCACCATTGAGCCTTCTGAATGTTGTCGGTGGTACTTAGATGGCTGAGACATAGGCTGTCCAGGGGTCAGAAACCTAGGATCTACCACAGAGGTGGATTGGTGATTCCCTTGCAGCTGTGGAATGAAAGTTCCACAGCTATAATGTTTTATTTTTTGAACAATGTTAAACCATCATAAGTGGAAATCTTCCTTGTAATTCACCTTCTCCCTCTAGGAGGAGGCAAATTTGTGACCCACCCATCTTCAAGGATTGCTGTATCTTCCTCTACAGCTAGGAAGGCTCCAAAGGCAGATTCTGTACCTGTCTGGTGGCTTGTTGGCTGGCTGTATGTAAGGCTGTATGTTGCCCATGTAGATGGGGCCATTGTTACCTCTCAGTTCCTCCCATTGTAACTTCCTAGTGAAGCAACAGGGAGAGAAGCAAGTCTGCCATTTGTTCAGCAAACTGGAAAGCCTTTTGCATTTTCTCCTTTGCTGCCTCTTAAAGTTCAGAGTTTCTGATTTAGACATGACAGACCATCAATAAGATGATTGTCCAGACTTTCAGAATGGCCCATATTGTGCTGGTTGTTTTCAGAAGCTGGGCTCTTCGCCCACAAGCAGCAAGGCTCATTGTTGTATGTCATGCCTCCTGTCTTACAGAAAGACAAGGCCAAACTGTTCAAATAGAGATTTTTCAGTTCCATGCATTAAATCAAGCTGAAGAATACTTTGAGTTACTAGAAGTGCTTTTGTTCTTTGCACACATAAATTCACATTCTTTTTCCATTAGTTGCTCTCTGATTCCTTTGCAGTTTGCACATCTTTGCCTGTGCTTTCCGCTGGGGTTCCAAAGGTCTCATTTTCCCAAGCACCTACATGACAGTCTTTTGTGCCTTAAGGGATGCTTTGGCAAATTGGAAAGTCCCGGTGTGGGAGTGGGAGGATTTCTGTTTGCTATCCTGCAGTTGACTTGTGAAGAATTGACATAATCCTCCTAATCTTCTCTAGTTTCTTTGCTTAGCCTAGGCTTGTATTGTTTGTGATACACAAAAGCAAAATGCAGCCCATCATGACAAGCTACATAACCTGGGGCTGGTTCACACTTCACTTAGTGGGGTAGTATAGCAACACCATCCCACTGAAATTAAGAAATTCCCAAACTCGCCACCAGAACTTGGAATGTGGACAGTCAGTCCTAGCCAGGCCAGGTCACTGTGGCAATAATAACCACAGCAACTTCTGATGCACACCAGGCTGTTTCTATGGCAATCATGATGCAGAGTGCATTTGCGCAGCTGTGGCCACCGAGCAGCATTCGCCCTGGGAGTTGCCGCTGGTGAAGGTGTGGAGTGGTAAAAACTGTGCTACAGCTTCAAAGGACTGGGGATGCTCCTGGGCGCTCCAAGACAGAAGCAGTGTGTGGTATATGAATGGAGTAATCTGAAGCATCTTAGAGAGTTCCTGAAAGGTGAGTGTGAATAGGCCTATCTATTGTAAGTTACTGGTGTCAGATACAGTTGCCACTTATATTCTCGAAATTCTCTTTTTCAAATCTCATTTGGCCATGGAATCGCACAGGGAGGATGATTCTGGGGAACTCACTGTCCCAGCCAGCCTACCCATCAGGGTTGTGGTAAGAATAAAATGGAGGCTTTTTGGAGTTCCTTGGAAGAAAGGGGATGGAGGAATGCCAATAAATACACACAAATTTGGCCACCATATGTTCATTCAGAGCTGGCTGCTGGCCACATACCTGCTTGTAGCTGCATCAGTTCTAACTTTTGTGCCTTCAGTGTAATACAAGAATAAGTCATTTTTTCATTAATGTACACGCACCTTTCCCCTGCATGCCTGTCTGGGTAACCCAACACATGCATGATTCTTGATTGTTTGTACTGGCATAATAAACATGCAGGTGACATTCAATACACAGGATGCATCCAGTAGATGCAGTTCTGCTTTCTTTCATATGTTGACTGACTGTGTTTAAGAGGTGACCTGACTGAAGTATATAAAATCATGAAGGGGGGTAGAGGGGAAAAAATATCTATTGCACAACATTAGAACCAGGGGCACTCTATGAAGCTGTTCATCAGGAAAGTTGGGATTGACAAGGTGAAGTATTCTTTCACCCAGAGGGTCACTGGTCTATGGAATTTCCTAACAGAACAGATGATGACAGCATCCAGCCTGGTTTGCTTTAAGAAAGATTTAGGTAAATTCATGGATGACAGGTGTATCAATGGCTACTAGAAGGGATGTCTAGGTATTGCCTTCAGGTTGGAGAGACAGGCAGGATGTCTCTAAAGATCATTTGCAGGGAGTGAGGAGCAGATTTGCCTTTGTTCTCTGCTTGAGAATGCCCAGAAACAATTGATGGGCTACTGTGTGAGACAGGATGCTGGACTAGGTGGGTTGTGGCCTGATCCAGCAGGGCTCCTCTTATGCTCTTATTGGGAGAGCAACAGGAAATCTCCAGCCTGTGGATCCCAGATTCTCTTGCCAGACTTGGCTCCTCTTTCTCAAAAAATCAAGTACCCTCTGACTTCTTCAGGTGGGAAGTAGTGATGAAATAATATATATCCCATCTTGCTACTGTCTGGGAAGTCAGCTCTGCAGTGGGATAGGCTGTAATGATGTGGGGATAAATGGGAATAAATGAGCAGCTGAAAAGAAAAAAATGCAAAGAGTCATGGTGTTTGTGGGTGGCTGAAGACTGTGGTTACCACACAGTAAAAGCCTTGGGTGGAGAGCACACCAGAGCGACAACCATCTGGCTAGCCAGCCTTGAACCATGTGTGCCAAATTCAGAGAAGTGCTAGAAAGGCCGTGGAAGAGTAAGCCTTTAAAGTGTCCCTGGAGCAGCACAACCTTGTTTTTCTACCAGCTCCAGGTAAAACCTGTTCTGTAGTTTGTTTTACTTTAGGTCCTGGGTTCTCGTGGTGCACAGACCCCCAGGAGTCTGTGAAGGCCTCATAGGGAGTCCACAAAGGCTAGAAGAAATGTTAAGAGAAGGGTGGGGCAGGGGCAGTCTGGGGTGGAGTGAGGCAGGGCTTGGGGAAATAAAAAATGAAAGTGGTTCTGGAGCAGTTGTGCCTAATGGCATGAACATTTTTGAAGTTACTGGTGGTCCATGGCAACAAAATGTATTTGAAGGGTGTCCGCAGTGAAGAGAAGGTTAAAACCCGCTTATTTATTCCATTGTTGGCAGATAGATAAAAAAGTAGAGCTTTTCGTTAGAGCAAATGCAATTGTGTAGCAGCCTTACTGAAGCTAAACTGATTGAGATTCATCAGCACCTGGATATGAGACCATTATGCTACTATTGAATTTCCTAGAGGCTATAAAAGCAATAAGCACATTATTTTAAAAAACTGAAGACCCGGAGCAGATGCCACTTTGGTGTATTTATTCAGAATGGCTCTTCTGCTGTTTCTACCACACGTCAGCATTATCTACTTTATGTGCTCCATGCAGATTTCTGTCTAATAATCTCCCTATGTTCAAACATCATGTGTGTTTTGAGATCTCTCTCAGATTATTTGGAAACACACTCACAGATAATTACAATCCAGCTTGGAAAGCTCTTGTCATAGAAGGTAAAAGTGGTCACTGGGGACTAACGGCCTGTTCAAACTTAAATACCAGGGATGTTCCATGCACACACACTTCCCCAAACAACTCCAGTCTTCCAAAGCTGTAAACATAAGAACAAAAGAGAAGCCCTGCTGGATCAGGCCAAAGCCCATCTAGTCCAGCATCCTGTTGCACATGGTGGCCCACCAAATGCTCATGGACATCTCAAGCAGAGACAAGGACTAACTTTTTCTGCTCTTGAGTCCCAGCAAATGGCCTTAGAAGTGTCCTGCTCACCCCCCCCCCAGCCTGAAAGATGTACTTAGGCATTCATTCTAGTAGCCATTGATACAGCTGTCATCCATAAATTTGTCTAACCCTACCTTAAAGCCATCTAGGCTGGTACCTATTACCACCTCTTCCGGCAGCAAATTCCATAAACCGATGACCCTCTGGGTGAAGAAATACTTCCCCCTGTCAGATCTTATTCTCCTACCCATCAGCTTCATAGAGTGCCCCCTGGTTCTAGTGTTGTGTTATAGAGAAAATAAGTTTTCTCTATCTACCTTTTCTATACTATGCATAATTTTATATACTTCAATCAGGTCCCCTCTTAAACACCGTCTCTCCAGACTGAAGAGGCCTAGATGTTGCTGCCTGGTTTCGTAAGGGAGGTGTTCCAGACCCTTAATCATTCTGGTTGCCCTTCTCTGCACCTTCTCTAGTTCCACAATATCCTTTTTGAGGTGTGGTGACCAGAATTGTACACAATATTCCAAATGTGGCCTCACCATACATTTATAAAGAGGCAAAATGACACTCGCTGACTTGTTTTCTATTCCCTTCCTAATTATTCCCAGCAACTGAATTAGCTTTTTTCACTGCTGCCATGCACTGGGATGACACCTTCATTGAACTATCCACCAGAAACCTGACATCCCTTTCCTGGTGTGTTGCAGAAAGCTAAGCGCCCATCAGTTTATAAACACAATGTGTATTACTTTGCGCTTGTTAAGATTAAAGCACATTTGCCACTTGGTTGCCCACTCACCCAATGCTAAGAAATCCCTCAGGAGCTCCTGGCAATCTCTTTCGGTTTTTACCACCCTAAATAATTTAGTATCATCAGCAAACTTTGCTATTTTACTAAGTACCACTTCTTCTAGGTCATTGATGAATAAATTAAAAGGCATTGGTCCCAACAATGAACCTTGGGTACCCCACTTTTTTCCACTTTCTACCCTAAGAATTAGCCATTTATTACCACTCTCTGCTTCCTACCCTTAAGCCAGCCACTAACCCTGGACAGAACCTGTACTTTTATTCCATGGCTGATGAGTATACTCAGTAGCCTTTGATGTGGGACTTTGTCAAAAGCCTTCTGAAAGTCCAGATAGATAGTGTCTACTGGTTCGCCTTTATCCACATGTTTGTTGACTCTCAAAGAATTTCAACAAGTGTGTGAGGCATGATTTTGCAGAAGCCATGCTGGCTTTTGTTCAGCAATGCTTGCTCCTCCATATGCACACTAATTTTGTCTTTAATGATGGTTTCCATAACCTTACATGGAACCAAATTGCCTGGATCACCCCTGGATCCTTTTTTGAAGATTGGTGTTACATTTGCTACCCTCAAGTCCTGAAGTATAGAGCCTGATGTTAGGGAAAGATTATATATTTTTGCTAGAAGGTTGACGATTTCGCATTTGAATTCCTTAAGGACTCTTGGATGAATACAATCTGGTCCCCGTGACTCGTTAACATTTAGTTCATTAAGACATGCAAGGACCTCTTCCTTGGTTATCTCTCTCTAGTTTAATTCAGAAAATACAGGCTCAGCTACTGGCATGTATCCTCTGTCTTCCTTGGTGAATACAGAGGCAAAGAATTCATTTAGTCTCTCTGCAATCTCCGTGTCTTCTTTAATTACCCCTTTCTGTCCTTTACCATCTAATGGTCCAACTCCTTTCCTGGTTGGATTTCTACTTCTGATATACTTATAGAAGTTCTTGTTGTTTCTTCTGATATTTTTAGCAATGTGCTCCTCAAAATCCTTCGTAGCTTTCCTAGTGGTCATCTTGCATTTGTGTTGCCAGTGTCTATGTTCCCTCCTGTTCTCCTCATTAGGGCAAGCCTTCCATTTTCTAAATGAACTCTTCTTGTTTTTAATGACTTCATCTATTGCACTTGTGATCCACATTGGTTTCTTTGTGGACCTAGAAGTCCCCTTTCTTCTTTTAGGTATGTGTTCTAGTTGCACTTCCATTATTGTGTTTTTAAGTAGTCTCCATGCATTTTGAAGTGATTGAACTCTTCTAACTTTCCCTTTCAATTTCCTTTTTACTAATTTCCTCATTTTGGGGAAGTTTCCCTTATGACCATTTAAGGTTTCTGTGTTAGACTTTATTAAGAACTTACTCCCTGTATTTAAGTTGAAGGTTATTGCATTGTGGTCACTGTTCCCAATTGGATCGGCCACAGTGACATCCTTTACAGGTCCTGGACATTACTTAGGATCAAGTCCAGGACTACTTTTCCCATGGATGGTTCCATGACCATTTGCTCCATGGAACAGTCATTTAGCAGGTCTAGGAATTTTCTCTCTTTCCTGAGTTGAACAGGAGTTCACCCAATCTATGTGAAGATAACTGAAGTCCCCCATTATAACTATCCTATCTTTTTGGAATACCTCCCTTACCTCATTTTCCCATTGTTGATCTCCTTCAGGTGTTTGGTTGGGAGGATGGTAGCATGTCCCTATTGTTAGGCTTCCTTTTTGGCCTGGTATTTACAGCTTCATCACAGAGACTAACTAGTGGGTGAGCCAGTTTAGTCTAGTGGTTAGGGAGCCGGGCTCTTATCTGAGAATACCAGGTTTGATTCCACCCTCCCTCGTGAAGCCAGCTGGGTGGCTTGGGCTAGTCACAGCTCTCTTCTAAGCTCTCGCAGGGCGTTCTGTTGTGGGGAGTAGAATAGAAAGTTTTGTCAGCCGCTTGAGTCCCCTTAAATGGGTGAGAAAAGCGGGGTAGAAAAACAAATTCTCTCTCCTGTTCTGCTCCTGGATGCTGCCTTCACATCTTCTTCCAGTGCAAATGCTGCCTGGGGACAGTCTGGGGCAGTGTGGTTGTAGCTTTACAAATGCACACTGCATTGCAGTTGTCTTGGAAATAGGTAGGTGTGCAATGGAAGTTGCCATGGCTGTCCTAGACTGTCTGCACCTCAAGCACTGGTAATAAAATTGGAGGACACACCAGAGGCGATTTTGCACTTCCCTTTCACTGGGCAGGAAAGCAGTGTAATAACGCAACATTAACTTAGGTAACTACCGCTCATGCCCCGCACAATCGGTCACTCACCTGAGACTGATCCCAGGGCCAGTCCTCTTCTGGGCACTGCGATTTTTGTTACGGTGTCCTCCGTGACTGCACATGATCAGCACCATCACTATGACAATGCTGATGCTCTGCACACGGGCAGCCGCATCTATGGTCGTACTAGGTGCTGGCACGCTTACACAGCACCTCAGATGACCGGGAGCACTGGAGGAAGTATGAATGGCTGCCATCTGGGCACACCAGGTAAGCTTTTGGTTAAGGATGGTAAAGGTGTGGAGCATAATTTTGTGCTCAGCACCTAGTGCATGATGAGGGAACTTCTGGGAAGGCAAGGGGTGCCTGGAGACTGTAACAGCCTCCTCAAGGTGCAAATGCTCTTCCCCAGAAGTTCCCTAATCATGCACTACAGGCTATAGTGCAAATGAGCCCCAGGTCTCATGATGCAACCACAGCCCGCCCGCCCTAACACGGCCCTTTCCCCCTATAGTTATATGCTTCCGCACAGTTAAGTGTGAACAGGGCCTAAATTTATGCATCCTTTTCGACTGCACATTGCATGCTTAAGAGGAATTCTGCTCATTTCTTAGAACATTCTAAATTAAAAGCTACATTTCCAGGAGTTTGAGATAAAATAAGAAACAGACCCCCTTCTCTTCCTCCTCTAGTTGTCTAACTCTGGATCAACTTCCTCTTGTTAATGAGGAATCCAGTGGCAACCGAAAAAGGAGTAAGAGCATAAAGTGTCATCTTATATTGTAAATATATCTCCAGTGCTTTTACTTTTTTTTCAACCCTGCATTCTCAGGCCAGTGGATAGCATGGAAAAATCTGTTCAAACCAGTATTCATTTTGTTCTTTTTGGAAGGTCAGTCTCTGCTAAAAGTCATCCAGCTGTTTCAGCTGCCCCTATTGACACATCTGTTCCCTTTCACAGTTAGAAAGAATAGCATTCTGGTGCTGTCATTGCACTCTGCATTCCCATTCTCTACAGCAGTCGGACCCTTGAAAACCTTGGAATGTGCCTGGCAGGATAGCCTGGGAAACCCAGATCAAGCCAACAGCTCCCACTGTTCAGCCTTTTGAGCACTTGGTCTGCGTCAGCATCAAGTGATCAGCTGGTTCATTGATTTTTCTGTAGTGGGCCAAGAATGAAGCCACAGCTAGCAGCCAAGGCAGTCTGCTAAGTTAATGTGTGGTGCCAGTGAAGAAAGTTTTAGACAAGTGTTGGGGAAAGAAAGTGAAAAGAAGCTATGATGGAAGTCGACATCATCAGATGCCCATCATATCAGTTTTAAAAGAGTTGCACCGGGTGCCTATTTGCTACCAAGTCCAATTCATGGTGTGGTCTTTTAAGTTGTCTACAGCAGAAACAGCCTGGTGAAAGCCAAGCCAGTTTCAAGTCTGCTGCAGCAGTATCTGAATGCAGACACTGCGTTACAGTGGATGGCATGAGATGTTCTTGAAGGTACGTGTGAAAAGGGCCTGAATCTGTGTCATTCTGAAGTGATAAAGTATGTTTTTTTCCTGCTGCCAAACAGACATGGGTCTGTTAACAAAACTTGTACATAACTATAATTTAGTTATAACCAATTCCTCCTACCATTTCTTCAGATGTGAGCCTTTTTGCTTTATACTGAAATGTGCTAAAACTACTTTGCAGTTACTTCATCCACACAGGAACCTGACTGGAGCTGGAAGTCCCGACTGGGGATGTGTTGAACATGGGTGTCTGCTTTCATCACTTCCTGTTTATATGGCCTTTCATGGATGGGCCTGCAGCACACCATGTCCCACATGTGCATGATGTCTTTGTGCATGCACAGAGAGCAATGGTGAACGTTCAAACATTCATAGTGATGTCATTCACATGCTTATCAGTGGTGTATGCTGTGGGCCCATGAAAGACCCTATCACAGCAATGGAAATGAGTGTAGAAAGTGCTTGGCTTATTCCTAGTCCTGGTTTTCTTTTGCATTGCTCCCTTATAAATGTGTAGACATGCAAAACTGATAACTTATTCACTTGCTCCATGTGTCCTCACCACCATTACAAGACTCTGTGGGTGGCCTTGCAGCTTGCCTTGGTGTGCCTGTGTGTGGTCTCAATATGTGCAAGTGGGGAGCAAGCAGGTAAGCTCCCTGCTTCACGCATTTACTTGCACAAAAAGGTATGATGCGAAAGAGAGCCAGGAGTGTTAGGCCCTTTCCGCACTGGCCCGCGGAAAACCGGATTAAGTAAATCCGTTTTTATGAAATGTGTCTCTAGCAAGATCTGTCTCAAATAGATACAGATCTAATAACGCCCCATGCTTCCACACTCACTTGGGAAGGACGGATTGCGAGGAACACATTATGCCTTCACAGTGCGGACACAATAGCACAGATTTCCAGACGGCCGCCCCAGGAGCTGCATGATTGGAACATTCAGCCATCAGTCACCTCTCCTTTCCTGCCATGTGCAGACCAGTCAGCAGCGTGTCCAATATCCTGTGCCTGCCTGGTGCCAAAGCCTGCTCTTTGTGCATGAAATCACTACATTCAGACTTGCTGTCCCTCTGCCACCGTAGCTGGGCACCTGCCCGATACGAAGCCCATGTGAGAGGGACTTCATGGCTGGACTGTGCTTCTCCCACCTCTCTCAACGTGGCGGCTTGCTGCCGCTGCCTCACTCAACATTGCAGCTTCCTGCCGCCGCCTCAACATGGCGACTTCCTGTCCCGCCCACATGTGTTCTCTCTCCCATCCGTGTGCAGAAGCGTCCTCTGTTGATGCAGATTTAGAGCACAAGGATGGATTAAGTACCCATTAAGATTACCTCCAATCAGGTCTTCCGGGAAACCAGTTTAAGGGCCTCTTAGCACACATTAAAGATGGATCAAAATTTACTTGGGCAAAATTTACTTTTGGAAAGGTGGTATATAAATAAAAATGGAATGGAAATGGAATGAATGGAATGGATCGCACATGAGCCAATGCAGAAGCGGAAGGAATTTGCCATGTTGTGTGTGGCAGCAGCACCATGGCAGTCATGGGATCTCAGGCATGCCACTGATTGGTGGAGAAATGAGAGGTAACTGACGGCTGAGTGCTCCAATCATGCAGCTCTTTGGGCTGCAGGGCTGCAGAGAAGCCTGATTCTTCTGGATATCAGTGCTGCGGTGTCTGCACAGCAAACACATGATGTGTTCCTCACTATCTGTGCTTCCCACACAAGTGCAGAAGTGTTAGACCTCATTTGGATCCGTCCCATTTTCAGACAGATCTTCTCAGGGACAGATTTCAGAAATCTGGATTTCTTTAATCTGGATTTCAAGTGCTAAGTGTGGAAACACCCCATGATGGCTGGAGGGACCCCTCATAATTTCTGTGGCAATTATAACCCTCCCTCTGAGAACATGGGGGATAAGGTGGGGTATAAATGTAATTTTTTTTAAAAAAAAATCTTTCCTTGTCTACACTTGTGCCCAAGAGGGGCTTGCACAAGGATTAGGGTGGCTCAGTAGCCAATAGAGGGATATGGGTGAACCTGTGTGGGCGTGTGTTGACATCACCATTGCAAGAACAATTTCTTTGATATTCTACCCATGTTCACACTACTTCCATATTTTATTTATATTATGACCTATCATAACCACTTCCGTTCTTTTTCTTCTTTGGTATGAATTTCGGTTCACACTTGCTGACATCTGGCACAGCGTTCTAAATTCTCCTAGAAGACTGGAAATATGTGTGTGTACTCCCTTACTATTGAGTGGGAATGAGAAAGTAACTGCTTCTTTTCAAGTGTGCAGCTTCTTTCCTCTGGGAATGTTTGGTTTGTTTGGTGTAAAGATTGTCAGTTCATAGGCCCCGAGAGCAGCCACCAAATGGGGTTTGGAGAGTCAACAGGGAATATCCAAGGGGTGTTGGCTGATAGCTTGTCTATCAGATCAGCATAAATCCTGTTCTGAGTTTCTGACAACTTTGTCGATCCATCCTTGCTTACTCAGGGACTGGGCAAAATCCTGATGCAATCTTAATTTGTCTTCTATATTGTTCACTTTGCGCCATAATTTAGATTGTTAGACTCTTTGAGACAGGGCCTAGATTTTTTGGCAAATCTGGGTAGAGCACTGTTCAACTGCAGGTGGTAGAAGACATGAACTGGAAACTGAGAAACTGTGGAGAAGGCAGAGACCTGAGTGATATGTATTTCATCGTACCAGACTTGCTTTGATTGGTAATGGAGCAAAGGCCAGTTGGATGTGTTCAAAGGCTTGGTGTCATGTTGCCATTGGACCAGCTTTGTTTCGGTGTGCATCATTACGCAGTAGACAAATAACACATACATGACCTGGGATCATGTTGCTTGCCTCTTTTTCTAATATCTGTACAAAGACAAAATCTACCAGAAGTTTTTCTCAGAAACTGGCAGGTGGTCACAGCCCTAGCAAAACCCAAGCTATGGTTCCTCCTGCCTTTTGTAATGCATAGTATTTCTTGTAAGGAAGCTGCTGATCTGTTTACAAATACAAATGCAAGTGTTACCAGTGGCTGCCCCTGCCCTTCCTATCCGTGATTATCACGCTCTCTGTTTGTTTTGTTCTCAAAAGGTTTTGTTGCTGCCACCTTCCCTTGAGGGATTACTCACGGCTTTGCCCCTCTTGGATCTCATGATAACAATAATAATTTGTTGAGTAAAGTTTAAATTTAGATAAGTCTGTTCAGAAATTATTTAAAAACAATGCCCCCAAACAAAGGCAATACACTCTCATGTGTTGGAGGGAAAGCAGAACCACGCACATAATTCATAGGCCTTCTCTGTACTTACCTATGTTAGGTCTGGATAAGTAGATCCAGAATAACCAGACCCTTCTGAATAAGTGGGGCCATCAGTGTAGTCAGTTCAGTTAAGGTTAGCTGAGATGTTCAAGATGGAGTAATGAATGTTGAAGGGCCGTCTATACAGGAATGTTGCTATATGATCTTCATGCAAATGCTATCACTGCTTCTCCTGATGTCTGCAGTATTTCAGTGACAAGTAGTGCAAATGACACCCCAAACCTCTGTTGCACTACATGCAGTTTCCCCTACCCCAACTTTGTAAATTTTTCAGTATGTGACATACCACTTAGCATCTGCTGAGCTCAGCCCTAGAGTAGGCATGTTTGACTCTGCACTGAAATTCTCACAAAATTCTGCTTTTCCAATGACACTTAGGTTGAACTTTTAGCTTTTTTTTAACATGAGATACAAAGAGAATTGCTTGTTATTAAAGGCACAGCCTTTCTATCAAAATCAGGAGTTGAATCCAAATTCTGGATGTTTTTAAAAAAGAAAAAAGGCCCTTCAGAAGCTTGTGTGTATTTTGAGTATGTGTTTGTATTAAATGAATAAGCAGCACATATAAGCATTTGCACATCTGTTTCACATCTATTTTAGCTCTGGAACAACTGCTTATAGAACTTGAAGATTTTTTGAAGATTTTGGACAAGGAGAACCTCAGCAGTTCTGCTGTTGTGAAGAAAAGCTTTCTTGGTGAACTCCTTCGGCTGTGCACAAAATCAAGTGGTAAGTAAAGTTGTGGAAAGAGTTACAGGGCCTTTCCACACTGCTGCTTAGGCAGCAGGATTGAAAAGGAGACTATGCCTCCCTTCTGCGTGTTAAGGCAGAATACAGGGGGCCCTAACCACTCCTGGTACACTCTGACTGCATGGGATGAAGTCTGATCTAGATCAAGGGGCCTTTGATCTGAACCACCAGCAGAGCTCAGTATCAAGGCATGCCTCCATGTTCAGGATTACCAGAGAACCTATTTCAGTGGCATGACAAAGGATGCCACCAAAATGGGTTCCTGTGGGCTCCAAGGCTAGGAACTTTAGTTCTGGCCCTTTGAAGCCATTGGAGGTCAGCCCTAAAGCTCATGTGAGGTTTGGGGCTGGTACAGGGACTGGTCTGCACTAGCACCATGCAGATAGTGTTTCTCCAAACTTATTTGAACAGTGTATCCCTGATATCTGCTTGGCCAGTTTCCTGACACATGGCTATTATCAATATCAATGATGGTTAACCTTGATGGTAGTTTTACTGCTTCTAATAATAAGGGGTGTTATATGAGCAAAACAAACTTTGTGCTCATGTTCCGCTAGTGGGCTTCCTTTTGAAGCTAGCTGGCCACTATGACTCTTCCCATATTTACTTCTCTTGGAGTGCTCTGACTACCTCAGTCCACTCAGTTCTGGACAAAGAGGTGAGGTGCTGTCTGCTTTGTGAGGGAAAGACTCGTAGTCCTTCACTCCATAATACCTTGAAGGATGAACAAAGGCTGCTGGTTGTCATGGTCTTTAAACAGCATGGCTTCCAAATACTATGGGCTTGTAGGGACCAGGTAAGAACCTATGGATACAGTGTGGACATGTGAAGGTGTGGCCTGTGAGTTGAGAGGCACAATTAAGAAAGAGGAAAGAGATTGGGGAGATCATCTGGGGACTTGCCAGGCATGATCCAGGAAGGAAGGGACACTATGGAATGGCCTGGAACTTGCTGGAGTGGTACTGAGGAGGAGAGGTGGCTGGGGTGCATGTAGAAGAGGATGTGAATTGATAAAGCTTTTCTTGAATTCCCCTTGGTTCTGTTTCCTTTCTGACTGAACTCAGAATTTTCCAAGGGATTTGGCCTAAAACTAAACCTCACAAACCTACCCAATTTTTGTATGAACCCCGTCCACACGAAGCCACTTGGGTGCATCTGTGGCTAAACAGCCCTTCCTAACTAGATAATTGCTTCCAGTTTTCTTCCAACTCATACTTTGCTCTGCAAGGCAAATATGTGCAAAAGAATGAGAAGCTTGTCTTATTTCTTTTGTAGGTGGTGATGAAGAATATATTTACATGAACAAAGTCACCATCCATAAACAACAGGGTGAACCAGAAAAAACAAACAAAGGTAGGCATTTTGAGCCTTTTCTATTTGTCAATTCATTGAGAGAGAGCAAAAGCACTTAAATATTAATTATGTTTGCATTTATATTTTTGACAACAGTAATTTCAGTTAGCGCCCACTTAAGCTGAAAAATGCTATACATTTTCTGCACATGTAAAAGCCTTTCTCTCTCTTTCGCTAATTCTTAGTGACAGTTTTTAAAATATTAGAAGTTCAAAAAAATAAACAAGATAAGAGACTGCTGATAACTGTAAGTGATACACATGGCATTTTCACTTTTACATTGTCCAAAAAGCTTTTTATCTGAAAGTACTTTTCCAGTCTACATGCACTGAAATAACAAAGACATGTCAGTAGCTTTCTTCACCAGATGGCTGATCTTCCTGGATATGCTCCATGTGTGTAAAATGATCCTGCATGTGACTTAAACAGAAGGCACATCTACGCTGCCCTTTGAAGTGGTCTTTTTTGTTTGTTAGTTTGTTTTAGAAGCATGTTGGTGAGCCACTTTGGTCTAATGGTAAGGGAGCTGGACTCTTATCTGGGAATACTGGGTTTGATTCCGCACCCCTCCACAAAGCCAGCTGGGTGACCTTGGGTGAGTCACAACTCTCTTCTGAGCAATCACAGCCCCACCTACCTCACAGGGTATTCTGTTGTGGGGAGAAGAACAGAAAGCTTGTCAGCCGCTTTGAGACCCATTAAATGGGTGAGAAAAGCGGGGTAAAAAAATCCAACTCTTCTTCTTCTTCTTCTTCTTCTTCTTCTTCTTCTTCTTCTTCTTCTTCTTCTTCTTCTTGGTAGAGAAAACATGTTAACTTACCATTTGCCATAAGCTAGCCATGCCTATTACATGTCAGCAGAATACAGAATGCACCACTAGAAAAAGCTAGTACCATTTCAGAGTAGATGGATCCGCAGTCTATAACCAGCAGCACAAAGCTTAGTTTTTCCATAGGAGTGGAAACAGGTTACCGAGCTGGAGTCATCCAGCCATTGAATCTTCCAAGCTGTGGACTAGTCCTCTTTAGTGTGGTTTAGTGCTGGGTCAGAAATGGCCCCAGAAATTGATGGGGTTTGGTCTGCTGGATGACTCTACCATATGAAATTGCGCTCCATTACTCTACACAAGGGCGCCGTGGAGTATTGAGGATATGATCCTCCCTCAGAGTGATCTCTTGCACTGTGTATACAGGGTGCTTCCAAGGGTGGATTTCACACATTAGAGGTGGACTGCAGGACTGATAGTGGCAGGCATATTTGTTCACCAGGCGCCAGGGATACTCTAGGAGAGCCCATTTTCCATCAACTGGGTACAGCCACATATACCAAAGCACACAGTGCTACCTATTAATTTACTAAGTCTGAGAATCTGCTATCCTCCTATGTATTACCTGCTATGGTAAGTTCTGACAATCTTTACCAACTGCATTCAGTTACCATCTTTATTGCCCTTGTCAGAAGTTTTCCATTTACAATTTACTAAAAGGGAAAGCTGGGCATGCCATTGCTACCCAGTGCCACATAATTAAGACGAACAGAAGCAAAGATCAGGAAATCTGGAAAGCAATAAAAGGACAACAGATGCCCAATTTGCTTGGCTAATAACATCACTGGAGATGCTGGGTTTTGCTTTGTTTTGTTTCCCTTCATGCCAGAAACCCACTGCAGATGCAGAAGTGTTGTTTTTTTCTCTATCCAAAAAGCATTCTAGTTTTCATTCTTTTAACTCAGGCAAGTCTCTAGTCATGTTCATGCTGGAATCCTCCTGATGCTGTGGTAACCTGGAAGGTTTGTAGACTGACATTTTTATTGGCATAAATGTAAATAGAGAGGATCTTCTCAGTGATGGCACCCAGGCTATGGAATAGTCTCCCCCTTGAGGTGTGTCAGGCTCTTTCACTGTATATGTTGAGGAAGGCATCTTTGCCCTGGCCTTTGGTTAAATGGGAATATACTGTTCCCACTTTACAGACACTGTTATTGTTTTTATTCTGTTGTTTTAATATATGTCTGATTTAAAATGTTACCAGCCCTGAGACCTTCGGGTATAGGGCAGGATAAAAATACCAATAATTATAATAATAATAAAGTGCATAAAATGTTCACCTTCACATCAACAAATATGAAAGTGCCAAGACTATATACTTTCCCTAAAAATATTTAGAAGCTCCTCAAAACTCCAAGTGTGAGACTGAAATCTAGAGCCATTCTCCACAGTAGTAGCAACTTCATGCTACATTTTTATGCAGTTTTAAGCAGCCACTGTGTGGTTACCCATCATCTGTTTCTACTCATAGTCAGACCCTGAAGTGGTAACAAGATTTTTCTGTTCACTGTTCCTGTAGCCAAAACTCTCTTCTGCCTTTCTTTTATCCCAGATTTCTGCTACTGAGCACATCCCAGAATTAAGACGACCATACGTCCCTTGCCAGTTGGATGAAAATCAGATTGAAATTATTTATCCCACCTGCTGAGTTGATAGATTTTTCTCAGTGTAAATCCTGTTTGTTTGAATCAGGGGAAGACTGAGTTGACTGGAAACTTAAACCATGCTCAGCAACAATAATAACAGGGTGAATGCTTGAGATGGCTCAATATAGACATCAGCCTGACTGTGCAAGTAGACGGATTATTTTTAAGTCATTTTGGTCTTTGCAATTTTCAGTGTCAAGTGAAAATGTGCCAATAAATCCGTGGCTAGCAAGAGAACACATCCTTAGCTGCATTACTTTTCTACCATTCTCTTGGAGGCAGAATCAAATGGCATTTTTGTGGCCTGTAAAATGCTCTCTAATTAATGCTAACCTTCCTCCAAAACAAAGGCGTAGTGTCTGAGATTGTTTCCGGGTATGGTCTATGACTGTGTGATGGAGAGCTTGCATGTTATTTCTATTTGGCTCTCTTATTAGATCACAGAGACTTTTTGACGAATGGGGAAGTGGAACAGCATTTATCTCCTCCTCAGAAGGGTTTGCCAGACCTTCCACCATCAAAAATAGTAAGTCCTTAGATGTCATGTCATTTTCTTTGAACTTTTGCAGTATAACTTACAAGTATGCTTTCTATTCCAGAATTCCATTGCTTTCCAAAGCAAGTTATAATTCATATAGGCATTTCCAGGTCTGTTTTCTCTCCCCTAGTATAAATTAGTAATTATTAAATGTTTATAGAATGATGACCATGTTCTAAGCATTTCACAGCTTTCTTTCTGTTGCACACGCACACATATCTTTGCTTCTTTTTCATTTGTTGTCTAACATGGGTTAAAGATGGATCGTAACCCAATTCATATATAACTGGAAACTGGTTTTAACAACCCTGGAAGTCTATCATTACTGTGGAAGAAGACAAAAAAGGAGACAGCCTATGAGCTATTTAAGAACAAAAGAGTAGCTCTGCTGGATTGGGCCACAGCCCTCTAGTCTAGCATCCTGTTTTGCACAGTGGTCCGCCAGTTGCCTCTATACATTCTGAAGCAGCAAACAAAGGAGTGAAACTTATCCTCCTCTTGATTTAGCCTTTGTCTCCAAAGAGGAGGCAATACCTAGGCATCCATTCCAGCAGCCATGACTACTGCTACCTCTTCTGGTAGTAAATTCCATAGACTAATGAATCTCTGGGAGAAAAAAATACTTCCCCTTTTCATTCCTCCCTCTCCTACCCATCAGTGTCCCCTGGGTCTACTGCTGCATGATAGAGAAAATACTTTTTCTCTATCTACCCTTTCCATGCCGTACATGATTTTACAAGTACATACTTCAGTCAGGCTGTGTTAAATGCTGTCTCTCAAGGCTGAAGAGGCCCAGATGTTACAGACTGATTTCTTATGGGTGGTGTTCCGGCCCTATTCTATTTTCTGAGCAGAGGCAGCAGATTTAACATCTTTTGGTAATAAAGATTGTAATAACCACATAAAAATTACTCAGACCAGTGGACTCAGGGAAGAGCGGGCTCAGCTGCAGCCAACCGTCCTGTGATGCTCTTTATATGACCACTGCTTCAGTCAACTTGGAATGCCAGCAACTGTGTGTTATGGCTGAGGTGTAGGCACAGGCCACCTTCTCCATTTTGTCTGCAGTGCCTGAGTGGGTGCTATGAGCTGAATCAATGGGACAGGATTTTGTCAGAGTGGGATGATCCACTCTGCGGTCAATGCATCCTGTGCCCCCACTTCAGGACAGCAACAGGGACTACCATTTAAACTCCTCATCCAGGGAGGAGTTATGGCTTCAGTGAGGTTCCCTCTAGACTGTGTCAAAGCTGTGCAGCAGCTTCAGTATCTCTGCACAGGGGATTCCTGGCCACCTGGCTTGCAGATTGGAGGTTTTGGTGCCCCAGCAGAGCAGCTTCTCGCTAGCTGTCACTAGCAGCTGCGGTGGAGCATTCCCAGGTAATGTGCATTAAAAAGATGCTGGTAAAGCAGCATGTTTTTAATATGTGCATGGGGGGGGGGGAATGTTCCCCTGCTACTGCTGTTTTCATCGCTGTCTGGAGGCTCCCTTAATGAATCTTTAGAAATGTTTCTGATGTAAATGCTCAGATTTTATTGTTGTCAATGTGTATTTTGTAATTTCTGATGGTTAATTTAAAACCGGCTTCCATTTTTTTAGATCGGTTTCTAAGGACATGTGCACTGTCCACATGTGGGATGTGGGATGGTGTACCTGCTAGAATACTTCATGGACTGCTTGCTAATGGAAAATAAGAGCTGTGTGCCACAGTATGTTTCTAGTTCCAATAGGGCTGGATTAGTGTGGAGGAGAGAACCAAGGAGAACGTCTCAGAGAGCAAATGAACTATGCTTTGATTTCCAGCAGCAAAGGACTATTTGTCCTTCTTATGCATACTTCTCTATTAATACATTTCTTGTCCCATTGCCAGCTAAGAGTGGATGTAAACCTTATGAAGAAAGTGGTTTACTGTACCTCTTTCTCTTTTAGGCATTTAAATATTTAACCAGGCTTTCATTGCTGTTGCCGATGGATGCCATAAAATATGACTTAATCAGTTCTTTGCACCACTGCTACTATATTGCTGTGCAGCTAGGTATTTTGTCAAGGGGGCAACTAAAACCAGTTACTGGACAGAACTCTGAGTTTATTAACTTAAATATCTGTGAAGCTGTACTTGACCATGAAATATCATTCTAAGCTTTAGGCCAGCCACTGCCTCTTGGCATAACTATTTCATATAGCTGTCGTGAGGATAAAATGGAGGGGAAGAGAATGGTGGCATTGGCAGGATGGAAGACCCATAAGTAACATAAAAATCTAGTTACAGAGGGTACTTTTAGATGTAGCCACTACATAACACTAGTGATTTATTGGCTAAGATCCATTATTCAGTGGCTTAAGTAATTTTATATTTAAAGTCTCAGGTGGAATACGAATGTTATTAGCATGAAATTCAGAGAACTCAGGGCCTCTTTGCACTTTGCTCACTGTTACAATTCTGTAGCAAATAATAAAGATCAGGTGCAGAGGGAGCCATCCATACTTCAAGTACTCTTCAACTGGACCACTGCAGTGTGAGGTGCAGGTAGCCTGGTTTGGCCAGAATGCCACGATAGTGACCACAGCAACATCTGGCTTGTGCTGGCATGTTGCCACGGTGATTGGAGTGCAGCTGTGCCACTGGAGTCATGCCACCCTGCCCACTTGCAGCATTCATACCCAAAAGAGAGTGTGAACGCTGCATCTGGGAGCTCACCATCTGCTCATCATTGGGTCTGGATTACCCCAGCCCACTGATCAAGATTGCAGGACAGCATGGTCTGGGTCACTGCCATCTGCACTGATGGCACTTATCTGGATCGCCCATGCCACACGGTCTCAATGATCACACAAGGCTCAAGGCTACACTCCCATATCTCTGTGGGCTAGGAATTAAAGATCCTAGCCTTGAGTCCTGTGTGAGTTGTTTTTCAGTAGTGTGCTGTGATGCAGTTCTGAAACCTGCACCCCAGTAGTCCAGAAACAGGAGGCGTGCCTTCTTCTGTGTTCTGGACTAGGTTGCACTGGTCTCTCTGGTGGACCCAATTAAATGGGTCCACCAGAGATCTGAATTAAGGGTTTCCGTATTCTGCATCTCACTCTGTCTTGTGTGGATGGAGCCAGACCAGTGGAGGGACAGATACAGAGGTCCAGATGTACACTAGACATAATCCAGAATAAAGGACCAGTGCAGAAAGGGCTTGGGTGGCAATTCATATTAAAATATTGATTCTGGTGTAGCATTGCCACTTGCATGTGAACATTTCCAAGAAATCTCTGGTGCCTTGTTTTCAACATAAGCCTTGGCCTGAACACTAGAATGAATTTGGCAGCCATTCAGGGATTTTCCCGTTCTTGAAATCTTTGAAAATACAAGTTCACTTCAATACTATTTGCTCACTTCCTTTTTGCTTATATTCGTTTCAAAGATCTTTGTTGTATTTCCCAGTGTGATTCTCCACACCCATTATTATTTCTCCCAAGGAAACACAATGTTATCCTATAGTTAAAAGACAAACTTTTAAAATAATAAATAAGGTATAGCTTTATTTTGCCTTCTTAGCGGATGCAGACATTATCAATAATCCTGTTAAAAATGTTTTCACTTAAGCAATGATTTATGAGTTGCAGTCTATTGATGGAACCAAATCATCTCATCAAACAAATGCCCAAACTCTCTCTTCTCTTTTGTTTTAATCCGTAATCAGGTCTCTGTTTCTTCTTGCATATCCTGCATCTTGAAGACTGAGTTTTCAGAAAAACTGAGCATCACATTGATTTAGTTAATTTTTATCTGCATCACCTTCTTCTAAAGCATTAGGGCTTTGAAGGTTGTGATGCACATCAAAGGAGAGCTTCTCATTTGTTTTTCATTAATAATCCATGGGTGATTAACACAGTAATTTAAGTAATTTATTTTTGGCAATAAGGGCAGGATAAAATCAACTTAGTTCAGTAAAAAAAACAACAGCAGTAATCCACAGTCAACCAAGTTACCAACAAATGCCCAGTAGTGAAGTGGTATCAGCCAGCAGCTGGGAAATGTCTGGAAGTACATTGTGCAAATTCATCACCTTTCTTTGAAGCTGAAATTCCTCAGACCACAGAGGGATTTGCTATGTAAGTCAAGCCTCAGGAATCCATGGCTGTGTTCAGACATAACAAAAGAGGCTCCTCAGGGACGACCACGTATGGTGCTCTAGTACTAAACCCTTTTCTAATCCAACTTTTCTAGCGCAGAATGCTTAGGAGGGGACAGGGACAAACTGGGGTGCGAACAATTCCACCTCAAAGCTGTCTCCAAGACATTGCATGTCCTCAGTGAGGCAGAAAGGACAACAAATAATTTGGTAATTCAGATTCTTTCTTGTATACCTGCCATTGTACTTTGTTATTTTGTTGTAAATTCAGTAATCCAGTATTTGGATCTATAAAAGATATTATGAGCTACTGTGACTCATTAGATTCCAGTGAGGATCCCTTTGCATTTGAGTTCTTAAAAAGACTTTTATTGGGAGTGATAGATGGTCCATAGATGGCATAGCTATGAGGAGTGGTTTCCAGCCTTGAATAAGTTTCAGTCAGGTTTTGTTCAGGAAAAAAGTGCAATCTGATAATCAGGAGCATTCTTCTGCTTTCCATTTGGGCCTGTTAAATCTGTACAAAGTTTTATCATTGACACCTATCTTGCCTTCACAGAGCAGTTATCCTTCGGTCTCAATTAAGCAAAAATGATTGAGAATGTATGTGTTCCAAAATTTTTCTATGACTCTTTCTTTACATACTACCCAGCTCTTGTTTATATTCAACAGACTTCAGAAACCAAACAGTGTTTAGCACCAAAAATTGAGTCACCAGAAGGGTACTATGAAGAAGCTGAACCATATGGCGTCTCCTTGAATGGTAAGTAATGGTTTCCAGAATTTGCTGCTGTTAATTAAACTGCTTATTACATATAATTTGGGATGTGATTGGCCACAAGCATTATCTATCTATCTATCTATCTATCTATCTATCTATCTATCTATCTATCTATCTATCTATCTATCTATCTATCTATCTATCTATCTATCTATCTATCTATCTATCTATCTATCTATCTATCTATCTATCTATCCATCCATCCATCCATCCATCCATCCATCCATCCATCCATCCATCCATCCATCCATCCATCCATCCATCCATCCATCCATCCATCCATCCATCCATCCATCCATCCATCCATCCCCGAAGGTCTCAATAATACTACAATAGAAACAGATTACAAGTATGACTTCAACAGTGAGATTCATTCATTCATTCACTCATTCACTCATTCACTCATTCATTCATTCATTCATTCATTCATTCATTCATTCATTCATTCCTGTACCCAAAAGTCTCAGGGCAGATAGCAACATTGAAAACCAGATATAGATATTAAAAAGTAACAGTATGTATTAAAACAATAGCAGTGTCTTAAAGGTGGGAAGAGAGCACATTTCCCCATTTAACCCAAGGTCAGAGGTTCATCTTCACTGCCCTCCTAAATGTGTACAGTGAAGGTGCTTGGCGCACCTCAAGGGGAAGACTATTCCATAGCCTAGGGGCCGTCACTGAGAAGGCCGTCTCCTGGGTGTCGACCCCTTTTGCTATTGAAGGTGGTGGTACAACCAGGAGTGCCTCCCCTCCAGATCTTAAGGTATGGGCAGGTCGATTTCGGAGGAGGTGTCCCTTCAGATATTTTGGGCCCAAGTCATTTAGGGCCTTATAAGTCAAAGTTAACACCTTGAATTGGCTCGGCAGTGAACTGACAACCAATGAAACTCTTTTAAGAGCGGTGTGATGTGCGTCTGGCCAGCTGTCCCAGTCATTCTGCACTAGCTACAGCTTTTGAACCGTCTTCAATGGCAGGCCGTGTGTAGCACATTATAATAGTGTAGCCTGGAGGTTACCAGAGCATGGATAGCTGTAGCCAAATAATCTCTGTCCAGAAATGGTTTTAACTGATGATAATAATAATAATAATAAAACGTTTATTTATAGTGCCCCTTTCACCAAAGGGCATAACAACAAAACAAATATAAACTAAAATAAACAATACATAACAGACAATACAACCAACACTACCCCCCATAAAAATACAAAATAGGATAAGATAAATAACTCCAACTGAACTTCAAAGAGAGCAAAACCATCAGCCGGCAGTTAGCTTATGAAACTGAACATATGCCATAACACCATCTGCCATCAGCTAATGGACTGGCTTCAGACTGAAGAATCGAAAAGATAAGTTTTCAGTGCTTTTCGAAAACGAAGCAAATCCTCCTCTAGACGAAGAGCAAGAGGAAGACTATTCCACAAACGCGGAGCAAGATCTTGAAAAGCTCTCAATCTGGATGGTGCTACTTTTGTAGATGGAACAAGTAACCGCCCCGTAGCAGCTGAACGCAGCGTCCTAACAGGGACATACCATGACACTCTGGCTGCCAAATAACTAGGAATCTTCAAGCGTAGAGACTTAAAGGTCAGGACTAGTAATTTAAAAGAAGCTCTAGCTCGAATTGGCAGCCAGTGGAGAGATCTACGTGGTATTGTAACATGAGAATATTTAGGTAAATTAAGAACCACACGCACTGCAGTATTCTGTACTAAGGTCAACGGAAGAAGAGAACATGAAGGGAGACCCGCCAATAAACTATTACAATAATCCAAGCGAGAAATCACCAAAGCTTGGACCAGAGACTTAGCAGTCTCTACTGATAGAAATTTACGAATCCTCCTAATATTTAAGAGATGAAAATTACATGCCTTCGCTGTTGCAGCAATAAAAGGACGCAAGGACAAGCGATCATCTAACCAGACCCCCAGGTTGCGAGCAGTTGCCACCGGGACCACAGGACGATCCTGGAGGATGACAGATGAAGTAGACAAAGAAGCCACGGGGCGCTCAGGCTGGAACACTAAAATTTCTGTTTTGTCCATGTTAAGCTTCAATCGGTGTTCTGTCATCCAATAAGACACACTAGACAGACAATCTGTAATAGCACTCCATGACGATGAATCCAACACATTAAAACTTTGAAAAATTTGAACATCATCAGCATAAATATGACGCTGAAAACCTTTATTAGATATAAGAAAACCAAGAGGAAGAGTATACAGTGAAAAAAGAAGAGGACCCAACACCGAGCCTTGAGGGACACCAGCCAATAAGGGAACCGTGTGTGAGGAAATTCCTTGAAAAGCAACAGAAAAAGAACGGTCAGATAGGAATGATTGAAACCAACTGAGAGCCTTGCCCTGTATGCCCAATGATGCCAAACGTGAACACATAATTTGGTGATCCAAAGTGTCGAAAGCAGCAGACAAATCAAGCAGAATTAAAACTGAAGTCTGACGCCGCGACTTTGCCAACAAGATCTCATTCAGTACATGGTTTAAGGCCGTTTCAGTAGAGTGACCTTTCCGAAATCCGGATTGAAATGGGTCAAAGAAATTACACGAGTTCAAGTAGGGCAGTAATTGGGATAGAGCCACTCTCTCTAGAACCTTAGAAAGAAAAAGAAGACGAGAAACAGGACGATAATGGGCACAAATAGATGAATCCAACCCAGGTTTCTTTAACAAAGGACAGAGCACTGCATGTTTAAAACATGCTGGGAAGATCCCCATTAAGAAAGAACGATTCACCAAGTGTGTAATAAACGTCACAAACAAAGGCAAAAGAGATGCATACAGAAATGAGGGGAACGGATCCATAGAGCAGGATGTAGGAGAGGATGATAATACAATCTGTGTTATATCTGATTCTGTAACTGGCAGAAAATCGAACTGAGAATCAACAGAAGGAAGCGGCAGGTCAGCCGAAGGCAACGGAGGTCTGAGACCATTCACCGAGAAGGAATCAACAATCGAATTCACCTTCTGCTGGAAGAAAACGGCTAAGTCACCAGCAGAGGGATATTGAGAGCCTCCGTCAGAGATTGTAGTTGGAGATAGTAGTGCCTTGAATGTGGAAAATAACTGGCGGGGCATCTTGGCTTGAGCGATAATTTTCATTTGCAAATATGATTGTCGAGAAGCATCGAGATGAGTGTAGTATAGACTACACGCTGTCTTCCAGGTTTGGAGTGAAGCAGCTGAGGGATTCCTTTTCCACTGTCTTTCAAGACGACGAACTGCTGCACGTTCCAGCCGCAAGTCCGCATGAAGCCAAGGCCGAGGTTGACGCTGTGTCACTAAGCGCATTCTAGAGGGGGCAACAGCTTCTACGGCTGCCCTAGTAGAGTTATTAAAGTAATCCGCCAGCAAATCTGGACTGGCTTCTTGCATTTGGACCGATGGATTTAAAAGATCCACACCAGAGGAATTAAGAGCATGTGCCACCGAGTCCAATGATAATTTTGAAAAATCCCTACAAAGCTTCCTTTGGGTAACACGGAGGGGGTGCTTCACAGTCCCCAAATTAAAAGCCAACATAAAATGATCAGACATACCTACATCCATCGCACTCATAAACTCCACATGTATATTTTGGCATAGACAAAGATCCAATATCCCACCGGCTACATGGGTTGGAGGAGTATCGAGACAAGTTAAACCGAACATTTCCAATAGTGTGAAAAAGTTCTGAGAGAACGAAGAGTCATCTTTATGGATATTAAAGTCCCCACAAATTATACAGGTTGGGTGGGCCGAAACGAAGGATGAAAGCCAGTTAGAAAATTCATCTAAAAAATCTCCGTTCAATCCAGGAGGTCTATAGATCCCTGCCACTGCCACCAGGGGGCACCCAATCTGTAGGAATGATGCTTCAAAAGATGTCGGAACTGTCTCCATATTCCACGCGAGGGGCTTAGTAGGAAGATAAGATTTGTAGATTATTGCTGTTCCACCACCACGACTTCGCAGTCTTGGTGAATGTACACAGGAGAACCCATGTGTTTTCAGTGTAGCAGTGATGCACCAGCCTTAGTTGGGGATAGGTACTCTTGGCCACAGCCTCCACCTGAGCTTCAAGTGTCAGCACAGAGTCCAAGAGCACCCCAAAATTTTGCACCTCTCCATTACAGGGCATTACAACCCATTGAGAACTGGATGGACATGAGGCACTAGATGTTCTAACTAGATGGACATGAGACCCAGTGACACATAGCACCTCTGTCTTGTCTGGATTCAGCTTCAATTTATTGCTCCCATCCAGCCCATTACTGCCTCCAGACACCCATCAAGCACTTCAACAGGCATTGCCTGTATGGGGTGATGTTGGTCCCTCAGCTGATAGCCAGGGTAAAAATTGCAGTTATAACAGTGGCCTCCAACAGGTTGGTGACTGCTTCCCTAGAGGATGTGCTGGGATCCAGTATTTTGAAAGACAAGTAAAGAGACACTTTCTATGGTAGAAGAGTAGACCAGTCCTAGTCAGCCATATCAGTCATAATTTAGGAGTCTTTACCAAAAGGATAGCAGGAATTATCATTCTTCCCTCTGCAGACTCACTTGTTCAGCCATATTCTGTTTTCTGCCACTTGGCTTGTATTTTTTAACCATGTATTTTATTTTATTTGGGTATATACCACAATAAAAACACAAATGTCTCAGAGTGGGTTGCAACAGTAAAAACAAATTTAAAAGAACCCACTAAAAACTATAACAGTGCCTGGAAGTGGGGAAGGGAAGCGATTTCCTCAGTCAAAGATCAGAGTGAATAGGTGGCTCTTTTCTAGTCTTCTAGATGTATATAATGAAGATTCCTGGTGCGCATCAGGATGGAAGACTATTCCATAGTCTGGGGTCTGTTACCAAGAAGGCCCTATCCCAAGTACCCATTCCTTTAGCCACACAATGTGGTGGTACAACTAGGAGGGCTTCATCCGTACATCTTAAGACACAGGCAGTTCAACACAGGTGAAGACGACCCTTTAGATATTTGGAGCTGAAGCCATTTAGAAGAAGAATTGGCTTTTATGCCCCACTTTTCTCACCCTTTAAAGAGACTCAGTAGCTGACAAATCTTCTGTTTTCCCCTCAACGGATACCCTGTGAGGTTGGTGGGACTGTGAGAGTTCAGAAACAGAACTGTGACTATATCAAGGTCATCCAGCTGGCTTTATGTAGGAGTATGGAATTGAACCAGGGAACTATGAGATAAGAGTCAGGCACTCTAACCACAAGACCAAGCCTTATAGGCTGAATTCAAGATCTTGAGTTGGGTTTGCTAGTGAATTGGCAGTCAGTACATGTCTTTTAAAACCAATGTTATATGTGTCAAGTCAGCAGTCCCGGTTAGTAGTTTAACTGCAGCGGCAGCTTCTGAACTATCTTCAAGGACAGCTCCACCTAGACTGTATTGGAGTAGTCCAATCTGGAAGTTACCAGAGCATGAATTACAATACTCAGCGCTTCATAACAAGCTGCTGAGCTTACTTTAGCAAGCTCTGATCTTCTGTAAGTGAAAAATTATAACTCTTATGCTTGCTTTCCTCTATTGCCTGGCTCTTGTTCTGTACTTTGGATAAACTGTCCGTTTGAAGGAATATTTTTGGTTTGAACAGATAATGGACTATGGACATAGGGAAACCCACTCTGCACTAAATTCAAATATCAGAAATGCCAATATTACCTGTCAGAGTTTTTGAGATGGGAAACTTTTGCATGTGAGAACTAGCATAGAAGAAGTACCCAAAAAGTGGACATGTTCAAAGGTAGGAGGCCCAGGACCTGCTGCTGGTGCAAATAGCGTGGTGGAAACATGTCATCCACTCTTGCATAGAACTGTATCGCTGCTATGAGTGGAATTCCACTCACAAAACCAGCAATTATTCTGCTTGATTTGCTCCAGAGAACCAGAAATATGAACCAAATTGTCCATCTCTGACCTTCTGTGGAAAGGGCCTGGGAGGAAATCAAGCCTAATTTTTCACTCCTACCTATTTTGTACGTCCACATTCTGGGGGGAGGGAGGAAGTGACTTAGCCCCTGCAGTGCCACTTCAGGCTGGCTCTGGAGACACGGGGGCTGATCAGCAGTAAGTGAGTTGGGTGCCATATCCCCAGATTGCCCCCAGGGTACACCAAGCAGATGTTGGGATAATTGTTGTTGAGTACCACCGCGCCATGGCTGACTTCAGGCTAACTGCATGGGCTTCTCCATGGGCATCTCTAGACAGTCTTCTGGGCAGAGATACATAAGTGGTTTGCCATTGTCTACTTCTGAGGAGAGGCTGAAGACTGAACCAGCAACATTCTGCTCGTCAGACAGTTTCCTCAGTCACTCCCAGTAAATAGTGTCTTATTCTACTTGATCCTTCATTGTTCATCACAGTGATGGACCATGTGTTTCCTCTTGTATCTACACAAACTGTGGTATTTTCTTAACTAATACAATCTTATAATAACGGCAATCCATAAGGAAACAAAGTTGTACCAGCAAGGTTGAAGTGAAATCTGTGTCGTCTAGTTATATTTGATAACAAGAGTCTATACTATTATTCTCACAGATTTTGCTGTATAAATTATGTTTTCACCTACTAAAGGGATTCAAGGAACGCTTTAACATTAAGTGAGCTTTATTTGTAGGTCTCTTTTTCTCTCTTCCTTCTCCATGTGTGATTATACAGGTCCTTCTGGTAGGTTTGTAGCTACTGGATCCAGACCAGGGTTCCAAGTTACAGAGGGAGTAATATATGCCACAATAACAATGGGTATGGCATGTTTTCAGAACCTATGAGTCATGCATGGCCTTGAAGGTTTTGTCATGTTGTGTACAAGGATGGTCTTGCACTGCTGGTTATGTGGGTAAAATTTCCCCTTCTCTAAATCGTACTTACAGCTTGAAATATGAATATCATGATGCATGGTAGAGACATAAAAAGTTAGCATATATTATATTGCAGCCTCTTCACCAACAATTGCGTTGCTTTAAGAAGAAGAAGAAGAAGAGTTGGCTTTTCTGCCCTTGCTTTTCTCATCTATTTAAGGAGGCTCAAAGCGGCTGACAAAGCTTTCTATTCTTCTACCCAGAAATGAACACCCTGTGAGGTAGGTGGGGCTGTGATTGCTCAGAAGAGAGCTGTGACTATCCCAAGACCACCCACCTGGCTTTGTGGGGGAGGGTGGAATCAAACCTGGTACTCCCAGATAAGAGTCCCGTTCCCTAACCACTAGACCGAACTGGCTTACTAAGAATTACTCTGAGGCTGCCTCCTGGGGCCAAAGGCAATGCAGGGTCTAAAGATCTCATGATTGCCTCTCACCACTCCCCACAAGACAGGAGAAGCAATTGATGTCTTATCTCTTGTGTCTGCCTTGAAATCAATTCATATTGGGTATAAAAACCAACTCTTCTTCTTCTTCTTCCATACGTGACTCACTCTTCTTGGAGAAAGTAAGTAGTACACCAATGGATGAGATAGGGCACCATTTTTTAGTGCTCTGTTCCACTCTATTGTTCATCCCATACTGATGGAGCATTCCAGGAAGGGAGGGCCCTGTGTTATTCTGCATTAACATGCAGATGCCAGGCCCCTTCAGGACCACATCAGGAGTAGTGTCGAAACAGCCAAAGAAGCATCATGCTTATGGGGCCAAATCTGATCGTTTTAACTTCCTTAAGGACAGCAAACAATTTCATTAAGTTCTGGAGTGAATTGAATCCTGTGTTGTTCATAAATGTATCCAGCCTAAAGATATTAAGCATGATACTAGCTGCAAAGTAGGGGAAGACCCTCACCAGCACTTAACTATTAAACTTTTTATCTGACAAAGAGTAGAACAAATAAACACCGTGGTCAAAATCAGCCATAATAATTTTAATACTGGATTTACAGAATTAGTCATGGGACACAGTGCATCCTTCACTATTTTATATTGAAATATTCATTGTACTGTGCACAGCCCTGAGGAAAACATCATTTAGGAAGCTCTTTTGGAAAAGAAGCTCATTCAAGTTCATCCACAAAGGAATGAAACAGTTGAGCAATTCGAGCCCCAAGTCAACTAGGAAGAGACGTCTTTTGATTGTATTGTCTGCCTAATCCCATTCCTTGGGGGGGAAAGTGTGCAAAGGTCATCTAAATGCTCTTCATTGTGAAGTGCCAGGAAACTGACCTATTCCTGAAAGATTAGTTCTCTTTGTTTCGTTTACAGAGGCAATGCAATTAATTACGCTGGAATGCCTAATTAGTTAACTTGTTCTATATGAAATCTGCCAATAGCAGTTGCTAAAAAGAGGGACAAATTAGATTAGAACATCATACTACAGTTTAGACATAGCTGCTTAATCTTTAGAGTGCCATGAACTACTATTTGTGTATTAAGGAAAACAAGGAATTGGTTGATACTAGAGAGGAAAATCATGTGTTTTTAGGTACTATGCTTCTTTCACTCAAGATATGGAAGTTAGATATCTAAAGTTACCACCTTTAGATATAAACATTCAGGGGTGTGATTCCCCTAGAGCACTTTTAGCTTTTTGCCAGAGGTTTAGAAAGCAAGTGGGTTAGGGTTGCCTTTGGAGCATTTTACTAGCTGCTTGATGTTCATTTACTATTGCATTATATGCATGTTTCTTCAGTCTGGTAGGGAGGGTCCATCTTAGTTTCTTTCCATTTAACCCTAGCTATATCCTTGTGAATAACGAGTAAATCAACAAAACAGGATAATATGTGGCATCATAACTATGCAATACTTTCCATTTCTCATTGAGTGTAAAATACCCCAGCCAAAAGAAGCACAATGTTGAAAAAAAAATACAAGGATATGGTACATTAAAAGAAAAAAATCCCAGGGGTATGTATTTGATTAAAAATGTACCTTACCTACCAGAGCAATGTAACCCTGCATTTCAATCCTCCATCAAATATAGTATGTCTGCATTATTTGTTTTATAGTAGCTAAAATCTGCAGATTTTCAAGCCACCCTTGCCATTTCCTTTGTGTGACTCTGTCATGCATGGTAGAATGTTCTTCAGTCTGGTTACTGTGAGCATCGAAGGAGCATATAATTTGGCATTCTGAAGCATACATAATATTATGGTGTGTGTTTGATTTTGCTTTTATGCTCTGTTTGCAGATGACGGAGAAGCAGTCAGCAGCTCTTATGAATCCTATGATGAAGAAGAAAGTGGTAAAGGAAAATCAGCTCCTCATCAGTGGCCTTCACCTGAAGCTTCTATCGAGCTCATGAAAGATGCCCGCATCTGTGCTTTCCTTTGGCGGAAAAAATGGCTGGGCCAATGGGCCAAGCAGCTCTGTGTGATTAAGGACAACAGGCTATTGGTAAGGAAGAAGAGAGGAAGGAATATAAAATTCATTCTTCCCTCAATGCAGGGTAATGTGAAATTGTTGAAATCTGTTGGAAAGATAGGGACCTTATGTCCATCTTTCAGGCACTGATGGACTAAAACAATTATCATTCCTGACCGGGGAACATTTTGTCTGCAGTTGTGGTCTACCAAGAGAAGATGGTTCTTTCCTGTCAGGAAGACAGTCCAGCTGCTTATATGCAGATGACACTGAGTAACTGGGATGGTCTACCAGGTGCAAGGAGCCCTAGGTACCAGGCTAAGGAAGTTCTAGCCAGCCCTGGCTACTTGTTGCTTCCCCTCTGATCTTGGACTGGATCACTTCATCTTGTGCATGGTTAGCCCAGCATGGGGCTTAAAATTCTATACTGATCAGGTTCCTACTTCCTACATTGATAAATCACTTCTGAGAAAGCTTTTAAAGAGCCTTGAAGGCAGTGTTTTACAAGACTGAATACCAGGTGTGATAGTGCTTCTGTGGCTGGAAATATTTAGAGAATAAAGTCATTTCTGTACTTTTATTCATTGGTGATGTCCCAATAGTCTGGAATAAGTAATCTGTCCCAAGCTGGAATGGACGGCTACTGGCTGGAACAAGCCCATCAACACTGGTATGGCCTGTTCCATACCAGTCTCCACATTGGCTCTGATGTTCATGCTATCTTTGGAGCTGGCGTGGGTGCCTCTGAAAGTTGTGCTTCCAAAATGGGTTTCCCATGTCCCACTCCCTAGTATGCCATTAGACCTTGTAGTAAACTGGACAAGGATGATTTTTGGGAGGTCCTGATACAATCTGTTGTCTGCCCTTAAGGGAGTAATCAGGGTGTCCTTTAAACCTCACCAGTGTGTGGAAGGGAGGCTCATAGGCCCCTTCCTGGTCTGGTCTACCAACAAGGCTGGAAAGGAAGAAATACCTAATGGGGGGAAAGCATGGAAATCCTATTAAAGGGAAGGACTTGGAACTCTATCAGTTAAGATGGTTCACAGTAGCTAAAGGA
This sequence comes from Aspidoscelis tigris stejnegeri, assembly GCA_023333525.1. Lineage (NCBI taxonomy): Eukaryota > Metazoa > Chordata > Lepidosauria > Squamata > Teiidae > Aspidoscelis > Aspidoscelis tigris. Next base: position 63,998,732 of record JALMGA010000002.1, on the reverse strand, counting down.
AAGCTGCAGTGACAGTAGGCGATACCTATGTGTGCAACCAAGTTTTCATAGAAGGTATATAACAAATAAGTGATTAACTGTGTGATTAAATAACTGCTGAACCCAAAACTTCCTCCTTAAGAAATTAACATTCCTAAGGGAAAATTAAATAAATTCTGATATTTGATCATGGAAGGGGCACTGCAGTTTACCATTGCATTGTCAACAGCCCCTAATGGGGCAGTTGGTGTGTCACAGTGAGGGACTGCTGCAGTGGCAATCCCATTTCCGTAGGAATCCTCCGGGGTCACCAGAACCTTTTGGTGCTCAGGGGGCTGCTCACTGTGGCCTAAATCCCTGGCTGGATCTCCAGCTGGGGGACAGGAATCATAGCTGGAACTCTGGCTATTGAGTCAACACTGGATCTGCGCAATGTGCATCAGTTGAATGTTGACACCTCCAGAAAGAGGCAACTTCAGAAAAGTTTATCCAACGCTCCTGAGAAGCTACCTCTTTCAGCATTTGGGAAGGGAGTCTGTCAGCACATCCAGACAACGCTTACTTAATCTGCATTATTTAGATAATCTGGAGGAAAACACATCCAGACGCATCTCATTCTGGAGTATCCATGCTTTATTCTGGATTATCCAAATAATTTGGATTAAATAAGTGCTGTCTGGATGAAGCTTATGTTTTTAAAAGACTAAGCTTTAAAGCCTCAAATCTCCAGTGATTCTCCTTTGATCTTAATCAGCAGCACCATTACTTGCATATATTGGGGCACAGGTTCATTATTCCAGGCTGTCAATGGAGAGGACATGCTGTCTACAAAACCCAAAGCTACACAAATGTTGTGCTGCTGCCTCTCACCATTATTTTGTACATGAACCTGGAATAAGAGAAACGATAAGAATGATGATGTGGCAGCAACACAGCAAGCAGGGACATGTCCCGGCTGTAGCATTGGCCATGGGGACATATTGGTGACTGAGACATCTTGATGCTGCTTAGTTTTTCTCCAGATCTAGCTACTTCTCTTCATTACTTCCCCCCCCCCCCCAAACTCCTGTTCCAGTGCTACAAGTCTTCCAAAGACCAGAATCCTCAACTGGATGTAAATCTGTTGGGCTGCAGTGTCATCCACAAAGAAAAAAGTGTGAGAAAGCAAGAACACAAACTGAAGATCATCCCAATGAACGCTGATGTAATTGTGCTGGGCTTGCAGAGCAAGGACCAGGCAGAACAGTGGCTTAGAGTGAGTGGACCTATGACATTTTATTTGGTTATACTTCAATCTGTCTTGCACTTATATTCCATCTTTTTTTCAATTTGTAAACTCAGAACTTCGTTATGTGATTTCCAGAACTCCATTCTTGTCACTGCTTGCATTCGGCAAAGTTGTGGCTTCAGGAGTCTTCAGAATCTTCTAGAAACCTTCCGCCTGTATGGATTTCAAGGGAAATACTTTATTTATAGAAAATGCATTGGGTTTAATTCTGTGGAAATATGAGCTTGTAAATGTGGAGTCTATGTCTGTTGAATCTCAGCTTTTTTTAAAAAAAGATTAACTTCCTGTAGCAGCAGCCTAAGCCAATACACTGCCATCACTGGGGCAACCTGGCAACACAGTGCATCTTAATGCCTGTGCCGCCAGTCACATGCTACTCCTGCATGTTTTCCAATCAGAAGAGGTGAAGATGGAGCATCCAGAACCTTACTGCCTAAGAAACAGCTCCATGAGGTGTGGAAGACGTGTCTGGGAACTCCCCCTGCCTTGACTACTGAGTCAAGTGCAGAAGGGCATCATGTTTATAGCACTTCTCTCAGCATGCTTCAAGGCAGCCTCTGGGTTTCTCCCATGAATGGAAAGCTCCCTTTCACTTGAGGAAGGACTGCATTTCTTGCAACCTGGAAAGAAAGGAACATCCTATAACAATATTTTACTGAGAAACACAGGAAGCTGCCTTATAAAGAGTAGGGTTATTTATCCAGCCTTGCCTGCTCAGAATGGTAGCAACTCTAACAGGATAACATAGGCTGCCTTTCTTTATCTTTCCTAAAGGAAATGCCAAATGTCCAAGAGGGGATCGTCTGAAATCAAAGCATGTGTTTCATCACTGAGTTATAACAAACCACGTATTATCCCAGTAATTAGAAAATAAGGCCATTTTTGCACTGAGCCTTATCCTGGATTATGTCTAGGACTAGGGGCCTGCCTTCAACCCAGGTCTGCTATAGTCTACATGAACATGTGGATGGCGGGCTCCTATTCAGAGATTCAGTCCAGAATAAGACCCAATGCAGAAGTGCCTCAAATACTCTCATTATAAAACTTCATGGAATCATTTCTCTAGAAGTAAGAGTCAGAATCTAAGGGACATTCTGCATCCCAGAAGGTTGGCAGACATCTCCATGGCATGCTGGGTCACTGCTGCGACATGCAGATGAAAGTCCAGATTGCAGGAAGTGTGAGAAGTTCCACACTTTCTGAGAAGCCTTGACAGAGCACTGGCTGGGCCACTGTCGGACAGAACACGTGCCAACACTGTGCTGGGTTGCCTATCAGGGAACGTGCTATGGTGTGAAAACAACAAAAGAGAAAAGGGTGCTATCACCAGAGCTCTGCAATGGCTGCCGTTTGGGCTGCCATTTGTATTCATGTAAGGATCTGAATGCTATAGCCATCCACAAGTATAGATGGCTAGAGCCTTTTAGCACCATGCCTCCTAGTGAATGGAGGCAAAGGGCCTATTCGCACTTGGCCTTTTTCTGGAGTATATCTCAGGATAAGGGTCTGTGGTCCACATGCTAATGCAGACTCTAGCAGACCTCACTTTGGGCCAGCTGAAGCCTGCACTAGCATATGGACAGCAAGTCCCTATTACAGGATATATTCCAGAATAAAGCCAAGTGCGAATAGGCCCAAAGTGTGAATTTCCCCATAATGCTGTTCATAAAGTTGTAATATACTGTTCACATAGCTGCTGCTATCCCAGCCACATAAAAAGTTGCTTTGATGTTTCTGGCCAGAGACGTTTTCAAAAACATAGGCTGATATCTTCTTGTTTTTCTTTTTTTGGAACAGGTGATCCAAGAGACAAGTGGTCTGTATTCAGATGGACTGTGTGAAGGCAACCAATATGTTCCAGATTCCCAGCGGCTTAGTTATCCCAAAGTATGTCTCACCTCATTAGAGATTATATTGAAAGAGCAGGTTTTAAAGCTTTCTTTTAGGGAGAAGCAGCTTTGGTTATATAAGGGAAGTAAGTCTCATAAACTTAGGATGAACTCAACCATTGTTTGCTCGGAAGAAGAAAATGGGACAGCATCACTCTGCTTCTGCACTTCTTTTTAAAACATTTCACTTTGTAAGCAAAAATTGCATTTTAGGTAGAAGTTGTAGACTGGACTTGGCTCAGATTTCAATGCAAGAGAAATGTAATAAGCCAGCATTCTGGGAGGTAATAATTTCAGATACTCTTTTATGTACGAGACAGATTACACTAAGAAAAACAAGTGGATCCATACCTGCAAATTTTACTAAGCATAGGATTAAAATAGAGTGGAAGCAGTGTCTGACCGCACTGTGGGCCTGAACTAGGCAGTCATAGTTTGATATTTATAAGGGTTACTTTCTGCCAAAATGACACAAATCTCAAAACCTGCAGATATGGAAGGAGATAAAAACATTGTTTTCTGCCCCCTTCGCTTGTTTGACAATGGGTCTCAAGTTGCTGATTGCAGAAATTGAGGGACAACTGTAAATGATTCTGTGCAATAAAAAAGTTAGTAGCATATATTACTTTTTAAGGTAAGATCTATATGTAGGAGGAATTTTAAAATCGTAATAGAGCCCATATTGGTGCTAGATAATAGAACTCAATTTGTGCATTTATTTTTTTTTAAAAAAAATATTGTTTAGTTTTACTTCTGTTCAGTTCATTTACTTTCCACTGAGTAGTCCTGGTGTGAGGAGTCTGTAGATGCACTGAAAACTAGTTATTATTATTTGTGATAAACATTTAATGTGACAACATATTCTTGGCCACCACAATCTAAACTTGTTTGTGATAGCCTTGTGACCAAAGTTGGAGCAAACAGCCAGCACTTAAGCTAAATAAAGACATTCACCTTAGGAAGCTGTTGATACTGGGAGAAAAAGCCTCCTTTGTTTGGTAAGTCAGTGTCTCACAGTACCTAAGCTTCTCTGGAGGCTATCCAAGCTGCTGTGGTCTGGATTGGCATGAGGGTGGTTGATGGCACAATTTTGCTTGACCAGGATATGTGCTTAGTCCTTGTTTTTCTTGCAGTTTGTTTTTTGTTGTTGTGATGATGTAATATATAGCCAGATATATAATCAGGCAGCTATATAATCTTTGCACCAAAGATGTTGCTTAGTCTGGTAGCAAAACACATACAGATGGAAGGTTCAACTTGGAGAAGTCCAGCAATCCAGCACATCAGCCCTCTGTAACAGATTTACCTCTGACTGAAGAAAAAATCAGTAGGGAGAAGGAAGGAAGACTGCCTCCAAGTTAGCGCCACTGCATATTGCAAAAGAAAAGTCTGATTAGTAATGCTGGTTACAGTATGAGCTGTTTTCTGTGAGCAAATTTTGGAGGCTTTTTGCACTTAACTCCATTGGGACAGTGTTCCATGGAAGTTAAGACCTGGAGTGGAGGCCAGCCCAGTCCCAGTACCTTCCAGCTGTCAAAATGTGGACACTCCCATGTGGAAACCTACGGCAATTGGGTGATGTAGTGTGTGACTGTGCAGCCACAGCCATGCTGTGCTCCCCCACACAGCCTTCACATGGAAATAGGTGTGAAGGTTGCATCTGGGTCTGAGCTACACCATCAGTGCTCCTAGTATAGCTGTGGAACAATTTTACAGCTATAGAAGATGGGGACAGCAATGCATGCTGGACCCACTCTGGAATGGAAGTAGCTCTGTGGTGTGCATACCCTCCATGCTGGAATGTGCCCAGCCATCCCCATTTTCCAAGTATGGAAAGGCCCTTGGTTTGTGAATAGCTCTCTATTCCACACCCATGGCTTTGCATTCACATTTGTGCTTTCTACAGGCTTTCATTTTACATTTCCATGTTTCTTCACATGATGTATAGTAGTCTGTGACTTTCTCCAAAGGCAGAGTAAAAGGATTTTCTTCTCCGAAAGAACATCCCTTCAGTCATTGCTTGGTTACTGCTGCATACTTGATATTGTAGGTATTTTCTTGAGCTACAGGGGTCCATGGGAAAGATGTTAAGTCAGCTGATGTTAGCTGCCCTATCAGCTGTAGTTTTAGGTTGGAAGGATCGAAATAAATGGACTATATGTACATGGCTCAACTATGTGGCTGAGCAGTGCAAGGTTGATTATTATAGACAGGCAAGAATGAGAGGAATGGGGATGGTGAACAGTGATGGGGTAGAAGAGTAATGGGAACCCCTGGTATGTTTCGCTGACAGAACTGATGCAGAGATGGAAGTGAGGAGTATAATTGTGAACAGCTTATTAAGGACTGGATGTCAACCGCTGGGGGGTGGGAAGGGAGTGGAGGACTGGAAAGAGTATAGGATTGGAATGTAATACAATTGTGTGATGCATATGTTGGGTTTAATAGATTAATAAAACCTTTAAAAAAGATACTGTGGTTATCACTGCATTTTTTAATTTTATTTTTTGTAGGTGGAGCCATCGGAGAGATACTCGGTGGCCTCAGAAAGTGGGAGCAGTACTGAAGGCCACACAGAACCCACAGAAGTGAAAGATGGTAATTACCATTTTAAAAGTAAATAGGATTTTTCTTGTTAGGAGGAGAGTGAAATGGAATTTAAAAGAGGCTCAACAGACTTAGCACTCGAGGAGGTAATGGGAATTTTGGGGGCATCCGCAGGCATTCAGCCATCTCACTGCTGCTTTCTAAGCAGTAAATGGGGAACTCTGAAATACTGTGGTTACCAAGAAGGGCAACTATCTGAAATGCGTTTTCCCGGCACTCTTGCAGTTGAGTGCAACACGTGTCTGAATCACCATAAGCACTCTTGGGAGCCTTGTGTTTGCAGAGCATAATAAGTGCTCCAGCTGCACTCATTCCTGCTTGTCTAGGGTTTCCAGGGTCACTGCTAGCACCAATCATGTAGACCTTTTGGGCTGCTTTCCTCGAAGTGCCATGACCAGCCCTTTGTCTTCAAATACAAGAAGTGGCTTGCTTCCAGTGAAATTTCTTGCATTCAGATAAACATCCCTGGATGAGAACATTGCAGCTGGGGAATGAACGTTACCCAGCTGCGATACTTATGCAGTCAGAGATAGCAGCAGGCACATAGTCAGTATGCTGCTGCTTTAATAAGAGTCCCAAGATTGTAGCACTCCTATTGTGTGGCCATGCAATGCCTTAGCCTCTGCAATGTAGATCTTGCCTGACAAATAATACTTGCTTTTTTTTTATTATTCATTGGTTGTCTCCCTTCCCGATTAAGTATTTTTTGGGGGATGGGGGTTGTGAACTTATGTTACATTGTATAGATTATATACCAAGAGCTAGTGCAGTTGGTTGCTTTTGAGGTAAATATGGATGGCCATATGCAAGGGGAGAGGAGCAGGGTTAGTTAGTACAACAAGCTCAAAATATATGAAACTACTTACAGTAAATTAGTTTGTCACCTGTTATTCTCTATTTTGAGTGGCAGCATCTCCAGGAGAAGTTAGTCTTTCACTTCAATTACTTCTTGATCCTACCAATCCTTGAAGATGGAGTTGAATTAATTATATACACAGGCATACGCCAGAAACTCCAAGTATACTAGGAGTCTCCCTTCCGCATGCTGGTAAAGTCTAAGGGAAGAGTCCTTGTATGCTTGCTGTTCCAGTATTTTGGCCAGTGGAGAACCACCTTCTGTTCTACAGCTCTTATGTTTCTCAGCCGCAATAGCCACAGCTAGGCTTCTTGAGAGTTGTAATTCAAACAGGTTGATTGTGGGTTTTCCTCCTTTTTAGTTAAGAAGAAAGGCACAACTGGTTTAAAACTAAGCAACCTGATGAATCTTGGAAGAAAGAAATCAGCTTCACTGGACAGTCCAGAAAGGTCTTTGGATACGTGTAGTAAGTGACTTGTAGATCACAGCTGATTTTAATCCTGGGAGCTCAGTTGTGGCCAGGAGCCCAACAGAAGGGCTGAAGAGCCAATTGCCATTCTCTCTTCCCCTCTGCCCCTTACTACTGACATGCCTAGCAGTTGATCTAGAGAGAGAATAGCGGAGGCGAACAGAAAAATACAGCATTAGAAAACTGAAGAAGGATCCCATCTTTTTCTTTTTAGGAAAAAAAAAATTATATGACCTTGACTTTTTGGTTAAAGTAGGGATACTCCAGTAAATGGGGGTGCATGTTAAATGTCCTTGGGCTGCCCACTAAAAGATCACCTTTTGCCATGGAGCAGTCTCGAACAGCAAACCCTGAGATCTAAGTATCTTCCAGATTATCAGAATAAATCCGCAGTTTTAGGAAAAATTTGCACCTTACCTGCTGCAAAGCCACGTCCCACCGTCTGGATTAGAGCAGCCTCCTGTAGCTTCCTCAACAGAAGCTGCAAGAGTTTGCATTGGCACACATGTCATGTGGGATGAGGCAGCCAATGGGAGTTGAGCTGCCCTCCCTGTTCTCATTGGCTCTTCTTACTGTTCTGTCCAGACTAGGGAGAAGATTAGAAGTTCCTTGATACTGCACAGGGAGTGCTGTTACATCAGCATTAAATAAATTCGCAGTAGCATTGGTATAATATGTCACTACTATAATCCAGTGATCATAGTGTGTGATGCCTCCAATGCAGTTGCGCATTCTGCTGCGCAGTATTAACAAGTCTGGATACAGCCCTATACAATGACAACTTATACTCTGGAGCATCGAGCTGGAGATATTTCATTACTTCACACCTGATCGGAAGATTTTTGCAATTTTCTATGAACCAGCTTTCACTTACAGACTTTATTTTATTTGTTTATTACATTTATATGCTACCTTTTACCCAAAACTCCCAGGGCAGTTCACAACATCTGATAAAATCCCCAGACACTAAAACATATTGAAAATAATGCTTCCACCCTGGCAGGACTACATTCAGAGGAAATTATGTCAAAGGCCTGGGTGAAGAGTATTTTTAACCATGCACCAAAAACCATATTATGTTGATGCCTAGTGTACTGTACCTCCCTTGGAAGGCTATTCTTGAGCCATGGGCCCACCACAGAAAAGGCCCTCTTGTGCACTGTAACTCCTCTGTGATTTACTGTTTTATTTTATGTGCAGTATCTTAACCCAGCTTTGACCATGTATCCATATTTGATTTACATGTATTAGCTAGAATTCTATGTAGCATTTCCCCTATTAAAATGTAGCAGTAATTATATATAGACCACCTATTTATGAGAGTCTTATTTATGAGTGACAGAATTTCTCAGATTGTGTGATGTGGCAGATCAGATCTTTTCTCCCATGTCCCAGTGCTTAGTACCAAGCAGTAATACCAGATTATCTCATAAATTCTTTATTACTTATTTTTCCTGTAATCCTGTCACGTGCATGCAACTATGATAAGATTTTCAGATCGCACCAGGAAAGAAGCCATTATAAAATCACCCTATCATTCTTTGTAGCATATCTGAATGTACTTGTGAACAGCCAGTGGAAATCTCGATGGTGTCACGTGAAGGATGGATACCTCTATTTCTACCAGGACAAGAACAGAAACAAAACTGCCCAGCAGCCATTGAACCTGAATGGCTGTGATATCATTCCAGACCCAAGTGCTGATCATCTGTACTCATTTCGTGTCCTGTATAATGGGGAAGAACGGGCCATGTTAGAGGTATGGGTTGCCTTTGTCTTTCTGGTTAGAAGAAATATTGAGACTTCAGTTATAAATGCGTGGGGTATCAGGATGTATTTTGGATGGGGGGGGGGAGCCACTGAAACTAATGACCACACTTTCCAGCACTGCTCTAGGAATGGCTGGGTTGGTCAGAAAGCTGTAAACAGGATTGTGTAGTTTTGTCTGAAACAGTACAATACAACCATTCACCCTGACTAGTACCAAGACAGCCAGGGGCTGTGTCAAGGCCCTGCATGTGGCATTGAGTACATGTAGACAGCGGCTGAGATTTGGCTAGGAACAGTACATGTACAGCACTGGCTGTATCCAGATGGTCAAAACCCTGTAATTATTTTGTAATTGTACCTGATTTGCCCGATGTAATAATGATGCTCCCGATATAGTCCCGGAAAATAAACCCCATTTACCAGGTTATTGTTATTCCAGTATAATTACGGTACCTGTCATTCCACGGTTGTAGCTCTGTCTGGTAGCAATGCGCACAAATTTTTTTTCTATTTGGTTTGTATCGAATTGAATGCAAGGAAATTTGTATTCGTTTGAATAGATCCCCTCCAAATGAGGTAGGATTCGTATTTGATATGAATATTCAGTCCCATACAAATGCATATGAATAGCATACAAATCCCACATGAAGCTTCATACAAATGTATCAAAACATTTGATTCATATTCCAATGTCCAAATTTGTATGAATTTTGAATGTTATGAATATTTGTGCACATCCCTGTCGTCTGGATTACTGCATGAGAAGTTTCACATTATACTATTGGGACGGTTGGATCACGTGTAAAGAAAATCCTGCAGCTATAATGATGCTTGGATGCTGTTGAACTGCTAAAACCTGGAGTCAGTCTGATGTATAAGCTATGTGTGATGGTTCTGAATGTGCTTTAAAGTGGTAAATTAATAAATTACAGAATAAATAAGTGATGTCCGGAGGCACCCACTGAATTAGCATGGACAGCTTCATCATTAAGTCTTGGCAACGAAAGGCCATTTAAATCTGGAAGCCATTTGCATGGATTTGACTTTCTTTGTGTAATTGCCTGGTCAATTTAACTGGAACTATATTCCTAGAGCAGTGTGGAAGCTGAGCATTGCGGAAATCTAATGAGCAGAATAAAGACTTCTACTAGTTTTCACAAACGGCAAGAAAGCATTAATAAAGTCACCTTCACTTTTCACCAGAGGAAACATTTCTGAAGAAGTACAGCGAATCCTTCCATATCCATTACTTTCACTTGTCTTGAATCGGAGTTGTTTTTCTTCTCCTCTGCTTAACTCTAATCTTAGATCCTCTGACATCAGCACCAGCCGAGTGGGAGAAGGAAATATGACAAATTTCCTGCATTTTTGTAGTGGGAGGAATACAGTATTTGTAGGCAACAAAAGACTCACTTGCAATTGCCTGTCAGGGAGATTATTTTGTTGATGGGCTGCTGACATGAACAGAATCAAAATAAGGCCTCCTTCGATATTTTTCTTGTATTACATTTTTCCATGAAAATTCAGAAGTATTTAGTCTTGGCTTATTTGTTCAGTCTCTTTCAAGTTATAAACAGTTTCTCATGGGATGTTCAGCATACTTTTTGTAAAATTGTTCACTTTTTAATTTTGTTTTATACAAATAATTGTTCCCTTTTTAATGTTCATTATTGCTATTTCTGAGCTTGTCTGGTACAAGAATTTCATGCTGCCTCCAGCTGAGGGTGTAGGTGTCAATGTGGTCAGGATCTGATGCAAGAAGACATGTCACTGGGGTGGGAGGCATGAGGAACAAATGCCACAAGTATTATGGCTGCTCATGGCCCCCAGAAACCTCAGTGTCCTCTCACAGCAGCGATATTTCCACATAGGGCGCTTTTGTGGAGGAAATGAAGTTGTTCTGGGTGTCAGGCATTTTTTGGCTCATGATACAAGTGGTCTGGGCAGAAATTTGTCTACTAGGCGTTTACTTCATCTCTCCATACATCCACATAAGGGGAAGGCGAGCTAACTGTTGCAACGACCCAAAAGGGTTTTTTATAGCATAGGGACTCATGAGACAGTTGTAGTAAATCATGGCCTAGCTGGGAATGGAACCATGTCATTATTCAGGCTCCTGTACAGGAGCCTGAAGCACCCATGTGGAGATAGCCTTCAAAAGTCTAACTGATACCCAGAAAGAAAAAGGAGAATAAAGCTTTCACCTCACCTACACACTCGTACTTGGCAACTAATCTGATACCTTTTTATTATAGGACAAATTTAGCCTTGCAATGTTGACATTAGTTCTAGCCAAAATTAAAAACACTTATTGCATTTCTGCTCCATTCATTCTGATTATACTCTTAAACTCATTTAAACCCTTTTTAAAATTGAAAGATTATCAAAGATTGAGGCTAGATCACTTCCAGTGCCCCTCACCTGCAGCAATAACCAATGGTTTCTTCTTTGGTTTTTTAATAGGCCAAGTCTTGTGAAGAAATGGGACATTGGCTTGGTCTCCTTTTATCAGAATCTGGCTCCAAGACAGACCCTGAAGAACTTACCTATGATTATGTCGATGCTGACAGGGTCTCCTGCATTGTCACAGCCGCAAAGAATTCATTACTGTAAGTTCCTGTGACAGCACACTGAATATGCAAGCTGGTTTTCTCAGTTAATTCCTCTTCGTGTTCACCCTACTATGAAAAGGTTTTCATAAGTGTAATTTGATAGAACACAGTTATTTAAATTGGGCAAGTTCTGAGGTTAATTCAGATGAATCATTGGTTAATTAATTCATTGGACTTAAGCAACATGTAGATGTAGCCTATTTATATTGCTGTTTTTGGATATTCTGAAATAAAGCATGGATATTCCAGAACAAGGAGTGCTTTATTCCAGAATATTCAAAAATATCAGAATAAGTAAGTGATGGCTGGATGCAGCCTTATACCTGTAGATTTCATAAATGAGCTATATGGTTTTCAGATAAAAAACATAGATCTAGATGTATTCACAGATAAAAACAGTTACAATTAATTTTGGTCACCCCATCAATCATCACCAAAAACAAGTGTAAAAAGATACATTTTTTATTTTAAAAATGCCACAAAGGGTACCTTTGACCACATGGGATGAAGAAACTTCCCAAATTTCATTTGGAAGTGAGTTCCAGAGTGGGGAGATGCAACTAAGAAGAATCTCTTCCTTTCCCTGGTTCCTATCACCTCATATGATCCAGGAAGTTCAAGATCTAATGAATGAGTCACATGGGACTGACCACAACTCAGCAGGAGAGGCAGGTTCAAATATACTCAGATGCTGTAGAGCTTTATGAGTTAGTGGAAATACTTCAAGCTGGGCTTGGAACCAGATGAGTAACTAATGAAGTGATTGAAGTAGGGGAGTCACCCTGTTGTATTTTCTATGGTTAGCACATAGGCCACTAGAGTTTGGACCAATTGAAGCTTCTTAGTTGTCTTCAAGTGTAGACCCAGGTAGACTAGGGGTGTTTTTCCACTGTCAAAAGTACCCATTTTTGCACCTATTTAGGACCCATTTGGGTGTGAGCTGGATGACCCCATTTCCACTACGGCACCCATTTGGGACCCTATTGTTTCCACTGTCATTGGGGAAATCCGGATCTAATGGGTATATTTTGGCCTTTAATCCGGATTTTCTGTAGACCCCATTAAAGGGGTGTACAATGGGGTCTTCTCCAAGAAAATCCGGATTAAGGGGAGCCTGTTTCCACTGGAAACAAGCAATGGGGTCCAAAGGAGGCTAGGGGGAGGGGATACACCTTTGGGACCCCCCCCAACATTGGCTTCGAAAGTTAAGCTCATGCTTCGAAGTCACTTCGAAATCACTTCAAAGTTGCTTCGAAGACTGCCCCCCCAAAAAACACCTGGGGTAATGGACCGACCCCTTGTGGGTTGATCCAGATTCCCCAGATGGGTGCAAAACTGTTTCCACAGCAGGGGTGTTAGCACCCATCTACTAGATCCGGATTAAGAAATGTACCCATTCCTTAGATCCAGAACTAAGGGCTGCAGTGGAAAAACACCCTATGTTACAATAATCCAACTGCAAGTTAACAAGTGCCTGATAGTCAGGATAAAGTTGGATCTGCCACACCAGATGAAGGCATGCAGATAATTCCACCTGCTGCTCTCTCAGGAGTAAATGTTCTCAACTGTTTTTCAAAAGAAGACAGTGTTGCTACCAAGTTTGGTAGTTGTGGCCCTGGCAAGCCACCTTGCTCCTGTGCTGCCCTCTTATTTGTCTTGGAATTTAGGGAGGCGGGCAGGCTGCTGTCATTTGTTAGGTGAGGACAGTGCTCCAAAGCTGCAAATTATGTTTCTTTCAGAATAAAAGAAAATTATTTGGAAGTTCCATCTCCCTCCCTTCATTAGAGTTGCAAGCACTTATGGAATAATTAAGAAAGATGCAGCTTATAAATATGGGCGATGTTAGTCAATGTCCTGCCCTTTACTACATAATTAGTATATGAGAGGCAGTCCCATGTTCAGTATGGAACAAAAGTGCCCTTTTTAACAGAAATCTTTAGTTAATGATTTATTTAAATGTGCTAATCCTTCCATTCCTTATACTTGACGGTATTTGGGAGAAGCAAACTGCAAACTCCTAGTGTGGCATTACATCTGAACTGGGAACTGGGAATTGATATACTCAAGCTCTCCTTACTTGATATTGAGGTTTGCTTGATATGGAACAAACCAAAATGCTGAACTCCCCAATCCCCAGGCACTAACATAAAGGCACAAAGTAGTCTAGATCAGTGGTTTGCCATAACACATGAATTGTGCCAGTGGATCTTGTGTAGTGCATTACAGACCTGTAGATGTTAGTAAAAGGTTGTGCTTGAGAGCAATTGGTACTTTGTCATTTCCAGTGGCATGTGTAAAGTGGCAAGTTATGGCCCTTTCTGCACTGGGCCTTAGTCCAGGTTATATTTTAGAATAGGGACCTGCCACCCACAAGGTGGCACAGACTATGCCAGGCGCTGCCCATGCTCTGCCACATTCTGCACTAGCATGTGAATGGCAGCTCCCTATTCCAGGATATAGTCCAGAATAAGACCGAGTGCAGAAAGGGCCTATGAGGCCTTACTGCAGAAGTGGCTAATGTGTAGTCAGGCACATGTTACTGGAGTACAACCGCTATCACCTCACAGCATGTAATTAGTAGCAAGAAATGATAACGGTTGTTTAGCAACTGCTGGAAGGCAGCAGTTTAGCCGCATCTATCTTCCGGAAGTCTACCAGATCATGCATGTTCTGTTTCCTTTAATTGTCCATTGATTCCTTTTCTTTCCAGCTTAATGCAGAGGAAGTACTCTGAGCCTAACACTTACATTGATAATTTGGCAAAGGAAAAGGAGGATCAGGAAGAGCTTTATGATGATGTGGACGTGCCGGAAGCATCGATGGTGAGGATTTTGTAGTGAACATATTATTTGTGTTTTTAAAATTTTAATGTTTAAATTGCTTTAGTAATTCATACAATGCAGTAGAATTGATATAGATTACAGTTTCACTCATAGACCAATATTTTATATTCCCCCTATCTTCTTCCCTTCCAGCCATTCTTCAATTATTTCTTCTATCCCTTCTGAGATCTCTCTCATGTTCCCTTCCCATCTTGATCCTTTCTAATCTCAATAGTATTTAGTAGTCATGTCCCACAGATCAACCTGACATCCTTCTCCATCTTGTTTCCTTCAATTTTTATTCTTTTATCTCTTATCATGACAAATATAAACAATTCCCACTGAATTTATTATTTGTTGACTACACAATCCATAAGATGTAATGCCTGCTCTTTTAGCCCACTGTTAATTCAAATCCTAAGCAAGAATATAGGAATCAATGGCATACCTTCAATGAACGTGGCTAGTTCAAAGTGGCATTTGTTTGTTTTTTGCACTGTGTAGTTTTTGTTATATCTGTCCTGATACTTTCCAAACGTTCCCCTTCATGCTCTTTGGTAAGTGTAAGCAATAGTGACAATAGTGGCAATGCTGGCTATAACTGAATTTATAGTACCAATTATATATAATTATACGCGCGCACACACACACATATTTACTTACTTATTTACTCACTCACTCGCTCCCACCCACCCACCCTATACCTGGAAGGTCTCCGGGGGTGGTGGTGGTAACAACATTTAAAATCAAACATCATTTAAAACAATAGCAGCATCTGCCAGTAGAGAGAAAAGTGTGTCCCCATTTAGCCCAAGGCCAGGGCAAAGGGGTGTGTCTTCTCTGCCTTCCTAAACATCTACAATGAAGGTGATAGACACACCTTAAGGGGGAGACTGTTCCATAGCCTAGGGACCATCACTGAGAAGCCCTCTCCCGGGTGCCCACCCCTTTTGCTGCTGAGGATGGTGGGACAACCAGGAGAGCCTCCCCTCCCAATCTTAAGGCACGGACATGTTGATAGGGGAGTATAATAATACTCAGCAACACTGAATTCCTACTGTCAAATTGTCAAGTTATTATTTTGTACTGGAATACTGATTATAAATTCATTACTGAGCATACGTTCATTACAATGCAGGTGCCAAATAATCTTCACTGCTCCTGAATTTTTATGATCCAATTGTCACTTGAAGAGCCCTTCTTATTCTGGTTGTGTTTCTACAGCACTCTTATAATTTTTCACAGGAGGTTCCTCCAAATGAAAGCAGATGTGAGGGGGATCAGGACAGGGTCTATCTAGATCTCACTCCAGTTAAATCCTTCCTACATTGTGCTGGTAAGAAATACAACCAGCTGTCTCCTTCAGTTTCTCCACCTTTGGAAAGAGCCACCAATAAAAGCTCAACAGATGCTGAGAGAGACTTGTCTGCGTTAGAAAAAGAAACGGATTTGAATAGAAGATCAGTGGAAATTCAAGACCAGGTACTATACTAGGGGATGCGACACACAGGTGCAAATTTAGGGTGATGGGAGGTGGGTTGCAAGGTGCAAGATGTGGTGATGGTCTAATTTGTATTAACATATTCCTCTTAAATCCTCCTCTCTACCTGTTCCTCAGGCAAAAGCAAACAAATGGTTATATGTTTCCAAAGTCACCCTGAGACAGGAGTAAGGGTCTGGGAAAGTTGGTCAATAGAACAAGGGCAGGGAACTGGGGAAGGGCAAGTGGCATCTAGATGACAGACAGAGGGGAGCTCACCAGATGAGGTGGGTGCTGACCACCTAGAATATAAAATAGCACTGAGCCCTTAAAGGATGGTGCAACATTAAGCTACAGTATTTAGCACTTTCATGTGAGAGTGAGGTGGCATAACAGGTGTAAATTGGTAGCCATACTTTCATATCGCTGAATGATGGTCCAGTTCCAGAAGGATTTATCTGAAGGCTGAGGAAACCACACATCAGGCAACAACTGATGAAAAGTAACTTTTATCTGAGTCTCTGAAGAGGAATTACTAGACAGAACTACCTGCTAGGACAGACTGCTTCATATAGCCATGCCCTTTCCTGAATAGCTTCTAAACTGTATTCTTGTATTTACTGAACAGAGGCCTCAAGATACTGATGAGTTGCTACCACAACGGACAACCACAGTAAAAATCCAGGCACAACATCAACAGATTGCCTTCCACCAGAACGATCCTGACACAAAGGACACCATTACAGTGATGGGTGCACCCAGAGACAAACCTGAACGAACCAAAGCAGGCAATATGGGTGATTCTGCTGACTTGCCCAATAAATAGCTTTTTACTCCAAAATGCTTTGAAAATCCTGAATTTTGTTTTTGTATCTTTCTTCAGCAGCTGTAGAAACCAAGCTGGGTAAGAATAGGACAGAGGCTGAAGTGAAGCGATACTCAGAAGAGAGAGACCGTCTGGAGAAGGAAAAAGAAGAAATCCGCTCCCAGTTAGCGCAACTGCGGAAGGAGAGACGCGAGCTGAAAGAAATGCTGACAAGCTGCACAGGTAAACTTCAGGTGCACTTCTTATTTGCACCTGATGGTGAAGCATGGCTCAGGTTACAGAATAGCTTAATTTTGTTGAGCATTGTGGGATGTTGACATGTTTTATATTAGGATCAAAGAAGCAAAAACTACTTTTGAAAGTCATGCCAGTCCTGATCTTGCACAGTGCTGAACTGCATCCAGAGGTAGGGCCTTTCCACACTTGGCCTTATTCTGAAATATATCCCCGAATAGGGTCGTCCTGTCCACATGCTAATGCAGACTGTGGAAGGCCCCAGGTGAGATTTGTCAAAGTCTGCATTAGCACAAGGACAACAGACCCCCATCCCAAGATATATTACAGAAAAAGGCCAAACGCAGGAAGGGCCAATATCAAAGACCTGTAATTATTTCACAGTTGTACCAGATTTGCCAGATGCAATCATGGTACTCCTGATACAGTCCTAGAATATAAACCCGATCTACCAGCTTATCATTATTCTGGTAAAATTAACTATAATAGCACAATATCCTCTTATTCTGTAACTGTAGCTCTTATTCTGTAACTTGTACCTCACAAGCACAACAAGAGTCAGTGTGAGCTATCCGAAAAGCTTCATATTATACTGCTGGAAAGGTTAGGTCAAATGGAAAGAGAATCTTGCAGCTGTAACGTCCGCCTGCTGCTTTGGAAATGCTAAAACTTGAGTATCGATCTAATGTATAGATAATGTGTAATAGTTCCAGTTCATTGATAGACTGTGGAATAAATAAGTGATGTCCCGAGGCAGCCTTGGACTCCTAAGGAAATTCTTTGTGTTTCTTTTGATTTCATAATATCTTTTGACATACAGATTAGAGATGTGCACAATTTTTTAAATTCAATTTGTATTGAGTAGAATGCAAGAAAATTTGTATTCGTTTGAATAAATCCCTTTGAATGTAGTAGTATTTGAATTTGATATGAATGTTAGATATGAATCCCATACAAATCTGTAATGAAGCTTCATACAAATGTACTGGAACATTTGATTCAAATTCAAATGTCAATTTTCAAATGTGCCAACATTCGATTCAAATTCTAATGTCCAAATTTGCATTAATTTTGAATTTTGTGCACATCCCAAATACAGATTCTTGTGCTGTCTGCCTGAGGAGAATCTCTTTTTCTTTCTTTGAATTTTATTGAATACAGTTTTGTTCAAAAAAACTCATAATAACATTTTACAAAATAAGAATATAGTATATAAAATGAAAAGTTAAGCAGTGTTGGACCCATTAGTGGTTGCATGAAGACCACCAAGATAGGCTATAAACTAGATTGAGAAGGTGTAAATCCATCTTGGATAAAGTGAATAGTGAACCACTTCCATACTGTTATCAAGATGTGCCCACGTAATCACCATGCCCGTGTTTTAAGATCTGGAGGGGAGGCCCTTCTGGCGATCCCTCCGCCTTCAGTAGCTAGGCGGGTGGGCACCCGGGATAGGGCCTTCTCGGTAGTGGCCCCTAGGCTATGGAATGGTCTCCCCCATGGGGTGTGTCAGGCCCCTTCTTTGTTCTTATTTAGGAAGGCGGTGAAAACGTTCCTCTTCACGCAGGCCTTTGGTTAAATATTCCTCACACTTCCCCCATTGAAAATCACTGTTGCTTTTAACTATTTTTGTATTTTTCTAAAGTTGTATTTTTAAACTTGTTTTTGATTTTATGGTGGATATATTCTTTAAATGTCTGTTTTTAAATGTTGTGAGCCGCCCAGAGACCCTCGGGTATGGGGCGGCATATAAATGTAAATATAAATAAATAAATAAATGTGTTAAGCTCAATTCAAGGATGTATTTATCTTGGCAGAAAGTCCTAGGAATATCATAACCTCATAGAATGGAGGAAAGTAGGAAATGAGTCTGTTGCTTTCTCATCATACATTTTCTTCTGTGAAGGATGGTGTTCAATACACTTCTAACTTCTCATGATACAACAAATGTTTGGACTGCTGATCTCTGGTCCTGGAAGTCATCTGATTTGGCAGTTCTTAATTTATCTGCAACCAAATGGATGAAGATCCACTGTTTGTCTCTTGCTGAATTTCTGTTTCTATGGGCTTCCTTTGGCAGACAAAGCGCTCTTATCTACAGTGGAACAAAAATTGAAGGAAGTAGAAGAAGAGTGTAAAAGGAAAGAAGATCAACGTGTGGACTTAGAACTGAGCCTTGTGGAAGTTAAAGAGAACCTCAGGAAAGCAGAGTCTGGTCCAGTGACACTTGGCACTGCTGTGGATACCACTCACCTGGAGAATGCAAGCCCTAAGGTACGTAGCAGCCTGATTTTAGTGAATGGCATCCACGGGGATCTTGTGGACAAGCTACTTCCAGGGGTGTGGCCGATGACATTGTCTCTGGATCCCTGCCCCTCCTGGCAGATAAAAACTAGCTGGCAAGGTATGACTGGGTGGATCCAGGGAGTAGTGAATGCATCCCTGAGGGATGGGGTGGTTCCACTGGCCCTGAAACAGGCTGTCGTGCGCCCCCTCCTGAAGAGGGTCTCCCTGGATCCAGAAGATCTGAACAACTATCGCCCAGTAGCTAACATACCTTTTCTATGCAACGTTCTAGAGAGGGCTGTTGCTGTTGAATTGTAGGCATGCTTGGAAGAAGCTAATTGTCTAGACCCATTTCAGTCTGGCTTCAGAAACTGTCTTGGTTGCCCTGGCTGATGACCTCCTCCAGGAGAGAGACAAGGGGAATGCTACCCTGTTGGTTCTCCTGAACCGCTCAGCAGCTTTTGATACCATTGACCATGGTATCCTCCTGCAAAGGCTGCAGAGTTTAAGAGTTCAAGGCAATGCTTGGCATTGGTTCCACTCTTATCTCCAAAGCCAGTCTCAGAGAGTGGCTGTGGGAGATACAGATTCAATACCCTGGGAACTCACTTGTGGGATTCCTCAGGAGTTGATCTTATCTCCCATGCTATTTAACATCTACATGAAGCCACTGGGAGAGGTCATCAGGAGATTTGGAGTGAGGTATCATCAGCATGCAGATTATACCCAGCTCTATCTCTCTGTGCAATCTGAATCAGGAGAGGCGGCTGAAGTGCTTAACAGGTGTCTGGAAGCAGTAGTGGGCTGGATGAGGGCCAATAAATTGAAGCTGAATCCAGACAAGACAGAGGTGCTGTGTGTCACAGGGTCCCAGGTCCATGTAGTTGGGAAACACCCTCTCCTTGATGGGGTTGCAATGCCCTGGAAGGGACAGGTGCATAAGTTGGGGGTCCTGTTGGATTCCGCGCTAACGCCTGAAGCCTAGGTGGAGGCCACGGCTAAGAGTGTCTATTGCCAACTATGGCTGGTGCATCAAGTGAAGCTTTTTTTGGGCAGAGATGACTTGGCTACAGTTATACATGCTCTGGTAACCTCCAGATTGGACTTTTGTAATGCACTCTACATGGGACTGCCCTTGAAGATAGTTTGGAAGTTGCAGCTAGTGCAAAATGCAGCTGTTAGGGTGCTAACTGGAACAGCTAGTCAGATGAACATCACACTGGTATTAAAAAGGTTGCATTGGCTGCAAATTCACTACCGAGCCCAATTCAAGATGTTAACTTTGACTTACAAGGCCCTAAAGGAATGCCTTCTCCCTTACTGACCTGCCCATGCCTTAAGATCTGGAGCTGAGGCCCTCCTGGTTGTCACACTGCCCTCAGTAGTGCAGTGGGTGGACACCCGGGAAAAGGGCCTTCTCGGCAATGGCCTATGGAATAGTCTCCCCCTTGAGGTGCGTCATGCCCCTTCTCTGTATATATTCAGGAAGGTGGTGAAGACACATCTCTTTGCCCTGGCCTTTGGCTGATGTGATTATATTCCCCCCCACATGGTAGTATTATATTATAGTATTATTATTATTTATTTATATTTATATCTATATCCCAATCTATATCGCGAAGGTCTCGGGGGGGGGGGGTAACAACCTTTAGAACAACAAATTAAAACCAATTTTAAAACCAATGATATACATAAAAACATTTAAAAGATTCCGCATATTAAAATACTAAAATAATAGTATCTGCCATGGGGGGGGGAATATAATCACATCATGTCCTCCCTTTCCCTGGGGACTCAGGGGCAGCCCAATGGGGATGCACCCTATGTGTTCAATGCCTCTCTTCCTTAGCAGCCAGTGATTAAGTCATAGGAGAGGTATCCAAACAAGAAGTATATTCCCATAACTAGTGTGTCTACTGTATGTGTGCATGTGAAAAATACTTCCTGGGAGAAGTAAGAGTTTGGACTTCCTGAGAGAAGGGAAAGGGAAGCTATAGTACAAAGATATTGGGGGCGCTTCTATTTTTCTCTCTCCAATCAGAAGAGATGGAAAGATAAACTTCCTTAGGCCTTGCACTGATTCTCTGTACTCCTCCAATCTATCAGAAAGGGACTTTCTACACTAGGCCTTATTCTAGAATATATGCCCATTGGTGAATTTTGAGGGATTACTGCACGTATAATATTGGCAGACATATACCATTTAATGGTTTAACAGAGCACATCTGCAAGAGGAGCCAGGGGCCACCTGGAAGCTTCATCTGAATTCTCCAAGATGCCATGCATACCTTTCCTTTGCTGCTATTAGGCTTTAAAAAAATAGTGTATTGAGCCTGAAGTGATAGATGCCTCCTAGGGCCTGTCACATTGGACCATGGTGGCTGAGGCACTGGAATGCATACCACATGGCATTTTGCAGTTTTATGGCCACAAATATGGTGGATTGTTCCCTTGCTGTGCTGGCAATAGGCATCACACCCAAACTGGTATAGGGAGGGAGTAAGTACTGCCAAATCCCACACTCTCCCCCTTCCATTATTTCTGTGGCTCTGTGATGGAGCATGTATGGCAGGTATATGTAACCATGTGATAGATGTGTTGTGGGAGCATATAGCTTTAAAATAAAGCTTAATTGGCAAGTTTTCAAGTCTTAGCAGCAAGAGTTGCAACTGAACCCATGCCCCTCCAACTGTGACCCTACGTCAGTAGTTCTTTCTGAATCTACATTTGCGTTTGAATTCATTGCCTGTTTTAGCTAAGAGGTTGTTAAAATCCTGAATATATCACTGAGATTAAAGGTGAAGAAGGGAAAAGCTAATGGGCCACTCAACCAATATATCAGCAGGTTCTCACCTCATGTCACCAATATGAAAGAATCAAGACAACACATGTTACATTTACATAACTGCTGCTACTGCTTTCCCCCAACAAATACAGATGAAAGCTGCTAATCCAGTGCATAGCACGGAAAATTCACCAGTCAATTCAGCAATAGCACTGAAAAACCGGCCTCTGTCTGTCATGGTCACAGGAAAAGGGACAGTTCTACAGAAAGCCAAGGTAATCCTTATTGCTAGAACACTCAAAACTCGTACAATCAGAGTAACCCAATTTATTTTTTAAAGTTTTTGTAAAAAGAACCCAACATAAGATCTCCTGAATTTGTTTTCTTTTTTGTCTTTTCTTGCAGGAATGGGAGAAGAAAGGTACTAGTTAGGATATTCAGCACCATGAATGGACTGAAGACTAGAGAACAGGATTCTGTTGCCAGTAGAAAAAGGTCCAGATGAGGCAAAGCACAGCTAGCAATATACTGTATCATCTGTCTCAAAAAACTATGGACCTATGCCAGATTTGAACATGGTGATCATCAGCATAAGGCTTTCCCGCCTTCTAGCAAAGTTGCGCTGCATAGCTAAGAAGAGTTAAGACAAGTGGAAACTTAGCCTCCACCACTGCTGGTATCATGAACGTGTTGCTGTACATAAGGATGCTTTTGTGTATTTCTACTTCAGTGTTGTATCATTGTCCAGTCCCAGATTGTCGGAGCTGTTTCACTTTTCACTTGTTGCTCAAGGGGCAACAATGATACATTCAGTTGTCCTAAAGTAAAATTGTAGCATCTCTCCCTGAGGTGGAACAGCTATCAAGTGTCAAGATTTAATCTTGGTACAAGTTCATCTTTCTACAGGAGACATTTTACAAGTTGTGCCCCTTGAGGTATCCTTAACCTACTGGGGTCATGAAGAACCAGTTACTTTGATACACGTCACACAGAGAACTCTTGTATTTAGCAAGTGATTCCCAAGAAACATCAGATTTGGCTAACAGCAGATATACGGATACATCTGTTTGTCCAAGAACCTCTCCTGAACATTTAAGTAATAAAAAAGCCAAGCATGGGTAAGATAATCACTCATTTTGCAATTCTGTGCCAGAAGAACTGCCACTATCATTTCCTTGTGAAGCTGATAGGTGCAGTTGAGGAGTGGGTTTTGTGAATTTTGTGGTCTTAAACTCCAAAACATGTCTGAAGACACTGAGAGGTGCTCGTTGTAATGCACTTTAGTGATTCTGGAATGTTCCAGGCTAAGATTGTTGTGACAGGAATCTATCTGAGGAAATGCCACATCATACAATATCAGCGCTGTATTGAAGTTAATCATGAGTCAGGGTTAAAAAGAACAAGAATTTATTGACATACAGTGTTGGAAGACTGGGAGTGTTCCCTACCTCACCCTCCAAATTACATTTTAATCATTTTATTTCCTATAAGCAAAGGTTTCATTGACGAAGGGCAGGAATATGCCTGAGTTTTATTCCACCTTCAGAGTGAGATAACATATTAACAATCAGTTGAGCTCTTTTCATTCTGGCCCAGAGGGACAGGCAATTTTCTTTCCTCATTGGGTTAGATAAAAAGGAAAGAAAATTGGCTCATCAGTTGGCTAATATGTTCTCTGAAGATGGATCAAAGGTAGAATAAAACATAGGTGTAACTGAGTCCTAAGTTGTGTTCCAAAAACCCAAGGGGAATTAAGCCCTGTGGAATTAGATATGGTTTCTCTGCCAAAAATGCCAGTCGCCTGATTTTTCACGTGAAACCTGTATATTGGGGAGATTCCTCACTGGCTGGTATACCAGATCAGCAAGCATGCCAGGAGCCTATCTTCTGCATCCTGGTGCTGTCTGAGTGGGACCCTACCTGGGCCACCTTCCCCAGCATGTGGAAAGGAGGCTTTTAGTACACTTGCTAGTCCAATATGCTGGCCAGTGCATAATCACCCTTACTCTTTTTTCCCCCAAGGTTGATCATATACAAAGGGAAAGGTTTGTTTTGAAATGGTCAGTAGTGACAATGCTACAAATGCTGTTAGAAAGCATGCATCTGAGGGCCTTTTCAGACAATCGCTTTCTTCTATCCAAAGTGCCCTCAGGTTTACCATATGCTACAGGAGTTCTAAGTTATCTGTCTCACAGCTAATAAGTTTTCTGGGATGAAATAGATTTTTCTCAGCAATAAAAGTAATATTTGTTACTGAGAAAATGCAAGTGTTGTTCATTATGTATATTACCATCTATAGTGATCTATGTATTGCATGAGTTTTAGCAAGTCTCTGTTGGATAATGCCCATGACATCACCCGACATCTATGGTATTTAAGAGCTAGTTAAAGAGTGTGATCCGGTTTCCTGGTACTGGATTGGGCCATAAATATTTTGCCTTCCAAGAGTGCAGTGAGTTCTACTAAAGCAAGGAGAGCTCCCTTGTAGCATGGCTTTCTCTTAACCTCCAACACCTTCCTTCAGTTTAATAAAACATTTTCTAGTGTTACATTCTAGCAATGTTACTAACTTTAAATTCCCATGAATTCATGGGTAGAGCAAAGAAAATGACTATGGGATGGACCTGACAATCAACAAATATTTGAAGATTTCAGTTTGTTTCTTGGATAAAGAGTCTAGCTTAGCCTTGGCTGAAACATGTTAGGAGGGGTTGTCAGTCAGATCCAGGATTCAAACCTCAGATTTAAGAGCATGTTGCTCTATTGGGAATGGGGGTGGAGGGAATTACCAACTACGTCACGTAACTAGTGTGCTACACAGAAGAATTTCAAAAGGTGTTGCCAGCATGGCTAGTGTCATCTGCTGAAATGCCATCTTCTGCAGATGATGAAAATCCAGGAGCCCTGCTTCCCACCTGGTGACCCTGTATGCTTGTGTATTTAAGGTCAACAAGCAATTTTACCATTTTTTTCCTAGTGTAGTGACCCTCCTTTTTCCTGAAGTTGTGATCCTATCTGGCAAGCACCTTGTACCGATACATGTATGCCATTGGTGTAATTTGTAACATGTTGTGTGATTTCTCTATTGCATCGTCTGTCTTTGCTGGTGCTGCTGTGCAAAGGTTAACAGGAGGGCATTAGGCCAGAGGAGATGGTAGGAGAGTCAATAAAGCTTTTGGTATTCTGATGCCCTGACAACTGGAAGCATCAGTGGGGAAGATGCCAGAGGTGTAGCATTTGACTCCTTTTACCTTAGACCCTGTGCAACTGGCCTCTTCAACTAAACAATTCTGTATCCCCACCTCAGCACGGCACTGACTGCAGTGGCTGGTGGGCACTGCATTCAGTATTCAAGCAGGCAGCTCTCAATCCAAAGGGTTCATCTGAACACTGATTAAATGATGCTATTACTGTGTATTGTGTTATCCACTAAAAATATTTTTTCTTCGTTGTAAATATGTCATTTCAATCAGTTGCTATTTTAGAAGAATGTTTTTTTAAAAAAAAATAAGTAAATAAAGGAAACTGGTCTAAACATTCTCTGTGCCTGTGTTGGTTCCACTGCCCTACACAAGTGAATAATCAAGAAGCATTGACTGAGCAGGATCAGTCTCGCAGTGGCAGGCAGGCAGTGTTCGGCTGTGTTCTAGCTATGTTGACAGAGTGTCTTGGCCTTCTTGAAAGGCCATTCAAACAAGACCCTTTTTGCACTTACATTTTAGGTGGATGTGGGGGATACTCCAGCATGGAGCACCTGTATTTCACGGAGCTGTTTATTTACCAGAAATGGCTCCATGCATGCTGGAGCATCCCCCATGCTGTACAGGCTTGGAGCAGTTAAGACTGCTGCACTCCTATACTAGCTGCAAGGCTAGTAAAGCCCTGCATGTTCCTTCTGCACCTCTTTCTGCTGGAAGAAGTCTATGGGGAGCAAGTGACTGTCAAGCCAGGTACAATTGCACACTGCATCACCAGGGGCCTTTCTGCACTTGGCCCTGTACTTTGCACGCAGTACACTCCCAGATGGAGTGTCTGCACTTGAAAGGGACATTTCCAGTTCTAAAATGCCCCCTTCTGTGCAGGAGTGCCCTACACACAAGCTTACCACATCCAACAGCACCCAGTGGCATCTCCATCCCCACATCTATGGTGCAAGGAGGGCACTTGACACATTGAGCAAGCACACGTGCAGTGGCACCAGCACTGGGACCTAAGATGGTGGCAGTCAGATCATGTGTCTGCCCCAGGTAAATGTCCAGATGCGTGTGGGGATGGGTTGGCATGTACTAGCATTTAAGAGTGTGAATGCTAGTACACGCCAGGGAGGTTCACCATTCCCATCCCCTGGACAGGATTACCCCAGTAATAGTGATACATTCGTACCATCACTGGGGCTCCATGATGGCTGCCATGACGATGCCCATTCACACTTAGCCAGCACTTAGTTAAATGCCAGCTAAGTTCTGAATGCTTTGGGTGTCTGCAAATGTGGACTCCTAAAGCATTTTAACACTTGTTCTCCCAGTGTTGGGAGGTAAAGTGCAAATTCATCTAGGATGTTATCCAGTTTGGCTAGGGACAGCCATTTGCAACCACTGCCTATTTTGTGTAGATTCAATGCTGATTGGGGTATTTGTTCCATGTGACCGAATGGCTGCTGTGAATCAAATCAATGAGACAGAGTCCTCACGGAGTGCAGACATGTCACACTCATGTCAAGACATCCTGTCTGCTGCCTCTGGATGGTGTCTGGAGCTCTGGCCTTGGAGGGTAATTTGAATGCTTTGGCTATTCCCATCAGTATTTAGAAGCAGCTTTTTGGATGTGTGTGTGTTAAATTTAAAATTCTAATTCCAAAGTCATAATCCCAGACTTTTGAAGTGAAACTGCAAAAGATAGAAAACCCTTTTATCCAGTAGAGGGCATTCATGCAACATTATCAAATCTCTGTTCAATGGAAAAGCACACAGGACATCTAACGATTACAGTAAACCATACTATAGTCTTGAACCAGAGAAAGGTTTGTAGACAGTGGACAATTCCCTATATGTTTATAAATTACAGCTGCTTGGGAAACTTGGCAGTAAAGATACATAAACCTTATGCTCCATTAAGTCCGTCTTCAGTCCTATCTGATACATTCATGCAATATTTTTCTTGGCAATGATAAAGAAGTGATTTGCATTCTCTACCTTCCGGAGAGCCCAAGGACCAAACCTGAGTTCTCCTACATGTGAAACAGATGCTCTACCATGACAGCACACCTATAGGGCTCTCCACTTGCAGTAACAGGATTTGCTCAGTTTAGTGGAGTAAATAGTTTTTTCTGCACAAAGCCACTTACCTTAGGTGATACAGTGTAGATACACCAGAGTGCATATGGAGGGTTGCATTTGGTTAATGTGTCTTATGAGTAAGCCTGAGGTTAAGGTAGTTTCCAAGTTCCACTAAAAATGATTTTAAAGTTTTAATTTTTTAAAAAATTAAAACTTTAAAATCATTTTTAGTGGATCGGGAGGTGGAGGGCAGATGAACTATAAGAATTGTTCTCCTCTGCTGCTGAAGAAGAGACTCATCTAAGCTGAACTCTTGAGACTCATCTAAGCCTGGACTTGCGCATGCTGGCCGCTGTCCTTGAAAAGAAGTGTGAAAGAGCCCAGGGTTTACTTTTTAAAAGGAAATAAAAAACAAAATCATGAAATGCCCAGTTCAGATCTATCTTGTGGAAGACGGCAGAATTAACAGCTAAAATTAGCACTGTGTTTCCTACTTTGGGAAAGGCCTAATTACTAATTACGCATTCCTTTATCAAAGCTAATGCTAACCTGCAAGACAAGAAAAAGACTACTTTCTGCATAATTAAAAGAAACAAAAGCAAAAGCTACTATTTAATTTGGCTTTCCTATGTGAGTATTCCTTCTTACAAATATCCTCCCATAATGGAAGTCCTCAACCATTAAATGCTTGATTAAGCAGCCCAGGAAGACAGCAACCCACGGTGAAATCTTGAGAATATTGCCCCAACTCCCTCATCCTTCTGCAGCCAAGAAGTCACGTTGAGTATTGAGTTTTTGACACAAAAGCATCAAGCTTGAAATCCTGAAACTAACAGACAAGATGGTCATAGGAAGAAAAAAAAAACATCTTGAATGAATTCATGTCTTCTGGGTAGATTAATTGAATTCTAACAATGCAATTATACATATTTCTCAGAATTACTATATAATACTTTGATAAATATAAGAGAATGTCTGAGATTCCAAATATTTAGAATCACTTAGGGTACCTTGAATTCTTTGAAAGAAGCGCAAGATAGAACTGATACAGAACAGATATTCTGGACACAGCAAATTTCTAACTTAAAGTGAATAAAGCAGGTCTGCGAAACTATGGAACAGTCAACGTGACATCAATACTTCATAGAATTTTACAGCATACGATTAAGGGGCTAATCTGTAAGTATCACAAGAGTAAAGGCTAAGAGACCTATTACTAGATAGATTCAGAGCTAGTTGGAAAATATTATGAATAGTCAACATGCACATGGCCTGCATGATACCATTCTGTACAGTCCCAATCTTGAGCTGGATTGCTCACCACAGGACTGTGCATATCACTGATCCATCTTGGTCCAACTTCAAAGGTTGGGAATGAATGTTTCCAGCTTCCAAAATTGCTGGCTGGGGCTTTTTCAGCCAGCTGTCTGGAAGCAGCGTGCTTCCGGTGCCACTTCCAGGAGTCCAGCAAAATGGTCCCAGGCCTCTCATGGCTGTTAGATCAACCCAGATGCTCTCTTCTCTCTGCACATGCGTACTGGGCCAGTCCACTAATACAGAATTGGGACATGCATGAATATTCACAACATTCAAAATTCAGCCAAATTCAGCCAAAGTTGGACATTTAAATTCAAATCAAATGTTGACACATTCAAAGATTGATATCCAAACTTGAATAGAATGCTTCAGAACATTCATACAAATATTTGTTACATTCATGAACCTGGGGAGGTGGGAAAGAGGCTGCCACAATAACATCTGCAGTGGATCCAGAATGGATCCAAAGTGGACTGAGAGTGGATTCAAAATGGATTCAGGGCAGACTTGACACATTCCGAGAGGATACATAATGGATACATATGGGATTTGTATTAAACATTCCGATTGAATTTGCTTCCTACCACATTTGAAAGGAATCCAATTGAATATGAATTTTCTTGCATTCATATTGATACGAATCAAATGCAAAAAAAATCATGCACATCCTTAATATGGAAAGGTTTGGGAACAGGTCATGGCACCATTTTTGCGCTATATCCACTTCGATTGTAATGCATGCCTGTGTAGATGCAGTATGCTACAGGAAGGCGACCAAGCTTTAGCACAGACACTACATTCCTCGGGAGCTTATGCAGACAAAGCCAAAGAATCCCTGGTAATAGTTCCTATGGAACTCTTATACGAAGACAGCATCCAGCCGACGTTAGTACCCAAATTGTAAAGTAACTTTTCATAGTGAGTTAAATGTTCTACATCTCTCTTTCAAGAATCTTGGGAAAAGATCCCTGGTGAAGAAGCCCCTTCACAGTGAAATAGTGTAGAGCACCTCACCTCATCCAGCCACGCCTTGGGAGGACATTTCCTGTTGAAAGAACCTAGGCATTGTGGTCTCTTCATTATACAGATCTCTGTATACATCATTATGTGAGGAAAAGCATTCAGAGTTCCTTGTCCCACTCCCAAATGGGGCTCAATACCCCATATAGAAGGGTGTCTAGTCAAACTGGAAGGAAACTTCAAGTTGATTGCATAGAGTTCAGTCCTAGAATGGTTACTCTTTAACATGTTTCTCAGTTATTTGGAAGGAAACACCATTCTTAACACATTTTCGCATGTCACAAAATTGTGTGGAATAGCAAAATTCAAATGATCTTGATAAGCCAGACAGCTGGGTTGAAAATAACAAAATTAAATGCAGTAGACTAATATAAAGTGATACTGTACATAAGGGTGGCTCCATCCAGAAGGTAAGTGCCCTACTTAAAAAGTGCCATTGCTAGAAAACCTGTAACCAGTGCTGTGTTTTCCAAGAATAGTTTTTCACAGGTTTTAGCTGGGTAAAAGTAAAGCTATAGTGGGGCTGCCTATCATATGTGAGGCAATTCCACCATAGCAGGGTCGTAATAGTGCTATATTCCCCTGTCTAGATGGACAGGCCCTGTGTGGAAGGCAATATATAAACCCTCATGCATATACACTGTTTATGGTCTCATATTTCCTTTAAATTTTTTCTCTCTCTTTCAATTTCCTCTGTTCACATATATCTCTGCAATGCACAAACCACCAGGGTCATTAATACTGCTACCCCACAAGCACACAAGTTCAATGAAGGTGTTAACTCAGTGCGTAGCAGCAGCAAAAAAAGCTAATTCAGTTCTGGGAATAATTAGGAAGGGAACAGAAAACAAGCTAGCAAGTGTCATTTTGCCTCTTTATAAATCTATGGTGAGGCCACATTTGGAATATTGTGTACAATTCTGGTCACCACACCTCAAAAAGAATATTGTGGAACTGGAAAAGGTGCACAAAAGGGCAACCAGAATGATTAAGGGGCTGGAACATAAAATTATGCATGGTATAGAAAAGGTGGATAGAGAAAATTTCTCTATTGCACAACCCTAGAACCAGGGGGCACTCTATGAAGCTGATGGGTAGGAGAGCTGGATCTGACAAGGGGAAGCATTTCTTCACCCAGAGGATCATCGGAATTTGCTGCCAGAAGAGATGGTAAGAGCTACCAGTCTAGATGGCTTCAAGGTAGGGTTAGACAAATTTATGGATGACAGATGTATCAATGGCTACTAGAATGAATGCCTAGGTACATCTTTCAGGCTGTGAGGTGGGGGGGGAGCAGGACACTTCTAAGGCCATTTGCTGGGATTCAAGAGCAGGAAAAGGTTTGTCCTTGTCTCTGCTTGAGATGCCCATGAGCATTTGGTGGGCCACCATGTGTGACAGGATGCTGGACTAGATGGTCTGTGGCCTGACCCAGCAGGGTTTCTCTTATGTTCTCTTATTTGCTGGCATCTTAAAAGAGATATGACAAAGTAGGAGTTGGGATTGGCTTTTCTCCTCAGGTTGTCCTAATTTTTACTAGGACTTCCAATTATTTTTCACATGAACAATGAAAACCTATTGAATCTGAATATCGCCCCTTAAATATCTGTATTTTAATAATATTGAAGTGTAAATTAATCATTAGCAATCTTTAAATTCAATTTTTTAAAAGAAAATTAGATCTTAATAAAGTTGTAGGTTTCTATTACTGTTTGCAGACTGAAATTATATTATTAAAAAGTATTATATTTCTTGCCAATCCAAACTAAAACCAGTTATTAGCTTTAGTCATAAGAGACTACAGAGGACACATAATTTTTGAAATGATTGTAGGGTGTTGTGATTTTGAAAGCTAGGCACCTTTTTCTTGCCCTGAAAGTTTTACAGTGCAATAATTCCGGTAATTCCAGGATGTAAATGACAAATGCATGCCTTTCCTGCTTCAGTTTCCCTAAGCCCTTTCAAGTCACTGGGATACTTCAATATTAATCAGCGTTCAGTGCCACTCTCTGCTTCCAGTGAATTTCCACAGGGTAATCAGGTGATTACCTTGATTTCTATAAAATTCATGAAGTTTCTCTCTCTATATATATATATTAATGATCTCCTGATTTGTTCAGTTTAAATCAAGTATGGCAGCAAAGTGCAGCATGGTTGAATTTTTAACTTACAGCCATTGACATTCTTTCTAATAATAAGAATGGTACACTTTGGTCATATGAGCAGTTGCACGAACAAGGGATTTGTTTTTTAGGATGATGTTACCAATGTTTGGACTCTCAGATTTCACGGTTCTTGGCCACTGACCACATCAACAGAGACAACACTTGAAGGGCACCATATTGTCTATGCTTGTTGCAAGGATGAGGCTTGAAAGAGTAGAGGCTTTTTGAGGCTAAATGCTTCACTCCCTATTTTTTAAAGAATTTGTCATTATACACAGCTATGTTCAAAGCAAGCAGAGTCTTACTCAAGTCTGTATGGAAGCCACCTCCTAGTCTAGAAGCTTTTCTTGGATAGTCCCTGATACCATTTTCTAGAGAACAGCTCAGTGGGTGAGAAATAAAACAACCTCAGCCCAACTGGGAACTCTCATTGCTTTGTTCTGCAGAGTATCTAAGGTGGAATCCTAGAACCAAGAAGAATTACTAAGGCTGGGCCCTAGGCCCACACGTTTCATCCTACCTATCCGTATACCTACCTCTCCATAAACCTAAATATACACATAAAAAAGCAAATATTGTAATCTTCCTTAATTTGTTATGAAATGAAGCTTTGCTGCTGCTTCTGAGGGCTCTTTGGGGGCAACAACCAAGACTGAAAAGGCTGACTGAATCTAGAGAGCCCTGTTCTGCTCTACTGGCAACTTGTCCCAGCTTGGGGTGGTTTGCTTGTTCCAGGACATGGCAGCCCACACACATGTGTTGGAAGGTCCAACTGGAATAACTAATTCATCAAATGTGGGGAGGAAATGAAAGCTAAAGGAAATGTAAGTTTCATACCCTTGGTCCATCACTATAAATCAGGATGCTTTTCTTTGTAACTATTTCTGAGCTTTGATATAATCACAAATCCAGTGAAACTAGATTATTTAAAAATAAAAGTCCAATCTTTGGCTTCATATAACCCAAATGTCCTTGTGATGCTATGTTGCAAAACATTTATGTGGGAGAGGAACAATCCCTCTAATCTAGAAATAATTGCACCAGCTGTTCTCCCTGCAGCTAAATTATTTTGCATAGTAAAATGCACAGAGATATCTAATGACCTGGCCCTGAGGCACTGAAGATTGCACTGTAAAAGTTAGTTCATGTGACAGAGGCAAGTAACTATAAGATTCCATGCTCATCTTGGTTGTAGCAACACAGAAGTCTTTTATAAGTGGAAATGCAACAGGAAAAGCTGAAAGAGAAATTTGACCTTAAACTCCACCAACCTGAGATTTTGCTTGTATGAAATTCCTTCCCCAGACAGAGCTCTGTTACCATAATGCAAGTATCGGAAGTAGATGATTCTTAAAGTTGAAGTCTCTCTTTCAGCTTTATTCATTTAATGAAAGCTAGTGGCATTAACCATTAAATGAGCAGTGTCATGTGTGCTTTATCGTCACAACGTCCTGAACAAATTATAATGCAAACAAATATGTTGTACAGAATGTCTATGTACTTCACAAATATAATAAACTGTGTTAGTGTGTTTGCATAAAATAGAATTCTTCTCTTTGTACACACAAAAGGATATTAACAAGGAGAAAGTGGGGGGGGGGAGATCACACAGAGAAGAACTGCAATTTTGCTTTTTCTCTGAAAATGTTTCAGTTAGTTCAGAAAAAAGATTGTTTTTAGAGCCACACTCAGCTTTCCATTGCTGTTTTGTCTTCTGCTTCATCACACCTTGGAGATTCAGTTCATAAAATGTTTTGCCACAGAATCTTGTAACAGCCAAACCCATGCAGATTTTTTAAATGAACAAACAAATTCACAGAAAGAAGGCAACTATCCTTCTGTATGGAATAGATACATTTTCAGAAACATTGGAGCTCCCACCCACCGGAAAAGCCTTCCACATCATGTTACAGGCATATTTTAAACAGTCCAGGTGTAAAGATTTCAGTTCCTGAAGAGTGACTTTTTTTAACATTATTTTTATATATAACTTTAAGGCCGTATCTTCACGGCAACCTTATCTCGCATTCAAAACGTTTTCAATCCTTGGAGTCCGTACGGCAGTTTGGCTTAAGACGCTTTTCCCGTGTTAAACCACCCCAAAGCATGGTGAATCTCAATCCTGATTTCAAGAGGTCTCACTCCGGATTGTGCGCTTGAAACGTTTTACATTTTTTACTGTGTGGACAGTACCGTTTTAAGGGATGAGAATCCATGTTTAGGGTTTCCCTCTCCCAATAGCTTGCTTCCAAAGACAGTGATTTCAGTGTAAAAATCCACTTAACAGGGATCGCTACACTGTAGCTATGGAACTACACACCTTGATGGTTGGAATAACAATGTTGCAATTTTGTGCAATTCTAAAAGATCTGACTTTAGAAAGGGAAAGGGAAGAAAGCAGCTGAATGTGAATGTTTAAAGCAAAGGGGCTTTAGTTGCCGCTGCTGCTGTGTGCCATGAGCAATGGGGAGAGGAGGGGAAAGAATCACTGGCTGGCTGCCCGCTGCCATTTTTCCTCCATCCATGGAAGCAGCAGCCACCCAGCCACCCAGTTAGGCACGGTGAAGGGGTCCCTTATGGGTGGCGCGTCCATGCCAGGAGGAAGGGGGCAGGGCAGCCCCGAAAAGCAGCTTTTAAAAAGTAGCCACTTGAGTCCCACCTTGAGTCACGTACGCCACGTACAATCCTCAGAATCCGGATCGAACGCGATTAAGTTAAAAGTAATGGGAACAGGCAAATTCGCGTTTGCATCTGGTTCTATTATTTCGGTTTAGGGAAAGCGAAATAAGCTTGCTGTGGGGATTCGCCCTAAATAACAATAAACACAGTATGCAAAAGTAGAGGTTGTGAACCAAATTAACTTACATGTTTTGGAATGATAGCTGTAATCATTATGCCTAACAATTAGCCAACTACAGTTAGGCACTGGTCCTGACATTGGCTGGCAAGGGGTGTGTCCAGACTTCTTAATACTGCACATTCAAGATCAAGCCGTCACACATGATGGCTGATACTTCATAGTAGCATCACATTATAGCAATGCTACTGTGAATTTACTTAATGCTAATATAACAGCATTCCCTCTGCAGTATTAAGAAAATTCTAATGTTCCTGTCATTCTGGACAGGACGGCGAGAACAGCCAATGAGAACAGGGAGGGCAGCTCAATTCCGATTGGCTGCCTCATCCCATGTGACATGCACACCAACAGAAACTCTCGCAGCTTCCGATGAGGAAGCTATAGGGAGACTGCTTTAGTGAGGATGACAGGAGGTCCCTTCACAGCAGGTAAGCTGTGGATTTTCCCCTACTCTGGAGGAGACCAAGATCATCAGAGCAACTATAATTCACAGTAGCATAAAATGAGCCTGAGTTCCCAGAAGTTGATATGCAGCAAGATTCACATTTCTGAGAACAAGGCTGTGTCTCTACTTACCTCTGTTGGCACAGCTTCAGGCATCACATCACCATTTTTGGTGGCAATATACACCTGTCAAAGAGGGTGATGCCCTCCTGAGGTGCATGGGCCCAAGAGTGTAAAATTGAACTGTTCCAAGAGGTTTCCCATTGGAAACTTTGTTGGGCACCCACAGGCATCAATATGGAGACCCCAGGTGCTTCCCTCAAAGCTATGGAAACACAGCCCGAGTATGAGTCTTTTAAAACAAATCTGAATATCTGAAAATTTTAAATGAGTATTTACCTGCACACAGAGTTGTTGCATACTCCCATTTGTTTTTTACTGGTGTAATAGGGAAGACAGCATGTCAACTGATAAATCTTTTTTAAGGACAGTAATACATGGGTTGGAACCCATGAGCCACCATGCCACCTGTTGTGTTGGTGAAAAAACTATCACATTAGAAAACTATAAAGAAGAGTTATAAGACTGAGGCTGTGATCAGACACAACAAAAGAGGCATCTCTGAGGTGGCTCAAAGAAGGCTTTGAGGTGGGATTGTTCACAGACCTGTCTGCCTCTCTCCCCTCTCCTAAATATTCTGTGCTAAAAAGGATTAGAGAAGGCTTGGGAAGACAAGGTCGACATGCTGTCTCTAAGATGTCCCTTTTGTTATGTCTGAACATAGCCTGAGAGTAGCCAGAGGGAGAAGCAGCTTGCTGTAAGTGGGTTATATTCTGAGCGAAGAAAGTAGACAAGCAATGAGAAACAAGGGAAGAACAAGTGCCTTTGAGATGGGCTCCTTTTCTCTGAAAATCTGATGTTTAAGTAGCCAGTTATGGCTATCTGTTGGATTGTTTAAGCCAGGCAAATGGAATCTGTAGCCCTCTGGATGTTGCTGGACTCACCTGGCACTGCTGGTGCTTGTTAAGATTGATGGGAAATCAAGTCCAACAACAGTCAAAATGATATGGGTCTTCCCTAGTTTGGTTTAAGCTATCTGCACACAATTTGCCCCTAACTCCAAATATTACGGAATGCCAATAAATCTTTGGTGATGTGTTTCCAAAGGAAATCAAACCCAGAGAAGGCACCACTTTCCAGTATTTCAGAACACTTGAAAAAGCTGGGCCAGGAGTAAGACTGTAAACTTGACTTAAGAAGTAATTCTCATAGCCTAAGGTGCGATTTAAAAATGTTAACATCATTTTCCCCAAGTGAGGATACAAGCCAGTATCTTAAAAGCTATAGAAGCATGATATATCAAAGGCATTTACAAAATGCTTGCAGTGATATACAGTAGCAATAATGCAAAAATTTAACCAAAGGGGACAGTAAATATTTGTAACCTGATTTGGGTACCAGAAGGTGATTATGTGCAAAACTCTTAGCACTATTGCTTGCAAAATTACCAGTGCTTCAATGATTTGAGCAGTTAGAGGGAGTCAGCAGACATCCGGCATGTGCCCTTTCGAAAATCGTTACGTTCTATAAAACAGTCTCCAACCACGCCGCTTCCGTTGAGCATCAGCTAGTGCTGAATGCATTTGTAATTGTGAAGTGTCACTCCTCTGGATTTCTGTAGTTTAAGAAATAAAAAATAAAAAAAGATTGTGTTTAAGGGACGAACACAACATGCTTAAGTTCAGTGCTGGAGGGCAAACTATCTACAAGGAAGGGGTTTTACACTAGTATGGTAATTTCTGCAAGGTCTGTTTGGACTGTGTCAGCTATCTTGTTGGACCATGAGATCTACATGTTAGAGCATGCTCTGGAAGACTGGGGGAATGTGATGGTGACATAATTCCAGTGGCTGGAGTCCTTTGGGAAGTTCTCCAGGAGGCCACTTTCAAATGGTCTCCCTTGACTTCTCAGGCCATGATTTGCTCCAGCCACAGCCAAATGGACAGACAACAGTGGCACAGAGGTTAGCGCCATTCTGCCAGGCTCTGAAAATGCCCTACTTCTGTCAAGACACTTTCATTGTAAAATGTTATGCAGGGTCAGAAATAAAATGTTTGGCTTCAAGGCCAGGACTTTCTGAGAAACATTATCAGCAGGTGCTGTTATTCCATTCTGCTGTTATTTTGTTAATGTAGCCTAAACATGGCGCCTTATGACCTTTGACGTTATGAGAATTTTTTTAGCTGCTGAGAAAGGGTCAACCTTGGTTATGAGAAGCGATGTGAAGCTGTGAATTGATATATATATGTGTGTGCGTGTGTACGAATGAATATATATTCGTACACATGATTTTTCTCTTGTCATGTATCTATCTATATACCCATGCATATATTCATTTAGCAAATTTTATTTTCTGCTCTTAGTATATCCTGCTATATGTTGCAATTAAGCAATAAAGCACCTTCTGGACGGAAAGGCATTTTTGTGTTTTTGGATTTACCAAGTTGTATCCAGTCTGCTGTGTTTATGCCTGAATGAACTGCCTCAGGCTAAAGCTGCTTAACAACTTCCAGGGTCATTTTCAAGTACTACAGTTTTTGGAGTGGAAGAACTTTTTTCCCTCTATGCTGTGGAAAGCTGCTGGCATGCTTTACACCACCTTGCCCCACCGGTCCAGGACCAATTGGTTGGAAGCTGCTTGTAAAATTGTGATTTTATTTTGCAAAGCAACATGAAAATTAACCACACTGAACAGAAAGGTTAGGCACACATTACCCAACCCTTACCTGAACCATGCACAAAGGGAGAAAGGGGAATAGGTTCAAAATGGGCATGGTAAAGTACCATCCCCTTAATGCTTATGAGACTGCTGTCCCTGCTTAATCTATCATGACAGAAAGCAGCTGCACCTTCATTTTTATTGAAGATTTGTGAATTCCAAGTTTCTCTATTACTCTCTTATCCCACATAAGAGGACTGACTTCCCGGTGAGTTTCTCAATACTCTCACAACTGAAGAAATAAACCTTTGTCAGCGGACCCCTTTTCTTTGAGATTCACTTGGTCCCATCCTTAATATATATAAAAAATAACAGTGAGTATTTTAAAGGGATTTCTGTGTTTTCTAGGGATACGCAAAACGACATTCAAGTTCACAAACTGAATGTTTGAAATCATGAACATTCTCATGAAAATCCAGCTGTTCAAACATTCAAAAATTTGATTAAAGTGAACAAAACTCCTGCTCCCCAAAATGAGCATTTTAATTGAATATTCATGTTTTGCTATTTTGGTGATAAAAAGAACTTTAAAAGGGGGGCTTTTCTTTTATCACTTTGTCACCTGCACCTCATGACGAGCGAGATGCAAAGAATGACTGACAAATTCAATATATAATAATTTGCATTGTTTTAACAGAAAATACCATATGCAAGTGCCTATCTATCTCCACATGACTTCGGAAATTGCGGTATTGGGAACTATTGGGAGGAGGGAGAAGCACAGGTAAGGGACAAGTTCTAAAAAGAGTTCCTGAGAATAATGATATGTTTTTGACAAGCGAGTTTATAGAGCTTAAGCAAATTCTGTTCCTCAATCTCCTCCAGAATTAGGCCTTATGCATACAAAACAAAGAAGAATGCCTCCTGTGTACATAACATTGAACCACACATCCAATTCCACTTGAAATATAAAGCAAATGGTCAATGTTATCAGCAATCAAAGCATCTGGGGATGGAGCTGCAGTCTTCCTCCAGTGCCCCTTGGCTTCTCCAAGTAAGTTGTCAACGCAGACTTTGTTGGCCTACATGTGTGCAGAGATTCTTCTGGAATGAGATCTGACAAGTTCCCTGTTTAGCTTGAAACAGCAAGCTAATTAAAATTAAGCAATATATGCTTTAAGGGAGACTACAATGAGTTACTTAAGATTAATGCTAGTAAAAGAAAATAAGACAGAAAGTACATTTTCTCATTCAAACATAAAATCTGAAACCACAGAGCACATTCACTCAACCAGCTTTAAGGAACATGATCCAAAATGGATGAAAACTGGCTTCATCTGGTAGCGCTGGGGGGGGGGGGGGAGGCGCCTATATAAAAAGAAGCCTTTCTGAAGGGCCACTGCTGAGGCTAACTCTATAATTAGCCAAGGTGAAACAACACTTCATGGCGCAGATGCTGGGCCACCTCAGGCAACAAAACTTTGGGGGCTGTGATGGGGACAAGAAAGATTCAAAGCACTGAACAAAAGGTTCTTACTGTTTTCACAGTGAGGTCCTTCCCAGCCATTGCACTGGCATCGATATCTGCCATTCTCCGAACCACAAACTCCATCATTCATGCAAGGATTAGGCCTGCAGGGATTTACTGGCCCCTTAGCTTCTGAAATAACCAAAGCGCATTGCACACTAGGTTTACTATTTTGTTTTTGTTTTTATTTCACCAGTTTAGCCATTGGCCCTTACACAACATTAAAGAACATAGAAAATTAAACATTAAAGGACTGTGTTTACGGTCAACTCAGTGGTGGCTCAAAGGTTAGGTGCAGACCAACTTTGGCCCTTTTTGCATTAACCCTTATTCTGGATTATATTTCAGAATGAGGACCTGCCATCACATGCTAGCATAGACTATGGCAGATGCTGTCCGGGACCTGCTGCAGTCTGCACTATCATGTGGACAGGAGGTGCCTATTTCATGATATTTCCTTGTAAGCCACAGCTTGGATACTACAGGGCTGCTTCCAGACTAGCAGAATAAACCTGCAGTTAAAGGTAAAAGCACAGCATACTTACTGCGCAGTAACAACCAGCTGACCCAACGAAAAGCAGCTCCGTAGCTTCCTCATTAGAAGCTGCAAGACCTAAGTTGGCATGCGCTGTCACGTGGATTAAGTCAGCCAATCACATTTGAGCTGCCCTTCCTGCTCTCATTGTTCTGCTCTTGACATTCTGCCTGGCCTGGGGGGAACTTTTGGATTTTCTTTGTACTGCGTGGCAAGTGTAGTTAAATCAGAATTAAGGTAAGTGTGCAGTCCCGACTGGATAATGCAACACCACAAGGATCCATCCATCGTCATGTGGGACGCCTCAATCACAACTGTGTATTCCACTGTGGAGTAGAAACAAGTCTGGATGCAGCCCAGCTCTGTCACGTGAGACAAGAAGCAAGTCTTCTGATGTTGCAGGATATAATATTTTTACTTCGTGGAGCATCATGGTATCAATGTATTTATGACCTTGCACTTCATGAAACTGTATTCTAAAAGCTGATTTAAATAATCAGGTTAACACAACACAAATATCATGTGCTGAAAGAGCTTCCATTGTAGGCAGCAGGTCTTGTAACAAACTCAATTGTTGTTTTTGCTCCTGCTCTAAAAAGTGGGGTCACCCCATTTCCTTTCTTCCTACAGTGGGTCCCAAAGTGGATCTCACAAGTTTTGCTTTGTAAACAAAACACCCAGGCCCTTAGAAGAGTACCCAGTAATTTTATCTGGAGCCATAAACAATCACTACTGGTTGATGTGTTAGAAATGTGCTGTTAATCTTGGGTCAACAGCATATTAAAAAGCAAAACAGAAACAGTTTGCAACTCCTTTGATCTCTGACATATTAAAAAGAATTAGGAAATGATCTGAAGAAGTTTAATGTTGGGAATGGAGACTGAAAGCAAGATAATTTTATTTGGCTTCCATTCAGTGAATAATAAAGAGGCTGCACATCTGCAATGCTTTATTTGCTACTTTCCACCTTAAAAAGAGCTGCTCTTTTTTCCCATGCAGAGCAAGCTCATAGTTGACCAAGGAGAAGCAGAAGTGTCGACATTTCAAAATCCAGAACTAAACTGGGATTAAGAGGAAATATACCCAGGTTAGGAA
Source organism: Aspidoscelis tigris stejnegeri (assembly GCA_023333525.1). Taxonomy (NCBI): domain Eukaryota; kingdom Metazoa; phylum Chordata; class Lepidosauria; order Squamata; family Teiidae; genus Aspidoscelis; species Aspidoscelis tigris. The sequence continues at coordinate 63,957,870 of JALMGA010000002.1, read as the reverse complement.
ACTTCTTCAGGATGACATGGAAATGAGATCAATAACTAACAAAGTAAAATCAATGCACTGGACGTAGGATATATACCAGGGCAAAAAAGATAGATAGATAGATAGATAGATAGATAGATAGATAGATAGATAGATAGATAGATAGATAGATAGATAGATAGATAGATAGATAGATAGATAGATAGATAGATAGATAGATAGATAGATAGATAGACAGACAGACAGACAGACAGACAGACAGACAGACAGACAGACAGACAGACAGACAGACAGACAGATATGGAAACAGATGTTAGTTTGTTTCCTGGCTGTTGTCTATTAGTATAACCCTTAATGATGGGTTGCTGTTTTGTTGTGTGGTTGCTAGTCTTGACCTGTTGTGTGTTTTCTCTCCTGTTGCTGGCTTGCTTTATTAGTTTTTGAAGATGGATATCTTAGCCACATCTGAAAGCTTAGGTTCAAAGCAGAACTACAGAGATGAAAACTGGTCATGGAAGCTTCCAGTTTTTTAATTTTGCCTTAGTCACTGGACACAAATAAAAAACATAAAAGCCCAAAACACTGTCTTACCTTCACATAGTCTTTCAATGATAATGTCTTCACTATTTTTCAGATCTTCATAAGAAGAGATCCTAAGTAGATTATTAAGGGACCCTGCAATCCTCATTAATGATCCTGTCTGGACAGGCTCTATCCCAATGACAAGCAGTGATATATCATTATTACGCAGATGCTGAGCTGGGACAATGGCGTCCTCTACTTCAGCTCCACTTGTGATGAGCACCACTATCTTCTTCACACCCGGCCTTGCTCCCTTTTGGACAGTCATGACAGCATCATAAACATGAAGCAAAGAGATCCCCACAGAGGCAGAGCCCCCCAGAAAGGGAGCTCGGTTGATGGCTTCCTGGAGAGATGCACTAGTGATGTATGCATCCAGTCCAAATACAGTATGTGGCCTTTTGCCAAAGACAACAAGGCCAATCTGTGTCACATCCCTATTGATGTGAAACCGAAGTGGAAGGCTACTGACAAAGGTTTTCAGCTTTGCAAATCCATTTTTTCCAACAGAAGTGGACGAATCTAAGGCAAAGACCAAATCCAGAGGCTGAGATGGGCAGCCTGAAAAGGAGGGAGTAGGAGTTAGACTTTGAAGCTGATTTGAGTAGCTAGTTATCAGATGGATATGCATACAGGAAAAGAAACGGCAAGGTTAAACCAGGCATTAATTTGGGCGTAGAACTGTGCAGAGCCAGGTTCTGGAAAGTTCTATTTTATAGTGAACCAAACTTTACTAGAGCTTGGATTAGTTTGTGGGACAACAGTTTGGGTTAAGAAACTTCCCTTGCACCATGGTCTCTCCTTTTCTTGAGCCTGTGGCTTCCTCATGTCACCTTAGACCACACCCATGTGCCAGGCTGGGCCACTGCTATAGGCCTGTAGGCATTAACTTCATGATTGCCTTGACTTTCTGGGACTGGGGGACTACAAGTCCTTCTAGTATGTCTTCTCAGACATGGAATTGTGTGTGTCCACACACTTGGCTGGGTGGATAGACATGTGGTCCTTCAGTCTGACAAAGCCCAGGCAAGTGCAAAGTCCCAATATGCAGGCTGATCAGATCTTTCAAGAGCTACATGGCCAGCAACAGTGGTCTCTCAGGTAAGTGTGGCCAGGGCCAAAGTGAGTAGGCTCCAGATTTGAGGGGAGAAGGGGGTAGGCCATAGTCACAAGGGGAGAAGGGGGGAGGTTGCAGGGGCAATGAAAGAAGGGAGAGACTATTGGTGTAAGATGAGAAGGATGAAGGTTGCAGTCCAAAGAAAGAAAGAAATGAACCAATTTGGTATCCTCCCCCCCCCATCCAGTTTGGTTCACTATTGGACCAAACCCTAAACTTTGTGTGGGGTTCACCGTTCAGCTAGTTATTTTTAACCACAAAGTTGTCAGAAAAAAAAATGAGGAAGGAACAGAAGGCATGTCAACCTAAGGAAGGGTACAGTAACAAACTAAAATGAAACAAGTGAAATTATTTCACTTCTAAATAACTATCTCAACAGAAAACAATCCTCAAGCAGACATTTCAATGCTGTTCCTTTTAAAAAAAAAGACTTTAATGTCTTAGAAGCAATACTGTATGACAAAGTTCAAAGTTCCTTTAAAAGGGGGGGTTGGTCTTGTGGTTAGAGTGTTAGGGTGTTTTTCCACTGCACCCCTTTAATCCGGATCTAAGAAGATCCGGATCTAAGGAATGGATCCGGATTAGTAGATCCGGATTAAGGAAAGTACCCAATGTGTTTCCATGGGTGGTTTAGCACCCATTTGCATATCTGTATCTACCACAAGGGGTCTGCCTGTCATCCCAGATGTTTGGGGGCACAGGGGGTGCAATCTGTGAAGTTGCCTTTGGAGATTAGCGCAGGCTCCAAAGGCAACTTCAAAGGGACTTCAGAGCCAGCCTTGGAGGGACTTCAAAGTCTTGAGTTTGGGGCACATACCCCCATGAGCCTCCTCTAGACCTCATTGCCCAATTCGAGGGTGTTTTCCCACTAGCACTAAGTACCCATTGATGCACCCATTAAGGACCCATTGGCTGAGAGCTGGATGACCCCATTTACACTATAGACCCCATTAGAGATACATCTGTTTCCACCATAGCTAGGGAAATCCGGATCATATGGGTCCTTTAGCACCTATAATCCAGATTTCCTGTTGATCCCATTAAAGGGGTCTACAATGGGGTCTTCAGCCATAAACTCTGGATTATAGGGAGCCTGTTTCCACTACAGTTGGGTAGATCTGGATTTGCAAATGGGTGCTCCGGTGTTTCCACAGCAGGCAGGCTAGCACCCATTGCTATTGGGTGCTAGACCACCCCGGAAACACAGTGGGTACTTCTATTAGATCCAGATTAAGGGAAGTACCCATTCCTTAGATCTGGATCTTCTTAAATCCGGATTAAAGGAGCTCAGTGGGAAAAACACCCCTAGTGGAAACAGGCTCCCTACAATCTGGATTTGATGGCTGAAGACCCGATTGTAGACCCCTTTATTCAGGTCTACAGGAAATCCACATTATAGGTCTTGAAGGACCCATATGATCCGGATTTCCCTAGCTGTGGTGGAAACAGGAATGTCTCTAATGGGGTCTGTAGTGGAAATGGGGTCATCCGGCTCTCAGCCAAATGGGTCCTTAATGGATGCTAAAATGGGTACTTACTGCCAGTGGAAAAACACCCTCAGACTCTTATTTAATGGTCTCCCAGTTTGATTCTGCTGACGAAGCCAGCTGAGTAACATGGACTAGTAACAACTCTCTTTCTAAGCTTTCATAGCCCCACCTACCTCACAGGGTATCTGTTGTGGGGAGAAGAAGAGAAAGTTTTTCATCTACTTTGAGTCCCTTAAAAAGGGTGCGAAAGCAGAGTATAAAAGCCAACTCTTCTTCTTCTAAACTACAGGCAGCTGAATTTTGCTCAGAGGTGACTGCTTTCATTTCTCATTGGACCTCCACAAATATATGTATCAGCATACCTGCACTACAGAACCTTACCTAAAAGGACCACTGGAAAATGACCTGACAAGACACCTTTACACCAAATACTTACCCTGACTGCCTATGCTGCAGATTTTTTTTTGTAGCTCAGTGATTTTGTTGAACAGATCTTGTGGGGCTGAGTAGAAAATAGTCCATTTTGGATTCCCTGTAATTCCATCCAGCTCTGCTCTCAAAAATTTGCTGCCAATGCCAATCAGAAAGATGCCTTGATCTCTGGTGTACTTGGCTGCCTCCACCACTGAATCCTCAGCATTTGAATCTGTGAGCAGGATGACTACATGTGGAAGATCTTCAGAGACATCAGCAGAGAATGAGGCACTCCTAAAGCCATGTTGTGTAATATAGTGTAAAGCTTTACCAGTCAAGGTCTTCCCTTCAGTAAACTGCATGGAATCAATGACCTTCATCAAACTGAGCACCTTTTGATGCTCCCCAACTCTGGCAGCCATCTTGACATCATTGCTATATTGGGCTATACCCACATTCCCCTGATGTTCTGTGCTCCACACTGCTTGGAGAAACCTTTTCAAGAAGGCCTTATACCGCAAGAATCCTTCAAGAGTGGTGGTAGATGAGCTGTCCACAAGAAAAAGAAGGTCCATACTGCATTCTAGGCTCAGCTTTGGTGCTCCAATTAAAAAAGAGAAGAATTATAATAATTCCAAATATTTTTTTCTAATATAAAGAACAGTCTATAGGTGTTACCAAGCTATTATTTAGGGACACAAATTTTAATTACAAAAATCTTCACACCTAGAACAGGGCTTAGGATGCACAGAGCATAAAACAGGGTTTAATAATAAAATTCAATATACACATACTTCTTCATATGACTATGACAGTGTCCCATATGGCCAGATTTACAGTGAAGTTGAACCATAGTGAGCAGGAGTGTGCAAAATGCTGTCTCAAATGCCCTTCAAAGCATTCAAGCCAGCCCTGACCTTCTACACCAGGACCATGTTTGCGAGGTGGAACACTCCAGTGAATGTTGACCTTGCTCCCACATGCCCATCCCAGAGCATCTCAGACTCTGGGAGACTGGGCTACCCTTTATGGTATTGGAATGTGTAATAATGTCGTTTGGCAGCCAGATTAATTTGGCAGCTAAGAGGGCTTCCCTTCATCCCTGCCAAGCTCCTAGAGGTCAACAGAAGCCCCCATGTTCAACTGTGCAATGGCCCATTGTGTGACCAAACTAGGATTGAGCTCGCTATGTGTTTCAATTCTTCATGTAGAGGAATGCAGCCTTCTCAAATACTTCCAACAGCCTGGAGGGAGCTGTTTTCCTAAGGGACAGTGACTTCTACTAGCTGACTTTCTTTTCCTTTATATTTTACCTCTACATGATATAAAGGTGAGGAATGCTGTAAGTATAAGGAAAAATGTTATTTTTTGTCCAGAGACTTTACTTTGAAGATATGAGCCAGTTTGGTCATGTGGTTAGAGGGCCAGTCTCATATCTTGCAGTCATGGGGTTTGATTCCACACACCTCCATGAAGCCAGCTGGGTGATCTTGGGCTAGTCACAGCTCTCCTTCTGAGCTCTCACAGCCTCACCTACCTCACAGGGTGTCTCTTTGTGGGGAGAAGAACTGAAAATTTTGTCAGCTGCTTGAGTACCCTTAAACGGATAAGAAAAGCAGGGTAAGAAAGCTAACTCTTCGTCTACTACTACTATGCTCCGCTATACTGTATAAGAGGAGCCCCTATATGTACAGTAGATGAGAGCAAAAGTACTGGACTGAGCCACTTTTGTGAACACAGCCTAAGATGAAACAACATACCACAATTATTCTCTCCTCCAAATCCCACTGGGCAGACACAGTGGTACCTTTCCAACCCCTCCTGAATGCACGTGCCTCCATTCTGACAAGGCTGGGAACCACAAGGATCTGAAAGACGAAAATACAGAAAGATAGGGCACAGGCTGGGATATTCAGATCTGGGGCCTATTCACACTTGGCTTTATTCTGGAATATATTCCAGAATAGGGGCCTACTGTCCACATGCCAGTGCAGGCTACAGCAGGCCCCAAGTAAGGCCTGCCAGAGTCTGCATTAACACATGGACAACAGAATCCCTATCCTGAGATATATTCCAGAAAAAGGCCAAGTGCTAACAGGCCCCTGCATTCAGCTGTACTTCAAGCAGCATCAGAGTACTTCATCCTGAGATCTCTACTTTTGTGTCCAGCCAAGCCTATTCAAAATGAATGAAACTACTTATTATCTTGAAGTCCTTGGTGGCTAGGGTGAATAAATGTGTAATGTAAGAATACTTACCTTGATGCATAACAACTAGGTTTGCTCCGTATGTTTAAATGTCTGCAATACTGGATAGGAAAAGTCATGATGACACTTTCAATCACAGCAGAGCATTAATGTTTTCTAGTAGATCAGGAAAGTTTGAAGCAGGGTGCTCAAATTCTCCCTGAAATATGAGTACAGTTCCTGTACTCTGGCTAATGGCAAGAAACCATAGTTCAAGAACATCTGGAAGGTTTGAGCGTCCCTGGTTTAAATCCTGCAACTTCTCTGTCCCTCCCTCCCCCCCCCCCCCCCCCCCGCTTCTTAATAGCAAAACTATCACTGGCTGGCATTCAATACTACAGACTACATAGTTCAAATAAATAGATAATGGGTTAAGATATTACACACGTTATAGATGGAGATGTTTATTTCGCTTCACTGTAATTTTGCATTCACACACACACATAATTCAGCCCATAACTGCACTCACTCAGGTAGGACTCATACATGTCAGTGGTATCAGATGCTTCAAAGCAGACCACATTCTTCCTATATTTCTCTAAAATAACATCTATTAATTGGTTAACCAACTTATCTTAGAATATCTAACTATCTATCTAATCGCAGTATTGATTTCAGAATATCATGTTTTACCTGGGCATGTGGTTCGATAACATCTAGATGGGTGCTTGATTAAAGTGTTCCTCCAGCTTGATTTTAAAAAGAAAATATGAGAGGGAAATAAGTTGACATTTCAAGTCAGGAAAACAGAAGCAGGGCCTTCTATATACAATATAGAAAATACAATAATCATTATAGTATCTTTTAACCATCAGGCTGTTTAACCACCAGGGTGGAATTTGTTGTAGTTGTTGTTACACTAATTTCTTGCTGAACAACTGACAGTTCCTGTGTTAATTAGTCACCTTTTAATAGCTCTGAATCCAGTACAACCATAACTGTTTCTGTTCTCTCTCCCATTCTTTGACTGATATTGGGGTTCTATATTATTGTCAGAGTGGGAATAGCTTTGACAGTAGATTCCAAACTATTCACACTTTCTGCAGGCACAGAGCCTGTCCTCTACTGGATGCTTGGCTTGCTGTGCCATAAACTGTGAGAGCAGCACAGATGATGGACCAAAATTTCTCTGTAAGGCTCCATCTAAAGCAATGACACTTCTGAGAACACACATTTAGGACCAGACTGGCTGCGTCCAGTCGCGGTGGGGCGGTCACACAAGACGATTGAACATTCGTAGTGGTGAAGCATTATCCCACCTCTACTGCAAACTTACCTTAATGCTGGTTGGAGAACACTTGCTCCACAGCATAAGGTAAATTTGAATTTTCCTGCCACTCTGGACAGGACGGTGAGAACTGCTGGCAAAACCAGGGACGGCAGCTCAACTGCAATTGGCTGCCTCATCCCATGTGATCCCACACTGTGACTGACCTCTCACACTTTCCTCCTCGGAAGCTACAGAGGCTGCTTTTGGTGAGGACGGCGGGATGTGGATTCACAGCAGGTAAGCTGCAATTTGTTCTACAACTGCGGATTTCTTCTGAAGGTCTGGAAGTGGTCAAAAAGTTAGACAGGGACTTCCTTTGTTGGGACCTATGGACCTATCTAGCCCAATAGCTACTTTTGAGAATAAAAGAAAGACTCAGCTGGGAGAAGCATGAGGAGTGGGAACTTAATTCTTCTCATGTGACAGCAGAGAGGAGGAGGGGTGGGCTATAAAGTAATCTTATGGCTTTGAGAGCAATTTGAAGAGAAGGGGTGGAAGGGAACAATGAACATGCAAATTTAACATTTCAGCAAAGGGAGAAAGTCTAGAGATCTGTATCAGTTTGTCATCTGCCTAAGTAGCTCGTAATGCAGCTTATCAGACAATCTAATTGACGTTTCTGAGGTTAGGGTCATTAATAAAAATGAAAAAGCTTGGCATGTCAAAAACAGGATGAACAGGGGAAGCAACAGAGTAAAAGATACTCTGAGTTGGTTTTCTTGTGTATAATATTAGTTTAATATAGCTTCTAGGAGAGGAAGGGAGGGGAAATGAAACTTTGTAATATAAAATGCACATGCTGTAATTTTGCAGGAGGTAAATATAATCTCTACTTTTAAAAAACCAAAACAGCACAAGGGTTTCACCCCACTCATAAAGTCTTCCTCCAGGGACTAAACATATAAACATATGCAACTGCTGTAACCTCCAAACCTCTATATTGTTCATTCTACCCTCTTGAATTATAAAGTGCTCAGAAAAAGATTGTGTTTCAAGACCACCTTATTCCTTCTTATCCAGTGACAAATGAGCACTGTTCTTTCTTTCTTTCTCTTTCTTTCTTTCTTTCTTTCTTTCTTTCTTTCTTTCTTTCTTTCTTTCTTTCTTTCTTTCTTTCTTTCTTTCTTTCTTTCTTTCTTTCTTTCTTTCTCTGGATGCTTTAGCTGATCCTAATGTTAGATAAGTTCTGAATTTCTATTAGAGGAAACAAGCCTGAAAGGAAATACTACATCCATTCAATCCATCTTTAGCTACAGAAACAAAACCAACCCTTAAAAGATGGCAAATATCAATTTCTTGACAATGACTGAGACTTTACTCTCTATTATCAGTGACAATCTCACAATCCTATCAAAGAAGAAAGACAGTGAAGGAGTGTTTCTTCCAACCAAGAGGCATGAAAAACATCCAGGCAGACTACAATGATAGATTCTGCATCTGGCTTCTTTACTGTTTTGTGGAATATAATGCATTGTGACACTGCATGAAATGTCTACAAGCAAAGTTGAAAAGGATTCCAGAGCCTGAGGAACCTCAGTAATGTATCTACTGTTCTTGCACACACATAATCAATACAGTTTTTTCCTCTCTATCTTCTGTGATCCAGAAGCAAAGCAAAGAGAACAGGTTTCAAAACACTCTATAAAGCTGACAGGCAGGAGAGTTAGGACTGACATGGGAAGAATTTTTTCCACTCATAGAGTCATTAGTCTATGAAATTTACTACCAGAAGAGGTGGTGACAGCAACCATCTTGGATAGTTTAAGAAAGGATTAGACGAATTCATGGAGGACAAGTCTTTCACTGGCTACTAGAATAAAGGCTTAAGAACTGCATCCAGGTTGGAGTGGCAGGTGAAGGTTTTGCCTTTGTCGTTTGCTTGAGAATGCCCATAAGCCACTGGTGGGCCACTGTGTCCAGGATGCTGGACTAGATCATCCAATAGGGCTTCTCTTACGTTCTTATATTGTTGTTTCTCTGTAACACCATATTGTCTGCACTTGCCAATGGAGAGGACTCTTCATTTTGAAGAGCATAGAAAAACAGCTGACTTCTAAAGCCATTTCTTATGCTCTGAAAAAAGCCCCAGGTGGAAACATCAAACCAGAGAATGATCATTCCTCAGTTTGGTGTTTTTATCACCAGCGGTAGGCATGCTAAAAGCATGGTGTTGCTACAGCAACTCACAGAATGCCAGAATGTCCATTATTGTGCAGAATCTGCCATACGTTCATCCTGTAAACATTCACAGATCAAACAGGGAGAAGTGATCATCATGCAGCCTTTACGACTGTGGCACCCATGTGCTTGGACGCTTTGTGGATATACAAGAACATAATGGAGTATCTCTATTTCTTACACTCAAAGCCCTTTCATCCTGGCTTTGGTGTGGCAATTTTTTTCACTCCTTTACCTATCTTCTATTATTCTTACTTCTCCCTTTTGTTTTTGCATGAAACAAAAATAAGAACCAACTTAAAAGTTTCTTTGTCCCTGGGAACTCTTCTGCTACTTCATACTGTTGCAAGACACTGGGTTGATTGACATCACTAATCACCTGTTTGTTTGTTTAATATATATTTCTATCCCACCCTATGTGCAAAGGTCTCAGAGTAGGTCACAAAAAATGTGTATAAAAGCAGATAAAATAAGTTGGTCAAACGAGTGGCAAAGCCTACATTGGGAAGGGATGCTGTTCCCTCAACCAAAGGCCAGGGTAAAGAGGTACATCTTCAACTGTTGCCTAAATACATACGGAAGAAGGTGCTGGGGACTATTGTTGAGAAGGTCTTCCCTTGGTACCATCAAGAAGGCTTCACCAGCAGATCTTAGGGCATGGATGTGTCTAATATGGGAGGAGGTGTTCCTTTAGATATTTGTTACCATTAATGGTTTGAGATTTCTAAGAACATTTCTTATGAAGAGTTAGCCAGTCAGCTAGGAATGTGACAAGGCAGGGTGAAAGAATGAATGAGGCATCATTTTACCCTGTCAGAGTGGAGCTTGATTTTCAAACCCCTGGGCCTTGTCTTAGGTGGACAGGCACAGCTGCTTTATTTCCTTGCCTTATAGTTCCAATTTCTGGCAGTGTTACCAAGTATCAGGACACTGAGATAAAAGGTGTTTACAGCCAACAATGAAACAAGGCTAGCAAATATACTCTGTTTAAACTTATCATCCACTGATTTCTACCAAATCTTTGAAAACTAATCCATAGCTACTGACTCACTTGTAAAATGGGCAGAGTGATGTTTGCACAGCATCATTGCTTTTGGAGCCTTTCCAACAAAAATAGTTTCCAACCAACTTTCTTGTTTTCTCGAGGGTTTTGCGTTCACATGGATAAGAGTTAGCCATGCAACCTAATACAAGAAGAGAAGAACCACAAAGTTAGCAATCTTGCACCAGCACTAATAATTAATGAAAATGGAACACTGAAAATTACAGGGGTAATTTTATTGGAGTCTGCTATATAATCTCAGAAAAAAATATGGTTCTGTTCTTAATCATTTTCTCTTTCAGAACCTTCTATTCCTTCTTGCCTCCTGATTAATGGACATAATGTGCCAGATTTTAAAGGAGAACGAAGAATGAAATTTAGAACCCATTAAAAAAAAGTGGCCCAGTGTGACAGCTGGTGTTCCCAAGCAGAGCAGCAGATGCTTAATCAGCATACATAAAGAAAAAACATAATTACCTGGAAATGTAGCATTACAGATTGCAGAGCCTGTAAGGGTTGTATACAGGCCATTGGCAGCATCATCTACGTCTTCTGCAAAGAGCAGGTGCCAGTCACTTGGCTCACTGGCTAGTGCCTGCAGTTCTTCCCATCTACATAAAAATAGCACATGACTTTTGTAATGCTAACAGGTGCCATAATTAACACCGAAGTGCTGGTAATTACTTTAAAAAGCATGGTATGCATCTACGCAGAGCAACTAGACCGATCAAACAGCAACACAAGAAAAGCAGCTGTTATTAAAACACTATATTACTATGAAATAATAACCATGGCTGTAAATGGGGCTGCATTCACACCTAAGTTTACTCCAGCTTCAGTCCACTTTCAAAGTGAGAATACATCAGTAAAATGGCCAGTCATTTTCTCTCTACTTTATTTAACCCAAAGATGGAATTTCTGAGTTAGATAATGCCAAAAGCAAATGGCCTGTCACTTTGCCAATGCATTATCTCACTCTGGAAGTGGACTGAAGCTGAATTAAAACTTAGATGTGAGTGCAACCTCAGTGGACGAACATCCAGGCCTCTATAATACCGCACCACCATGTGAAAAGGAGGCTTCCAGGATGCTTTTTGGTCCAGTATACTGGCGACTGCAGAATCGCCCTAAATTGAACACTTGACATCTTCCCCCAAAAAGGACAACTTTCATATTGTTGCCAAAACCATTGCATCAGGAGTTCAGGTCCAATCAAGGACATTTTACCCCTGCTAATGAAATATACTACAAAATAACAAGTATCCAGTGATTCTAATAATTGTTTTCAAAATTATGAGTTTTCTCAAAATGTCAATAATAAATATAATTTTAGTGTTGTTTTTTAAGCACATCATCAATGTATATGAATGCATACCAAAGCTTCAGTTTCTTTATAATTTATCCATTAATTCAAAAACACAGAACTCTCACCAGCAAAGAAGCCCAGCACTGAGAACCATTTCCCCCATTTTTAGCTCTGGTTGCCTTCAGATGTTAACTAAATTCTATGCAATATACCAATATTCTAGAAGTAAGCAATTCTGGAATAATTGCTATATGCCCAGAGGGCTGGGCAACTGCGTGGAGCAAGTGAAGGGACTTACCTGGTCTGGAAATATTTTCCCAGGATATTGCTGGATTGATCCCTGCCCTGCCTACATGCACAGCCACCATTTTGGCTCTGGTTTGGCCTTGTGCATTTACACACTTCTAAAATGGTAGATCACAGGAACTGCCATTCAGATGAGGTAAGTCCTTTTGCTTTTTTTTTTTTTTTAAAGAAACCTGGTTGGGAGTTGATTATCCTGCAATAATGTTATGGTGGGATATCATCCCGATACCTTGTGCCTATGTTGGGATTGCCATAGACATGTGTGGGGATCTGAACATAGCCCTGGGATAATCCTGGGTTTTACACCTCATCTGGAGGCAGCCTCTGCCTCCAACACAACCAGTTCACAAAAACTTCAATTCACCTTCAAGGCTTTTTTTGTATGTTTGGGTGTGTCAGCAATTGCCATTGGCAATGTATGATTTCATCTCCCTGCCCACCCTTACCTTGGGAAATTGATTCCTACTGCAAACACAATAATTCCATGTTCTTTCAGCTGCTTGACTGGTATTGCTATGTTGCCCTGTGATCTTGCATCTGTTAGGACAATAAGGACTTGAGGTACTGATGAATTTCTGCCTCCCCTGAAACCTTTCCGAAGAACGTATTTCAGAGCAAGTCCTGTTTCTGTTCTCCCACCTCTAAACGTAAAAAGAATTGCAAAAAATTAACATTGGTTTGATGATTTTATAGGAGAACATACACCCTTCTCTTAGGGATAGTGCTGGAGTATGGTTTATTTGGAAAGTCAACTCCTGATGAAAGTAACTATTACAGGAAGAATGTTTTAGTTTCAGTAAGGAATGCAAATCAAAAACCTGTCTCAATGTTACATATTCATCATGCACACAAAAACATAGACATGCACATAAAAATAAGTCATAGTGCTTCTCACATTTTATAGATAAACTTGCTGATATAGTCCTGGAAGGGAAAGAAACATTGGCGCTTAAGTGAAGATGTATTCTGGAAAGAGGTAGCGAAAATTCAACATTTGGGTCTAACCTTCTCACTTATGCCTTTCTGCTGACAAATATAATGTCTTTCAACAATTTATTTAAAACATTTATGTGTTTGTTAGTATTTCTATCCCACTCTAAACCCAAAGGTCTTAGGGCAGGTAACAATATTTAAAATCAGACATATATTAAAACAGCAACAGTATATATTAAAACAGTAACAGTGTCTGTAGAGTGGGAAGAGACAGTATACAGTATTCCCATTTTAACAAAGGTCAAGGCAAATAGGTGTGTCTTCACCGCCTTCCTAAACATATACAGTGAAGGAGCCTGACACACCTCCAGGGGCAGACTATTCCATAGCCTAGAGGCCATCACTGAGAAGGCCCTCTCCCGGGTGCCCATTTCTTTTACTACTAAGGATAGCAAGACAACCAGGAGAGCCTCCCTTCCAAATCTTAAGGCATGGACAGGTTGATATGGAAGAAAGCATTCTTTAGATATTTAGGGCCCTATAAGTCAAAGTTAACACCTTGAATTGGGCTTGGTAGTGAATCAACAGCCAATGCAGCTCTTTTAAGACCAGAGCAACCTGTGTCCAGACAGCTGTCCCAGTCGGCAGTCTATCAGCTGCATTCTGCACCAGCTGCAGCTTCTGAATCATCTTCAAGGGTAGCCTCCTATAGAGTGCATTATAATAGTCCAATCTGGAGGTTACCAAAGCATCGATAACTGTGGCCAAGTCATCTCTGCCCAAAAATGGCTTCAACTGATACACCAGCCTTAGTTGGCAATAGGCACTCTTGGCCATGGCCTCCACCTGAGCTTCAAGCATCAGTGCAGAGTCCAAGAACATCTCCAAATTTTGCATTTGTCCTTTCCAGGGCATTACAACCCCAACTAGGACAGGTTGTCCCAACTATACAGACCCAAGCCCCTGTGACCCCCATCCAGCCCATTACTGCCTCCAGGCATCAGCCAAGCACTCCTGATTCAGATGGCACAGAGAGATAGAGCTGGGTATCACCTGCATACTGATGGCACCTCACTCTAAATCTCCCGATGACCTCTCCCAGTGGCTTCATATGTATATTAAAGAGCTTGAGAGATAAGATCAACCCCTGAGGAACCCCACAAGTGAGTTCCCTGGGTATCAAGTCATAATCTCCCACTACCACTCTCTGAGATCACCCACAGAGATAGGATCAGAACCAACGGAGCACACTGCATCCAACTCCTAAACTCTGTAGCCTTTCCCAAAAGATACCATGGTCAATGGTATCAAAAGCCACTGAGAGGTCTAGGAGAACCAACAGGGTAGTATTCCCTCTGTCTCTCTCCTGGAAGAGGTTATCAACCAGGGTGACCAAGGCAGTTTCCGTGCCATGACCAGGCCTGAAGCCAGATTGAAATGTGCCTAGATTATCAACTTCTTCCCAGCATGCCTGCAGTTGGACAGACACAGCTCTCTCTAGTACCTTGCCCAAAAAAGGTATGTTAGCCACCGGGCAATAGTTGTTTAAATCTTCTGGATCCAGGAAGGTCCTCTGCAAGAGGGGGAGAACCACAGCCTGTTTAAGGGCTGGTGGGACCACCCCATTCCTCATTCACTAATCCTTGGATCCACCCGGACATACCTTGCTGGCTAGCTTTTAGCAGCCAGGAAGGGCAAGGGTCCAGAGAGCATGTTGTCAGCCAACCCCCCCAAGCAGTTCATCTACATACTCAGCCACAACAATTTGAACTGATCCCAAATAACCAAACTAGACACCTCCTCTGGACTATTCATAGTTGTGACATCTAATTCCCCACAAATTCCCCTCAAAGTGCTTAGCAACCTTGTCACAGGAGATACTACCTGGCCATTTCCCACACTACCTAGGGCTAGATCTTATAAGGACATTCACCACTCTGCTGGACAGCTACTTGAGGATGCAATGGTGGTGGAGAATAAACTTTTAGCCAGCAGCACTGCCAGATGGGAGGCACAATAGTGTGCTCTAAGCCGTGTTTGGTCAGACTCACAGTGGGATTTAAGCCACCTGTATTCTAGCTGTTGACTTCTTGCCTCATCACCCATAGCTCCATGGAATACCAAGGCACTTTTCAAGCCCTACAGGTATGCCGAGGGCACTTGGGAGCAATCATGTCAACAGCCCTGCTCATCTCTAGATTTCAGAGAGAGACAAGAGCCTCAACAGGAGGCCTTGCCAACCAGAAATTCCCCCAGAGCATTCTGGAATCAGTCAGATTCCATGAGTCTCTGGGGGCAGACCATCTCAATAGGTCCCCCATCCCCACAGAGAGGATCTGCCACTGTAAGTCCAAGTGTCACCAGCATATAATCTGTTCATGACAACGAGTTGGCAACCAACCCTCCTATCAATTGATTCTCACCAATCAGCTCTGAAGCAAAAACCTGATCCAGGGTATGACCTGCTTTATGAGTTAGATCTGTTAAATATTGAGATAGCCCCATGGAGGCCATGAAGCACAGCCGGCCCACTGAGCATAGCCTCAGCATGGATGTTGAAATCCCCCAACACCACTGTGGCAGGGGCTTCCAACACCACCTCCAAGACTACCTCAGCCAGCTCAGATACAGAGGTTGCTGGGTAGTGGAGTGGGTGGTACATGAGCAACATCCCTATTTTGTCTCTCTGGCCCAACAACAAAAACAGCTCCACAAACCCTGTCACAGAATGAATTGACCTTCTGGTGAGAGAGATGGAAGTCTTATGGACTACAGCAACACCTCCTCCCCACGGTCTAGAACTGTGCTGCACTGAGTAGCCTGGGGAACAAAGCTGGGTAAGACTAGGTCCATCCAGTTTATCCAGCCACATCTCAGTAATACATGCCAGAACAGCACCTTCATCCAGAATCAAGTTATGACCTGGCATTCAAAAGCGGCACTACCAGAACATTTGGCCAGTTGGCAGGCCTCTCCAAACTCTAGTGGCTGGGAGACAGAACAGAAGGAGTGATAGCTTTGATACATCTAACGCCCCTCCTCCTAATCCGTCTCTTCTGCTCCCCAATGCCATATCTCTTCCTGCCCATCAGCACTGCAATGATGGCCCCTCCTGCCCTGCCTTGGCACATTTGTATATGGCTACTCATTAAGGAAATTTCAGAAGAGTTTACAGAAGAGATTTTAAAAATTGGTTGCTTTTTGTCCTAACTTACTGTGGTGAAATGAGATTAATGAGAAGAGTATATTGTGGATATTTTGTATATCTCTGGCAATACAAGACAGAGATTGTAGCAGAGCAGCATAAAGCTCTTGCACAGCAGAGCTCGTTCTCCTGAGATCACTTGGAACAAGACAAACACTTGAGATTCTTTCCAAAGAAGGAAGGTGCTTTATTCTTCAGTGAGAGCAAGTATAACACTACAAAGCAAAGAGAAACAGTTGCATGTAGGCATGGAAGAAAAATATTGTACAGCTTAACAATCAGCCTCAATCATTTCGACATAAACAGTCCTGTAATGGATACAGCAAATATTCAGTTATCTATGCTAACATAAACATCAGAGTAACTAGAAAACAATTCAGTAATACAGCAACTCTGCCACACTCTAACTCCCTAATATTGTAACAAAAGCATAAGGGTAACTGAGCCTTAGTTATACCCATCACCACAATGCAGGTGTACGTTGAACAGGTGTGAGTGATTAAGCCCTCAGGGAGAAATACTATTCTCAATAAGATAAGTGCGATAAGATAGTTTGCACTGAACAACAGAGTAGGTATACAAGTCTCAAGTAAGAGCATATTCTGGGAGCACATTCTATGGCCTTAAAGGGGCCATAAGAGAGTAGTGACTGAATTTCTGTGTTCTTGAGAAGTATATCTTGCTGCCCTGCAAATATCCAAGTAATGGCACAGTTTTTCAAGCTCATAGTGTGGTTGGGGAGAGAATAAAGTTAAGTGAAATTCTTGATTGGCATGAAATGCAGAATCAATCCCCAGACAAAGTGTGGGATCTGTCCTTTGGTGTCATTGTACAATTTTGATAAGACATGGGTAAGACTGCCAAATCTGAAACTTTTTGAACAGATATAATATAAATAGGAGTGCTATTTTCATGGATAGAACACAGAGCAAGATTCTCCTGATATATTCTAAAGGTTTATGGATTAGAGCCTTGAGGACCAGATTAAGCTTCCTGAAGGAGAAATAATGAAAAATTCAAGGTATAGAGACAGCTTACAACACTTCAGAAACATTTTAACTAAAGGGAGTGAGGAAAGGAGCAACTCTACTGAAAGTTCCATCACTAAGAAAAGGGCACATCTGTTGATTAATAGTGCTGTAACTCAACCCTTTAATCTAATCCCATCTGTAGGAAATCTAGGACCTCCTTGATTTCCGGCCAAAAGGACTTCTCAATGAATTACTCACTCTGAGAACCCCAGCCTGAAGAGGGTACTCCAGGTGGTTAGCTGTAATCAGATAAGATCAGAGTTGGTGTTGGGATAGAAAACATACCTACAAAGACAGAGGGACCTTGGGTGGTTTTCCACTAGCACTAGAGTATCCATTAAGAACCCATTAAGGACCCTAAGTGATAAGTGGAAAAACACCCCTTGATTACTACTTTAAGGAGAGGAAATGATGGCTTCCAAAGTGAATAAAGTTATGCTAATACTACCTACAACTTTTTTCCTTATCCACTGAAGAACATGAGCAAACAGAGCCATGAAGTGAGGGAGATTGCTTGAACTAGTAAGCTGAGAAAGTATTCACTGGCCACGTATGTTCCATCTGGAAATTTAGTTTGGATACAAAAAAGTCTATGACCCATTGGTGCCCAAGTACAACTCCAATACACCTAAGGATTCAGAGTGCTGCTTCTCTGCAGAGCTGACCCATGCTTGAGTTCACTGCAGTGGTGGAAGAGTGTAGGGATGCTGCCTACTGAGGCCCAGATGTGAGACCAGATCTGCTGGGATAAGTTGACAGACAAGTTCGGAAGGATTCAGACCCTCTTGTGGTCAGGGCTGATGGGCAGAAATGTTACTGTGATCCCACAAACATGACTTGTATTTCACTTGTGGGACGTGGTCCTCCTTTTCTTAGTCTTCTTGGGAAGGGGAGGAGGAAAAAATGGGAAAGAACCTCCAAGCCCTACTATCCTCTTGAAGAGGGCCTTTATCCTTCCTTTGACTGCAGCCATTATTTTTTATCAGATCTTGCCAGCTGGCCTGTGCTTAAGGTCTTCACCACCAACAATACGTGCTTGACAACTCTATGACCTGAAGACATTGCACATAATTTGTTCCTCAGAAGGCTTTACTATAGGGTGAGGTGGCACACTTGGCCAGTGAATATAGGCCTCATGGCTTTCTGAGCACAGAAGCAAGGTGTACCATTTCTCTCCAAGCTCTACTATAGACAGTAGTAAAGAGCCTCAGCGCAGAGAATTTGCTGCCAAAAAATTGTGTGAACCATCTAGAGAAGTTCTCTGCAGTTCTATACACAGAGTTCATAGAACCATAGAACTGGAAGGGACATCTAGGGGCATCAACACCAACCCCTTACTCTCCCTCTAAATTCTTGAAATGGAGCTTAAGATCTTCAGGGTACATTGTTGTTGAAGGTGTATTATTCCAGATTATAACCCAGAACAGGGGGCTGCTGTCCACATCCTGATGCAGACTACAGTAGACCCTGCCCTGGGTCTGCTGTAGTCTGCACCAGCATGCAGATGGCAGCCCTTATTCTGGGGTATAATCCAGAATAAGGTCCACTGCAAAAAGTGCTTAGAGACTCTGTCTTGTTTCCAAGGTCAATAGCCCCGGAGGGCTTGGAAGAGTCATGGCTGCCAGAGATGATCACAGCAGGCTCTTGAAGGCTGTGAACGACCCCCCAAGGAGTCATTTGACTGTAAAACTAACTGAGCTTTAAAGGGAGATTAACACAGATGGAGCAAGACAATCATATGTAAACCTAGAATTGTGTTCAGAGAAAAAAACTAAGAAACTGTAAGGATTATCATATGAAGAATAATTTTTGGAGTTTACACATATATAGCACATAAATGCAGCATGCTAAGAATTTTAATCTTCCAATATAGTTTTGTATAACTGTAGTGAGAATTATGAATCCCTAATTTGCAGAGGTCAACTGTCTGAATTTTTAAAGTGAATGTGATCATATTTAAGCCTTCACAGATATATGTTCCCTGCATGTCGTATTTCTAGATATTTATATCCTAGCTTGCACTTGTAGTTCTCAGTTTGTCAGTCATGGCTTGTAATAACTGATTATAAATATTAATATTAAAAGACACAGATGGGGAAGACAGACATACTGCCTACTATCTGGAAACAGGAAATTTGATTGCTTGTTTGGCGACAACATGGACTATTCTCTATACAGTCAACCGAAACAGAACAACTGGGGCTAGGGTGGATGCCAGAGGATTTTATACTTGAAAGGAGCCATCTGTCAGCCAAAAGGAGTAAGGAGGCAAGACCCAAAGGTTCAAATCTTCCAGCTCCTCCCTTTGAGAACAAGAAGCCATTCTGTCTTCTTTGACCAAAGATGGAATAATGAAGGATGAAAAGCCCATAGTTCAAGGTGATGCACATTCTTTTTTCAAGGTTAGTCCTGCTGTATTCCTTTTCCTTTTGATGACTTTAACAAAGATCAGAGGCTATAATCATCATGAGGTTTAGCAGGGCTCCTCCCACAGCTATGTACAATGACATCCAAGAGCCCTCTCGGAAAATCCCATGTTCTCCACTTCTAGACTTCAAATTCCCCCACTCCTCTGCTATTCTATTCATTGAGTTTTAGGCATGCTTGATATGTTCTGAAGCCAAAGCTGCTGTGAAGCAAACATTTCTAATGCTCTAGCACACAGGCAAATCCTGCCACATCACTGCCCCCACACCCTCATTTCAACAGCTGTTAAAAATTAAGCTCCAGGAATTACAGCTGTTGAGAGTAGTTCTTGGACCACCACTTGGATTGCAGTAGCTGATAACTGGAGCTATTAGCAGAAGATTTTCCCTATCACAAAGCTTTTCTGTTCATTTGTCACTGCAAGAAAACATATGCTCAATATGCCAGTTATTTATATTATAAGGACAACAAGGGAAGCCTGAACATGTTACACTAGATTTTAAAAGTGTGTTAGAAGTTAAATTTAAAAACCTATAATCTTTTTTATCTCCCCACCCCCCCACCCCCCAAAAAACCGTGGCAGGTTACAAAAGAGAAATACAGTACTCTGCCGCAAAATCCCTACAATCCTTAAAAGATACACAGCAAAAGTTTTGTTATATCTTTTATTCTGAAAAGTTCAGTACAACAGTATTTTTTTTTCAGGCAACCAGAAAAATCAGAGTAGCAACCTGCCGTGAGGACATCAGTGACTGTGATACTCAAGGATATAACAGATGAATTACAATCCCAAGGATAATGAAGGTGAGATGTAATTGTGACTAGATCAACTGACTTAGACAAAAGCTACTTAGGCAGGATCTCTACAGCTGTGGAGTGGGGGGGGGGGTCCAAACTACAAATTGCTTCAGCATGCACTGCAGTTAGAAGCCCAGGACTGTGAGGCAATTTTCCTGCCCCCCCCACCCACCCAGGCTCTCCAGGGAACCTAGCTCTTTTCTCGGAAGCCATGCTTCAGAAAAGTGATAAGTTCCTTGCAGGCCTTAAATAAGCCTCATCAAGATATATGCAAAATAGGATAAGATGTGAATTGTTTAGTAGTTTGTAGAACTGTTAGACAGTTTGTTTTGTACATTGTATTATATGATAAGATTTATTTTATATTGTGACAGCTGAGTTATGAAATAATAAAAAAAAGAAAATCTAAAAGATTAAATACGACTCACCACCTTGTGAATTGCATTCAAGTGCCAAAGAGAGACTCAGTTGTCAAGTAAAGCACCTGACAATCCCAGGTTTCTCTGGCCCTGGTCACACAAGGCTAAGATAGGGCAGCCTATTCATTAATTCAAGCTGAGGTCGTAGCAGTGCTTGTCACACCTCAGTCCGTCCCTGCTTTGGGCTGCATTGCTCACACCTTTCTGCATGATCAACCTGAGCCTCGTACACAGAACTCTTGGCTCTCCAGCCCTTTTGCTGTGTCAATTCTACCTCCTTTCTTATTAGATGCCATTCTGTCACTCAAGGGAGGTGAGGGTGTGTGTTTGCTGTTCTTTTTAAAGCCTGCTTCCCCACCTCCACGCCCCCTTCTTTTTTTATATGCTTTTCTTCGCGTGATTAACTTTTTTAAAATAATGATAAATTTGCATATAAATGCAATAGAGGAATCATACACATAAACTGGAGAAGGGGAGGTACCTCATCAACTCCACACATGCTGATTGGAAGAGGGAAAGACTGGACCCCACCCACCACAGCACAGTTCAGCCTCCTTTAACCCGTCCCCCTGCTCACACTTTGAGGAAGCAAAGACATCCTGAGATCTCAAAACTTCGAAGCCTGTGCACATTCTCCAAAGTCCCTCCAAAGTCCCTCTGAAGTTGCCTTCAAAGATTAGCACAGGCTCCGAAGAGGCCCCCATGCAAGAGCAATGCCTTTATCAAAGGCTCCAGAGAATCTTCAAAGTTTGTGACAGATCGCTCTGGAGATTCTCCAAAGCCACTCTGGAGGATCTTCGAAGAACCTCCAGAGCATCTACGGAGATTGCACCCCCTGCCTCCCCAAACACCTGGGGTGACAGGCAGGCCCCATGTGGGTAGATCTGGATTCACCACAGGGGTGCTCCGGCATTTCCACAGCAGGCAGGCTAACACCCACTGCTATTGGGTGCTAGACCACCCATGGAAACATGTTGGGTACTTCTCTTAATCTGAATCTAGTAGATCCAGATTAAGGGAAGTACCCATTCCTTAAATCCAGATCATCCTGAGATTCTCCAAAGCAATCTGCCACAAACTTTGAAGATTCTTCAGAGCCTTTGACAAAGGTCTGTAGGATTGGCATTGCTCTCACGTGAGGTCCTCTTCGGAGCCTGTGCTATCAGAGCCAGCTTCAGAGTTGGCTTCGAAGATTGTGCATGGGCATCAGAGCTTTGGGTTTCGGGGCACCCCCCCCCATGGGTGTGTCCCCCTGGAGCCACCCTAGACCCCATTGCCCGATTGTGGTGGAAACACACTCTGTATAATCTGGATTTGATGCCTGAAGACCCCATTGTAGATCCCTTTAATGGGGTCTACAGGAAATCCAGATTATAGGTCCTGAAGGACCCATTCAATCCAGATTTCCCTAGAACTGGTGGAAACAAATGTGGCTCTAATGGGGTCTGCAGTGGAAATGGGGTCTTCCTGCTCTGAGCCTAATGGGTCCTTAATGGGTCCCTAATAGGTAGTTAATGGGTACTTAGTGCTAGTGGAAAGAACCCCATTGACTGTCTTGAAGCTATCACTATGGAGAAGATCCAGTCTTAAATCCCCCCAAGTGCACATGCGTCTCACATCCAGATCCAGAAGAAGCATACCCTCCTTCTAGTATTAACAGGAACCTCTCACATACAAATAAGTCAGCATAGTCATTATTTCAAGTCACTGCTTTTCATTCTTATTCAGAACAATCATGGCAAAATCACAATTCCCAAATAAGCTTTCTATTTAAAGCTTAATATTCTTCATTTTTGCAAGAGTACGTTTCTGTGGTGTTTCTGAACTTTTTTATTTTTAAAAAACAGCCTACTGTCATTTATAAAGTTTTTGGTGTATTCAGTATTTGATCAGCTTCATATTTTTGTGGCACATAGTTCTTTAATCTACACTCTTCTCTTTGTACCACCCTGTAATTCTTAGTGCTCTCAACTTCTGCCAGAGCTGGCTTTGATCTTTTTTACCTCCCTCCTTTAGTCTTTCCTCAAACGTTCTATTTCTCAAGCCGCACCTCAGGAACACATCAACAACATTGTGGTAGCATTCATATCTTCCTTTGCCAGCTGCATCTTATCAGTGGCTTGTTTCCACTTCCAAATAACTTTAAATGCTTAACGGTGGTGATTTTAAATTATCTAATAACTGATTATTCTATATCATCATGCTGACTTGGAAATTTTAGTTACAATGCTCTCCTGATTTCAGTCTCCTGAGTCCAAGCTGTCCTTTTCAGTTTCAGAAATATACATATACTGTATTTCACCTTATGAATACCCATGAGCCTGTTAGGCATAAAGGCAAAACATCTTATCTGTGTTATCTGGAGATAGGACAATATTTTTAGTACCAAATCCAAAGCAAAAAGCAAAGAGCAAATTGCATAGAAACCTGCTTATTTCTGATAATCAGTCTGAGATTCAGAATATCACTACTGACGACTGTGTAGATCACCATGCAATAACTTAGGAGCTCCTAGGTTTGAGTTCCTGCCTCCCATGAAAGTTCACTAAGTGACCCTGGGCCACTCCCAGTCTCTCAGACTAAGTTACCTCAGATTCAGTTACCTCAGAGAGTTGTTGGAGGAGTGGAGAATGGTTTACACTGCCTTGGACTTTTCAGAGAAAAGGCAGAATATAAATAGCACAAACAAATTAAAGTCAAGTATGACAATATCTTTATCTCTTTTTGGCTTCTTCTCGTCATGAAAATGATACTGAATAACACTACAGCAGCCTGAGTGTTGCTATTTCAGTTTTTGGTGTCCTTGTCAATGACTAGTGGTGTTTCACCTTGGTGTTCCCATCACCTGGCCTTGGCAGAGGGATCCCCCCTTCAACTAACTAGTCAGAGAATATGTTAATGGTAAAGCAACCTCCGCTTTCCCCTAAAGACACAAAATCCCCTTCTGTGAAATAATCTGTAAGCATGGCTCTTTTTAGCCCAGACAGCTTAGTAGTTTATTACTTTGCATGATAGAAGTTTTTATATTTTGGGGTTGCCTATTGTTCTCAGTTGTGTACACCTCTGAAAATCTCACTGCAAAAGAGAACAGTTGGGGCACTGGAAAATAAAGCTTCTCCTGAACCACATTTTGATCTACAACAGCCTAAAACATGGTCCTGGGTGACCAGAGGAAAGGGTCTGGTTTGAATATTGTCCCTCCTGCACTGTCCCAGCAATTCCATTTTATAAAGACCACTATCTCCTTGAAAGGAAAAGGTCAGGTTATAAAACAAAGATTGACAGATTGTTCCTCACAGAATCAGGCTCAGAATAAACCCATAATTTTCAGAATACAACCCAATAATTCACAGACCTTTGTAAGTCACATAACTTGTAGTCCATTTGAAAAGATTTCCAAAAAGATTTCAGCTCCAAAGAATGATTGTTCCCTTTACGGATATTGTTTGTATGTCTATCTTATTTTCCTCCCTAAAAGAGCCTAGGACAATTATAAAACAAACAGTAACTGAAAATAGGTCGTAGTATTAATTAGAATGTGTTTGACAAAGAGTACAGTGTCCTAGGAATAAGGACTTACAGGCTTGTCTGCTCACTCGCCTGTGGCGAGTATTCATGGCTAAGATTCCCTCACAGATGGGAGGAGTTTGCATAGCATTTACTCTGCGTACATAATTAAAATTTATGAAAGAGTGAGACAACAACCTTTGCTTAAGGAGAAAGTGATGCTGCAGGTCAAACTGTGGGGTATGTGTGTGAGAATGAAGATGACAACTATAATTCAAGGGAAAGCAAAGTAACAGATGGACGTGAACACAAACCTTCCAGATTCCCTATTGCACACTTTGATTTTTACTGAAGTGACTGCTGTCATCCTAGATACTTCGACAGCAATATATTTATGGCTGCATCCAAAGAACCTCTCACCTCAGGCAGTAGTTCTTCTGCCTTGGCCCCAAGGCTGAAGCACAACAGTTTCACGGAGAACACTGCTGAAGGTTAAACTGCTTCCCACAGCAGTGGAAATCCACACTGGAATAAAGCATAAGAACTGTGGCTGGAAATGTGAGCAGCAATTCTGGCTGAGATTGATTTCAGTCATTGAGTTGACCCTTCCTGCCAGTGCTCATCCACATGGAGAAGAAGGAGAAGCTACTCTGCTTAGAATATTTCTTCTAGTTTACCAATGGGTCGTTCTTGCCCTGGACCAAGGGACCTCAGGAGCTAAATGATGCAGGAGTACACACTGTTTGCCCAGAGGAAGGCCCAGTGGCCATGGAGATGAAGCCTAATTTAAAACCAAGATTAAACAGCAACCTAAAGGATTCAGTCTCTGCTAAATTATCGATATTCATATCATTAAAGAAACCTCCATTATACTTAAATAGTGGCCAATGAAGAATTATGGGATGCTTTTCATCCTTGCTTTCTTCTGAAATATGGGGGCAACTTTTCCCAACACACAGGATTTCAAAATCTATACTAAAAATGGGCCACTCTTATGTATCATCCAGTCTGCTTCATTGCTCCAAGATTTTATACAAAGGTATAAAATCTGAAAACAAAACATCACCATTAACATCAACATAATACCAAAGAAATGCACACTTGTGGTCACTTTTGTTCTCTTAAATAATTTGATGTATCAATATTACTGACATTTCTAATAGTATTGGCTACTATAAGCTACATATAAAGCCAAGCATTTGAGCTATGCTATTAAATGGACAGAATATCATTAAAGGACCAATTAAATGTGAAACTTAGACAAATCCAATCTCTGTCCGGCAAAACTGTCCACCAGTTTATACCGATATAGCTGCTGAAAAGCTCATAGTTACGCCTTCACCCAAAATACTCCCTCAAATAATTAAAAAGATAAAAAATGTCTTTTCTGGAAGATATTACAAGAGAAATTCAAAACCAAGCAAATGGCTAGCAAATTCTGAGTCCTTTTGTAAGGACATTTCATAATCATTATATCATATAAGGTCCCAAGTAGGAATGTGCACAAATATTTTTTGTGTTCAATTAGTATTGAATCAAGTGGGGAAAAGCTTGTTTGAATATATCCTCTTTGAATGTGCTAGGATTTAAATTTGATCTGAATGTTTGATACAAATCGATTCCCCACTATGAATCCTCTACAAATCCCCTACGTATCCCTTACATGAATCCCCAACAAATCCCCTACACATCTGCTCTGAACACATCAAATCCGCTCTCAATCCATTTTGAACATGCTCTGAATCTGCTTTGAATCCACTCCGGATCTGTTGCAGATGGGACTGGAGCAGCCACTTTCCCACCTCCCCAGGTTCATGAATGTAATGAAGCATCATATGTACTGAAACATTCAGTTTGAATTTTTATGTCAACCTTCAAATCTACCAACATTCAATTTGAACACAAATGTCCAAGTTCAGATGAATTCATATGAATTTCTAATGTGGTGAAAATTTGTGCACATCCTTAATCCAAAGTATATGGCCGGATCCGAGGAGGGATCTGGCCTCCTGCGATGCCAGTGCCACCCCCAGAGCCACAGGACTGGAACATGCAGCTGCCAGTCACTGAGCATTTCCGCCATTGCATGGCACACAGGGGAGGGGCTTTGGAGGCAGCCCGGCCTGCTTCCGCCCTCTCCAAGATGGCAGCCACCAGCACATCCAGCCCCTTGTCTCTCCGTGTGTGGAAGCATCCTGCTTCCGAACAGATTGAGGCAAGGGGCTGGATGGAAGACCTAATTTTTGAGGTCTCCCCGGAGGCCGAATCTTTCGGTGGCGAGACCCCATTAAGAGTGCAGAAGCAGCCGCCTCGATGGGTCCCAGATCCAGCCTCCAGTGTGGAAGGTAAGTCCTGTAAGTGTCTTGTATGTGTCCTGTATGTGTTCTAATTGTGTTTTAACAGCCTGTGCAGAAGCACCCTTAGTTGCAAAGGGATACCATAATCTTACTTGAACACAATCTTCTTCAGTTTGTCTTTTATTTCTCTTTTGGTGAAAAATGCATCCAAGGGGAATTCCAGGTGAGGAGTGCTGCTGAACTGTATGGCACCCACCCTGACCTGAAAAGGTAAGTAAGTACTATAAGAAAAATACACTTTTGTGTGGTCATTTCTATTTCTAGCAATGCTCTAAGTATTACTACTACTACTACCTGAAATAGGGGATGAGGACATGTTCTTATACCAGCTGAATTTTTTGTTTTCTTTTCTCCCCTACATTAGTGTAACTCCCAGATTCTGGCAGCTTGCAAAAACAAGATAGTTATCAAATTCTGGGTGTGCAAGCCATATTTTGTCCAGTTACGGTGGCTGTATGTCTTAGTTTACTGACAACAGCCCTCTGTTTATAGCAATGTCTGCTCCATGGATGATTCAAATATAAGTCTCCCTTCTCTGGCCACACATTTGGTGCTGGCCCCACCTCTTTATGCTACCAATTGCCAATAGCTCTGGATCCAGAAATGTTTCTAGAGGCTTGCATGTAAGATATAAAAGATTTGCACAAATGACCTGCAATGTGATGTTTTCACACCACAGTCTTTGAAAGCCTGTGTGGCACTTCTCTCCATCCTAGAAGTTGGCTTCCACATGGTCCTATGGATCCTACCAGCTAGCCTCACAGAACCCTGGCTCTGTGCTCCACCATCCTTCCTGGGAGGCATGGCTCACTCAGGTGGCTGCACAGACCTCTTGAAAACATTCAAGAAGGAAACCTTTTTAAAACAGTATCCCGTGGGATTCTGGGCTTGGGTCTGCTACACTTGCCGCTATGCCGATTGGAAGTGGTGGATGCAGTGGTATGCAGAGCCCAGCAACATTCTCACAGTCTTTGTAAATGGCCCACATCTGGATCCATTTCAGGGCACACTGTGGAACTCCTCTCAAATTTTGAATGTAGATCAGGACCGATGGCTGTGAGCATAGTCTGGCCCTTACATTTCTGACCCCCTTGGGGTCAGTGATTCTATGGGTCATGGTGGGTGCAGAAACTGTTGAAGTGTCCTGCAGCAGGTGACAAGTGTGAATGGGTTCTGTACCAACTAGAAAATGATGTATTTAAAAAACAACAACCTTGAAGGAAATTTTAAAGTTTACTGAATTTTATAAAAATTAATTAAGCTAAGCAATGGCTTCTTTCCAAGTAGATATATATCATGCTATATAGGAGCTAAGCTTTCAGATCATGAATATGACAACCAGACTCAGATTTTGACACTCTCAATGTTCTTTCACAATCCCAAACATGTCCTCTTCTTTGGGATTCATAATTATTTATGTTGCTATAGCTCCACAGTTATGTTAAAGGCCAAGTAGCCTCTCTACACAAAGACATGAGTTAGATTTTTTTGGTGCAATCACAGTGTCAGATAAACAGGCATTCTCACCCTTTCTGAACTGATGTCCAAAGCATCACAAAGCTTGATTGTTAAGTATTTTGATCTTTCGAAGTTTCCTTTTCCAATGCTATAAGACCCATCTAACAGGAACAAGACATCAACTGGGGCAGAACAATTTATTACTAGGAGAAAACAGAGGTAATTCGTTAAATACAAGGAAGTAGCATTAAGAAGCTGCAAAGGAAGATTTGCAGAGAAGAAGCAGACATAGACATGATATAAAAAACAAAACTCACTAAAACATCTGAGCAGTAAATATACTTTGGTTTCCAGTTTCTAATGTTTACAACATGTAGGTAATGTCTGTAATGAGTGAATTCAGACAACTAGCAGCTCTACTAAATATATTGGATGGTCTCAGTTGTCTATGATCACCTGACACTGTAAATATTAAAATAATAAATAAATAAATATTGCCTCAAAATTACAATTAATGAGGAACATGAGCAGCACACTGCTATTGTCCTCATGCACTGTTTATGGTCTATACTTTGGCTGCAATCACGGAAAGTGCCTGCTAGATGCCTGGAGGTCACGGCATCTATATGCCAGTAGTGCCCCCCACCCCAGACTTGTAGCACTCCTCCAATGTCCTTGGCAGCTTCCTTCCAGCAAAGTGGGAACAAGGATTCCAAAAGTTCCCCATCTTCTGGAGCTCATGCTGCCACTGTGTAAGTACACAGCAGTCACACAAGTGTCTTCCTTGGGCCATGCTCCATCCAATTTTTTTTTTCATTATGCATTGAGGACTTTCTTCTAAGCCCATTCTGGTGCAACAAAAAAGACATCCAGGTCCTCTCTTCACCTGGGAAATGCTTGTTCTCTGGCTTCAGTGGGAACAAGGGGGTGAGGTGCAGAGTGTAGGTGTCTCATGCTATGCCTCTGGGGTAGGAGCAAGTGCTTCTGTCCGTAAAGACCAGCAAACACATTTCATACAGCCACAGATGTTTGGTTGGCTAATAAAAGAAGAGTTACAGCACTAAAATTGTGCCAGAGGACAAGGACAAGCCATGCATCAAAGACGGAGAACGTGGTGCCTTGTAGGTGACACCCAACTCCAGTTTTCCTCAGCCCCTGCCAGTACAGGCAGTGACCAGTCTAAGGACATCTGGAGCTCCACAGGTGCTGTATGTTTCCTAATATGGTTCTAGTCTAACCAGCACTTTGCGGGGGATCAAGTCTGAAGCATATATTTGCCAAGGATTAATTGTTCTTTGGGTCTCAACTAATCTCAGGGTGGGAAAACATCATAGTAACTCCCAAGTACTTCCAAGAAGTACAAGTTATATCTGCTCTATTAACTGTCAAAATTGCTGAAACTTCTGTTAACATATCAAAAGGAGTAATCCAAGTGGCTTATTACTTTGCTATTTCCCTACTGCTGTAATCATACATATAATGTTTTAGAGACATAAACAAGCTATGCTACAGAGCCTATTTTGTTTCAGAGCTTTCTGTTGAACAATTTAGGCACACCCTGCTTTGCCTGAAGGCATCTGGAGAAATGGCTCTTAAGGTTCTACAAGCCTTAAGAACCTGTTAAATTCATCTGATCAAGCACTTGTGGTTTGAATGCAAGAAGTTTCACACAGTTTCATAGCAGGATCAGGCTAAGCTTTACTGAGACCGTGTCCTGGTGTTACCCCAGCATGAACAAACGTGCCCTCAAAGTGATTAGATACTGCTAGTAAAAGCTACGTGTTGTCAGGAGGTCAGATGAAGGTGAAGCTGTACTTTTCTCTCACACAGAATGCCCTTATTTGGCCCACCAGTTAGAATGTCAGACTAAGGCCACATTTATACAGTCATAGGAGCTGCCCCTGGGGTGACTGATGGTCATCCCTCCACCTTGAACTGCCACAAAGCTCCTTTTTCTTTCCAGAGGCAGAAAACAAGGCATTTGTTTTGAGCGTGGGATTTTTGCTTCCTGAGGATGCCCTGGCCCCTGAATTTGAACTGTGTGGCAGCCATTTGGACATGCAGCCTATATTGAACAGGGCTGTATCCAGACATCAGTTATTCCATTATATAGCATGGATATTCTGGAATATATAAGTTTTATTCTGGGATAGCCAAGGTATAAAGGCTGTATCCAGCCATGGCTTACTTTTCCACTATATTTGAATAAATAAATAAAGTCTGGATGCAGCCCAGGATGCATTGCACTTGCGTTTGCAATGAAGCAGTTGAGGCATGCCTGAGGCAGCTTTCTCCTCCTGCTGGCTCAACCTGGGTACATATAATTGCTGAATTCAAGCCCCCACATGGACATGAAAGCTCACTGAGTGACCTTGGACCATGGACATTGTCATCCAGCCGGTCCCAGAGGGATGTTACAAAGATAAAATTAGAGGAGAGGAGAATACCATGCAACTCCATGGAGACTTAAGGAGGAAAAAAAAAGAATATTAATGACTAAATAAATAATTAAATCTCAAATTTCAACTGCCAATGAAGAGGAAAAAAAGGAGATTTCATAAATGCAAGGGGAAGAAAAGGTATTAGAGAGTCAGCTTTTTCTTTAAGAACCAGACAAGCCAAAGAAAACCAAAGCACTTACATTGGCCAGCAGCTGAAATTTTTTCCATGATTTCCTGGTTAATCTGTAGTTCCTGTAGGGCCCATGACACTACGGCTGCAAGATTAAATTGTTGTCAACAATATCAGCCAGTAATTGTAAAAATATCACTTCAAAACATTATATCATGAAAATGAAGGTTGTCCCTCCCTAAGATCAGCTAAGTTTGCCTTTCTGAAAAGCCCAAATAGAGGATGGAAGGTCCACAAATAAAAACAGGTAGAAATGAAAAGGTATGAGTGTTGCAATCAGAAGACGGCTGAAGAAGGTTTAAAGTGAAGGTGTGAACAGGCAAAATAGTGACACATAGCATAGGGAACATCAGTTTGAGACAAAATGGGTGAAAGTGAGTAGCCCAGGGAGGTGAGATGCCACACACCCCTACCGTAATGTAACCACTTTCCCCCTACTCACTGAAAGTGGTAATCTATTTGTAGAACAGGATAAACTGCTTTGATATCATCCCATGACGGTGGAGTTGGCATGGAGGTGACAAGCGTCCATTATGTCACCCCAATGCTGGTTCAAAACACTGAAATTTCAGGCCACATATGCTATATGCAGTTCAGCTTCCAAGTCTGCTTCCTGTTGATTTAGGCCATGGTGGATAGCATTTTGCCCAATCTACCTTGATTTGGGCTAGGTCTGGATGAAACCACAACTCCAAAAGAATGCAGACTATTTAAATAATTCCAACTTTTAACATCTTCCATTTCTCAGCAATGGAATTTTATGAAATGAAACTGAAGTTGCTTAATTTTATCTGTATTTACTGTGTTATACATCCTTGTCTTTTCATGTAGTTTCTGCTCATTTTATAAACTTTTGAAGATTCCAGTTCTTGAGATAATGGAATACTCTTTCTACACTGGCCTTTATTTTCCAGGACAAGCCCAGTGCAGAAAGGGCAATACAATGTTTTTAATACGGTTCCTTCAGCGTCCTGTTGCCATTGGCATAGATGAGGGAACATGGAGGAAGCACAACTTTGTGACTCTGTTCTTAGCAGGAATAAGAACATCATTGACTGATGCTTCTCACTGAGATAACAAATGAAATAACAATGTGACTTTCATATTTATGACAGATTACCATAGTGCAGTGGTTCTCAACCTGGGGGTCGGGACCCCTTTGGGGGTCAAACTACCCTTTCAGAGGGGTTGTGACAAGTCTCCCACCTCCCTTCCCTCCCACTTACGAAGCTGCTCTACCCCCGTGGTTGGGGGTCTCCACAACATGAGGAACTCCATTAAGGGGTCGCGGCATTAGGAAGGTTGAAAACCGCTGCCATAGTGCAAGCCAGAGCATGAGGAAAAAGATCAGATAGTAGCTGAATTCCTTTCCTTTTCCTTTTTTTTGCAAGGTTTCCACTGATGTCCACAGTGCAGTTACAGTTCTTTGCAAGATTGATAGTCATTTATAAAGAAAAAACTAACAACTGCATTTCATTGGTTCACGGGCCTTAGTTAAAACTGAGAAAGTTGCGCAAATTCAATTTATGCCTTCATAAATAATCAGCACTATCCATGGGACTGCAGTACTGCTGATCCTAAAAAAAGATGTGCTGCACTTTGTAATATACTACAGTTCTTTTGAGGTTGTGCACACAAACACAGCTTATAGTGGATGAACACAACTGCTTACATTTTATATTCTCCCTGCCATAATACGGCTTTAGGGTGTTTTTCCACTGTCACTAGAAGTACCCATTAAGTACCCATTAATGACATTTTTGTACCCATTAATGGGTACTTAATGGGTACTTCTAGTGACAGTGGAAAAACACCCCTAGATTTCAAAACTGCCCTGATAAGCAGTAGGAAGTTTGATCTGGGTCATCTTCTACTCCACACTGTACCCTACCTCCAGCTAAAAGTCAAAGCAACTCAATAAAATAATTTAAAACATCATTAAAAAGAGGCCAGATCCCATAGAAAATTAGCAAGGTCCATAGGACTGCACTAGCCAGGGTCAGGGAACACTAGATTTGCACACAAGACAGTATTCCCCTTGAGGAATGGTGGATGTTCTGGATGAATGGACCTTTTGCCCAGAGTGCTCCCAGGTCCCTGCCTCTTTTAAAACAAAATTTTACCTTGATAAAACAGAAAAGTCAATACTGAATCAAATGACGGTAGGAGGATCATGGTGAGAGCCCTAAGAAGGAAAAAAAAGGGGGAATGTTATTTCTATACAAAGGCAGCATTCTAACACACTAAACTTCTGACACACTAAACTTGAGTCTTCAATGTCCTGACAGTTTTTAAAGATTCTGCACCTTTTCTGGACTAAAATTCCTGAAAGCGAACTAAAAGTGAACTATTTAATGCAGATTAAATGCTTTCTCTGTCCTCTTCAGAGCATTATTCCCATTTCACTGTGCAAAGTGCGGACAAGTTTAGACTTCTTTTGGGGGGGGTAGCATACTTTTTTGGGTGCGCAGAAATGGGAGCCCTCTTCCTTTTGGATAGGAAGGACCAGGCTACACAGTGGTTTTCAACCTTCCTAATGCTGCGACCCTTTAATACAGTTCCTCATGTTGTGGTGACCCCCAACCTAACCCTAACCCCCAACCATAAAATTATTTTCATTGCTACTTCTTAACTGTAATTTTGCTACTGTTATGAATCGTAATGTAAATATCTGATATGCAGGATGTATTTTCATTGTTACAAATTGAACATAATTAAAGCATAGTATTTTCTGATGGTCTTAGATGAACAAAGTTGCTTGTCTTCAGGCTGACCTAAGCACCTTTATTGAGGTACTATCTTTTTTGAAGTTTTTTTGATCCTCCTACATGTACTCCGCATGCTGGTGCTTATGATACAACTGTGAGTGGATTTGTTTTTGACTGTGTGCTACACTTCAGTGGTACCCCTGTTTGAATTTATGAGCCTCCTTATGCTGCTTTAAACAGTAGTGACCTTTTTGAATAAGCATAGACCTGGCTTCTGGCTAAGGTTCAAGTTTATGCTAGCAAAAACTTTCCATTTAAGTTGTGCATAGAAACCATTCTATAGCAACTTTCACCAAAGGCTGTCTCACTGGTATACCCTGATCTATGCATCAGTAGTTGAAAATTATCCTGTAAGTACTTTTTCTACTGACTTAAAGGGCGAATTAAAGCACAGCAGATCCTGAAGACATTAAATGTTCTCCAGATATCCTGGTATGCATCCTCTTTAATATTTAGATAGGCATCCATTTCTGCCTATACATTGGGTTTGTTATCATTAAATACTGGATGTAAACAGAGACAGATATAATATAGGGTGCACCCACATAGGTCAAAAATAGCATAATTGTGGCACTTCAATGGTGGGGTTGCTTCATGTATCACAGGGAACCCTACCATAGTCCAACTTTTTCATCCCTAAAAAAACACTTTTAATTGTTGCTGAAAAACCAAGCACCGGTAACAGATTTTCTAAGGACACAGTTACTTTTCTGGATGGAACACCAACCAGAGCTCCATCCAGGATGCATGTATGGGGGCTGAAACAGCAAGCCACACATGCATGAAGGTAATCATAGGCACATCTGGGAATTCAGTGGCAGCCAAACTGCCCAGATTGCATGTCACCAGAATGCACAAAGACAACCCTGTTTCCAGCAATGTCTAGATAAGAAGGAATATGAGTGAGGGAACCATACCCTGCATTATTGGTCTCTATTGCTATATTGGGCTGTAGTCTGGAGGCAGCCTAGGTCTGCCAAAGGAAGCATGGAAATGTGAACCTAATTGTTATCTAAAGCTCTTTCTGAACTTACCTGCCTTTAGTTGGGATCAGTGGTCCAGAATAGCCAGGTCCACTGATCCCAACTACAGGAAGACATGAGCTATGGTTTGCTGCTGAAGCGCACTTATCCAGTAGTCTTGAACACAAGAGGCAGATTGGTTGGTAGACTTGACATGTCTACCAATGGTCCAGATTAAGTTCTCTCTAAGTAGGATCACACTTTGTCTAATGCAGACAGAGTGGAACTATGTTTGTGTGTGTGACCTCATAGGTTTGAATTAATGTGAATATAAGACCTAGATGTGTACTACATGAACCCTTAATCTGCATGAAGGGTTTGTGCAGAAAGGGCCTAAGACTATTTCCACTCAGGTGGCAGTAAGTGCCCAGTTGTGGCCTCAGGGTG
This sequence comes from Aspidoscelis tigris stejnegeri, assembly GCA_023333525.1. Classification (NCBI taxonomy): domain Eukaryota; kingdom Metazoa; phylum Chordata; class Lepidosauria; order Squamata; family Teiidae; genus Aspidoscelis; species Aspidoscelis tigris. The sequence continues at coordinate 63,922,997 of JALMGA010000002.1, read as the reverse complement.
CAGCATCCAGATGTTTGAAACATCAGTAGGTGTAGGGCACTCCTCTGAGGGCGCTTATAGGCTGGCAAGCACTCTAGGCTGCGTCATCCCCACAAAAGGACACTGAGGGGACCTGCCACAGCCATGGAACTGATTTACCCAGTCCACTGCCCAGATGGAAGTATTTTTCATTGCTCAGAAAATGGCCCATTCCAACATAACAGAAAATTCCCCGATGCCCTCTGTTAGAAAAGAGGACAACAAAGGGATGGGATTCACAGTATGTAGGTGTTGTGCACTCTGCCCCTGAGGTCGGAGCAGCACCTCTGCAGTTGGATACTACTCATTGAGTCATGGCTGGCTTGTGGTTGACCTAATTTTGGGCAGAGGCAGGAGACTGAACTGGCAACCCTCTGCCCTCCAAGCAGTTAGTTCTACCATTGACCTGCAAATCTTTGCAGCCTAATGGTAGATCTTATGAGAAATTTTCTGTTATTATTTATTTGAAAGTTTTAAAAGGAAAATAATTGAGATGGTTCAGATGCAGATACAAAAGCATAAATCCTTTTCGTGTAGTTTTATCTGACAAGAATAATTTCAGAGCAAAATCGAAATATCCATAAGACCTTATTTGAACCAGGAATTGTGGACATCTGACCAAAGATAGGTCAGCCAGTTGGCATGGTGGGGGCAAGACAGCAGCTGTTAGTCTTTTTATCTGCCTCAGCCATGTGCCAGTTGAATACTGGTGCATGATGTGGTCAGAGGAAGTGATATATCCATGAAGACCTTAACCACAAACCATTACAGCCTTATACCTATTTCAGATACCATAGAACTTCATTTTCTCTTCCCGTTCACCAGACAATATGTTTTTCATTGTATCTATAGATGGAGGGATGAAAAGAAGTTCCTGTGGGAAAGTGCACTCTTATTTCCTTTCTGAACACAATCTGCTTCTCCCTTTAGAATACAGGAATAGTCTTTCTTACACTGTGTGTTCGAGTCTTACACACTACCCAGAATGCCATTTCTGGCCATTTTCTGGCCATATGGAAGACTGGGAAAATCACTGTTGGCCACCCATCTAGGGTGGCCCACTTCTTGTCAGAGGTCACTTCCTGGGAAGCCTTATTGAAGTACTCTGAGGACAGTTTTTCAGGGGGAACGGACTCCTAGTCACCACTTGGATGTATACAAAGCTCAAAGGTTGACCCTATGAGTAAAAATGTAGCCAAATTGCCAACTGTACTGAAAATAGGGTGAGTGTTTGCCCATAGTTCTGTCCACAGCAATGATACCAGGTGCATTTTGGGCAGTTGCAGACAGCATTGTGCCCCAAAACAGCATTCCTCTGGGTTCCGGAGACATGTGTGGAAATGTACAGCCCACAGCCCAAATGTACCTTTTCTAGGGGGATGTTTGGATATACTGTACTCTTACTGCGTCTTAGTTTACTATCAAGAGTAGTGAGGTATTTATTCTGCAGGTGGAACACAAGATTATCCCAACATTTCCTTGGCATTGGGAATCTGTATACATTCTATTGTATTATTTATATAATTGCCACCATCCTAATAGTTGCTTCATAAATTAGATAGTAAGTTACTTTAATTTTTGTAAGAGAGGCACCATTTACTTTATGAGCTAAAAAGCTGCATCTAGTGCATGAATAAACAGAATATGAAACTAAAAGTTACTGATGCTGTATCTAGACAGGGTCTAAATCATGGGATTAATCCAGCATTATATTGGGATTGCCACACTAGGTATATCAATAGCTACTAGAATGAATGCCTAGGTACTTCCCTCATGTTGGAGAGACAGGCAGGATGCCTCTAAAAGTCAAGAGCAGGTGAAGGTTTTGCCTTTGTCTTCTGCTTGCAAATGTCCAGAAGCAATTGGTGAGCCACTGTGGGAGACAGGAAGCTGGACTAGATGGATGATGGCCCAATTCAGCAGGGTTCCTCTTATGTTATTCCTATATTCACTAAAGCTACTAACACCTTCCATAAACCTCGAGTACACATATTATTCTCCTGCTATCTCTTTTAGTGTCACAACAACCCCGTGAGATGTGTCATCCACTCTGCCTTTTTAGACATGGCAAAACTCCTCTGAAGACTGAATTATAACATCAGCTACTGTTTTTCATAAGAAAAATCTGAGGTAATAAATATAGCACACTCTGTGGAGAAAAATATCTTTAGATTTGTTCACTTTGTAAGTTTTAGGAACGCTTTATGCTCTGTGGCTTCAATTCATTAATTTAATATTTGGTTTGGAAGCAAGTCTATGAAATCTTTCCTTGCAAACCAGGCTTAATTTATCCACCCTTCCGCACAGTCTCTCCCTAACTGTCTTTGTAAAATCCCAGCTAAGCTGATGACCAATAAAACTGAATAAGTCACTGTTATTCTCCCCATCTTGCTTGCATAAGTACACTAGTAAGATTTTGATCTGTGCATAGTTACTGGAGATCCTTTTATAAAGGAATTTAATAATTCCTGTTCTGATGATAGCTGTTGAATTTAGAATCATAGAATCACAGAACTGTGAAGCTGGAAGAAACAACAATAGTCCAGCCTCCTTAAATGTTCACACACAAAAAAAAAAATGGTTTAATTTACCAATGCTTGATTTTCCCCCCTGCTACCTTAGTTTGGTTTTGATTCTTCAGAAGATAATAGGTCAATAGGTCAAAAAAAAGTGGTTGCCCTTTTGGGGTGGGTAAATTCATTCTGAAAGGACATAACAAACTGACAAAAAACAACCAACCTATCAATCCAAAAAGGCCCAGTAGGTCAAGCATGATTCTTCTCCTTTCTATTTATTCTTATGTCAATCATGTGAGGTAGATAAGGCTGAGAAGCAATGAATGGTCCAAAGACACCCAGAATGCTTACATGACTGTATAAGGATTCAAAGCCAGGGTAATTCCCAGGTTCTAATCAGTGCAGTGGCTCAGCTTTTAATCTTTTCCAGTCATGCTGCTTATAGTAACTGGAAATTCCATAGCTGGATCTCTGGAGTTTTCTACGTACAACGTTTACATTCTCACCCCACAGGACTAATGAGACTAACTCTCTGTTTAAAACAACTTCTCTTCTAATTGGCTCTGGAATCCAACCTGTAAGCCTCTCAGCAAAAGAGATGAGCATACTGTAGGGCGGTGATAAGATCAGCTATGCTTACAAAGTAAGCATCCCTTTTTAAAAAAACATCTCAGTTTATCCAGGTTTGCTTCTAGGAGTTGGCCTAGTTTCTAAGACTAAAGGAGATAAATATCTCTCCCCATTTCGCTGCCATGAATGGAAAGGTGACACCTCTCAACCAGTATTGAATATACAAACTAACTCTTTTTTAAATTTCTGAAGTGGAGGCAGCAGTTGCTTTCTTTTGATAAATAATTTAGGAACTGTCTTTTTCTCTGAAGTTTACCCAGTAATGTTTTATTCATTTACCTATATCTGTGGATGTTTTAAGATCAGGAAGAGTGGCTGGAGGTTTGCATTGCAAGCGTGGTCTGTCCCAAACTTCACCCAGATTTACCTGGGTCTCCGTGAAGTACTGCCGGTCCTGTGTGGGAACAAAATCCTGTTAAGACTGACAACATTTTGGCCCTCTCTCCCCCTTCTGTAGAAGTGTTCTGTCCACTAGTGAAAATTTGCTCACTATCCTTCTGCCCCATAAATCCATCCCCTCTCCTATGACGCTGAGGTCTTTTTCTCCTAATAATGACATACAGGGTAGCTTTGTATTTGGTTAAGGCCGCCCCACTTAGGAAATCCTTCATTGGGCTGAATGGCATGCTTTGTAAGGGTGACGGGGACATATTATAGAGATATTCCTATAAGCAATCAATTGAACTGCTGAAAAGAAGGTCTCTCATATTTTGCTTAAAGCTGAATTGCAGCTAAATGCAAGCAACAAGCTGTTCTTGAAAAAGTATCTATGCCTGCCAAAAGTTGGCTTTATCTCTGTTCACAGTGCTTGCCAAAAACTTATTTAGAGACCTATTGTTTGCTGTTGTCCTTCCTAGCTTGCAACTAAAGATGTTACATGTAAGTGTATGAGAAAGGCTGCTTGGATGTTGTATTCACACAGATTCAGCTTTATTATGTATAAGAGTGGCTTGATTTCTGCAATAAATCATAAAGTTATGATCATTATACTTTGTCTCATGTATCTTTAATCTATGCTTGCATTGCTTTGCTGCTTGCTTAGCTGGCTCGCTGCCCATATTGCTTATATTGTGATTATTGATTGGTATCTGATGCTTATGTGTTTAAGGTTTATTGTTTATCTATGGTTAGCAATGTAAATATTCACAGCACCGGCGCAGTGTACATATCATATAGCAATGAGCGTATATTATTGCTACACATATAATGATGACATATATACCATTTTTTATTCTATTCTTGTATGTTTCATCTCTATGTGATTCACACGATTTTATTCTTTGTACCTTTGAAACTCGATATGTTCAAACGGCTAATCAATAAAGTCCATTTTCATTTCAGTTCCTAAGAATGACACAGCCCCACTTACCTCTTCTCCTTCTCAGCACTGTAGAGAAAAGGAACAGGAGTTAACTCCCTATGAAGGGGAATCTGTGTGGTTTTAGGACATTTCACGAGTTTCATGGAAGGACAATTATCTGCTTCAAAAGGGGTGAGAAACTGTTTTCCTCCATTCACAGGATCAAAAAAGGCGGGACATTGCGGACAGGCTTTATCCTGAAGAGACCCCAGGAGGAAAAGGGTGAAGTTTGGCAATCTCTACCTGTTCTACCTTCAAAAAGCGCAAACTCGGGAAGAGTCCCCTGCTCTTATTTCAAACAGTAAGATCGACCTTATTTCAAAGAACTCCTGTATCACAGGGTCTGAAAAGACACTGCGGACGAGTCAAAGAGAAGACAACATTGCCGAAACCGGAGCCCCCCGGTGCAGAGCAGGAGGGGAGATGCAGCCGCTTAAGCGCCTCTCGCAACTCCACCCAGGGCGATGCCCCAGCAGGGAGGGCTGCAGATGCAAACGGATAACATGTATTTTAAAAAAACCGATTTAAAAACAAAGCTTCGTTCTCTTCCGGGCCTCCCTCGATCTTGGGTGTTTTTCCACTGTCACTAGAAGTACCCATTAAGTACCCATCCATGGGTACTTAATGGGCACGTCTAGCGACAGTGGAAAAACACCCCTTGTCTTCACTCAGCGCTCTCTTCCTACTCATCCACAATGACGTTGAACTGTGCTACGACGCCGATCGGCCGCGTTTCTGTTTTATTTCGAAGACGCTGCCGCCACACGGACCCAGAGGCGGCAGAGGCGGCGGAAGAGCGCTCGGCCGGGGGATGCCTCTCCTCGGAGCTTCGCGCCCGCCGCCCTGCCCTGCCCGGCGCTGAGGCGCCGCAATTGCGCTGCGCCAAGCGCGGGGCTTTCAACGCTGTGCGCGCGGAGGGAGGCGGAGGCGGCGCTCTGTGACTTACCCAAGCCGTTCCCGTTGCGCTTTGCAGAGAAGCCCCGAGACTTGCTAGGACAGAGGCGGGCGCGTCGGATCATGCCGGGTTTCTCTCCTGCGCGCGGACTGATCGTCGTCCCCCGCCCCCCACACACACACTTTCCTGAGCCACGGACGGCGCTGCAGTGCGAGCGGATAAGCTGTGCTGCTGCTGCTCGTTCGCTCCCAGGCAGCCCCGTAACCCCGTGGAAATCTCTGCCCCGACGGCAGCGGGAGCGGGAGCAGGAGCGAGGCGGAAGGACACTCGTTGCCTGTCATCCCCGAAGCCTTCCGCCAATCCTGGCCGAGGAGGGTGTAGCAAGAAACTCCTTCGCAGCCTTACCCTGGTATTAAAAAAAAACCAAAAAGTCTGACAAGGTGCCAGCGGAGTGGCGGGCTGCCCCGTTCCCGCTCGCCAACGCCGCCGCTTGGAAGAGCTCCGCTGAAACGAGGCAGCTGAGAGAGTTTTCCCCGTCCCTTGGAGTCCAGGAATGCGCGTCAGGAATGTCAACGCGCAATTGCGCAACGGGGTCAGAGCAAAGGGCGAAGGTGGCGGCTTTTGTGCATAAGAGCATCTCGCCTCGTTTCACCCGGGTCAGAGTAAAAGGCAGAATGCTTCGCGTTCAAACGAGGATAAGAACATAAGCGGAGCCCTGCCGGATCAGGCCACGGCCCATCGAATCCAGCCTCCTGTCACAGACGGTGGACCGCCAATTGCCCATGGGCATCGCAAGCAGAAACAAGGGAAAAACTTCTGCTCTCGCATCCCAGCAAATGACCTTAAGAGACATCCTGCTTGTCCCTCCAGCCTGAAAAATCTACTTAGGCATCCGTTCTAACAGCCATTGGTACATCTGTCCTCCATAAATTTGTGTGACTCTAACCCTTCCTTAAAGCCATACAGGCTGGTTGCTGTTACCATCTCTTCTGGCAGATTCCATAGACCGATGACCCTCTGGGTGGAGGGATACTTCCCCTCATTTGATCTGACTCTCCTACCCATCCCCTTCATAGAATGGCCCCTGCTTCAATTGCTGTGTGATAGAGGAAGTTTCTCTATCCACCTTTTCTATACCATGCATGATTTTGTATCGTTCAATCAGGCTCCTTCTTAAAGGCCATCTTTCCAGGCTGAAGAGGCCTAGACCTTGCAGTCTGATTTTGTAAGGGAGGTGTTCCAGTCCCTAAATCATTCTGGTTGCCCTTTTCTGCACCTTTTCCAGTTCCACAGTATCCTTTTTGAGGTTGGTGACAAGAATTGTGCACAATATTCCAAATGTGGCCTCGCCATAGGTTTATAGAGGCAAAATGACACTTGCTGACTTGCTTTCAATTCCCTTCCTAATTATTCCCAGCGTTGAATTTGCTTTTTCTTTTTCTTTTTTGCCACTGCTGTGCACTGGGCTGACACCTTCATTGAGCTGTCCACCAGAAACAGAGATCCCTTTCCCGGTGTGGTGAAAAGCTCAGCCCCCACCACTGTATAGACATAATTAGGAGTGTTGGCTTCAATGTGCATTACTTTGCACTTATTAAAAGTAAAGTAGACTGAAGCTGGATTAAACCTGAAGTGTGACCACAGCCCCAGAAAGGCAGTGAGTGCCCCTTCTTTTCCCAAGCCTTCTCTAATCCACATTCTCCATCACAGAACATTTATGAGAGGGGTGAGTGGCAGCCTAGTGTGTGAACAATCCCACCTCAGAGTCACCTCAAAGCTGCCTCAGAGATGCTTTTTCTGTTGTGGCGTCTGATCACAGTCTCAAACCTCAGGTAGATTGTCAGCCACTTTGAATCCCCTTAAGGAGGTCCTTGCAGGGCATGAAAACCAACTCTTCTTCTTATCCAAACGATGATAGGAAAGCAGGTATGGAAGGTTATGCAGTCTAAACAGTTTACTTTGGCACAACACCATTCACTGCCTGGCACAGATGACAGAGGAGCATACGGCTGGGGCTGCCATCAGAGATGTGGGACCAAAACCAGTTTGTGCCAATACAAGTTGGGAAGGTGACGGGTGTAATGAGCAGCTAGGGCAGCAGTAGCTGAGGTGGTAATAATTCTAAGTAGTGTCTTTCTATCCTGGAGGCAGTATCTATGAATCAATTCAGTGATATAAGTGTCCTCTATGAATTTGTTTAATCCTTTCTTAAAGCAATTCAGGTTGGTTGCTGTTGGAAGAAGAATGGACTAAGTAGCTCCATTATTGTGTAACCTATTAACGTTGAGCTTGCATTGATTTTCACAATTATGTACTGTTTACATTTAGTGATACTATTGTGGGAGCATGCCCTGCTTTTTAGATCTTTTTTGATAACACTGATTTATAGTAAAGAAAATCATGGTCTTAAATTTGATGGCCATGATACTAAATGTATGGTTAAAAACTTTTGCTGATTATGGCTGTTTTCCCACTGTCACTAGAAGTACCCATTAAATACCCATTAATGGGTACTTAATGGCATTTTTGTACCCATTAATGGGTATTTCTCGTGACAGTGGAAAAACACCCTTTGTTGCATTAGTGTGTGTGGATCAGGAGGCCCATGATCTAGATTAAGGGCCTCCTTAATCCAGATCATCAGTGAGTTCAGAAAGGACCCCTGAATTGAGTAAAACTGCAATGTTATAGACATTCTGTGACTGACAGGATAATGGGTTCCTGCCTGCTTGGCTAAACTGTTCAATTCACAGTGGATTTCCTCTCCCAACAAAGAAATTCATCAGCAGGGAGAACTCAGAATAGACTGAAGTGTTTTTCCACTGACCTCCCTTAATCCAGATCTAAGAAGATCTGGATCTAAGGAATGGGTACTTCCCTTAATCTGGATCTAGTAGATCCGGATTAAGGAAAGTACCCAATGTGTTTCCATGGGTAGTCTAGCACCCAAAAGCAATGGGTGCTAGCTTGCTTGCAGTGGAAACACCAGAGCACCCATATGGTGGATCCGGATCTACCCACTTGGAGCCTGCCTGTTTCCCCGGTGTTTTGGGGGACAGGGGGTGCAATCTCTGTAGATGCTCTGGAGAATTTTCGGAGAATCTCCATAGTGGCTCTGGAGAATCTCCGGAGCGATCTGCCGCAAACTTCGAAGATTCTCTGGAGCCTTTGACAAAGGCATTGCTTTCGCATGGGGTCCACTTCGGAGACTGTGCTAATCTTCGGAGCCGGCTTCAGAGGGACTTCAAAGAATGTGCACAGGCTTTGAAGTTTTGAGTTTTGGGACGCCCCCCATGGGTGCCCCCCCACCCAAGCCTCCTCAAGACCTCATTGCCCAGTTGTGGTGGAAACGGGCTCTGTATAATCCGGATTTGACCCCTTTAATGGGGTCTACACAAAATCTGAATTATAGGTCCTGAAGGACACATATGATCTGGATTTCCCCAGAATTGGTGGAAACAAATGTGGCTCTAATGGGGTCTGTGGTGGAAATGGGGTCATCCTTCTCTGAGCCAAATGGGTCCTTAATGGGGCCTTAGTGCTAGTGGAAAAACAACCCTGGATGACAAAAAAACATCTGCCAAATTACTATCCAACTGCAGCAGGTAAATTATGAATTATACCAAGCATAAGCAGAGTTTGGGTTTATAAACCAGAATCAATTTATCTGACCAACAGTTATGCAGTTTACGGCTTCTCATCAGGTCCAATCAAATTTTAACATTTATTAATGATACACTGTATATAACAAATTCACAGGTACAATTTTGGTAGCCACACTGTGGCTGTGAGCAAAAAAAAAAAAAAAAAGACTCAAGAACAGCAACTTGCTTAAAGGGCAGATAATTCTACAGCACAGATCCATATTTGTGTTTGGTCAAGCAGATCCAAAACAATAGTGAAATTTGCAAATAAAGGAATCAGAAAATAACATAAAAAGGCTCCGGAAAAGAATGGTTCTCTGGCACCAGACCTTGAGTACAGAAAATTTGGTAATATTTTAAGTTACAAATATTTTCTTTTTTAAACAGTAATTCCAATGTTCTTAATGACCATAAAATATACAATTTTATTCTAATTATGAACTCTTTAAGAAAAACACTGATTTGACACATCTTAGCCATTCCTCACTTTATAAAGTGCATCATTCAAATTTTTGCTCAGCATATGAATGATGAAAAGACTGATAAGAGAGCAAGTAATAGGAATAACACTAATAAGAGATGGGAAATAACAAAATTATTAATGACCAAGACCTTATTTCCAAATTAGCATATTTATATGTGTGGGCTTAAATCCAAATTTTGAGCAGTACTGAACTATAAACAGTCTTTTAGCAGTCTTTTAAAAGCATACACAGTAATGTCATCCACTACAGCAAAATTCTATTTTTCTAGAGACTTCATTATTCCAGGAAGTTCAGCTTCACCAAACCGATCTTTTAGAAGAAAATAAATTATCTTTTCCAGCTTTGCAACCTACCAATGGACAGAAAATCAAGGCAGTTATAATCTTGTGACAGCCTATATTCATAGTTGCATTTTTATATACAATTCTACTGCAGAAAGTAATGCAAGGTAGCTTAGGTTCACCATCACTGAAATTAAATAGGCAGCATTCCATACTGAAGAGGTGCGTATGTAGTTTTCTGAAATTAGTTTGGCTAAATGCTACATCCTAGCCATCCATATAACAACCTCTTTTGATACAGTTTAGTTGAATTCATCATAGGAATTTTTTTAAAAGCCAACATTCATATATCCAAGCCAAGCTACATAATTTGCTTTCACCTGTGGGCAAAGCATCTTCCACAGGAGGCCACCCTGATGGCTGCATCTCCTACAATCTCAGCTCAAGTACTGTACACTGAAATTCTGAATCTAATTTCGCTTGTCATCCAAGTTTTGCAAAATTCAGTGTTCCATTTGAGCGTCCGTGCAAAGATGAAATATATTCCCAGTTTACACAACTGTTTTATTTTAAGATATGTTTTGCCCTGCAAATTGTAAGATCTCAGAACCCAGCAAGATTAAATGGATAAATGGTCTCAAGACCAAAAATTGAGGTTTGTGAGGCAGCCACTAACACTGCCCTTCCACTGTCTGAATGGAGAAAAATCTGGTAACAGAGCACACCTTTGCTCTGCATTTTTAGAGCATAAGAGGGCCCTTTCCTGAAGACCACTGCAATACTCTTGAAAGTAAAGTGATGTGTTTTTTTCTTTTCTTGGATAGTTTATGTATAGAAGCATAGGTGATCCCAAAGCACTATGGTTCAATTGATCAAATTATCATCATGTTGTGTAAGAAAAAAGACATGAGCTCCCTCCTCTAAAGAGAAACTTTTTATTCCTGAAGAAATTCTTATCATGCTTTAGAGTACTTCTCAATGTTTCTCAAAACCAAGAGCCATTTCTTCATACAGGATACTGTAACAAACACAGTCCTTCACTAGAGCAACATAGTTTACAGCCCGGAGAAGAACAATTCAAATTAGCATGCTTTTGCTTTCCCTCTGATCTGACCACTTTCTTAACCTAAGATTTCAAAGAATCTTTCACAGTTTCATACATAAACCATTTGACTCTGACATGTAATAAGTGAAATTTAAAGAAGTTCCTGAACTTACTTGTGCTCTCAATTCGGAACAACAGCAATGGCTTTTTACCATACATTCTAAAGGAAACAAACGTGTTAACATTATTTCAATGGTATTAGAGATGAAAAAAGAAGACATTTTAATTATATACTAACCATAATAAATGCTTTTAAATGAGCAAAAACTACTTAATATGCAGGTGCACAAACAGCTTATGTTGGTGCAAAGGACTTACGATTTCCACTGTTGCTATAATGTGCCAAGTTTTCAAGCACTAGCTGCTCAGATATATTAAGGATGCCGTTTTCACTTTTCTTTTGGACAGTTACTTCATGAATACTGTCCTTAACATCTTTCACTGTAATTATTACACACTCATTGAGTAAGAGACTTCTGAGCTTCGCTGTTGCTGCTACAGACCAGTTTCCATCTAGTTTTGTGATTCCTAGGACACAGACAAGCCCAGATTACTGATGTGTCAAAACTGTTTACAGCAGTGGTTCTCAACCTTCCTAATGCCGTGACCCCTTAAAGGAATTCCTCATGTTGTGGAGACCCCCAACCACGGGGGTGGAGCAGCTGGGAGGTGGGAGGGAAGGGTGGTGGGAGACTTGTGCAAGAACTGCACTGCCAGACAGAGTGGCTTGGTGAAGGCTGACAGGAAGGTGAGGCATGAGAACAAGGAGAGAATGTGACAAGGCTGGGGATATGATGGGGTGAGGCCAGGAATGCAAGGAGAGATGATGGGGGAGGCTGGAGAGAAGATAGGGATGCAGTTAAGTATAGAGATGTGAAAGGGGCCCATAAACCAATTTGCCAAAGTGTTAACTTGCTGAACTGCCTGCCTTGTTTATGTTTTGGTCAACACTCTTTGCTAGGCAATTTAGGTTTGTAAACATCCTTATGTACATTTTGTGCTAAAGGTGTAGATACCATTTAAATATTTTTAATTAAATAAATAAATACATTTTTTGATCTTCACCAAAAGGCTGAGAAGCCTGGTTACACTGGTTTCTCTGCAGGTCATACAAATCTTTTGCTAAAGGTGCATATTATAGGATGCCACACATTTTGGCATACCAGTCAGATCAGACATGTTTACACGGTATACCTTAGGTCAGGGGTAGGCAAAGCATGGCTCGAGAGCCACATGCGGCTCTTTGGCCCCTTGAGTGTGGCTCTTCCAGCTTAGGAGTACCCTAAGTAAGTTAATAACTATGTACCTACATATATAGTTTAGGTTTTAAAAATTTGGCTCTCAAAATAAATTTCAATCATTATACTGTTGATATTTGGCTCTTTTGACTAATGAGTTTGCCGACCACTGCCTTAGGTGGTTTTAGAAGCTCAAAATACTTCTACTGAAATTAGCTTTTACTTCTGCTGTGTTGACTTGGCTTACTCATTTGCTAAGACCAAGAGAGTTTGCTAACGGTCTTTTAATAAGCTCAGTTAGGATTAAGACACGGGGGGGGGGGGGGGAGAGGGGATTTACTGGGAGAAATGTGAAGATTCTTTAAAGATCTGTTTGAACCTTAAAAATCTTACCAATGTATGATACTATATTAACCTGCTTTAGGATGATCATTTGTATCTCTGGAATTATAATTTTTTGAGTTTTTATTTTGTAGAGGATTTATATTTTGCATGGGTAAAGAAAATGAGCCAAAGTGTTCCCTTGGACAAACCTGTTTCCCTATACCAGGGAAATAACAGATCTGGATGGCATTCTGGATGGGGAAATATAATGTTCTGAGCCTCGATTTACTGCATAATATGGCATCCTAAAATGTATTTCTACTGAAGCCGTCTGAAATCGGAAAGGAAGGAAGGAACAAGACAGCGGCAGGCATTTTACAAGTTGCATTACATACATAAATCCAACCTATATCCCAAAGGCTCCCCATGAAATGTTAAAACACTAGCAGTGCCTATTTCTACCCCGAGATTTAAAGACCCCACAGTGAAATTTTTAAGTAGTATTAATAAAGAATTCAGTTAAAATCAAACTGTGTTGATTGCTTTGCTACCTGAAAGGGAGCACTTAAGTATTATAAAAGGCAGTTCCAAATACAGTGTAGTTATGGGCAGAAGCCTAGAAAATGGCAGCATTTCTACATTTCCATAGTCCGCATATGCAACTTTAACTTCTGATTCAGATATTTCTAGAACTACAGCACGGTACCAATTATCATCACCTAAAAAAGAAGAAGATTCCTGATTAATAAGCATCAAACTCCATAACAAGTATTTCTGTGACAGGCAAATTTTTACACTCTGAGCTACAGAGCTGAATTCTACACTGGACTTTTAGACGCAGTAGATGCAAGGTCATAACTAAATTCACTTTTCATACAAAACTACCACACTGAGACAGGAAAGATAAAGACACAGCAGAGTGAACAGCACTGCCCACCCTATCTCCTGAACATAGATTCATTAGCACATTTGGGCACATGTACTGCTTTTTTGTGACTTAGTTCTAGATAAAGCTTCCCTAGGGAATAGACGGTAACACAACGGAAGATCAGGCACTATTAGAGAAAAAATACCACTTCTTCTTGGGCTATAGGTCTATTATATAATAACTTTATTGTTTATTTCGGAAAAAAAGGTAATTACTGCAAAAACTGACTGCCAACTACATTTTTTCTTTTATGCTATTTTAAGCAGGTTAATAATGCCTGAAAGGCCCTACAAAGTATTTTATACAAGAAAAAATGTACAGTATTTACCCTGCTGCCTGAGAATGTATATTTTCATTCTAGGTGCTGATTTCAGATTTGGAAGCATTACATTTTACCACCTGATCAGTTAGGGCTTTCCTCCCCTACAATAGCATATCATCCAGCATGGCGATCATGAAATACTTAGGGATTTTAAATAAGATGATGTGAACAGCTTGGGTCTAGTCTCTTCATTTTAAAGAAAGAAAGAAAAACTGTTTTATCACCTGTGAATTTGGCACAGCAAGGTTCACCAACTTTTGGTTTAAACTTGTTATCACTCTGTGAATTGCAATAATCTCCAAGTTCAGACATTAGCTCATGGAGCTGTTGTGAATTCACTAAAACGAAGTGCAATTTATTAAGTAATCACTTAAAATAAGATAGTTCCATATATATCTCATTGAGCATTATGAAATAACAATTTTACAAGATAATAAAGTCCCTTCTTACGATAATTTAAACACTATATTTTTTTTCTTTTTAATAATGTGAGACTACCCTTGAAGACTGTTTGGAAACTGCAGCTGGTGCAGAATGCAGCCCTAGATTGCTGATCTAGACAGCTGGCTGGATGGACATCACACTGGTCTTAAGAGTTGCACTGGTTGCTGATTTGCTACTGAGCCCAATTCAAGGTGTTAACTGACTTGAGCCCCAAATATCTAAAGGAATACCTTCCTTAAGATCTGGAGGGGAGGCCCTCCCTGGTTGTATGACCACTTTCAGTAGTAAAAGGGGTGAGCACCTGGGAGAGGGCCTTCCCAGTGATGTCCCCTAAGCTATGGAATAGTCTTCCCTTTGAGGAGCGTCAGGCACCTTCACTGTACATGTTTAGGAAGGCAGTAAACACACACCTCTTTGCCCTGGCCTTTGGTTAAATGGGGATACACTTTCTCTCCCAACTTTCAGACACTGTTATTGTTTTAATATATACCGTAATTGCTTTTATATATACGCCTGTCCTGAGATCTTCGGGTATAGGACAGGATAAAAATGCAAATAATTAAACAAAACTTGAGTTTTAGCTTTCTGAGCCTTTCAATGCTAAATAGTTTACATCTTTTGGTCAGTTTTCTGTGGGGGATGTGTTGTTCAAACAGATACAGAACCGCTGGCATCTTCGAAGTGAGGTTTGACCCAAAATGAGAAAAAAATGTAATGGGCTTCAGAACATACTGTTTAATTCTGTCTTGTGCTCCCTGATCATTGTGTACATTAACTGCACGTCTCCCCATCTGGTGCTAAAAAAAGGGGACAAAGCAGAGCTTTCACACAGTGGAAAATGGGAGGTTGATTACCCCGTGAAGATCTGTTCTGGATGGATGACAGCAGACTACGACAGGATATATCCTGGATAGGTTGCTGGCACGACCAATAGGGGGCTCTCTTTGGTATATAAGGCAGCAGAGGCCACGTGAGAGCCAGCCTGCCGAAGGGAGTGTTCAATTTGCGTTATCAGAAATTTCTAAAATTGAGCAAGGGAGGGGCGTAGTCTGCTGTCATCCATCCAGAACGGATCTTCACGAGGTAATCAACCTCCTGTTCTCAGACAGATGCCAGCAGCCTATGACAGGGATGTACCACAGCTATCTCACTTGGGCAGGTACTAATTCCAACTTTGAGCTATCTCCCAGCTCTTAAGTAAGTAATAAAGCCTTACCTTAAACTACATGTTGTAAGACTTTTCTTCCAAACCCGGCATCCTGTGCCCATTTCATCCAGGCGATAATGGCATCTAAATGCGGATGCAGACGACCAGGTGGCCCCACAACAAATCTCCTCCAAGGATGTTGCACCTGCGTAAGCTCTGGACGTTGCACAGGATCTTGTGGAGTGGGCAAGGATGCCATCTGGTGGAGTTCTTCTGCTACTATCATAAGGTAGTGAAATGCAGGACTTTATCCATGAGGAAAGGACTCTGGGTGATGCTTCCCCCCCCCTCAAAGTATGAGGGGCGGAAAGAAATTTTTTAAAAAAGACTTTCTTATGTCCTTTGTCCTATTCAAATATTCCTGTAATACCCTTTTAACATCTAGGCAATGGGCTAAGGGATTCTGATCACTGGAACTGGAACAGTCTAAGGACGGTAAACATAGTTCTTGCACTCTATGGAATCTAGTGCCCACCTTAGGTTCAAAAAGGGGGTCTACCTGCAAAATCACAGAGTCCAGAGTGAAAACACAAAAATGTTATTGAACTGATAATGCAGCTATGTCCAAAACTCTCCAGGCAGATGTGATGGCCACTAGAAATAAAACCTTTACTGCCAAAACCTTCAAAGGACCTTCAAAGGTATTTATCCAATAGGTTCAAATGGAGGTTTAGTTAGTGTGTCCAAAACCATATCTAAGTCCCACGAAGGGAAACAATGTGCAGTGGGCGAAGTAATGGCCTTAACCCCAGCCAAAAAGGAGGAAATAAATCCACGCTTTGGGAGATCCACAGACCTTTGAACCTTTATGATGGCTGCTAATGCAAAAACTAGGGGTGGAGTGAACAGGGCTGTCATCAATCCTGGCTCCCTCCTCCTCTGGTGCTGAGACCTGGTCAGCTTCTACAGAAAGGTCAGTGTTATTAACAGTATTTACAGCATTAACAGCATTAATAACATTTACAGCACCATCCGAACACTTATTGATAGAACCCTTAGGTTTAGACATTTCAGAAGGGCCATGTGTTACAGACTCAACTGCAGGCTTAGTAACAGTATTTATAAAGAGATGTCTCTTGTAAGGCCGAATTAGAGGAGGCATTAGGAACCACATGATCCAGCCGAGCACCTCTTATGTTTGAGTCTTTAAAAGTTCCTTGTTCTTGGTGTGAAACAAGGCAGTGATGGTGCTTTCTCCTCCGCCTCCTGCTGGAGGACAAGGGAGAAGAAGAAGAGGAAGAAGATATAGTTAAAGGAGACCTTCTTTGACTCTTTTTCTTCTTTTTTGCCACCGCTTTACAAAGCTTCTTGGCTAATTTCAGTAGAAGCAATGTATTCGCCCCAGGGCTAGAACTGGAAGAGGCTCCAGACCCCCTGTGGTGCCTTCTCCTTAAGCATTTTGGCCGAGGCAG
The DNA here is from genome assembly GCA_023333525.1 of Aspidoscelis tigris stejnegeri. Lineage (NCBI taxonomy): Eukaryota > Metazoa > Chordata > Lepidosauria > Squamata > Teiidae > Aspidoscelis > Aspidoscelis tigris. Next base: position 63,906,188 of record JALMGA010000002.1, on the reverse strand, counting down.
GCTGCGTGAGGACAATTTTCTATTAGGATGGCACCCAGCCTCGCAATCCTGGCGGTGGCATTGTTGGCCGTGATCCGTCATGCTTCTGCTGGTGCTAGGCCTGCTCTGGGACCCATGCTGTGAAGAGGGGGACTCTGAACACCTGGCTGACAAGGCGTGGCCTTTTGCAGGCTTTGCCACCTGGGCTGGTTGGCACGCAGGAGAGGTGCTCCCCTCCCCATCTGAGGAATGGGAGGAAAATGACTGCTGCTTACAAGAAGGGTGCGTGTCAACCTCCTCAAGCTCAAGCTGGTGCCTGGTGGGGACTTCAGAACTTTCCTCTGATTCCCCCAAGTCAGATCCATCCCGGTCCTCCAACTCAGAAGTAAACTCAGGGTCTGAAATAAAAACAAGGGAAATACAAGTCAGCCCATAGGAAGGGAAGGGCCCCTTGCTCTGATATGGTAAAGGCTAAACCTCACCAGAATAGAGCCCTTACCTGAATGAAGGATTAGGCAGAGGGAGGGGGAGAAAAACTCCATCCTCGCAAGCGAGGGGGAGGCTACATGACCCTGAGGAACCGGCCGGCCACTGGTCATGGAGGGGAACCCCAGAAATTCAGAACTCCCCTCATCTGTCTGCCAGAAACCAGGATCACTTAACGAGTCTAAGGGAGCTCAAAGGGCTATCGGCCCTATTCTACAGCAAGCTGGGGGTTCCTCCTTGCTCCAGCCTAGGGGAAGAGGCTAAAACCTGCTCACCGATGTCTGATTATCCAGATGCGAATGAAATTGAACAAGCTGATGACATTGCGGGGTAAATCACCTTATACTCCCCTCGGCAATGACTGTAGCCAGCAACACGACCAAAGGAAGATTGGCTCTCACGTGGCCTCTGCTGCTTTATATACGAAAGAGAGCCCCCCACTGGTCGTGCCAGCAACCTATCCAGGATATAGGCTGCTGGCATGCATCTGAGAACACAGGTTTCTCTTTATATCTTAAACAGCAGCTGAGGACTAAAAGCGGGAATGAAAAGTTATTTTTGTCTGCGTCAACTGGGTAACTATCCACTGCACATCAGTTCTTGGTACGAAAGGAAACAAGTCTTTCAGTCAGCACCCACTTCCCAACCCAAACCACAATCCATTTTATATCCTACCTTTGACCGTTGTTGGTACAACATAAAATAGACTGGGAGTTATCACACCTAATACCTGGACAGATATAGATTCATCAACTGGAAATAATGTTGTTTTCCACTCTAGGTGTTCTGTAAATATTAGACAAGTGAACATTTTTTTCTAGACCACTACACATAGTAAAATTCTTGTGTTAAAGTCTGCAAAAACATGAATTAAGCAATTTTTAGAAATGGAACTTCTCTCATTTGAGCATGGCAAGAGTAATGTGCACAGTGGCTACGAACAGCTGTATTTATATTCTTGAGTTCCTCTGAATAAAACAGGACAAGAGAGTTCAGCCCTGCTGATCCTTCTGGTGCTCAAAGTGTGGCTCATGCCACCGCCACCCTTTAAAATTAAAAGTGAAAGTGATACTGGCTCCAGTAATCATACAAAGCGACTGCTTACTAAGCTGAAGCAGAAGGCACTTAAAAAAACAAGAACTGCAAACACCACCCTGGGTGGTGACCAATTTATTTGGAAGAACTCAAGAATGAACTTTCACATAAGTAACAACTGTTTATTCTCTGCGTCCTTAAAAATGGCAGTAGAGGGATATAGCAAAGCTCCCCATGAAAGTGGGATCCAGCAAGCACCCCCAATCAAGCTACAATATTGGCATAAGAACCCTGACCCCTGCCAGCTAATCTGCAGGCCAAATGCCACAGGCCTCATGCCACAGGCCTCACTCCTACCATGTCAGAAACCATCTGCTGGAACATTCTCCTGCCAAACTAGGCCAATCAGTAATGGCATGTGAACACAGAGGGGGATATACAAGTGGCCACTCTGCAAATCTCCTTCACTAATGTGTCCCTCCAAAAAAACAATGTGGTTATGGCAGTCTAGGTGGAATTGGCCTGAATCCTACCAGGAAGGTCCTCATGCTTCACCCTATAGGCAAGCATGATGCATGCCCAGATCCATAACCCTATCATTCAGAGGGAGGCCTTCTGCCCCAGAATAGGTGGATAAAAACTCCAATAGGCCGGAGGACTCTCTGAACCAGGCAGTATGGTGGAGACAAGCCCTGAGGGCCTATGGACATACACCTTGTGTCACTCTCAGGGTGCTATGGGCAAGGGCAGAAGGACAGAAGAATTTCCAAGGACCAGTGGAACAAAGAGTCTACCTTGAGCTTAAAGGAGTGTTCCAAACCAAGAACCATGGACTCTGGAATTAAAGAGCAAAGATGCCCCTCCACTGAGAGGCGTTATAAGACAGAACCATCCAGGGCTCAAATGGGGAGGGGGTCTCCAGTGCTGACAGAACCAGATAAAGATCCCAGGTGGGATGTCTGTGAACTACTTGGGGAGTCTGGGCCTTAACCCCTGCAAGAAAGTGTTTAACTAAGGCATGAACCAGGAACTTGGAAACTGAGTAGAATTCAAAAATGACAGAGGCAGTAAAGTATGTATTATAGGAGCACCCCTTAAGGACAACTGCCTGGAGTAACTGGAGTAGATCTGAAGGCAGAAAAAGGGCTATGTGCTGGGCAATGCAACAAAGGAAGAAGACCTTCCCGGTGGTTTTGTAAATCCAGGAAGCGGAAGCCCTGTGGGTTACTAGAATAGTGGAAATTACAGCACATTTTCTGATCTTTAATGGGCATTAGAGATAGCATAGGAATAATAATGGCCCCATGCTACTGTATTTAAGTCACAAAACCTACGTTTTAACAAACAAACTTTTATGTATTTTCATGTTACTTTAAAAAAGTTAAGATTACCTTGGAAACGATTAGGTAACTCACTTGGCAGTTCCTCTTTTAAAGCCAAATGCTTATTAATCAAAATTTCACTGATCGCTATGGGGGTATTGGTGGAATTGTCAACAAGTTCTACTTCAGCACCATTTGCAGTTAAAGAAACTACTGTGGCTTGAAGTTTTTTCCCAGCTGTGCACATCCGAAATGCTGTTATAGCTTCCATGGTCCATTTCTTACTTATAGGCTTTACACCTAAGGAGGGAAAAGAAAATAAGTGGTTTCTGATTTATTTGTGGATATTGCTCTGAGATTCACAAGTGTAAGGATTAAGGAAGGAGTTCTACTGGCTGATAGTAACAAAAACCTTTACAATAGCAAGAAATAGGCTGGAATAGAGCAGCAGCAACAAAGATACAGATCAGAGGAGTTTGTTAAAGTGTCAAACTGTAGCAAGTGGGAAAAGACAAAGGTACCCTGAAAATTGGATAATTTTATACACTCCTGAGTAACAAGGTAGCTACATCCCTTTAAACTGAGTTGAAGAGATTGCTCAATTGAATGGCTTGTAGTGGAAGTCTATCAGAGGGATTTAAGGATGGTTTAGCTTTGCTATCATACCTGATCTAAAGCCCAAAACCAAACACCTTCCCAAATCACTCTCTAACTCATCTATGAATGCCTGTTTGAAGCCCCCACCCAGCCTATCTATGATCTACCCTTGCACTAGCTAAATAACCTAAATAACAAACAGGGCACAAGAAAGGAGTTTCTACTCTTGGAGGTTTTTCTTCTTCACCAGGTTGTAGGGGAAGCAGTCAGAAGAAAGGGCTCTTGCTCTCAGATGGATATCTGCCCCACAAAGGATCCAAAGCTAGCCTTACAAGGCTTTCAGAGAGAGGGTGTTCTCTACAGTTAGAGGCTTAAGAGATAAATGGAGGCAATGGGAAAGTGGAATGCTCCACAACTGCTGGAAAGGAGCAGCTCTTGCCCCATGGCTAAGAGCACAGAGGCTCGGAAGGTTCAAACCAGGTGGCGTGGAACCAAAGGTGGGTGAGGAGGACAGAAGGCTTCCCTTTCATTTTGGATATACTAGCTAAAAGTAGAAGAGAGGCAATCTCTTTGAATGACTTTCAGCTAATAAGAAGCTGTAGAGAAGAACAGGAACAATATTTGGGAAGCAGGGAATTTTGTAGAATATTCTTGTTTGTGAGAGTTTTCAGGAAACTTATTCTCAGATTTGGAAAGACAAATTAAAAACCACAAATCCTTTACAACAGTCCTCTGCTGCACAGAAGCATTATAAGACAAAATAAAATGGATCAGACCTAAAATGGCACTGAGTTGATTTCAAAACTAAAAAAATCTGGACCTTTCACTGGTACATTGTTCATGCTTCCTAGCTGTGTGATATGAGGGGAGAGTGAACGGGGGGACTGATCTACCCTATGACAATGTCTCCTTATACCACAGTGGTTCGAATGCTGAATGCTAAGTTGGAAGGACACTGGCTTGGCATCAGGCTGGCAAAAAAGGTGCCTTTACTTTGTGGTGGATTCACCTAAAGCAAAACCCAGAAATGGCTTATGAGATTTCTTCTCTGAAACAAACTTCTGTATGTCCATACCAGGGAGATATTAGGCCTTACACCTTCTGTGCCATCTGAATTGGGAAAATGTACCATGGCCTAGAAACTGGCTCATTAACCTTGCACCTAGATTTCACTAACTATGATAGCACATTAATTTGTAAAACTTTTTTTTTTGTGGTTAACTGAATTTCTATACTCATTCAATAACCAAAGGTGCTCTGGTAATTATATAAAAAGAATAAAAATGTTTCCTTAAAAATAAAAATAATACAGAACTGAAAACAAGCTGGACATATCAAGCCTAGGTGAATAAAACATCTTCACCAGCACCTAATGGCATACTTCTTACATATGTGAAAAACTGTTACCTGCCAACCAGCATTTGACTGCTTGAAATGGAAGCTTCATAAATGGAAATGGAATCTGTCTGATCTTATCCAGAGACACCTTTTCACTGTTTCCATAATCTACAAATAGAACTTTAATGGCTTCAGATGAACTTGTTTCTTTTGCTACTGCACGATACCATTGGTTGTCACCTAAAATAAGAAATCACAAAGATGTCACCTAGGCTGAGTTTAGCTTCATGGTGACTACATGGATTCATTTACGTATCCATGCAGTTTTCATGGCAACAACATATAAATGGTTTCAGAGGAGATGCCAGGAACTGGACCTGACTTTGCATTATCTTAGGCACAGATGTGAGGTAGCTCCATTCTGTGATGGAATTTTGAGAAAACATTTACATTTACATATTCTCCTTCAGAGCGAGGTAAAAAAAATACAACTCGTAGGAAGATTCCCTGTGTTTCCCCAACTATTATTTGAGGGAAAATAAAAGATGAATGGGCTGCTTGGGTAGAGCTGTGCATTAGTGTTGGCTGGTACTGGGCCTTACAGCAATAAGTGGGATGGGGGGGTTGTGGGGCACCATTTCTCTACACTGGGTGGTCTGCAGTGATTTATTAAATTAGTTGAGGCTTGAAAGTTGTTAAAGATGGACTGATTTGAAAGATGCCTTCCAGAAGGAGTGGTTGTCCAACTCAGAGGCCACTGCTTTCATTATGTGTGGATATATTTGTGTTTCCTATTTTTAAGATTTCACAGTATTAACTGATGACTCCTGGGCTATGGTCACACTTAAGGTTTAATCCAGCTTCAGTCTACTCTCAGAGTGAGAAAACACATCAGCGAAGTGACAGGCTGTTTTCTTTCAGAGTTAAATAACTCAGAAAATTCACCCTTGGGATAGACAATTTGGAAAGAAAATTACTGCTCATTTTGCTGATGTGTTCTCTTGCTCTGAAGGTGGACTGAAGCTGGATTAAACCTTAGGTATGACCACAGCTCTAGACAGGTAGGTCAAAATTTAGGGGAAAACTCCAAACAGAAAGGATCAATTCATTATTTGACTCTGGATACTTAAATATTCTATCTGTCCTTTCACTCTCATGTTGCTAATTTAAAAGCATAAACTTTGAATAGGAGTCTATGTCACTGCAGCTCCAGAAGACAGGCAAGGCTGGTCGGCCTGACACTGTGTTGATAATGTAATAAAAGCCATAAGTTGTAATAATATAGCAGGGAACTATATGTCAAAATCCTGACCCAGTTTTTATGCAGGCTGACAATCTAGATTGGAGGTATTTCCAAAAGCATAAATAAGTTTGGCACCAAAATTTTAAAGAGGCTTCTAAATGTTCTAAAATATGTTCCCAATTCAGTTAATTTGCATTCCTGAAACAGGCCAATACCCTCTGAGGCCAGAACCTGGATAATGGCAATTACATAAATTGGGAAATGATATGTTTATCAGTTCTTGGATGAAATTACTGGTCCAGAAGGCTTTACAAAATTCCTGATAAACTTACTATATTTTCATCAACTAAGCAGAAACTGTTTGTGCTCAAATGAAGCAAGAGCTATGGGACAGTTTGGCCTGAAAGCTAACTACAGTGGCAAACCCATCATGCTCATTATAAAATGAATCTTTAATTAAATGGTCTTTGCTAAAGCTCAATTAAACATTTTGCTAAAATCACAGCTGCACAAAGAATCTGTCCTTGTAATAATGTTCAGGGGCAGCAGCATAATGTGTTTTGGAAGATCGTAGTTTTTTTTAGACAGCTAGAAATGAATTTATTTACTTAACCATAAATAAATTCTCAGGTAAAACGAATACTGAATATTGGAGAATTTTGATGTCTAATATTTTGCAAGACATCACAGGCAAACAAGTCTGAGGTTTTCCACAGTGTGTGGTCCTCTACTTTCAGAAGTCCTAGCATGTGGCTGGCAGCTTTGGCCTAGCATAAGCTAGCTAGAAAGTGAGGTGCAATGGACCAGCTAAAGCTGTAGTGTGATTGTGGGGGCTGGGCATGTAAAAGAAAAGGAAAAAGCTAGGAGACTGGGTACAATCTGAGGGAGGCTGGTGTTTGTGAAAGGAGAAGAGGGAACTAAACTGAATCAACTGTTTTGATTAAAACGCTGCCTGATTTGGTTCAGTACCAGATGAACCCCTCAAATTTGAGGGAGGTTAATTTGTGTACAAGAGCTGGATTTCTTCTGAACCAGTTCTACATATAACCAGTTTTATACATCTCTACTTCCAATATAGTCTAAGTAGATTGAGTGCTAGAGGTATTGCTTGACTATAATTCTATTCCGCCTTTGAAGGTTTATTCCAAAAGATGTGCTGAGGTAATGTTACTCAGTAGTCATTTTTTGGAGCTGTTTCCAATTTCCCTATTTAACGATGTTGCTTTGAAAGCATTTGTTACTTTTTGCTTGATTCAAGTGAGGAAACCAGACAAAATGAAAGTAATGCTGTCTGATGATTCATCCAGCCAGATGAATGACATACTTTCAACATGTGTGTGTGGAAGTGATTCCGCAAGGGATAAAAATGCTCTGTCCACTGTCAAAACACCTCCTTTCCAATGCAGTAAGTGGGAAAGCAGTTCCCTCTTGGCTTTTTATTTTTATTATTTTTTAAAATACTCTAATTTAAACTTAGAATAAAAACACAAATAATGTTTCTCTTCTGGAACTATGAGGATTGGCAGCAAAAATAAAATGAGGTAGAAAGTTAGCAAAAAGACCTGCAAGTTCCAAAAATAAGAGCAAGGAAATAAATGATTTTTTTTCCTTGAAGAAAAGAGTTAAAGTTGGGGGTGGATAAAAGTCATAGGGAAGGTCCAGTCTATTTCTATCTTTACTATCTGGTGAAGACATTCCCTGAATTTCAATGCATCTGTTTTGCAGAAACAACAACAGCAAACTGCTTAATGAACTATTGTACAAGATTATCTGACTTCCATCTTATATCAAATACAGGAATGATTTTTAACAAAAATATAGAAAAGATTACAGAAGAAATAAACTTACCAGAGAAATAGGCACAGCACACTTCTCCCTTTGTTATTTTTGTAATATCAGGAGCTGTTTTCTGGCAATATTTAGCTAAATGTACATTGAGTTCTTTTAGAGCATTGAAGTCTGAAAATGTGAAACAAAAATATTGACAATTTATTCCATGGAGAAAGTACAGATATTGTTAAAAGTTTAATCAGAACACTGTAGTTCTCTTTTTAGATGTATGATATGCATCCATTTTGAACAGCTACTTGTACAAGAATTCTATTAAGAAACAGTGCTGGTTTTAAACACAGCTAGTTATCTGTAATAATTCAGTAGGGAGTTGACTGTATTAGCTTTGTCCACATCTGCTAACTTTTAATTTTTAAAAAAGAAAAATGAAAGCATAAGTATGGTACAATGCTCCCCCAATCTTTCTATTACACAAAATGAAAGAGAATGTTTTTCAATTTCTTGCTTCAGAATTATGATGTTAAGGTACATCAGATCAGAATAATAATAAAAATAAGTACCATCATTATTTAACAACTGGCAATAGAACTTGCTGGGATGGTACAGCACACACACACCTACAGTTACCACTTGCTTAACTGATAGTGCGATCCAGGAAGCTTTGTTGGGACTTTGACCTGAAGGTAAAAACAAGAAAAATATGAAGCATCAAAGCTGCTTCCCCTGGCACCACAATAACAAATTAATGTAGGCAGAACAGGAGTATTTATGCTCTCGTCTTTTTAAGTTGTAGTGTTTCTATTATCTTTCAATGAACAATTTAAGTAGAAACTGTGCCAGTATAATGTAACTACACTAAGGATACAAAGGAATATGAAATATACTGTTTCAACTGCATCACAAGTAATATTTGTTAAAAGCAAGAGACAACTGTTCTTAACATCCATAGTCTTCATATATTGATTCACCACCTTCACTTTAAACCTTGTTCAATCCATCTTCAGTTCGGACTGCTCCCAGCTTTTTATTTCTGTTTTATTTGTGGACTTTCCACCGTCCATTTGGACTTTCCTGAATGGACTGAAGAAAGTGGACATAGGACATGCTACTTACTGTGCAATGCTTCAAGGGTTATAGGTGCTTTAGAGCCACTAATAGCTTCTTCTGTTGCATAGCCCAATTCCAAAAGGCATTTAGACACATTCTGTGTGGGTAACATAGATGTATCTGTAAGCTCCACCACAAATGAGCTTTCATTTCTGTTTATGACTCGTACACCAATCACTTTATCATTCACCAACTTCTTCATGGTGGAAGTCGCTTTGGAAGACCATGTTCCAGATAGAGGCTTTATACCTTAAAAGAAACAGAAGGTTTTTCCCCCTCCTCTTTCTTGTTCTTTATGAATTAGATCGCAGCCATAAAGAATCAAATGCTTTAGATGTAAAACACTGTAAACAACAATAAAATTCTTCTAATATCGTAGAACATTTTCCTATGATCATGATCAGACCAAATTCAATCCATGACAGGCTATTTTCTAGTATGTTACTAATTTTTAATCTTTTAATATCCCAAGTAGCATGAATACTGGTACTTAGTATATCCAACTCTTATTCCATCCCTGCTCCCTGATCGCCGGGAAGCAGCTTCTGAAGTTAGAGGCAGTTTAGCAGAGAAGTGTTTCTCTGCTAAATTGCCTCTAAACATTGTAGCAGCTTTGGCTAGCTAATGAAAGATGCTACAATATTTAGAGGCAGTTTAGCAGAGAAGGGCTTCTCTGCTAACCTACCTCAAACTTCAGAAGCTGCTTGACAGTGATTGGAGAGTGGGGGTGGAATAAGAGTTGTGGGAAAAAGCTCTTTGGACAGCAAGGGCCAGATGACCCCCCTCATTGTTGCATCTTTACCTGTCAAACTGGGGCGATCAGTTCTTTTACGTTTGCCCAGCAACTGGATCGCAGACAGAAGAGGCTCAGTTCTGTTTGATCACTGTTTAAAAATGGCCAGCAGTTGCAATTCCCAATGTACAGGACAGGAACGGTGAACACAGGACGTGAAACCCCACCTCCTAATGATGCCAAAGTCTATCCCCTCCTCAAACAGCCCGGGAGTGTTCCCATGCGCAAACCCGGCCCCCAAAATGATGTGGACTTTGCTCTTAAACCGTGCCAAGAACAGTTTTTTTAGGGGACTAAATTTAGTGCGGATTTGGTCTGCATGTAGCCCAGATTGGGGGCTTTGCATGGGGACACTCCTTGCCAAATCTGGATTCAATCAGGAGTTTATAGTGCATGGGGACGCGACCTAAGTATGTGTGTGTGCATCTATTTTGTTACTTTCAATTTGAATTTTTTCTGTTTCATACCTGCTAAAGCACATCTTATGGCTTGTACTGGTAACTCCATTAATTCTGGAATGATTGGGCGAAGTTTATTTAACTGAAGAACTTCCACATTTCCATAATCTATGTATCCCACTACGAAACTACTGTTAGAAATGCAGGTCAAAATTGACCCCCTATACCACTGGTTGTCTCCTAAAAAGAAAAAGTGATAAGAAAATAATTCCTACCAAAAATCACAGATTAATTTCTCTTGTCCACCATCTGAAATAATGTAACAATCACACTACTTGTTCCCTTAGACTAAAGTAACAGAATTACTCAAGGAAAGGGGGAGATCTATGATGGGCCTCTGCTGGCATAAACCTCTGAAAGCCAAGTTTTGAGAAAGTGTGTGAGACCCTCATTGTCTTGAAAGTTTTTTTTTCATTAAAACAGGCAATGTTTGATACAGACTCTTTGTGTGATCATCTGGAAATTTTGTTGTGGGCCACAGAAAAGGCATGAAGTCCTGCATTCTACCTGGCTCAATCTGGCAGCTTCTTTTGTATGCTATAGGGAAATACCAGCATTTTTTTTAAAGTTGGCATTTCCCCATGCTGACTGGAAATTCTCCTGGTCTTTGATAAGCAGCGAGACCCTTAATGTATTTCTTCTACCCCCCCCCCCAAGTATTTCATGAGGTGATCAGAGGGAGGTAATCCAAGAGCAATGTATGGTTTTGTTTCTTCAAAAAACAAACCACAGCAACAGTAATCCAACAGTGGTTTTTACTCAGCTATCTGCAGAATAATACTGATCTGAGCCAAAGTGACTCTTCAATCCTCCAGCTCAGATCATTTCTCAGGCAAAAGAAATGGAGACATGCTTGTAACTTAAATGGCTTCCCTCTAGTTGGCTTATAGTTTAGGATGGCCTGATGGTGCAGGTGCTCCTCAGATCAGTTGCCACTAGAAAGGAAAGTGCTCAAATCTAGCTTTGCTAGCCTTCAGCTCCATTCTGCCTGCTTACACTAAAGTGCTGCCATGAACAAGTTGTTAGGCAGGGAAGCCCATATAAGGAAAATGTAGAGATGTGTGCAGAAGGTAACTAAGAGTCACAAGCGTGACTATCACCAGACTGCTCAAGGTTGCATTGTGCAAGAATTGCTCAAGTCTGTGCAATACAAGGGAAGTGAGTCACCATCGTGTGATAAGAAAGTGTATAAAAGTCTGTGTGTCGTTGTTAAGTTTGTGTTCGAGAGCTGAGATGGAGAGATGTATGAGCTGCAACCACTAAGAATAAACCCCTCTGCAGAGAGAAAGAAATTCCCGTTTCAGCCTGTTTTCTTACGCTGTGGGCAGAAGGAAAGAGGGAGCTCCTGAAATTTGGACAGCTCTGAGGATGCTGACAGCCAGCAAGTCTCCGAGAGGCAGAGGCTTGTCTTTTCGGCACGGAAGCGCGCATCTGCTATGATTTAATACCAACGGGGTACCAAGCACACCCCCTGACACAAGTAACATTGCAGTTGCAATGCTATGTTGAGATTGCCACTCATACCTATTGCAACCCCAACACAGTCTCATAATATAGGGGTGAAATCCTGCTCTATATTATTTCAGAAAAAACTCAACTCTCAATGTGAATTTTTCTGAAATAGTGCTACGATCTACCTGCCTGCAAGCTTGGCTTGCAGGTTCCTTGCTAAGAAAATGGGCCCAAAAATCTGCAGGGCTGCAACCAGGGTGAAAATGGCTGCTGTGCATGCACTTCTGGATATTTTGCTATGTTGCCATTGTGCATGCAAGCGCAGAGACAGGTCATAGTGCTTCTCCTATGATGTTGCCCTGCTGTCTAGAAGGGATGGAGAAATGGAATAACAATGTTAACAAGCTCTCACATGTTTCCCTCGCTGTCCAGAGGCAGCATTATGCTTTTTGCAGCCCAATACTTTGTCATTTCTGTAAGTTGTTTGTTACTGTTTTGGAGTTAAACAGAGGATGATTCAGGAGTTTCATCTCTGCTGCTGGTTATGTTTAATATCCCTTGGACAGTACATGTGAAATCATACAAAGGTTTTTAGAAAGTTAACCTATGATCTCAGAATTACACTTATGTTGCATGTGGTCCTTTTAAACACTGTGCATTTTTATAAAGTTTGGACTATTTGTTCAAGAGATACAGGCAGTTAGAGAATTCTTAGCACATTTAGGACGTGTTTTTATATTATTTTTTAAAAACAAGATCATAATATCTCAGTCCATTCTCATAAACCAATGAATGAAGATGATTGTGTTAAGAAGGAACTGTATCTTAATAGCAAAAATAATGTAGTGAAATACATTACTGTCTGTAAGTAATTGCTGTACAGCATAAGTGTGAACATTCATAGAATATTATATGGCAATTCTTAATATTTTTTAAACAAGAAATTCATATTCAGAATCACCCCAAATTTCCAGAACTATCCAAATTTTTCTGTAAATGTATGTCTTAATTAAACAAATTGTCCAGTTTCAGTCTTTATGTACACAACATAGTCATCCGATATGGCCTATATGATTTAACATGGATTTATACATGTCTCCCCAACAGAGCACATGCTTCATACATACAGGCACCGGGCTCAATCACTGGCATCTAATATCAAGGGCTGAAAAGGATTCCTATCCAAAACCCCAAAAGAATTGCTGTTAATCAATGAACACAATACTGATCAAGTTGTCCTATTTGATATACAACACTTTTTATTTAGCATTTCAGTGATATAAGCCACTCATTCTAATGCCTTAGTCCAGAACTGTTGTGACCAAAAGCCATTCTTTGGTTTCAACCCTCCCAGGAGCTATTACCAGCCCACTGAACAACACTATACACATGACAGGTCTATAAATAACAATCTAGATTCCATTCATTCATTTTCTCCCCACACAGTACCTGTAAACTGGGCACAGCACAAATCTCCTACATCTGGGTGGAAATCTGAACAAGTTGAAAATTTGCCGCAGTAGATTTGTAGAGATACTTGCAGTTCAAAAAGTTTGCCTGGCGGAAGAGGGTTTATATTAAAATGTTATATAATAAAACAAAAATTATTTTTTTAAAAAATGTAATTGAGTGGCAGAGAAGTGTGCAATTTCCTTTGCTGGCAAATGCTCAATAAACTATGGAAAAATGTAGCTGTCACATGAAAGTAACTGGATTTGATAAAAATGACAAGGCTTAAAGTGCAATTTTATCAGTCCACATGCCAAATCATGCATAACAAATCTTTGATACTCATGAAGGTTTACAGGAATGTAAAATATCTAATTTGCAAATTACAGTAAGAGGGATAGGAAAAAAGGTGTTAAGGGTGTTAAATTCCTCCAAGAAATGCAATGCCTTACCACAGGAATGTTGGCAAAAAGCAAGGTAAAAAGATTTGCTTGGCATGCATTTGACCACCACCTTCCTTCCTTTCCATCTCATCAGATCTTAGATAATAGCAGCTTCCAAACATGGTGCTTTGCAAAAACTCCAAAATGAGATAATGCTCCTTGCCAAGAAGAAGAAATAGAGTACTAGTAGCTGCAGCACGTAGGAAAGAGAAGGCTGTAATCTATTTGACGTTGTTTCGTTTACTGGACGCTTTTGCACTTCTTTTCCTCTTCCTGAATCTCAAGCAGTAGTAAAGAGGGGAAAAAACAAGCTTAAACTGGTGACTGAACACCCAAATTTATGGGTTTCCAAAAGCTCCCCCAAAAAGAATGAAACACTGGATTAACCGTGAAGGTTCATCCTGGAAGGTCCACAGAATAAGTTGCCGTGAATGAGTTAACTGTGTGTCTCCAAACAGAACAACTGACAGATGTCTCTTTAGCATATATAAGCCCTGTACTCCCACCTTCTTTCCCCATATCATGACAATCTTTCTTCTGTTCCGCTTCCTGATAAGCCAAACACACAGTTATTCCATGTAACATGAGCGGGTGCAACTTATTCTTAAGGACCTTCCAGAATGAACCTTCACAGTAAGTCCAATGTTTCATTCTCAGAGGGCCTCAGAAAAGTTGCCACGAATGGGATGTACCCAAGCTCACATCCGCCCAGGGAGAGTACCATTCACCAGGATACAACCCACTTCCCATTCCTCCTTCCATAGGTTGGAGTACATGCTGCAGAACTTTCCTTCCAAAGGCTGCCTCTGCAGATCTGAATTTGTCCAACTTATAGTGTTTAGTGAAGGTAGATGGAGTGCTCCAAACTGCAGCATTGCAGATTTCTTGGATCGATGCATTCTTCTGGAATGCCACTGAAGCCACAGCTGATCTTGTACAAGGGGCCGTGACTGGACCAAGCAGGGGTACTTTTTTTTTTTTTACTTACTGGCTAATGAGATACAAGCCTTCAACCAAGATCCAATTACCCTGTTTGAAGCCTTGTTTCCCAAATTCTTTGGATGAAAATAAATAAACTAGAGGATTTCCTAACCTCCTTAGGCCTGTCCATATCATCTAATATAGTTCTTCGTATATCCAAGCATAAGGAAGGCAGATGAATCTCCCTCTTCCTATGAAACCGAGTATCCATGTTGGGCTGGGAGGATGGATCTAGCCTCAATACAGCTGAGTCTGGTGTAAACACACAGAAACTTTCTTCAGTTGACAAAGCTGCCAGCTCCAACACCCTCCTAGCTGATGTCATCACTACTAAGAAAGCTAGCTTGTATGGAAAAAATATAAGAGGAATAGAATGAACTGGCTCAAAGGAAGGTCTTTTTAGAGCGGACAAAACTAAATGTAAGCTCCAGTTAGGATATCTGTGTACTACAGGAGGTGACACAGCCTTAATACCCACTACGACTCTCTTAACATATCTGTCTGACAAATAATCCAGTACAGGAAAGCATTCTAAAGTAGCAGAAAGGGCACACACTTGTTTACGAAGTGTACTTAATTTTAAGCCTTTTTTATACCCTGCTTGAAGAACATGCAGTAAAGGAATCCACTTTAGCCTCTATGCACTCACACAAAGGCTTTCCATGCTGTATTATACAACCTTCTGATGCTAACATAATGGACATAGTGGACTCCTCAAAGCCCAACTCCTTGAGGTGGCTCTGCTGAGTCTCCATGCTGTAAGCTTTAACCAAGTAGGTTCCAAGTGGATCACCTCCCCCTGTCTCAGAAGACCGTCCTCCTGAAGCAACAAGAGTGGTTCTTCTATTAACACAGTTATCTAAAGCAGAAACCATGGTCTCCATGGTCAGAAAGGTGCACTAACAGTACTTCTGCCCTCTCCCTCCGTATCCGTCTCAGAAAGTGATGGATAAGAGGGAGAGGTGGGAAGGCATACAGGAGCCCTTCTGGCCATGGCGCTGAAAGTGCATCTGTTGCCCAAGCTCCCTGGACTCTGTGTCTAGACACAAAGATCTCCAACTGAGCATTTAGAGGCGATGCAAACAAATCCAACACCAGACACCTCCACCACTGCACCATCGCTGCGAACACCATCAGATCGAGCTGCCACTCGGCATGAGTTGTCTGTTCTCTGCTCAGCTTGTCTACCAGATTGTTGCAGCTTCCCTGGATGTGAATAACAGAAAGGGGTGCTAAGTTACTTTCAGCTCAGGAAAACAGTTGATCTGTTAACTCCATAAGCCCAGGGAACCTAGTGCCTCCTTGCCTATTAATATGGGCTTTTGCGATTATATTGTCTGTTTCTATCAACACATGTTGGCCAACAAGATCTTCAAAAGTCTGAAGGCATAAAAAGATTGCTTTCAGTTCCAACCAGTTTATTTGGAACATCTTATCACCTTCATCCCATATTCCTTGAACTGTCCTTCCCATGCAACATCCGCCCCAACCTGTAAGACAAGCATCTGTTGTTACTTTAACTAGGGACGGATCCGCAATTGGAATACCTGAACTCAAGGTTTGTTCAGTCCTTCACCAGTGCAGTGAATCCCGCACCTGTTCTGGAAGTAATAGTGTTAGTTTATGTCCTTTGGAAATATGTTCAGTGAATGGTAACAAGAACCATTGCAAGGGCCTTGCATGCCATCTAGCTCAGGTATTCAAGTCTATTACTGAAATCATTTTTCCCAATAAGGATGATAACTTAAGTCAACTCCAGTCTAAGGGCACCAATCACATCTGCTGCCAAGGTAACCAGCTCCTGAATCCTGTCAGAAGCAGGTGCCACAGTGTCTTTGGCTGTATCTAATACAGCACCAAGATGAATCAATGAGTGAGATGGAATTAGGGAGCTCTTCTCCTCATTAATTAAAAACCCATGCGAGATTATGTCTATGGTCAGTTTAACTGCCCGTTGTGCCTCCCCCATTGAATTAACTTGCATAAGGATGTTGTCTAAAGAATAAAAGATCAACACCCCTGCCAAACACAACGGGTCTATTAACTAACCTAGAATTTCAGTGAGCACCCTCTGTGCTGTACAGATTCCAAACGGTGACGAGTGGTACTGGTAATGCTCCCATCCCAACGGGAAATGTAAGAAACATCTGAACTCTGAATGAACTGCTATGTGATGGCAAGTAGATTCCAGGTCCAGATTGGCAAAGTAAGAATTAGGTAAAATCTGTGATCTGATTTTTCCCAAACATTTTCCACAAATTTATTCAGGAACTTTAAATCCAAGAATGCCCAAGAAATGTGTCCTTCTTAGGCACAAAAACAGCAGTGACTTGATCCCCAACCCTCATTGAGAAGGTGGTGCTTTCTCAATAATTGTCATTTTCAGCAACTTATTAACAGCTTGTAAAACCAACTCTTTCTTCTCCTTACAACTGGGAACAGGTGGAATACAATAACCAAAGGTAACAATATCCAAAACCCATTTTGGATACACATGATTAACCCATTTGTGGCAACTTTTCTGAGGCCTTCTGAGAATTTGCTGTTTTCTGGAAGAAACAGCAGGGGCCTTTGCAAAGCATCAAGTATAAGAGTATCAGTCTCTCCCACCCACTCCAACTCAACATGCAGCTTGAGATTCAAGAAGGAGGGGAAAAAAGGAGGCAGAAGCAGGCAAGCACACAGGTAATAGCTAAAATTATTTCCTTTCACCATGACAGATGATATGCAGTTTCTTCTTTTCAGTTTGAACCAGCTCTCCTTTTCGGCATCTTTACAAAGCAGCAAGTCTGTTGGTTTCAGCTTGTTTTCCCCTGCCAACATCTGCATGGGAGAGGCAAGAATGCCACAAGCACAGATCTCCTCCTCTTGTAAATGAAGAGGAATGCTATGCTTGCTGTATGCCTCTTAAAGTGATGGCATGCTGTTTTAGCCGAGTGCCCCTACTAGTCAGGAATGAAGCATAAGATTCTTTAACTGTGACCTTGACAGATGGTGGTGGTGATTGTGGTGGCTCCAGGCTGTCAAGACCACAGATGGTAGAATCCCCAGCTTTGATCACAGGCTGCTTCCAGTACTGGATAAAGTCACCAAAGGGATCGGTAGCTGTCTTCAAGCAATTTAAGAGGTGCTTATGGTAGCACCAAGCAATGAGGATAAAGATGCTGCGTTGATTCCACCTGTGTTGCTCCCTGAGACACAAAAAGGAGGAGGAAAGGAAAGAGGGACAGAGAAGGAAGCACACATGCACAAGGCAGCTAAAGCTGCATTCTCTGCAACCAAAAAAAACTCTACCTAAAGCAAGTTGTGCCAGAAGAAGGTCCAGCTCTTGTTGGTACGATGAAAGGCCCTCAACACTTGGAACCATGAAAGTGAAGTACTACAAAAGAGGTGATAGTGATGGAAAAGAAATAACTTGAGGAAGATATATAGGGCTTCAGGAAATCCTGAATACGTAAGTCATGGCTTTAACAACTCAGTATTCTTTGCCAGCCTAATACACAAAATATGTAGCTTTTAAAATTGCACATTTCAAGAGACCACCATATTGCAAATTAGAAGCCTCTCGGTCTTAATATCCCCAAGCTCAGTAATGATTATGTGAAATGATCAAATACTTGTCTCTTGCATACATGCTGCATTTCAACTACAGAGAAAAAGAACTTACGGGCATTTTCCTTCTGCTGACAATAAAATTCTTCAGGTGATTGTATGTGGGAAACCATACCCAAGAATTCATCTCCTACATGTAACAAAATAACTTGAGGAATTGGACAAGGAATTCGATCTATTCCTTTATGCTCAGAATTCTGGTCCTGAATGATACTCTTTTCCATAATCCTACCTGAGAATTGCGAGAAGAAGTTAACTAAATCAAAAACAATTTGTAAGTTCCGCTGCCACTTAATAACTTAAAATAAACTCAATATTGAGTTGAGTTATTCAGTCTGATAGCATCCCTAAATTATTGCTAAGAAAGGTCTAACTTTAAAATAACGAGGACTCTGGCAATACCCAACTAATGGAGATCACGTCCTTCATTCAGTGGATGTTTTGCTATAATGTAAGACGGGGTGGGGGTGGATACAACAGGATTTTCCTAGCTCTGAATCTGGAATTTGACCATTAGTTGTCTTAACACCTTGGGTGTGACCTCTGATATGATCTTATGGAGCTGTGGTTCACAGTTTACAAGAAGCCACTTCCAAATTACAGCTACCAATTTTTCTAATCGCCCTGTCCTTTACTGAAGGCTACTGTAAGTAAGGCAGCTCCAACCATTTATGAAGAGGAAATGTTCCACTAGAAGAGAACTGGGGGAAACTCAAGGTGCTACGGGATCCTAGCTTCAAAATCCTCTCATGTACAACCATGCCAGTGTTGGAGCTGAAGGGAAAAAGAAAGCTGCTCCCTTGCAGCTTTCCTCTGCACACCCTGTCATGCACAGTTTTTCTTAGGCTGTCTGCACTGCTTCTGCTTTTCCTCCAGTCACAGCTCCCTTTCATGTTTGTTCTAGGACCCTAAGTTCTTTGGAAGGAATACATTTTTTATTTCTCTGTGCACCTCTCTTATATTCCACCCTTCGCTATGTCGGGTTGATACATGTTCTTCTTCCTAGCAACCCCTTCCATCATTTCTTGCATTCAGGCATTCCTATGCAGCTCCCTTCCTTTCCAGGAATGCCTTCCTCTACAAAGTATACAGCCATTTCCCAAGATTACTTTCCTGGATACCTCCATTCGGTGTTCATAAGGAAGGGCCTAAAGTCTCCTCTCCAGACAACTCCTTTTGTTAGGGAAAAGATGAAGATGGAAATCCGTGTGCTCTAAGTGGCAATGCTCTGCCCTCTTCAGAAATCAGGGGTATGGTGGGTTTCTTGGGACTGGTCAGGTCTGGTTAGAATCTCTACTATGCATGTAAAAAGTGATTCTACAGTCTCCTCTTCAGAGGTTACCTGGCAACCTTCTTTGACAACAATGGGCCCACTGCATTTCTGACAGTCACATCTCCTCCTTGGTAATCCCTTCCCCTTTTGGTGCCCTCTGGCGCTTTCTCTCCTTTCCCCAATGAGATAATCTTTAACTTGTAACTTCAACTAGTTTTATCAACAGCCAAAACAAAATAAACAAAAGCAGTGCATTGGAGAAAAATAGTTAGCAAAGTATCATCATTTACAAAGACTTCTTTGAAGGTCCATGGCTTCAACTGCTAAATAAACACTGTTGGACAGTGCCGCGCCGCACTTCTTTAAAATCTGCAGTAAATTTTTTAAAAAAACAGCCTTCATATTCAGTCAAGAAATTAATCCTCTGAGAATGGATCAAGCAGTCATTTTTGGTGGATAAAGCCAAGGAGGAACTAGAAGGAAAGTCACTATGCCATGTGATGCAGGTATGCTTGATTTGAGGTGCACATATGTGCAGGAAGGGGATAAACAAATAAAAAAGGGGACTTACACGGAGAACAACCAACTGACTGCTGAGGATGGTAGGGACAGGCAATGATGGACAAAAACAAGAGAGACTGCTCAGAGTAGGTCAGGTGCAGGAAGGAGGACTGATGTGGCCAGAAAAATATGCACTAGGCATCCCCTAACTGAATAATATGTAAACAAACAGCAGTCAGTTTAAGCCCTTTTCACATAATAAAACAGAAAAAAACCTGAAGGTTTTAGGCCCAAATTCTTTAACCTGGATCACAGCTCGTTCTGTTTAATGTAATCTATGCCCTCAAAGAGACAATGTGATATTTTGTATTCAGTAAGTGATTAAGACTTATTTTAATGAGCATCTTTAACAGATTAGCACCTTAAAGTTAGCCATGCATTGTCTTCACCCAGATTGCATTGATTACTGGAACTCACCAGTAGCTGAACTTTCCTTGATGCTATTATTTTCTTTAGATTTCATATCACATTCCATCTCTGAGATTATTTCACACAAGTGTTTACCTGA
Source organism: Aspidoscelis tigris stejnegeri (assembly GCA_023333525.1). Lineage (NCBI taxonomy): Eukaryota > Metazoa > Chordata > Lepidosauria > Squamata > Teiidae > Aspidoscelis > Aspidoscelis tigris. The sequence continues at coordinate 63,885,760 of JALMGA010000002.1, read as the reverse complement.
AAAGAGATATTTATCAATGGTGTGTTTCAAGTTAACTGCTATATATGTATAGTACTTAAATTTAGTAACTCACTGCTCCAGTTTACTGACACAAAGATCTTACATGATTTATTGAATGTCTTTGTAAAGTGTAGTAACCACAAAAGCTGCACAGCTTTTCCCATGGCTTCTCTTTCTTCAGCCTTCCAATTCTAAGCCCCGAGAATAAAAGGAGCAAAAATTTTCCTGTTTCCATATACTTGCAGTACACACTCAGCACCACCAGGGTCCTGAATTCTTTCCACTCCGTGTGGTTGCATTTGAGCATTATAGCATCTGCAAAGCACATGGCTTTAAAAAGGACACCTCTTCTTTTCCTGTTTGAGGATTTTCCCCGCCTTCTACCACAGGATGTGACATCAGAAGGACCTCTGCCCCAGAAGACAGCAACCTTCCTCCAATCATCGCCCCTGATGTTCCATCGATGTCATTTCCCCCATGCTCCTTCCTATTTTTGTATGAAAAGCCCTCCCAGAATAAGCTCCTGGACTTTGCCATAGGATCCAGCCTCCAGTGTCTTTACTCGACCATTGCAGCTGATACCTGGTGGCTGCCCTCATCACAGTGGCCACTCAGCTACTGCCCACATTGCAGCAGCTACCAAGCAGCTGCCCACACCGCAGGGGCCACTCAGCTACTGCCCACACTGCAGCAGCTTCCAAGTAGTTGCCCTCATCACAGTGGCCATTCAGCTACTGCCCACACTGCAGCAGTTTCCAAGCAGCTGCCCTCATCATTCAGCCATTGCCCTCATCGGTGCAGCTCCCAGACCTAGCAACAGTAAAGCACCAACATTTTAACCTTAAACAGCGTATTGGAGACTCAGTAACTAATGCAGAAATGCATGTGTAGACATGATTCCTATACACTATCCTGATCATAATCAATAAACATCAAAAAATGGAAGATAACCAAAAGCAAGTAGTCTCAGACCAACCTCAAAATCAACAGCAGGCAAAGAGAATGTCGATTGTGTGACCTGATAGAGAAGGAGAGGTAGGTAAACAAGCAGATAAATATCCAGGACCCTACTGAACCTTAAGGAGCAATAATGAAGAACATTGAGATTGAGAATGTGAAAGAGAGCAGCATAGCACCGGGAGAATATAACGATAGTCATTTCTCACCTAAACGCAAAACTAAGACAATTGATTCTGGAAGATTTTAGAAAAATGACGGAAGAACAGAAAATCAAGTAATATTGTAAGACAGAAACCAGAGGTTGCACAAGAGGTGTTAAATTTAGTGAAGGATGATAAGGAAGAGGTGAATGGAGTCAGAGACAATACCGCACAACTTAGAAAAGAAGTATGGGACCTACAGTTAAAAGAAGAACAGAATAACTTTTAGATTCTGGCACATTAAGGAGGGATTAAAGGGGTAGGAAACCAAAGTGTTTAAGTGGTGGCAAGAGATCATGCCTCATATTTCAGTGGAGGACCTTGATATGCTGCTAGCTTACAGATCTTTACCAAAAACCTCTATACCAAGACAACAAACCATAAGAATTAGAAAAGAACAAAAAAACCATAAATCAGGACATTCCTTCTAGAATCCATCAAAGGAGGAACAAGAACAAGGATGAGAAGAACCAGTATAGTTTACAGTTGAAATTTCCCTTTCCTGTTCATAATTTTAGTTGGAGATAGAAGTTGGAAAGTTTCAACAACATTACTGGATGAATGTGTTTAGGTCTGCAGATGCAGTAGATGGTACCTGAGACAGTAAGGTCTTTTGGTTGGTAAAAGCAGGTAATTCTTCCTTTGGGTGTGCCCAGAAGTGGGGAGATTAGGTACATCCCAGAAGAGATTCTCAGAGACACCCTCCAAGAAAGGAATGTTCTTACTTACATGAAAGTCCTTTCTGGAATGTGTTTCTTTTTCTCACTGTCACCTATAGGTCTCTAGCTCACCATTGTGAGAGTCTTTGCTTCTCAATGGAACTGGTCAAGAGAAGTTAGTATGTTGCATTTATTCTGAGGGTTCACCTTTCATTGTTTGTTTGGGGTTGAAGCAGCCAATATAAAAGGGCTTATCATCAACCTTCCTATCTAGCCATTCCACTCTGTGGCCAATCAGATCATCAGAATAATATTAAGGAAAAGATCAATGATATCTGATAAGAGAAGAAAAAGTTGGTTGGAAGCACTGGATCACTTAACTTTTGTAATTTCTTTTGTAATTTGAGCCCTGTAGAACAAATGAACAAGCAGGGAATAGGCCTAGGGGACTATTAAGTAGTTTGATGGAACAGGGATATAAAAGGTTGGGAGACTTTTACAAAGGGACTGGAGACCCAACAGAAAAAGCAAAATTTGAAGAAACACTAAGAAAGAGTAATTAAATGTCAAAAATGAGATTAAGGAAATACATTACAAACGATAACGTAAAGGAGAGAATGAGAATACCAGTCAGAAACTTTGAAATAGTAATGTAGAGTAAAATATCAGGAGTTAAAGGAATATTTGGGAAAATACATACAGTGTCAATGGAAGTTTGGGATAAAAAAGAATTTACTGGAAATATGAAAGAGTTATTTGGAAGGCAATGGAGAAGAAATATAGGGAAGTATTAGGGAGACTGGAATGAAATAATTAGTTATGAAAATTCTTGGTAGAAAGTACAGACCACCTTGTTATTTGCAAATATAACTAAAAAGATAGTGTTACAATTATTCTAGCACTATAAACCTAAGTGTATGTACATACACACGTGATGGGAACTGTGAAAAGGTCCAGGAATTATAGGAAGAAAGGTTATGTAGCAAAATTACATAGACTAAAGAATGATGTTTTATGTACTGTATTTTCCGGCGTATAAGACGACTGGGTGTATAAGACGACCCCCAACTTTCCAGTTAAAATATAGAGTCTGGGATATATTCGCCATATAAGAAGACAACACCTGGAGTATAAGACGACCCCCGACTTTTGAGAAGATTTTCCTGGGTTAAAAAGTAGTCTTATACGTCAGAAAATACAGTAGTTATAAGGAACACAATATAAGAAAGGTAAGATACATAGTTACACAACCAATTATGGCTGGGCTTGCAGTCAGGAAGCAGATGGAAAATTCTAACAAAAGGGAATACTGAAAAATTTACCACTATACTGTAGACTGAATAAGATTTGATATTTTAAAGGGAAAGGAGAGCAGTACATAATGGACAAGGAAAACGTTGAAGATGTGGGGAAAATGGTGAACAATGGAGTAGAAAACAAAGGGAACAAAGAAATATTAGATGCCACAGAAAATGATATTCCAAATGACTGATAAAGGTTTTCCAGATATTATTGTTTGGTGGCCAAGGGGGAGAGGCAGAGAAGAGGGCATTAAAAGACTTACAAATGAAGGGAAGAATATTAAGAAATTTAAAGTCAAGGAAATACATATATGCATAATAAGGTGTAACTGGGCAGTGACGGCGTAACCGACATACTATCTTTCCTTCATGTTGAATCTGTATACCGAAAAATACATTAAATTAAAAAACATCTAACTGTTCTCCACCTGTTGATATATCTCCAAGATGCCTGCTACACACCTGCTTCTCAAGATCTCTAAATAACAAGGAGGTTTATTTTTAGAGGACTTGTGTATTTCATATCTGCTTTCAACAATTCATCTTGATGTTGTATTTGGGACCATTTCAATTCACTGTGCAATGACTCACTTCATAACCCAGACTACAGCTGTGATCATACTGAGCATTTTTGGCACATTTACTTACTAAGGATTGCCCCATTTGTGATTGTAGGGAAAAAGCCCCTGTGCCACACAGTTTTAAAATAAGTCCCTAAAAGCCTCCTATCTTGCTTCTTTTACCTTCCCATTGGATGCCAGCCTGTTTTTCCAGCGGCCTGACTGGTCACAGGCTACATATGCTTCTATGTTGGCTAGAGACTTCACAGTCTCCTGCCCCTTGAGTGCTCAGTAAACCAGTACTTCTCAGCACCTAACCCCCATGCTCTTGTCACAATAGCTGCCCCTCAGTGCAAAGTGTCTGTGTGTAATTTTCCTAAGCTTTTCGCTGGCACCCAACAAAACGCTGGCTGCAGACACATCAAAGTTTTAATCCAGCTTCCGACCATCTTTGGAGTGACAGAGTATATCAGCAAAGTGATTAGTCATTTTATTTTTACATTATCTAACCCAAAGGTGAACTTTCTGATTTATATAATGCCCAAAGAGAACAGTTCTTCCCTTTGCTGATGTACACTTTTAAAGTGAGATAAGTGGACTGAAACAGGATTAAAACTTGCATGAAAGCATTATTCTTGCCTGTGACCTGAGCCATCCATAACAGCGGCTTCCCTTGGCTACACTTAAATTGGACTAAATAGCACCTCATCTGAGAGTTATTAATACTTGTCTGTAGTATTTTTTTTAATTTTCAGTTTATCCCTTGAGTCCCAAATTTCCCCCAGGGTGACCCTAAACATACCCTATGTTTCACACCCATTCCAAGTTTTTTGGAGGACATCTTGTTAGATGCAAAAGCCACAAATTTGATGTTAACTGCTATTGCTTCAGTGACAACTGTTTCAACAACAATAACAATATATAATCTTAACTTACCAGAATCTTGAAATACAACATCCACAGCAAAATATGGCATCTCATCCTTTAAAACATCAATAATAGTCAATATGCAATTCTTTCCCATAGGAATCTGAGCAAAAGTAGTGTTGCAGTTTGCTTTCCATTCTTCTTTTGTTGGGAGGAAATCAGGAATACAACATTTAATAGCCTAACAATAAAGGAGAAATATACTGTAAAACAAAACCAGGATTTCTTCCTGTTTGGTATTCTAAGAGCCTCATTGCTATTAAGACACAGGAGCTAGAGTGAAAAACAGAGCTAGGATTTTGTTACCCCTGGTCAACTTTCTAAGGACCAAGTATCAATCAAATCATGCTTGAGGATAAAGCCAAAGCCTTAAAAATGTATCCATAACGAAAAAGCAGATAGGAAACAAAGCACTTAAGAGAATTACAATAAGCTAAAATGAAAAATTATCAGAAGGAAGAAAATGAAAATTTTAAAATTTAAAGTACCAGCAAATCAATAGAATATTGCCAAGATCGTAGTGAAAGAAATAGAAAAGCAGGTTAAGGCCTACAGAGGATCAGCCTACCATCCAAATCGCCACAGAAATTGCTATGGCAACTTTTGTCAAGCACTCAGCCATTGCCATGGCAATTGTGGTGCAGTGCACATTTGTGCAGCCACACTCCCTACCTCCTCGTAGCTTTGCACCCAGAAGTAATCAAGTTTTGGAGAGGTTGTTACTTCTCCATTGCTTTGGAGGACTTGAACACTCTTGTACACTCTGGGACAGAGCCAGGGTCATGGTGTATGAACGGAGCATCCCAAAGTGAGAGAGATCCTAAACAAGTAGATAGGAAAAGGCCTTAAGATGCTTTTGAGCTTCTTTTTTACTCTGTGTGAATGCAACCCAAAGAAAGGAACTGTAATTTAGTGTTGGATTCTGGAGATTTTTTCTGATCATAATGTTTTAGAACATGAGGTCCACGGATCCCTCCTCAAGGATTTTCCAAAACCTTTTGTCACTAGTGGCATAACTCACAATTGTTGATCCAAATGTAACAGGCAGATATTGATCAACAAACATGAGAACATCATTTATCAGTTATAAAACCTAAGTCATAAATCTGGCTGATCGTTCTGTCCCTGTAACCTATATATAAGCAACGTCAGCCAGTATGGGTAAGTGTGATGACCACAGGTCAAGGTAAGGTAGGAAGGTGAAGGTTTGAAGGCAGGATGTCTACAGTTGTAAGAGAAAGGGGCATGGCTTACAGGACCCTGGTGGGAGGGATATGCGAGTCTGCCAGAAGAACCAATTAAGAGCCGTCGAACGTCAAGGTAGAGAGTATAAAAGGGCAAGCAACGGTTGTCAAAGTGTTCTTTGTCTGGGGTACTCACAGTGGGTGGGACAGAAAGGAACTGGGCTATACTCACTGAAGAGAAGGGGTAGATTTGTCCTGATTGCTTTATGACAGTTATTATATTAGAACAGTGAACCAGTTATGAATGAAACTACCGTATTTTCCAGCGTATAAAACGACTGGGAGTATAAGACGACCCCCAACTTTCCAGTTAAAATACAGAGTTTGGGATATACTCCCCGTATAAGAAGATAACACCCGGCGTATAAGACGACCCCTGACTTTTGAGAAGATTTTCCTGGGTTAAAAAGTAGTCTTATACGCCAGAAAATACAGTGATATGACATGTGCTTATTAAGAGGTTGTAAACAATAAAACTTTTTGTGTTTGAGCTTAAGAATGTACCTGTGTGTCGTTTACTAGTAGAGGTGAGAGTCCTCAGTCAGGAGCTCTGTTCATTTAAGAAACCGAGGAAGAACACATAAGAGCCTGCAATCGGCCAATGCAGGAAACCTTTGCCGAAAATAAAGTAAAACGCAAAGGGGTGTTGGTGCGGCTAGGCGGCTGTCAACTTGGAACCACCACTGATGGGGCTGGTGTAGAGTGACCCCAGGTGGGAGAGGGTTGAGCGAGGTGCAAGGCGTGACGAGTGCTACCAGAAACTCATTCCACTAATAGCCAGTTTGTTGGCTTCCTTTGAAACCCACACAACACTTGCAAATCATTTGATCTCACCCCTTTTTCCTAACTGTGAAATATCAAGTAATATATTTACATCAATATAGTGTGAAACATGATCTGTCTACAACAGCATCATCAGAAAGCAAACATATTCATAATGGAATAGACTTAACATTTAAGTATAAATTTACAGAACATTCTAAGACCAATAACTCATTTAACAAATAGTTGTTGTCATTCCCTTTACCTCTACTTCTAACTTACAGGTTTTCACCTGTGTCCTCTGCTTTTTCTCTCATTTTTGTACAGCACTTCTGTCACTGCAACTCTACCCTCCATTCCATTCTCCTGCTATTAATACTTCTATAATACATTCTTCTGTTAACTCATATTCGTATATCTTCCTGTACGAGAAGTCTGTTGTAAATGTGCCCAAGTGGACTTCATAAGCCCAAAAAGAAACCCCTCAAAATAAGCACATATTCTAGGAGCATTACTATCACTTTATATTTAATTTTTTTAAATGAGTTTGGCATAATTTTGAAACTGAGTATGCACAAGATGACACCTGACATCCTGCTCACCATACCTTTTAAATTTTGTTTGGATACTAAATCTCATACTTACACAGGGTGGAAACTGAGCAACATCTCTGGGCAATTCCTTAATATCACTCAGCAACACATTTTCTATGTTCCCATAGTCAATATATAGCACCAGACCACTCTTCTTAATAGTATCCACTTCTTTTACAAGACCCCGGCACCAGTTCTGAACAAAAGCAAATTGACATTTAGCTAAACTGATAGTAGCTATATTTTTCTCCAGTCATAAAAGTTTTATAGTTATTCCAGTGGCAAGTTTAATTCAGAACCTTCAATGCTTAAAAGCCAATATCACAATCATCACTGGGAACTAAAGAAAAGCCTGTTGGGATATTGTTAAAAAGTGGTATAAATACCAATTAAATAGTTCTTGAAGATGTTCTTATTCAGAATGCAATAATTAGAGAAAAGAGGAAAAAAGGTATTTTCCCTGAGGGTGAGAGGAAAACTCCAACTTATAACCCTGTGAATAAAAAACTTCACCAAATGTAGCAAAGGTAGGGGTCTTCAGAATCTTGTTAGGAAGCATGAGATCTACTGCATCTAGGAGACTTGGATATGCCAATCCCAATTTTCCTATTCTCCGAGTCTGGGATAAAAGGAGGACTTCTAAGAAGTCTGCTAGTTCCCTAGTAGAAGCACCTAGCTGAGAGAGCCTCTTGCTTCTATCTTGGGAGTGGGCCGGTGGGAGGGAGGGCAAGACCTTTCTTTGATCCCTGGTCCTAACCAGGAAGTTCTCAAGTATGTCCTCACTAAACAGCTGCTTCCTCTTTAAGCGGTACACTGAAAACTGAAGCTGAACTATAGTCTATGCTGAAAATATGTCCTCAGTACAACGGAGATCAGCCCTCGTGAAGAGGTTATTGTGGCGAGAGAATCTGCTGCACAGGAGTGCTTGAGAAGAAATTTAAATTTCCTGTCCATAGGGACTGACAAATTTGGCTCACTGACACACGGAACCACACAGCCCAAGACAAATGCTGTAATTGGTGGATGTATAGTTATCTGAGGGACTTCTTGCTAAGCAAGACACTTCCCCATTCAGCCATACAACATTCTGTGTGGTTTGAGGATCAGGTAAACTTTGTTCTTGGTTGTGGAATTATCAAGTGGCTCTAGGCTTCCTCTGCTAGATCAAGAGAAGCTGCAGAAAGGGTTTTAATGTTCAGGGCGGTCAAAAGATTGTCCAATAGGGAAGTAGTCTTCCCCTAGGAAAAAGTGAGGGTGATGGGAATGGTGCTGTTTCCCTTTGTGCAGACTGGAAATGGAAACAATTTACGGCAAAACTGACGAAACAGGCTGAATAAGCTCTTCCTAGATCTGCTTTTGCCCCGAAGGAGCTGGACTGACTCTTGCTCATGTTCTTTCTTTGTTCTCTTCACACATCTCTATGTTTGGAAAGGCCCAAGGCCTGTTATGACCTAAAAAGGTTGAGAATTCTGCCCTCTGTAGACTGATATGAGAAGTAGGAACAGTGGTAGAATAGGAAAAATCAGAGCTAGGCAATGGAGCTCAGTCCTAGCCAGTGGAACTATTAATGGTTTGAATGGAGAGAGCTGCCTGCCTGCTCTCTAAAGGAGAGACCCATGGTATCTGGTGATGACTCCTGCATGCAGGCTTCCAGCATGCTAGCACCTCATAGCAGGTTGAAGCCAACCATGGTCGAGGCACTAGAAAGGAGCATAGAGCATTGGGCCAGAGGATCATCCCTCATGGTGGAAGAAGAGAAGCTGGGAGGCCATAGAAGGCAGTCCACAAAAACCTGAAGCATCCAGACTTGTCTGAAAGTTTGGGGAAAACTCTGAAAGCCTCAAAGAGCAGTGCTGCTGCTGTAGAATATCCCTCTCCTAATTTGTTGTAGAATATCCCTCTCCTAATTTTCAGTTGGAGTCTGTGAGACTACAGGAGGGCTTGTCTTATGCTCAAAGATACTACACTTCAACCTCAGTGGGGAAACACAGCATGAGGTGATAAAAGTGACACACAATGTTCAGTGACAATTCTAACACAGGGACTCCCACGGGCCCCATGCCTTGTTGGAGGAGGCTGTAGTGGTGACAATGGAGGAGAGTGACAGACACTGGCCCGATGGATCATTCTTTTCTAGGAGGAGAAAATGTCAGGTGGCTGCAACACCTTTGCGCAGGCTCAAATATCTAGGATTTCTTAGAAGTTGTCTAGTCCAAATATCTTAACCTCAAGGAGCCACTAAGTATCCCTAAGAAACCCTGAAGAGCTCTCTCTCCATGTTCTACAGTAAGAGTGAAAATAGCAGGAAAAAACCTTCCATGTTCTGATTTACAGCACAAAGTGGCTCCAAAGTTAGAGTAACCAAGAAGTAACTGAAGGTGCATATCATGAACTTTCAGTTGCAAGGCAGAGCAACAGCGGTTAACCCTATTAATACAAACTTCTCTGAGCCCTTCTGAGACCAGGCAACAAAGAAGGATGTGGCAAACTGTTTCTTTATAAACTGCTTTAATAAAGAACCAGAAGAGTTTGTGGAGTCTGTTTTTGAACTAGACTCATTGGTCAGCCTCTCCAGGAAGTGGATATATACATGTCCAATTCCTAGACCTTTTGGGAGGACCTGTAGGCCTAGAAGGGCCTCAAAGGAGGAGAACGGTAGTCACTATAGTATTACCTAGACCTTGCAAATAGTGATAGTGGAGGGACATGAGACTATGGGGACAACTCAGCGCCGTCAGGGAATGGGGAGAACCTGGGGCATGCACTGAGCATGACAGTGAAAGGGAGGGGAGGCCAGGTCTCATTTAGGAGTTACAACAATCCTGCTAGCTGGTTTTCAGAACAGGCTTGCTGCTTCTAGATATGGGTTCAAATGGTTCTCCCTAATGGTGGTTTAGGTTCATTCCATAAACAAATCATTTTGTTTTTACATTTGTGTACATCCCTAGTATCTAATTACAAAGTGTTCCACCTGGCTTCCTTATTTTTCCAAATATACGTTGAAACACTTCTGTTTAATTTTGTGCCCCTTAACATGAGAGCCTAGCTTTGTTTTTCTACTGGATTTTTATTGTGATAATACAAACTTAACTTTGATTTCAAAAGCTACAATTCCAACAACCTTTATTTTGTTAAGTAAAACCAACTTTTGAAACTAGATTCCTTCTCCTTTATTAAAAGTACTAATTGCAGTTCTATCAGCAAATTGTATTTGAAACACTATTTTTACAATGTAGGTTACATTTCACCATTTGTATTTTCAAAGGAAGAGAAGCATTACATTATAATTCCTTAAGTTATAGGCTACCATAAATCCCATATTATGCATGCTCACATGAGATTAAAGCTCTTGCCCATTTTTTGTTTTTTCACTTTCCTTCCAAAATAAATACTGGATGGATAACTGCATTAAAAAAAAGCTTTTCACAAATTGACAGGTCACTACAAAACTTGAGTGTTACCTGAGTTACAGAGTACTTTACTGCAGCAAGATCCCCTCTGGAAGGTATGTATTCATTTTGACTAATTTTGGAGTCTTTCAATTTTGCAGTAATTAGAGGATCTGGACAACTGATCTGTATATAGAATTCAGTAGGATTGCTGAATTCTTTTAGCGTGCCCTAGAAACAAAGCCATTACTGCAAGAAGCATGTGTACAATACTGACTAGCAAGCAATGTTCAACGAACTTAATACCATAAAAATTTTTACTGAAACACAGGTAAGAACTACTGATAATATCCCCAACAAATATTTATACAACTTTCTGTTGGAATTTAAAAACTCTTGATATGTACCACAGCCCCCCAAATGGTAAAAACACCTAGCAGTTTGCAGACAGCTGACTTCCCTAGATGAGATTCCCAAGAAGAACCAAGGGAAAACTAGATTTTAGTGTCACAATGCCTTATGTAGATAAAGGATCCTTTGTCACTTACCTACATGTGTATGTGTGTGCAAGAGAGATAATTCACCTCTTTGATTTTTGTTTCTCTCACCAGAATGAAGTATGTTCCAGAGTTCTTCTGGAACACTACCAATTATTTTCTTCTTTGACGCATTTTATTCCAAGTTATAATTCCAAGTTTTAGTTTTTTGCAAATGTGCCTAAACCATTACGTCTCAAATTTGCTGTGTAATTGTCTCACTATCACTTTGCACAGTATGGTCTGTTTAGTCAAATTCATCCTGCTGGTCTGAGTACCACATACGGTAATTAAAAATCAGAAAAGGAAAAAAATGAGGATTTTCTTACACTTACTATGGTCAGTGGAATGAACATCCTGCCATATCCCCCATACTGCAAAACTTTGTTCCCTATATTATAGCACTTCAGGAGGCTATTTTGAGGATCAGAAGAACTCTGAGTCAACTTTAGGGATGTGCAAAAATAGGTTTTTTTTGTATTCAATTTGTATCAAATCGAATGCAAGAAAATTTGTATTCGTCTGAATAGATCTCCTTTGAATGTGGTAAGATTCATATTCGATACAAATGTTCAATCCCATATAAATGCATATGAATAGCATACAGATGTATCAAATGTATCAAAACGTTTGATTTGAATTTGAATGTCAATCTCTGAATGTGCTAGCATTTGATTTGAATGTCCGAAGTCGGCCAAAGCCACACTAATTTCAAATGTTTCAAGTATTTGTGCACATCCCTAGTCAACATAACAAATTGGAGGTTTTATATGTACCAATGGGGATGTGATGCACAGTTTGCACAAATTTCCACAAAAAAACCACATTAATGTAATTGCTACACTATAGAGAATACACGCAAATGAATCTCAAGCCATCACCTCTCCTCATGAGAAACAAAAAAAGTTTAAAGTCCAATTAAATTACTTATTAAAAATTTGAAACAAATTCAGTGAACGCTGCAACTTACCTGTATTTTTGTATTTTTTTGGAGTCTCCAAGTATTTAGATAACTTATAGTTTTCTTGTTCTGCTCTTTAGTTTGCTTACTAATTGGGGATAGAACGCCTCTCTGTTAGAAGCAGATAAATCAGAATACATAAAGATTATATACAAAGTGTAGGGGATCTGGTTAGAGTTCTGTGGATATAGGTTGTTTCTATCTGGAAATTATCTATATTCTGTTCACTTATTTTGCAGTTCAAGTCCAAAATGGGCCAATTTTCTAGGTGTGCTGGCTAGGCAACTCCTGCAATAGGATTGAGCATCTGCACTCCGCAATGCCCAATCTGTTCCAAACATATAGTTGGCACTTCTCCATGCCTGAACTGCCTGCCATTAGAGAGGTTATTGCAGACGTATGGCAATGGTGCCAACACACCTGCATGGTACCACTGCTGCGGCAACCAGGCAACATGGTATGCAGCTGCTCCTGTGCCACCCGATCACATGCTCCATTTGAACCTCTTCCACCTGTTTTCTAGAACTCTCTAAAAGACTCTGTCAAAATAAGAAACAAAGGAAAGCTAATTCCAGACTTAGATCCTGCTCACAACTTATTCTTTATTTGAATGGAGACTGCCTTGTGTTCATTTTTTCTGTGGAATGACTTTCTATGATTTAGATTATCCCAACACTGAGTCACTTTCTGCTGCAAGAAGTAGACCCAGGTGAAGAGCTGCAGGGAAAGAAGTCTAACTCATTCCAGGGCAGGGAAGACCCCACTCATGTAGTCACCACCATCTCCCTCCTGCCTTCATATTAAGCCTATGTGGATTCCTTTACCTGGGAAAGGTAAGCTTCAACTGGCACCATAGTTGATGGTAGAAGCTTCCCCCATGTTGAAGCTTAGCTTTTACCAAGCAAAGGGGGATTCATAAAGGGTAAGTATAGGGGTGGGTGGGCAGTAGAATGGTAGGTGTGACCAGGCCATTCCAGGACCAAAACAGCCTGAGTTCTCTGTCCATCCCTGAGATTAATTATCTTTTTAGTGTGTGATTGAGGCCTTAAAGTATATACAGCATTTTTTACTCAAAAGCTCCCAAGGTGCAGACCATAAAAACCACACAACCTCTAAACTGCTTAAACTGTAGGAAGAACTATAGAAGTGCATGATCCTGAAGTTCCCTTGGCAATAAAGCACCTGCCAGGATAAGATGCCTTGTTAAAATTCTACTATCTAAAGACTTACTTTAGTTGAATATTGACTCAATATTTATTTACTAATCAGATGGGTTTGTTTGCTGGTGCCTTAGAATGGAAATAAACACTACAGCGGAACAAAGGCATACACAAACAGTTCATTATTAACACAGTTTATACAAACCAAATGGTGTGTGCAGGTTCAGTGCTGAAATGAATCCCTGAATTTGGGGAGGGGGGTCCACTCTGATACAAACAACACTGATGGGGGTTTTGACTGAACTATTTGTTGGCTCAGTCCTTACCCTCGCTGTATTTCTGGCCCTCCCACAGTACTTTACTATGATTTCCCTTAATTATGTTTGTGGTCTCTCCTTGCTTTTTTGACAACCCACCTTTTAGGAGGTCTGAGTAGGCCATGGCCAATGACCACTTGATTCCTTGGCAGTTCTATCTACTTGCTTTTGCAGCCTACTAGGACTTACAAAATAGAGGACCACAGTCCTCCTCAAAAGCCAAGTGTCACTTGAAACTGAAGTGCAAACCTGGATATCCAGCAAAACTTTCAAGGAGGCAAAAAAATGTGACCATGGGATCTGTTGAACCAGTCTGTGAACTACCAGAACTGGGCCGAAAGTCCCAGTTTAATTACAGCCCAGTCTGTCTGCAGATACAGATTGGTAAAAATCAATTTGTGCACTTCACTACAGCAAAACTCAAAGGCAAGAGGACAGGAACAAAAACACTTCAAGTTTCTTTAAGTGGAAGGGAAGGAATCTCAAATTTCTCCAGAAATATTCACAGTTGGTTTTTCTTGATGCTAAGCAGGAGATATAGAGCAAAGCTGATGATGCTGGCTGAAGAAAAAGATGGTCCATCCATGGTCTTGAAATAGAGACCCAAACAGAATTATAAGCAGGAAAAATTGCCCATATCAAAAATGGCTGCCTAATGAACTGAAGAGATAGAATATTATAATCTGGAATTTGTGATCTACTTCTACAAAAATCTTGGTCTCAACATGCATTTTGAAGAGAATTTAAGAAAAGAGAAAGGGAAACACAAAAAGGGAATACAACATTCTTCCACTGAGAACATGAAAATGAAACACAGTATTTTCTTAGCAGCATCACAGTGTTTTAAGAATAAAACAATATTCCACACCAGATGCAATGTGATTCTTACTGTACCTTTCGCTCAACTTTATCCAGTGACTTTACATTATATTCAACTTTACCTACACTAAAAAAAGAAAAGAAAAGAAAGAAAGACTTGGACACATTTCAAAGTTATTTTACCTAAAACATCTACAGTTATGAACCTAAATGACTGATAGTTTATAAATAATTTTCTTCTGACTCATCAAGAAGCAATGGGGCACCAGGTTCCTGGCTGAATAACACAAAGTATTTTCAACTTATCCCATTACATGATAACCTTATCATCTCAGTTCTGGCTTGTTTAAATGAGTTCCCCAACATGTTCAAAACCAATGCTGAATCAAAAGTTCAATCAGCCGTCATATCATCATGCTGGAAGAAAACAGTTGAAACAGTAAGGTCTTTTTATCTGCTCAGATGAAAAGACTAGTTGTATGATCTTTTACTACAATCTGTATTTGTATTTCTATCCCACCCTCTTCCTAAAGGTCTCAGAGTGGGTAACAACATCTAAAATCAAACACATTTAAACAATAACAGTATATATTAAAACAGAAGTGCCTGTAAGTGGGAAGAGAAAGTGTATCCCCATTTAACTGAAGGTCAGGGCAAAGAGGTGTGTCTTCACGGCCTTCCTAAACGTGTACAGAGAAGGTTACAGACACATCTCAGGGGGAGACTATTCCACAGCCTAGGGGACATCACTGAGAAGGCCCTTTCCCAGGTACCAATCCCCCTTGCTGCTGAGGGTGGTGGTACAACCAGAAGGGCCTCCCCTCCAGATCTTAAGGTACGGGCTGGTCAATATGGAAGTAGATGTTCCTTCAGATATTTGGAGCCCAAATCATTTAGGCCCTTATAAGTTAAAACTTGAATAGAGTTAGGAAGTGAATCGGCAGCTGATGCAATTCTTTTAAGACTGGCATGATGTGCATCTGACTAGCCGTCCTGGTCAGCAACTTAGCAGCTGCATCCTGCACTAGATGCAGCTTCTGAACCATCTTCAAGGGCAGCCCCATGTAGAGTTACCAGAGAATGGAAACTGTGGCCAAGTCATCCCTGTCCAAAAAAGGCTTCGACTGGTGCATCAACCATAGCTGGGAATAGGCACTCCTGCCCACAGCCTCCACCTGAGCTTCAAGTGTTAGCGCAGAGTCCAAGAGTACTCCCAAATTTTGCACATGCCCCTTCCCCAACCCCAGTGAGGAAAGGATGCCTACCAACTACATAGACCTGAGACCCTGTGACACACAGCACCTCTGTCGTGTCTGATTCAGCTTCAATTTATTGGCCCTCATCCAGCCCATTACCACCTCCAGGCACCTGTCAAGCACGTCAACCACCTCTACTGATTCAGATAGCAAAGAGAGATAGAGTTGGGTATCTGCATATTAATGACACTTCACTCCAAATCTCCTGATGACCACTCCCAATGGCTTCATATAGCTATTAAAGAGCATGAGATATAAGATCGACCACTGAGGAGGGTCACAACTGAATTCCCAGGTGTCAAATCAGAATCTCCCACTACCACAGTCTGCGATTGGCCACACAGATAGGAGCGGAACCAATGACAGACACTGTCTCCAATTCCTAAACTCCGTAGCCTTTCCAAAAGGATACATGGTGAATGGTATCAAAAGCCACTGAGAGGTCCAGGAGAACCAAAAGGGTTTGTCCTCCTGGAGAAGGACCGCGCATAGAAGGTCATCAATCAGAGTGACCTAGGCAGTTTCTGTGCCATGACCAGGCCTGAAGCCAGATTGAAATGGGTCTAGATAATCAAGTTCTTCCAAGCATGCCTGCAGTTGGACAGCCACAGCTGTCTCTAGTGCCTTGCCCCAAAAAGGTATGTTAGCCACTGAGCAACAGTTGTTTAAATCTTCTGGATCCAGGGAGGCCCTCTTCAGAAGGGCTAGTACCACTGCCTGTTTAAGGGCTGATGGGACCACCCCATCCCTCAGAGAGGCATTCACTACTCCTTGGATCTACCTGGCCATAACTTGCCGGTTAGCTTTTATCAGCCAGGAAGGGCATGAGTCTAGACTGCATGGTGTCAGCCAAAGCTCTGCAAGTAGCTTGTCCACATCCTCAGGCTGCAATAACTGAAACTGATCCAAATGAACCGGACCAGACCATTCTCTGGATACCTCCTTTGGATTATTCCCAATTGTGGCATGTAGTCCCCCATGAATCTAAATGACTTTGTCCTCAAAGTGCTTTGCAAATTTGTCACAGCAGATATATGGCCATTGCCTGTGCTTCATTAAGGTAGATTTTATAAGGCCATTCACCACTCTGAAGAAGAGGAAGAAGGAGAAGAGTTGGCTTTTCTACTTAACTTTTCTCACCCATTCAAGGGGACTCAAAGCGGCTGACAAAGCTATTCTATTCTTCTCCCCAAAACAGAATACTCTGTGAGGTAGATGGAGCTGTGAGAGCTCAGAAGAGAGCTGTCACCCAACTGGCTTTCTGTAGGAGTGAGGAATCAAACCCGGTATTTCCAGATAAGATTCCAGCTCCCTAACCACTAGACCAAACTGGCTCACCAGTTCTGCTGGATGGCTATTCAAGGATGCAATGGTGGCGAAGGAAAAGCTCCTTCTAGCCACCACCACCACATGGTAGACCCAATAGTGTGATCTAACCCGTGTTCAGTCAGACTCACAGCCAGACTCACAACCAGACTCATGCCACTGGCTAAAATCCAACCAATATTTTCAAATGTTTAATGTTTACATTATTTATTACAACTTTTCTTAAAAGCAAGCCAAGAATAAAAACATAAACTAAAAGCAATAAAGATCCAAAATGAAAAAAGAAACAGCATTAAAATACTATTAGAATGCTCAGCACACAACAATATAAAACAAAATATAAGTGCTTCCATCTTCTCATTAACCCCAGATATAACTTCAATATGACAAAATGCATGAATTTAAAAAAAAAATCTGGGGATGATCCACAATTGTGAAGTTACTGATGAAAGGCCTGGACTCTGGTCACTATCCACTTTACAGATATGGGTCTCCGATTCTAAATTAAAAATCCAGGCTGCGCTGAACAGACATCTGCCTAACAATTAAGATCTTCCACTGAAGTCCTACTGTTGGTTCCATCATCTCATTAAGTTCTTTGTTTGGCTATAAAGAGGGGTTTTTCTTTGTGGCAACTCTTAGACTTTTGAATAATCTTCCCCTAAGGATACAAGTGCAAACTTTAGATGCTTTTCAATGTCTCCTAGAAACATACTACCTGTGGTATAGGGTGGGACAGAAATTTAAATATATAAGTAAATGTATTTACTACACCAGTTTTTAAAGATTTGTTGCATATTTCCTCCTGTCACAATATCGTGTAGTTAGCAGACTTTTACTTTCAGATTTATATACGAATGTAGATTTTATGTTTCTGTGAATGCATTCATTATTTTTTGCCTTATACATTTTGCTTTTGTGTATTTTGTTCCCTGTTCTGTGAGCTTCATTTACAAATGCAAATTCTGTACTTTCCTTAATGTTCTTTATGGACATACACACACAAAATTTGAACAGCCATGTGTATTTCTTTGAGGTTTTCTATGCTTGTAAACCCCAGCTGGAGTAGGATCAGAGGAAATCTTGAGTCCTTGTGCAGAACACCAGTTCTTTGGATGATACTGCTTTTTTTCAGTTTTCATTTACCTTATTGCTGATGCATAATTTACACCTGTTTATAGCTCTACTACTATTAGTTACTACTCTGGAATTCTGACAAAGGTGAGAAATGTCTCAGACTATCATAAAAATCAACTTACACATAGTGATTTCTTTTTAAAAAATTCACAGAAACCATGAACAACCAGCTCAAGCGAGAACATGAAACACACTGTTACAGAG
Source organism: Aspidoscelis tigris stejnegeri (assembly GCA_023333525.1). NCBI lineage: Eukaryota > Metazoa > Chordata > Lepidosauria > Squamata > Teiidae > Aspidoscelis > Aspidoscelis tigris. The sequence continues at coordinate 63,867,449 of JALMGA010000002.1, read as the reverse complement.
AATTCAAACAAAAAGATATTTACTGTTCCTGGTTTAGACAGACCTTTATAGTGCTTTTATATAATATAGCATGTGTGCAAGTGTCTGAAAAAATATTTTAATGGTTATGTTTTCCTCATGGTGAAAACAGCCAAATTTGCCTCCCTTTGTCTTTGTGAGATGTTTGCTTTTTTAAATTCCAACTCTTCTACTAGCCCCATGATTCTCAGAGAGATCTGTGTCTGAATTGGTAAATTCCTGATTCCTTTTGCACAGCACCCACCCCAATCCGTTTCCCCATCCGGCCCTGCCACCGCCACCACCGCCCCACGCGTGTGCGTACGCGTACGCGTGGGGCCTCCAAGAATCTGTCTCTGTTTGAGACAGATTCTTTTTTAGAACCGTTCCGCCAGAAAACGGATCTTTTAGATCCATTTTCGGCGGCATGTGCAGAAAGGCCCTCTGTTCTAAATACAATCAGGTGTTCAGAAACACTTCTAAGCATCTCTCCTTATTTTGACTGCTGCTTTAAAAATAGTAATTACACTACACAGTAGCCTTGATTCAACTTAACTGAAAGGCCTTTATCTATTTATTCTATGAACTTACCTTCGTCTACGTAAGTTGCAGACAATGCTATGTATTTGCCAGTCTTTCTTCTGACAATCCTCAGAACAGTAATGTATCTGCTTACACTCTGCACATCTCAAGGATCCTAAAGGCATTTTTAAAAAGCATTGTATCTAAAATTGAACTTTTATTTATCACAGGCAGCAGGAACCTCGCAATACAGATTCTTGTAATACTGAATACCCAGTTCTGCATAACTGCATTATTGCATTCTGAGTTTAGCCTGCTAAGTTAGACTTCCTACGGGTGGCCAAAACACTATTTTGAATGCTACTCAAAGTATTCAAATAGCCACACCTCTCCTACATGGAAAATGAATTTCCTATGTAAAACAACTAGAGCCAAGGTAAGCTTTTGCCTCATCTTGGTCTTGGCTGTTCTTCCTGAAGTCTTGGGGTTGAAGAGCCACTTGCCAACACATCAGACTATGTCATGATAACAGTGCAGTCTGACAAATTTGAGGCCTACTGGGCCTTTCCAAGCTCTGTCCAGGCTTTTTAATCATTTGGAAGCCTGCCAAAGGGCAGAAACAGCTTTTGCAGGCCTGAATTTCATTAGACTGAACAATGACATTACCGATGATGTCATCATGCAAACTGACACAGCACCAGGGAGCCCAACACACTCCAGGTTCTGGGAAGGCCACCTCTACTAAACTCACCTCAGCATTTTCTGCCATCTGAGAAACTGTGATGGGTAATGGCTTGTTTTCAGATACTGATATAGCCAACCATCACCCACTAAAAAAATACTCCACTAGCACTAAGTACCCATTAGGGACTCATTAAGGACCCATTAGGATCAGAGCAGGAAGACCCCATTTCCACTGCAGATCCCATTAGAGCCACATTTGTTTCCACTGCAATTGGGCAATGGGGTCTGGGAGGGGGGCTCTGGGGGAGGCGCACCCATGGGGGAGGGGGGGCTGAAACCCAAAGCTCCAAAGCCTATGCACAATCTCCAAAGCCAGCTCTGAAGAACAGCACAGGGTCTGAAGAGGAAGCACACAAAAGCTATGCCAATCCTATGGACCTTTGTCAAAGGCTCCAGAGAATCTTCGAAGTTTGCAGCAGATCACTCTGGAGAATCTCCGGAGATTGCACCCCCTGTCCTCCCAAAAACCTGGGGTGACGTGCAGGCCCCACATGGGTTGATCTAGATTTGCCACATGGGTGTTCTGGCATTTCCACTGTGGGCAGGCTAGCAACTATTGCTAGATCCAGATTAGTTGAAGGACCCATTCCTTAGATCCGGATCATCTTAGATCAGGATTAAGGGAGGTCAGTGGACCCCCCCCCCCCCCCCCGTGAAGGCAAAATGACCGTCTTTCCAAAGTACTGAAGTGGTGGAAGTGGTCCTCACAAATTAGTGGATTCTCTTAAACACTGGAGGCTTTAAAGCAAATAATGGACAGCTACCTTGCGTAGATGGTTTATCAGATTTCTGCAGCAAGCTAGGATGTTGGACTGGGTTACCTAGCACATTGCTTACAACTCTTATGTTCTGTGAATGACATATTCCCATTCCAATTGATTAAAATGAAACATATTCCTTCAAAAATGCATTATTTCCTTTAGTCAGTGATGGGCAGGAACATTATTTGTTTGTTTATACAGCTCCTGATTCATATAAGCTATCCCAGGCAAATTGTCAGCCACTGGCTGTCTGTATCATACCCACCCAGTTTGCAGAGTTGATGTTTGATACTCCCAAAGGTAATTTCATCTCAGAAGACAACAGCAAACTGTAATATTGTGAAGTTCTATAATTGCTTTTTGCTGCCATTTTCTTTTTCTATAGGCCTAAGTAGCCAACTAAATTGTCTTGGACAAAATTTCTTTTCTGATAATTGTTCATGTATGAAAACCTTCCATCCTGTTCCACAGTGAAATTGTTTTAGCATTTCTAAATAGAACTAACGTGTTATATATAGCACCAAGGAAACATCTTTGTAAAGAGAAAAATGACCTTCAGTAACCTAAAGTAAAGGCAGTGAAAGAAATCGGAGGAGAAGTTAAATTGGGCTAGGAGTTTCTACTATGCTAATTTTTCCCCTGCCTATTCTGTGTAGAAGAATAACCTGCCATTGCAGAGAGGTCTTCTGCATACTATTCTGACAAACGTTCTGAACAATAATATATAACTCTACTTAGGTTTCCATACTTCAACTGAGGCTGGACTTTGAAAAATGACAGCTTGTACATGGTCATCAAATAATCTTAAGGAGACAGAGCTCTAGGCCTAACTTACACGTAAGCTCTATTTACTTTACATTAGGACATAGAAGCAAGCAGTATAAACAGAACCACTTTTTAAATTTACAATTTAGACTCTGCTCAGATCTGTGATTATTCAGGTTTAGTGCTGCTTAGGCCCACAAATTTTGAGCACCGCCCACATGTTGATGTCCTCATCATTTCTTCAAACTGACACCTTAAATTTTTTCAGCCCAATCTACAAGGCATGGAATTCTTTTGTACGGGTTTATAATAGTCTGTATTTTATTTTCTTTATAATCACATCAGATATTTCTGAAAGGAAGAGGACCTATCTGAAGGTGGGTGAAAAGCCCCTAGGAAGAGTGGGGTTGGTTGCTCTGAAAAGTGCTTTTTTGGCATCCCTTTGGCAGGTATTGCCACTGCTCATAGCAGAGTGCCGTATCTGAGCCTGTACTTGCTACTCTGACATAAGGGCTTCTTGAAGTCCTCTCTACCTTTCCAAGGAAGAGAACATGGTGCTGGCTGCACTGTTTCATCACAATCTTATTTTTCTTCCCTGTTTTGCATTCATGCAAGCAGAAAAAGAAAGGAAGACGAAGGAAGGTAACACTTCCCCTCTCTTACCCCTATGTCTAGTCTTACTATTTGTATTTTGATTGTAATTGTATACCATCACATTTGCTGATTTTGTAAAAGATGACTGTTAGATCCAGCTGGGGGTTATTTGTTAGCTCTGCCTAGGTCTCTCCTTCGGCTTCTGTATCCACCCTCTTGCACATAAAGGAAGGTCTCTGCATAATGAATGGCCTGGGTTTGGACCTGAAAACTGCCACATATTCTCCAATGGAAAACAGCTGTGCCTGTTATACAAGTATCCAAGGGATTTCTTATTTTTGTTCACATTTTATATTAAAATGAATTTTATATTACATTATTTATTAACATATAATTATCAACTCTCGCTTAGTATTCTGTTCAAAAATTTCTTTGTGTTTTTAAATTACAGTTGGACCCCCATATCTGCTGATCGGTAACCACAGTTTCGGTTTTCCATAGTGACTGGACCAGCCGCACTTCCACCCCTCGCAGACACCATTAGCCTACCTAAAACTCCTCAGAGGCCTGGAACAGGCAGGAATGACCTGAAATGGCACCAGATTTCCCATGAGATTTCACAGAAATTATGGGAAATGGAGTGCATTTCCCAGCATTTGGTATTATCTGCAGTTTTCCATTATCCATGGTAGGGCCTGGAACGTATCCCTCGTGGATACAGCAGCCTGACTGTACTCATAAACCACCATAAACATATTATGAAAAAGCATTATAGAAATAAACTGATGATTATGATATCTAACCTTAGACAGTCTTAACTAAACTGTAAGCCATACCTTCTCTCAACCTAATCTGTATTTGCCTTTAGCATCCAATAATCCAATAATTAAAAACAATCTGTTTGGCATCTACTGTTAATGACCTGTTTATCTCTACCTGAATGCACTCTTAAGTTTCTGCATTAGACTACAGTAGACAAAAGGAACTTACCAGACAGGCCACAGAAGTGACACGTGAATGGATTTGAAGGATTATATACGGCTTCTAAGGCCACAGATGAAACAGTGTCAGAAGACATCTTGAATATTTGTTGCTTTTGCAGTATCAAAGCAGAACCAGTAACCTGCAATAAAAAATAGATCTTAAAGAACAGGAATATGCCCCAAAATATTAAGAAGTATTTGGTACTATATTGCCAAAATGATAAAAGAATATGTGTTCTCTCTCATTCTACTCTTAAAAGTTGATTTAATATCACAATCCAAAAGACAAGTGTGTGCTAACAAAGAAATGTTGAAAAACAGGCGAAATGGAACAAAAAAAGCCCAGATTGGTAACTTACGAGATTTATTTCCTTTGCAGATGATAAAGTACTAGCATCATTTGCATCTTCTAGATTCCCTAAAGCAAAAATGGTTAAACTTATCTCTTTTTCTCTTTCAATACAAGAACTTCTCTAAAATAGACTTGAAGTAACTAACTAGTGTTTCAGCATTACTCAGACTCTTAGTGTCCTGTACTCAGGTGGACACACTACCTCTATTTAGAAATGGTAAAACAAGTTCACTGTGAAACAAGCTAGAAGATTTTCATACACGAACAGTCCTTATGTCATATCAAACTCTTTATGGCTTTTATGGCAATAAACCTCAGCATTTTTCCTTACTCCTTCTAAATTACAGACTATGCAGATCTTGAGTTGTTTACTTACATCACTTAAGAATACAGACACACAAACATGCACTTCCCCTCCCCTTTCCCCCTCTCTGTTCACTTCCCTCCTTCTGAGTAATCTCTTCTCTTTCTTTCCCCCTCTATATACATTCTCTCCTGTCTCTTCATCCCCATGCCAGGCCTTACATTTCTCCTCTTCTCCCCCATCCCCATTCTTCCTAAACTATACAGAATGTGTAGTTATTTGCTTGTAGTGGAAGTATACCTTTTCCCCTGAATCATCTCCTTGTCACAACCTTCCACTGTAGGTTGTGACAACCTTCCAATTACAGTTGCTATAATTCCCCCCCCCCATCCAACACTCACTTGCACATTTTGCAAATGAAACACCAAAAATACTGTCAATATTACACTAAATTTAAAGTAACTGCACCACTGTATAAACGGAAAGGCGCATATTTGTTTTGAGGCTTTTGATTGCTGCTTGATGTTCAAAATCTACTGCGCTGTTCAGAAATACAAGACGTCAGTACTGAATAAGACGTGAAAGTCTTTGCTTCCATGAAAAAAAGACTTTTTATTCTGATCTATAAAGTTCCTGTTATTATTGGTGACAAAAATGTCATTTTATATTTATAAATTAAAACATTTATTCAGAAAAGCATACTATCTAATATACCTACAGAAAGTAAGGAATTTTTTTTATCACATAGTACGCAATTATTTTATATTATCTACATAGTCTTAGCTTAGCCTTCCAATAACACCTTGAGCAATGATCACTTGCTCTTTTCCCTTTAAATTAGTTTGGGGCTTGTCTAATTTTTAACTGTACTGTATTATGTTGCCCCATTATTATTATGGACTTTTGGCTGATGGCTCATGATTTACCTGAAAAATTGCCATATGAAATGAATTGGTAAGAGCAATTTATCTGAACTCTGAGAAGCCATTCAGGAAACTTATTGCAAAGTAGGAAGTTAAGAACATAAGAGGAGCCTGGTGGATCAGGCCACAACCCATCTAGTCCAGCATCCTGTCTCAGTGACCCATCAATTACTTCTTGGCATCTCAGGCAGAAGACAAAGGCAACCTTCACTTGTTCTCAGTTTCCTGTCCCCAAACTAGTTGCCAGCCACTCGCTTTCAAAAGCCTAAAGAAGATACAGTTCATTGACCATAAAAATCAGCTCAATATCAAAAGAGATTTCTTGTTTTTTGCTATAACACCTTCTTACATACTCATATAGTTCAATGTCAGCTCTTGAGACTCCTAGGAGTAAACTCCTTAAACTATAAAGACACTAAGCCTTACTTCTGATTATATTCCAGAATGTGGACCCAACATCTGCATGCTGGTGCAGACTATAGTGGATCCAGAACAAAAAAGGTCATATTTTATTATTTGCCAGAATGCCTGAGATTGCACTGTTTTCCATCCATGCCTCTGGGCGTGCCAGTGATACCCTGTTGGTGGTGCCACTGCCACCCCTTTTAATAGTTAAAGGGGTGGGGGGCACATCATGGGAAGCCATTCTCAGGGATAGCCACCAGTCTATGGAACAGTTTCCCCAATAAATAAGAACATAAGAGGAGCCCTGTTGGATCAAGCCACAGCCCATCTAGTCTAGCATCCCACTGCACACAGTGGCTCACCAGTTGCCCATGGGCATCTCAAGTACAGACAAGGGCAAACCTTCTCCTGCTCTCAAATCCCACCAAATAGCCTTAGAAGCATCATGCTTGTCCCCACAGCCTGAAAGATGTACTTAGGCATCCATTGATACACCTGTCATTCATAAATTTGTCTAATCCTGAAAGAGAGTTCAACAGGCATTAGTTAAACAGTGTATGCAGAAGATACTTGGTGAACAGACCCCTTTTTACCCTAGCCTTTGGCTGAGGGAACAGCATGTCCTCCCATGCAGGCACTCAATATTCTACGTAGTGCAGATGGCTGCATCTGCACAGATAAAAAGTGGCTTGAAAGTTGTTTAGGTAACATCTACACAGTAATGCCTCTAATCCACATTAAAGGACAGAAAGTCTGCTTTTAAAGGTCTTTGACGTGGATTAGAGGTGGGATGGGAACTAATGTCTGCATATTAACATGCCTGAGCTGCTTTTAAGCCCCTTTTTCATGCATGTGGGCACAATCTTATGTCAGCAGCAGGGAAAAGAAGTAGTGCCAGAAGGTACAATATTTGTTTTGGCTTCTCCCAGGCTGAGGTCACACCTAAGGTTTAATCTAGCCTTAGTCCGCCCACCTTCAGAGTGAGAACGCGCATCAGCAAAGCGACCAGGTGTTTTCTTTCCACGTTATCTATCCCACAGGTGAATTTTATGACTTATTTGATACTGAAAGAAAACAGCTCGTCCCTTTGCTGACGGATTCTCCCACTCTTAAAGCGGACTGAAGCTGGATTAACCTTAAGTGTGACCACAGCCACCCATTATTTTCATCCTGACTGGAAATAAAACTCTCCTCCCTCGCTGAAACGAAACCGTGCCGCCTCGGTATTCGTTTGAAGTCCTCGTGGCTACGCTCGGCGTCCCAAGCCGGCAGGGACGGGAGAGAGGCGCGTCTGCCTCCTCGGGTTCCCTCCCGTTCCAACGACAACAACTGCTGACGAAAATCTCCAGGCTCACGGATGAGTCAAGCTGCCGCGTGAGGAGGCGGCAGAAAACGCCCGTTGTCAGTCAGCCCTCTCTCACCTTTCCTTCCTCGCCCTCGAAGCCGCGGCAACGGCGCCCTCGCCTCCACACCACCGGCTCCTTCCTCGGCAGGCGGGCAGAGCGGGCGCGCGCCGCCGCCGCCGCCTCTCTCGCTCCGCCTCCTCGCCCCGCCTCTTAGGCGAACGAAGCCGCTCCGGGGTCTGCGAACGGCAGCCATCTTTGTTGATGTGTCAGCAGCTGAAACCTCCTTCGGGTCTCACAGCAGGAAGAAGGGAAGCGAGAACGACACCCCCGCACACTTCTTTCTCTCGCTGATGTCAGCGATGGGAAAGCAGCTACTCTTGCGGCGGGTATTGTGGCTACCGGCCTCTTAGCGAACGGGTAAGAATTTCTGGCGTAGATGGGGGATATAGACTTAACGAATTTAATCAGAAATGCGGTCTCCCTTATAGAGCTGCAAGAGACACGGAGCCTGTTATTAGACGCCTTGTTGATGAATGGGAGGGGGGGGCAGATCTTCCTCAATGTGGTTTGTGTTCCCTGTCTGAACTAGTCCCGGCGTTTCTCCGGAATGGCTTTGATGCTATATCCCGATTCTCCTTAAAGTACCTTCGCCTCCCCCACCCCCCCATCACCGATCATTTCTTAGGTTTCCCCGTTATTGGTGTCAGCGTATCTTAGGGCTTTGTTAGTGCTTTCCTTCTAGGCGAGGCCCCTCTTTTTTAACGCTGAAACTAAAGTCTTCTCGTGGGAGTGAAATCGTCACCGATGTACCTGTTTTACCAGGAAGTCAAGTATCAGAGGTGTTTCCTGCACAAGGTCACAGGATGAGTAAGGCATACCGTCTGAATTCCTCTGCTTGTTAGCATTTGGGAGATTCCTTTGTGCAGGTTGGTGCCTTCATAAATCTTGCCTGTCAGGTAAGGTTAGTTGTTACACATCAGCAAGTTGGCAGGCAGTAAAATTTGCTTAACATTTCTGACCTCAGATGTTGACACTTTTTCAGCTTTTCCCTGGAAAGCACAGTAGTCTTAACAAGTCTTGCTTCAAAACAAAATATTCTGGTGGTTCTGTTTCAAATAAAACTCAAGGCTTGACTGTTGTGGGGAATGCATCGCGGGATTTCCGGGTTAGTTGTGTCCAGTTCCTGTGACGCTTAGCAAGTAGAATTTGTATTAATGATGTCCATGGGAAGGTGCTATGTTTTGCATAAGATAGATAATACTTTGGTTATCTGCTTTGTATTTCATTATTTTGTGAATAAGCTGGATGTTTTGTTTGGCTCAAAACACAGATTAAGAAAGGAGTTTCTTTCCTTCTGATTTTTAAAAATCTTTGGTCAGTAAGTACTCTGCAGATAGGCACTGCATAGCAAATGTTCTCTTTTGTCAATCCGCAAGGTTCAGAGGTTGATTCTGTATGTGATTGTTCAGAATAATCCCATTGAATTCAATAGCATTTCAGTCTTTGTTGCATTTTGTATGAACAGTGTTTATAGCTTCCATAAACAGGAAATCTTGATGCCTGTAAAATATATATACTGTGTTATGAATAGTCACTTAGATTATGACCCAAGTCCCAGAACATCCTATACCCCAAAATAACAAATATACTTTGCTCATAATTTTGCTAACATTAGAATGTAAAATATATGTAAAAGTTAAAGACAAACAAACTTATAATATCAGACTGATGAAAAGTATTTACTTTAGTCTTAGAACATCTAGAATGAGAGCCTAGAATTTAGGCTCTACCATGGTACCTGCTATGTATGTTAAGTAATTCAGGGTGATGGGGTTTTTTGCAGAATTGAACAAAATTCCCCACTTCCAAATATTGTGGTATTGCTAGACTTAATACAACTATTGTTTTTCTATTGATCTGTAACTGGCTGCTATTGAACTTCTTTTGAACTGCTTTATGATTTGCATCCTAGAAGCTGAAGTCTACTTGTAGCTCAGTGGTAAAGCAAACTACCTGGAAAGCAGAGGGTTGTCAATTGGATCCCCAACCTCTCTCTGGAAGTAGGGAATGGCAAAGCACTTTCTTATCTTTGCTAAGAACACTGCATAGAAGTGTTTGGGGAGGTGTCTGTGGAGGTCACTGTGTAGTTAACCTGGGGTCAGTCATGACTCACTGGTAGCCTGCAGCAACAACCGAAGTCAGTGATTGGTGGTAGAATTTCATTCCTCTTTTCCTTCCCACTGTGGCTAAAGCTCTGAATATTGTGAATCTGAAATAGTATTATCTGGTGGTGTGGTAGATTTTGCCTTGCGTAATAGCTGATATATATAATATTTTGATCATGGACGTTCTGTAAAATGCCATGAATTAGTTGGGTGGATGCTCTCTTTTCATACGTCTTAACAAGGAGGAAGGGGCATTTGGGAGGGGCTCCATTGATGAATGCTTTTCCTGTCCATCCGCATTCTTGCATGAGCCATGTTGATGTGAACCTGCCTGCTCCAGAAAAGGTAGTTTCACAGTTTTGTGGGAGCCCTTGCTTTCTTGGGGACATGTTAGAAGGTATTTTGTTTTAGGCATGTTAGCTCTGGGCTATTTAGGATTTAACAGGTTATACCAATATTTTGCCTTGTACCTTGATGTGATGAAAATTCAGATCTAAATGCTTGTAGAAGTTCAGTTGTGATTCAGACATGCACACCTGTGTTTGATAGCTGCCGTTAAAGTTGTGCTAACAGCAGTTGCTTGTACAGGATTCAGCATTCCTTATAGTAATGCCCAGAAATGTAATGTACTATGAGACAGAGAGAAGTAATGGTGTCTTTTATCAGGCCCTGCAGAACATCATTTTCTTAGAATATGAAAAAATAGTCTGCCAGAATCTGGAGCATTCTTCACCTGTGCCTTCCTCCTGCCATAGCTCAAATTAAATGTTTGATTCTTGCAAACAAAGGATATGTTTGTTAGTGGATGAAAAGTTCTCATCACTTTGGAATAGGGATGTGAACGAATGGGGTTTGGGGCATTCGATTTGTAATGAATCGAATGTTAGAAAGTTAGTATTCATTCGAATAGATCCACTTTGAATGATTCTATTCAATACAAATGTATTTGTACAAATTTGTATGAATATCCAATATGAACAGTTATGTATCCGTTTGTATCAGATACGTATCCGATGCAGATCCCAAGGAAGGGTGGGAGGGGGTGATATCAAATAATAAAACATAATTAAAAATGTTTTATTCTTATTGTAATCCACCCTGGGACCATTTGGTGAAGAGCAAGATATAAATTAATTAGTTAAATAAATGTCCGAAGTATTCATACGAAAGTAACTATTCAATTTGTATATGAATGACCACATTCGTATGAATGAGTGTTTTATGAATGTTCGTGCATATCCCTACTTTGGAGCTATTTGTAATACTTCAAAAGATACTACACATTTGGTGATCAAGCAGCAGGATTCTCATAAGCAGCATTAAGATCTTGAAATTTTAGGTGTTGGATTTGGTACTCTAATTATCATTGCCGTTTAGCAACTTTTGTTGGTGTTTTCTCCCTCCCCCCTCCCCAAGTTGACAATTTGCTATCACTTCTCAGGCAGCGAGATACTTAGCAGATAAAACTGAAATCTCACCTTTGGAAAAAAAGATATTTGATGTTACCCAAATGGATATACCCAGAAAGGATAGTAATTTTTTAAAGCGCTTTACAGAATTCCAGCATGCTATTGAAATGCACCAGTCAGAGGTGACAAGCATTTCTCATGTTCTTCAAATGAATACGTAAGAACATCTTATCAAGCTTTTTTAAAGTTGTTCATGACTTTCTGTTATGTTACATTCCTTGCTTTAACAATCGCTTTTATGTAAGAAAGTTTATACCTGTATTTATGAATGCTATTTCTGATTTGCCTGTGGATTTTGTCAGTCTCTTTTTTTCTTTTCCCAAATATTAGTCTCCGGCTTTTGCTGTTTTTGGTATTTAACATTATAATATGTGCAGTAATTTGTCAGCAAGCTTTGATAGCAGTCATCTACTAACTGCTTAACAGAAGAATGAGCAGTGCTGCTGAGTTCGGATTTAAAATTTGGATGAATTATTAGTTCCTCTGATTTGTGCATCTGCATAAAAACTGTCATTAGTAATGACCAAAGATGTTTTAATTCTTCCGGAAATCATAACTTGCTGTTGTAATTATTACTGCTAACTGTATTCATGGGCATAAGTGTAACATTACATACCTGTAATGTAATGAAACAATAGATAGCGTTGTATTTACCGTATTTTTTCAGTGTATTTAAATAAATAGAACAAGAGAACTATTTTGTTTCTTTGTGGCTGCATCCCCAAAAGACTTATTTACTTCTCCACTGTCACTCTACTGTCACTTTACTGAAGTGGACTTTAAAAGTGCCATGCAAATCAGGAATAAGCGTCCGCATGAGGCTCAGGAAAATGCATGTTTTTAACGCACCTTCCATCCCCATAGGATCCCTGTTTTCTTTGCGCGCATCTTTTTCTCCCCGCCCCTGCTCTTGTTCATAGGCTGCCAGCGGGAATGGGGAGGGACTGCGCTCGGTGTGGCCACAACCAGGAAGACAATCCCTGACAAGCCTAAAGGAAAAATAACCATCTGTTAGTCACCCAGATCTCCCCCCCTCCGAAATGGCTTCTCGTGCTGGAAAACATTCACTCTCACCACTTTCCCTGTTTTTGCTTTCAAAAATCCACCCTGTCCAGCGCACGATCGCTCATTCACTCATCACTTTCCCTGTTATCTCTTTAAAATCCACCCCTAGCGATAATCCACCCTTTTCACACCTCACAGCGATTGCAACAATGTTGCAATTCTGCATGATTCTGGCTCTTTAGTTCTGAGCTTTAGAAAGTGAAGCCCTGCTTGTGTTTCTGCTGTGTGTATGCAGGCAGCAATCCCCGCCCCTTTTGCCACGGAGCGTCCTCAAGGTAAATGTAGCGAGGAAAACCCGCGACTTACAGAAAGAGCGCTGGAAGAGTTGTTTAAAGTGCATGTATTTTGTCGCGCGATTTCCACGTTTTGTAGCGCTGGAACCTCGTTAAAAACCCTGGCTTGGGGACGCTCAGAGGCAAAAGGAGAGTCTTGGCAGACTTTTTATTCCTTGGGGACAGGCCCATTATTCATGTGGAAGGTAGTTAACAAGTGACTTAAATAAATGTTAAGCATCTTAAATGTTAAGCCTTCAACAAGAACTTTTTAAAAAACAGCAGAAAAAACTTTCACAAATACAGGCAAGCAGAATTCACGTGGAAAGGCAGTGATGAACTGGTGACTGGGAGAAGCATCTTGTTTTTGCTCTAAGCCTGGTATGCTGTGTTTGATGCAAGCAATGGTACTTCTGCCAATCCTTGCCTTCTATCATGAGCTGGCACACATCTACACCTACATGAGAAGAAGACCATTTTGGGCTGTGTTCTCAACATTCAGTCCTCTTTCAGAGTGAAAGAACATATATATCAGTAAAGTGATTAGTTATTGTCTTTCTACTTTATTTAATGCAGGGTTAGATAATGCTGAATGAAAAGGTGAAGTGAAACTGGATTAAAACTAACAGCCTTTTCGTACTTAACATGATCAGGACAGCCTCACATGCTTTCGGATGCTCCATATGAACACTGCAGCATTGTCTCCTGTCTCAGGGCAGGCCATCGTGATCTGGGCAAGCACTGTATAGGGGTGCGGCAACTGCAGCTGTGCAGTTGCATGTTGTGTCATAATTGGCACACACTGGGCCATTACTATTGCAGAGGTTGGTGTGACCATTGTTGTGGTGATGCAGATGGTGTGGGATGGACCACCCACACTTCGGGGCCACTAAGTAAGTTGGGGACAGTGCTGGTACAGTTTATAAAATCCCCTTCTAAAACTGGGAGTGCAACCTATAATTGTATAGGCATGCCCATAAAAACCTTTTAAAAATCTGTGTGGATCTCAGGCTGGTGCATTTTCATGACTTACAGTTCAGGCATTGCAAAGTAAGGCTTTTCAGTTGACATGCAATTCACCACACTTAGAGTATGTAGAAGTAGCATTGCTACCATTGGGCACATGTCCATCAGGAGGATTCAAGGAGCCTTATTGCTATTGAAAATTCCACAACAAATTAAAATGCCTTGAGTTCCCCACTGCTGTTGACAAAGTTTTTTCGAAATCTGGGACAAGGGAAGAGGCAAGAATATTAATAAGTATCTCCTCTTTACAGTGTTTTTTACCTTTGAGGTTGCCTTCTTCATTCCTACTGGTGATCTGAGAGCATCATGGAAGGGTGAAAACCACACTTCCATGCCCCAAGTAGCAGCTAAGTAGACTGTTTGCACCTCTCAGGGGCAGGGATTTTCTTTTTCATTTTTATGGTCTGTAATTTAGAGGTGTGGCCTGTTTCTGGATGAAGCCTACAGGCCAGTTTCATATAAAATATGAAGAGCAAATTTGTTGCCTTTACATCCCGCTGATTAATCCTGAATGATAGAGGTACAGGTTAAGACTACTTCGTACAGTAATGAGGTTGTTACATGCTACAAGATTTGAGATGTGCTGCAGTTCGAAGAATAGTTGGTTTTTCTACCCTGCTTTTCTCACCCACTTAAGGAGACTCAAAGTGGCCGCCAAAGCTTTCTGTTCTTCTCCCCACAAGAGATACCCTGGGAGGTAGGTGGGGCTGTGAGAGCTCATAAGAGCCGGGACTCACCCAGGGTTACCCAGCTGGCATCCTATTCCCAGATAAGAGTCAGTCTCACTATATGCTGCAGCCTTAGCCAATTTTATTGATATTAATTCCTTAGTGTTAGTGGATAATAATTATTATTTATTTGGTTTATGATGCTGTTCAGCCTAGAATGATGCTCAAAGTGGCTCACAATACATAACTTTAGTCAGGTCCCTGCCGAAAAATAGCTTAGTTTTGTGGCTGTCCCTTGAGAGAGAAGAATACGGAAGCAGTTTTTCCCCCAACCTTGGGAAAAGTCCTTGACCATTGGGCTATAGTAACCTATATTCTTAGACAGTGTAATGTTAAAGTATTTTCTTCAGTGTTTTAATTTTGGCTTGTTTTGTGTGTTATGTAATGAGTAAGGCTGTGATAGCCACAGAATGATCTTCCTAGTCCACTGCACAAATTTGATTAAATCAAAGCCTGGTTTGTTGTGGTTTATGGAGATTAATATTTGCTACGGAACAGTCATTTAGTTCCTCCACTGTGCCCTGTGTACTGACTGCTGGTGCATACCAGATTCGACTACTGTCATCTGTGTAATGTATGCTGTTACAAATTTAATAGAATTGCCCTTCATGTAGGCTAGTTTTGCTCTTATTTGGTGAGTAAAGTGAAACTTCTTTTTTAAATGCAGTTTCAGAAACTTAAATCATTTTATTTGGCCTCTGGTAGGTTATTGACTTGCATTGGTAGACTAAGTCTCTGTGGTTCCCTTAACTGATGTTTTTCCAAAAGTTGGATAATATAATTTTACACACAATCATACAAAAGAAAATTGTTCATCTTTTGCCCTCATCGTTACTTTTAACCTGTTCTGTAATCACCCTTCCAGGCTTATATATGACTTTTCAGATTGTATTTCTGATTACAGATGTCTTAAAATCTTTGTATGGCATCTTAAATTCAGGATATTCAAGATACATTATTGTATCTCATGGACTTTCTTCTGATGTTAATCCATTTCGTTAACCATTGTCTTATTCATGATGGTCAAAATCCATGTACTGTAATTAAGCCTTATGCAGTTCACTTTACCTCTGAATCCTGACCAAAGTGCAGTTCAGTTTCTACTGAGAGAACTGGTTGTGGGACAAATTGCCTAATCTCCTGCTGTTTCTTCCCTCAACTACTCAGTAGTAGGACAGATCCACACACATGTAAGTAAATATGTGGCTTCTGACAGCTGTTCTGATAGGATGAAAGAGTTATATTTATTCATTTAATTTATTTATATGCCTCTCTTAAGCCAGTAGACACTCAGAGTAGCTTACAGAATACAATGTTAGAGGTCTCACAGCATGAGGAGCAGGGGTCTGAGAGGCAAAGGAGTAGCAATAATCCTAAATAAATAAAATATTGATAGTGCTAGAAATACATTGTCTTTTTCTTGCAACCTGCTGGTGGGATGATTGTGTAAATGGTAATTGATAGAGACATTCAGAGTTGTTCTGTTATAGGTCAGATCAGTTGTACTGGAGGTCTAAGCTCTCTTTGCCTGACTTGGTCTTTTTCAATAGCTACTACTGAAAGGTGATAACTTTTTAAGGGGCTTTATTGACTTCCACTCAGAGAAATCTATTTCCAAGTATCTTTGTAATGTAATTTAAAATCCTGTTTTAACAATTAATTGTCCAAATATTTGCCTTCTCTTTAGTTACTAAGTCACTTAGTTACTAAGACATTTTTTTAAAAATCAAATATTTTTTTGACTTGTCAGCTAGATTGTATCTGTGTCGTTAAAACTAAGAAAAAGAATGAAAAAATATAGGGCAACATAAAGAATAAAACATAAAAAATAAACCTGTGCAAAATAGGAATATAAAATGTAGAGTGAGTAAACTGTAATGTGAGAATCAGACTAAAAAGAATGAATTGATTCAAAAGTGGGCCAGTCTTTGCTTGGAATACCAATAATTATACACAATCAGGAATTGGTGATATTTTATTCCTAGAAAAATATGTCACCTTAAACATTTCAGTAGAATCATGGGTTAGCTAGCCATCAGAAACATAATCTTTGCTTCTTCTGTCCTCTTTCACTTCTTAGGCTCTAGTTAGACACAGGTTAATTATGTTATTTTCTGGCTTCTGTTTTAGTTGGTGTTCACGTTATTTGCAGTTTTGTGGAGATTCACAAAAGCACAATTTTACTTTACAGCATTGCTTTCTGCTTTTATGCAAAGGTGTACTTTGTACAAAATGGCGTATGTGTTGTGTTTTCCCTAACTAATTTTTTGTTCGAGCACAGTTGTAAGGCTAATACAGACCTCAGAACAGTGGGAAAGGCAAGTTCAACTACCGTCAGATACCTTTCTATCACAAAGTAAAGAAATGGCAATTGGTATTTTGATCCTGCCCTTCTCCCATGACTGTGACAATGATCTGACTCCTTTTTTCTCTTCAGACTTTTCCTCACAAATCACTATTGTGCATTTCAGTTTTTCATCTGATGTGAATACAGGAATTGAGGGCAATGTATATTGATCACAGCAATCCCACAAAAATGTACTTCTTTCTCACTCATCCTGATGGAACCAGAGCAAAAAGGACATACCTTATGATCTTCCTCTGGGACCCACCCCCACCCCACCCCCCCTAAGCAGGCAAACAATTGTGCAGTTGTGTACACATACAGAATTTCATACTGCAATGAGAAGGAGATTGCACATTCAGAGTGGTTAGAAGTGGAACCCTATGTGTTCCAGAATAAGGTTTAAAAAAAGGAAAATGATAGCAGAAAGTTTTTAATCTGTCTGGTCAGAAATGATAACATGTCCTGTGTTGATCTTGTGCAACTATGTCCTTAGTGGGACTGTTGTTTATTGTGATACTGTTCTTTCTTGCTTAACTCTATGGTAATGTAATGAAAATCACATTAGATGGAGCTGTCTTCTAACTGTTGGAAGCCCATTTTCTGTAATTACTTTTATGAAGTAGTAATGTGATTCCACCTAGTGCAGTTTTGTGTTACACAAAGAAAAACCACTTTTGGCTTCCTGTGTATAACTGAAATAAACATGGGTTGCATTATAAGAGCGATAAATAACAATATTTAAATTAGGCAACCTGTGATTACTGCTAGCTTGGTTCTGTTTTTACGTCAGAACTTTCAACCTTTTCTCGTGTTTTTATTTTGTGTTAGTAATATCAACTGAAATATATTTATGAATCGTGTCATTGGCAGTTCCTTAAAATCATTAACAGTATATTTGTAAAGGTCACTGTAATTGTTTTTCTCCCTCCTGCCTTGCACACTTCCTCATCTTATCAAACTATGCCTGAGATTTGTTATTTTAAACAAAGTCAGCCTTAAAAGCGTTTGAGGGGATCTGATTGAAGTATATAAAATCATGCATTATATAGAAAAGGTGGATACAGAAAACTTCTTTTCAGTATCACACAATGCTAGAACCAGAGGGCACTCTATGAACCTGATGGGTAGGAGAGTCAGATCACACAAGAGGAACTATTTCTTCACCCAGAGGATCATCAGTTTGTGTAATTTGGTTCCAGAAGATGTGGTAACAGCAACTAGCCTGGATAACAGGTTTATCATTGGCTACTAGAATGGATGCCCAGGTAGATCCTCCAGGCTAGGGGGGCAGGCAGGATGCCTCTAAAAGCCATTTGCAAGGAGTTAAGAGCAACTGAAGGGATTTTGCTTTTGTCTTCTGCTTGAGGTGCCCATAAACAATAGGTGGACCTCTGCATGGGGTGGGATGTGCCCCAACCCTGAAGGACTCCTCTTATGTTCTTATGATGGACAGTTAGATACTTCATAGTGACCCACAAATACTGGTAATTTCAAACAAATGATAACCCATTTCAATCATTTTTCAGTACTGTTTCTGTCTCTTTTAGTAGTGTTATGTAGCATTTAATCTTTCTCAGTAGTTTTACCTTGTATATGGTACATTTTAATGAGGTTCATTTCATTTCCTTAGGTTAAGAAGTTGTGACAATTTATAAAATCATTTGCTATTTGAGAACAATAAATAGGGTATATACCTGGGAAGTCCAGGTCAATGAAGTGAGCAGTGCTCTGCCACATAAAGTACCGGTATCTTAGAATATAAGTCCAACATCTATTCTTCCTTCATATTTCAGTTCAAAATTGCTAATGTGTGCATAATCTACTGTGTTCAGTGAGATCAGTTTCTATGCCACTTTGGTTAGTATTCAAGTTTTATCTCTGATTCACTTTTCCATTGCTATACCGATCTCTGGCTCTTCTTCCTTTTAGCTACTCTGCCCTCTTTGCTCCCATCCACTGTGGAAGGCACCATTTTAAGTACCTTGGTGCCACTGCTTTGTGTGCAGGTACAAATATTATCAACTGGAATTTCTTGATTAAGAGTTAAACGCCCATAATCATTTTCATTCTAGATTTCACTACTCAGTGCTGTAGCTAAGGTTATTGTAATATTCATGTGACCGACATCTTTTTTTAAATTTTCTTCCCAGATTCTTGGTGGTAAGATGGATGGGCACTTAACAAAAGAACAAGCAACTTTAGGGCTGACCAACCTGCCAAAAAGTGATGACAGAACCTCCAGTTCCTCCGTTATTGAAGAAGCTGACAAAGCCCTGAGACTTCAAGATAGTCTTTATACTGCTGATGCTGAAGGTGAAATAAACTTGTTAGAAATAGAAAATAAACAATTAACTTTGGGGCTCAGTTCAGCAGCAACTGATACAAATGTAAATGAGGATGTTGTTCAAGAACAGTTTACATCAGATTTTCATGGAGACTCTTGTGCTAAATCAATTGAAATACAAGTGAAAGGTTCTGAGAAAACAGACTGCTCACCTGGTGGATGCTGTGGAACAACTGATGACCCAAAACCATCCCTGGCAGACCTATTGCATGATGATAAAAGGCCCTATGAGGTCTGCTCTGAAAGCCCTTATGACACAGATTGTACTAAGAACCTTATCTCTACAATTCAGAATGCTTCCTCTCAGGAGGCTTTGTTAGAAGAAATAGAGTCTGAACTACTATCGGCAAGTTTATTGAAAGACCATAAACTTCCAAATGGAGTGTGCAAGAGTGAAGCTACATTGGCTGTATTTGAAAAATGCATGCACGATAAATACCTGCAACAAGAGCAGATAATAAAGAGGTAAGTATTGGGGGAATATCCATATGTAGATCTTGAAACATAAAGGTTCTTTAGGGGTTTGCAGTTCAAGCTTCATGCTAAACCGGGACAAACATTATTCCTTGCAGAGTCTTTTTGTATTTCAAGAAGTTGAACGGTTAAACTTCAAGTTGCATTATAATACCACTTCGCCGCTTTCCCCAGATTCAATAGATATGCTTGACTCTTTCCATCAACAGAATTCCAAGCATCACTTTTTGAAGTAAATTTTGATCTGGAATGTTAATAACTCAGAGAAAAGTACAGAGCTTTCTTCCCTTCATCTCCTTCCCTTTCTATTGTGCTAAGCGCCTCCTTTCAGAGAGTAGTTTCAACAGAAAATAACACCCTGGGATATATGCCAAAAATGGTCTTTGAACTCATTTTTGAACCAGACTTTGAGTGAAGCCTAGAAGGTGAGATGAGCTACACAGCAGTCTGCAATTTGCTTGTAAGTTTTCTTAGGGGACATTTATTTTAACAAAGATACTTCTGACCATAGCAGATTACACAGACAGGATGTTATGGGAAGGGTTTCTAAACAACTGGGCTTTAATGTTCTGTTTTAAAAAACGTTTTGTTTATAAAACATCAAAAAATCCTCTAAAACAATAAATGGTACAACTTACACTTTAAAGCCAAGTCATTTGTTATATCTGTAATGTTCTTAAAGTATTCATTTTGAACAGAACTTGCTAGATACTACAGTCAGGAAAATGTATGTAAGATGACCTGAAAGAGCTAAACTCTGTTATTGGTAACTTCCAGTCCTTTTTTGCCATGAATTAATGGGGCATATATTCCTTTTAAATGTTCTACTTTGAATTGAGGTGACAAATGTACGTTTCAAAAAAACACTTCCTTCTCTGCTATTGGTTCTAATTTCATTGGACAGGTACTCTAAAAAATGACAGCTTTGGCTAAGGAATTAAAAACCAATCACAAGATTGTATGCTTTCACTTATGATCCATAATACTTCACTGGTGCTTGATACTGGCATCCTTGCATTTGCAAGTCCACCATTCAGGTCTCACATCTAGGGATGTGCTAGATTAAGCATCCAGTAAGAACGCAAAAGGAACACACTTTCCACACAGCAGGCTAGATTAAGGCTCCGTTAAGACCAAGTCATCCACACAGGAGTTGAAGAGAAGCTAAGGGCTTCTTGGTCCAGATTAGTGATAGACTTGAAAAATAGGGATCCAGATTAGTGGTAGACCTGAAAAACAACTTGATCTGGAGGAAGCGGTATCTGCACATAGAACAGATGCAGGAAGTTGCAGATGCAAAATGTATACAAACAGCTGGATTAAGTTTTACCTTGAATTAATGGTTTGAACTGGGATCATAAATACAAATATAAATAAATAAATGTGCTTACACCAAGGGAAACAGAAACAAGCAAATTGTGTTTACAGGGAATCAAGGTTTATTATGGAGACTTTATTCATTTTCACAAGCCAATTGTATTCCTCCCCCCTTGAAACATAATATTCACTCACTCATTTTAAAATAGTTGCCAATTTAAAGTATCTAAGACTGATTTCTGTATATATGATAGCATGTAAGAAGTTTGCACAGAGAGAAGTCAAAGTACTGCAAATCCTAGAACCCAAGAAAGGGAACCCCTTTAACCTCCCTAGAGATCACTTTACTCATTTAGAGAGATTCATGCAAAGCTATTTATACATAACAACTACACAGAGATATTTTCCAGAGATCTGAGAAAATGTGAAATCATCTTTCCAGCATTACGCGTATATTTTACTCAGCAGTGAGATGATCTCCCAGTTCGTCCTTCCCCTTTGTGACTCCTCTATTCCCTCCATTTTTTTGCTCCCCTCCTTTTCTTAAATCCAGCCAGTGGACAGGGAATTTTGCTGTATTTTTATAGATACACCACATAACTTCACTGAAAAGCAGGCAAGGATGGAAAATGGGTTTAGACTTTGGGACTAACAGGCTTAGCTCTACTTTTCTGAATTTGTATCCTTTCATTAAATATATAATTTGACTTTGTTGGTGGTATTAATTCAAACCTTTTTAAAATGCCCAATTGCCTTGGTGGGAAGTAAGTAAGGGTCTGGATTTTTCTTGTCTTTGCTAAACCAGGACTTGCTCACTGGTAGTTTATTCTTTTTTGCATATTGGGCAGAAGACTGCGGCCGTCTATCTCCTACCTTAATGTGTCTTTTCTTAGGTATAAAACTTCACCCAAATTCTGCCCTATTAGATATATTGTCTGGTGAGTGCTGCTGGACATTTGAATTTTCTAAATGGAACCATGAACAGAAATTTGTTAACTTCTAGCCAGAGTTTTATTAAAGCCACTACAGTTGTTAATCCTGAGGTTTTGATATGTTGTAATTTTCAGAAGTACAGAGCCAGCAAATTAAACACATGGTGATTCTTCTTTGTGGCTTTATTAGCTAAACAACAGAGCAGGCCTTTGTATGCTTTAAATGTGTAATTTACCTTGAAACATTACTAAATTTCTGCTTTAATTCAGACTTTCACATACAAGTATCAAAGGGGTCTTTGATTCATTTTGTTTAGAAAAAGGTTGTAATTTGAAGGTGGTTCTTACGGCTTTAGTTTAGAAGAGGTTGTTTTTGCACAGTGTAAGTTAACCTAGTGTATGTCTTGCAGTGCTACAGGATGTTGTGCTTAAGTCTTTTTAAAACTAAATGTATAAAGCACAATGGCGACTTGTCATTATTTCTCAATGAAAATAAACAATTGGAATGTTCTTCAGGTCCTACTTATGTTTTCAAAAGCGTCTCATTGTCCACCTTTAGTATCAAGATGCTAGTTTAGATGGAGCTTGTGGGTCAATCTGGCAGATCTCCTCTAATATTTTCTTATTTTGTGTTTCTTTGAAGAAATATCTTGCTTATTAATGCTCTGATAACCACCTGGAGTTTATCTTCAAAATAAGCTCTGTAAATCAGCTGCTCCACAGAAAGGCTATAGTGTTTATAGGAATTTGCCATAGGACGTTCACAAAGAGCTTCTACATCTATTGCAGATATTCCTAGAAATTATTATACACAATGATGCTAAGTACAGGCACTTCTCCTATTGTACCAGGTCAATGACTTGGGTGTAGTCCTAAATTCCAAGCTGTCTTTGTGTGCTATGAGTGACTAGGAGAGATTGTGCCCAGCTTTGACAGGTGCTTCAGACAGCCTACTCCAAGTTGTACTTGTACTGATAACCTTTCAGCTAGATTATTGCAATATAGTCTTGGTGGAGCTCCCCTTGAAGGTGGTCTGAAGATGAAAGCTAGTGCAGAATGCTGCAGGCAGAGTGATATGAAAGCTTAGTGGAAGATTAGCCATTGCTCCTGCATAGTGATGGTGCTAATGGTGTTCTAAGGTCCAAATTAAGATACTACTTTTAAAGTGTAAACATTGTAAATCCCTGAACCTGCCTATTGTATTCCATACAGGCCACACTAGAATTTGAGCTCATTCAGATTTAGCTTGCTGAGAATTTCTGCCTATTCAAAATACTGATGGCTGTTAGGGGGCCTTCCCTAACTAGCTTTAAATGATAGTTGAAACTGTTTTGTTCATCTTGATAGTCCAGTTTGAGCAGCCACTCTGAGTTTTTAACTTTTGTATTTTATAAATATTTGGTTAGTTACATGGCACCTTAGAATTACTGCCCGAATAGCATCAAAATTGTTTCTATAGTGCAGAAATGCTGACAAATTTAAATTGGGTGGTTTAGAAGATACGAAAATGTATTATTGTAGGAATAAGAGAAGTGGAGGCTCTGAGGATACTGCAGCTAGACACAACTCCCATGAAAGTGACTGCAAGAGCCAAAAGGAGCTCATCTAGAGAGTGCTGGTTAAAAACCAGAGACGTTTTCGCACGGGGCTGAACGGAACGCGGAAAAGACAGCTGTGGACACGTCATCCGCATTGCCCGCGCGCGGCTTGCGTTCCGACGTGTCCGCAGCTGTCTTTTCCGCGTTCGAAATGTAGAGCACTTTAAACTGCTCTACACGCGTTCCAATGCGGACGAGCCGCCCGCAGCCGTTCGGGAGGAGAAGCATTCGCGCCTGCTTCTGTCTCCCGAACGGCTGCGGGCGCGCCTCCGACGCCGCGCGGCTTTGACAATCAGCTGTTTGTCAAACAGCTGATTGTCGATCTGCCTCCGCGGCTGTCTGCGCGCCCCTGGCCGGCGTTTGCCGGCTAAGGCAGCTTCGGGCGCTTTGAGCATTCGCACCCAGACGCTCCGGAACGCGTTTACACGCGTTCTGGCGCGTCTGTGTGTGAAAGGGGAAAGCGCCCGGAGCTGCCTTAAGCTTTCCGCCTGAACGCGTTCCGTTTCGAACGCGATGCAGTGCGGAAATGCCTCAGTATCTGGCCCAAGATCACCCAGTGAGCTTTCATGACTGACTAGGGATTCAAACTAGGAACATAGGGGTGACTTCTGCATGGGCATGAGCCATGGAAATTATGCCAGGCTAGGGAAAAATATTTAGGCTAAAAAATGTAGCAAGGTGGGGCAGAGTGGACTGTTGGCCATTTGCTTGATACCCAACCAGCCTGGCCTGTATTTGAAGCTAGAGAACAAAAGTTCCCTTGCCTTGATGTTATAGGCAAGGAACATTTCACCACAATGGGGCTCTGAAATGTGTCATGAGTTATTCCTCTTGCTGATGCTTGTCTGCATGGCAGCAAAAGGAGGCAGGAAGTCATCTGGCTCATGTCCAGACTACTTTTTAGTGGTCTTGCACTGGAGCATTCCCAAGCTTGGATTATGCGCCCTGGAATAGGCCACACATGAGGTTTGTGCAGCTACTGTGTGCTAAGAGTCTAAGGATGTGCACAGATTTTTTTTGCATTTGAATTTGAGTTGAATCAAATGTCAAAACATTCTATTTGATTCAAATGATCAGAATCTGAATGCAACAAAATCCAATTTGAATCGAATACATTCAAAACTATTCATTAGAATATTAAATGTGAATCTTAAGGTATGAATGTCAACAGCATTTGTATTTGAAGATACGAATGCCAAAAACATTTGTATGGGTTATATGTATCTGTATGCATTTCGTATGCATCCTGTTTTATCCCATATGCATCCCATTTTCATCCTGTACTATAAGCACAAATGCATACAGATTTGTATTCGTACAGAGGTATTCATACATATGTATCTGTACTTTCAAATAGTTCGAATCATTCGAACAAATGTTTTATAACTTTCAAAATTCATTCGAGTGTTTAAATTCAAATGTGAAGACTTCCGATCGAATTTCAAATGTTTAGAACATTCGTGCACATCCCTAAGTCTGATCTTTCATAGCATGTAAGAAAACTACAGAATCTGCTGCTCAAAAACTTGGACTCAAATGTGAATATAAAGCTGAAAACGAAGTCAACTCACAATCAAGTACACTCTGTAATCCTCAATCGATATAATTATTTCTACTTACAATTAATGGCAAATATCCTAACTATTCTTTAAATTATAGCATGCGTATATGTTGTGTTGTTGATAAATTTACAGAAATTATAATAAAGAATAAAATATTTTGTTTGAAGTATAAGTAACAATAGTTGTGTGACTAAATATATTGACTTGGATTTATATAGTGCACTTGTTTGCAAGTGGGCTTGTTTTAAGCTTCCATAGCACATGCTGGGGTGTGGCCAACTTGCATCCAGCACACATCTGGCTCAGTCCAAAGGGACCACATGAATGTTATCCTAGCTTCTTGTCTGACTCATTGTATTACATTAGTACTTCCGGGTAGTATGGAAGAAATCTCATACCTGCCGCGCATGCGATAATAAGGTCTGCTACCATATTGACAAATTCCTGAATAAAAATAGACCTCAAAAATCAAGACAAATACTTTCTAAAGCATACTATTGCCTTAACACTATAAACTATAACCTATAAAACTTTTATGGATTAGTCTGTTTGACCATATCAAAATACAGAAACATAGTAGCACACAGCATCGTGCACTGCACATAATTTAAAAACTAATAAAATCAGCACGGGTCTTCATTGCCTTTAGAATAAAAAGTGCAACCATAAAAACGGACTGCCTGTCTGAGCCCCTGAGCAATATGTGAAGCTTCCCGATATCATCCAGAAGGTTATAGTTGGCTAAAGGGGGGCTATATAATAGCTCCTTATTTCCTCATATAGTCTGCAGTTTAGAAGTAGATGTGCATACTATTGAGGAAAATTGTCATACAGAAAATGCAAGAAAGGAAAATATTGTAATTCCTTTAAAAAATCTTGATAGCAATAGAAAAAGATGACAGCCCTAGAGAAAGAGGCAGAGACCCACAAAGAGAAACTTTCTTTGTTACCATCCAATATATAACTATACTTTGTCTTACGTATGTAATCTTTTTGGTTGATCCTTACTTCACCTTTTATACCTTTCTCACTTAAAATGTTTTAGGGTAACTAATGTTCAGTTATTGGTTACTTCGTGTTTGATGTAGAATAGTTGCACGTGCACTTAACTAGAAGACAGCACTAGTAAGAATGGCCATTATTCACACTGTCAACTGTATAAGATCAATTACAAATTCAAAATTTCCTTTATATGTTTAATTCAGAGATCTCTTTGGAAGCCAACTATCCACTAGCAAATGGACTAATGCCGTTTTTTTATTTAGAACTTTTCTTGGCCACATTTCATTTATCTTTGACCAATTAAAGGCTGTTTAGGCTTGTACTTGTGTCAAATGATGTAAACAGCAACTTTTGCTCCTATTTTCTGAATAAACCTTCATGCCTGTATGTTACAGTGAATCAGGCTTCTCAGCTCAAAATTTCAGCTTAAAACAAAGGTAGACTTCCATGGCTGTTTATTCTAGTAAATCTAAGAAACCATTCCCGGGAACAGATTAAGAATGCTGTCTAGGTGTATAGTGTTCTCATATTCTATTCATAAAAAAAAAAACTTAGAACTTTTTATAAAATTCAGAACTTAGAAATTAATCTTGGCTGGGGGAAAGCTTAATAATGGGAAATAATAGTGCTACCTGGGTTCAGTTAATTGCTCACTTTCAGCTACCACTAAAATGGCCTAGTTTATATCCTGACAAACAAAACAAAACACAGGCTGCCAGATATCATGATAGGAAGCAATAATGCAGGGTACTTCTGTCTACTATTATTGCTTCCTGCCTAGACAGTGCTGTGGCTAGTGCTGTCTTTGCACATTTTTGTGACTTGCAGTCCGGGCAATTCAGCTGCCATTAGATTTCCAGGTGTGCGCATCATGACCATGGCACATATGTGGCTGCCTGTTTCAGCCTCCACGCACCCATGGTGGATAGAGGTATGATGGCGGCTCCATCCAGAAAGTGCTATTGCTGAATAACATGTGGACAGTACCAGTTTTCCAGTAATAGTATCTTGCACTTTTTTTGGGGGGGGGGAGGGAGACTGGTTTATGGTGGGGTTACGTACAATATGTGAGACAAACCTACCATAACAGCACCATAATGGTGTTATATTCATCAAGTCTGGGTGGGGCTGCAGCTTCAGTTTGGGTAGAATGCTGTCTTTAAATTTCTGTCTTGCATACCTGGTTCTACCTCATCAGCTATTCTTAAATTTTATTTAATGAGCAGATTGATTAAAGAAAACAAAAAGCATCAGGAGTTAATATTGGACATTTGTTCAGAAAAGGACACCTTAAAAGATGAATTGAAGAAAAGAACAGAAACTGAAAAACAGCATCTCAGCATCATGAAACAGGTATTGGATTTTAGTAATATTTCACAATTAAACATATTTAGTGTTTTTATTTATACTTGGTTGGATATAATGAGTTATGTTTAGTGACATTTTTAAGTAGTACAGTTGAGAGAGATTTTTATAGAAGCAGACATCAGTTTTCCTCCTTTCGTTTATTGCTACTTAGGACTAAAGCTGTGGCTTTTGCAGCAGGACCACATTAGTCTTCAGACCTGAGTGCTGCTGCTCCAAAGTCCAGAAAGCAAGTTCTAGGGCATTTCTTTGAAAGGTCAATTTACAATCTACTGTGCAGTCTAAATTAGGTTTTCAAGAGAAGCAGAGAAAGTGCACTTTGCTCCACCATTTCCCTTTCTCAGCTAGCCAGATAGATGATTTGTCTTCAGAAGCAGTCCTTCAGAAGAGAGAGTCTTTTCAACCAAAGCCATCTTTCACACACACATAAGCAAGAGTTGACCAGAGTTGGCACCCTTCTTGTTTTTCCGTGTCCTGCACCCCTATGTCATACATGTACTCAAAGCATTCTTTCCACATAGCGACATCCTGATGACCATCCAACATTGAATCATAGAGTTGGAAGGGACCTCTAGGGTCATCAAGTCCAACCCTCCACACAATGTAGGATTTCCTTAACCATTCCAGACAGATGTTAGTCCAGCCTCTGCATGAAGACCTCCAGTGAAGGAGAACTCAGGTCTTCCTGTGGCAACCTATTCCATTGACCGATTGCCCTTACTGTCAGGAAGTTTTTCCTAATATCTAATCCGTACTGACTCCCTTGAAGTTTCATCCCATTGTTTTTAGTCCTTCCATCTTGTGCAGGTGAGAATGGGACAATCCCTCTCCACTGTGACAGCCAGTCACACCTCTGAATCCATTTCAGATTTACTCTGAAGCTTCAGACAAAGGCATAAAGAAGAGTTAGCTCTAGTGTTGAAGCAGCTTTAGTCTTGTTGAACTCAGTGAGGTATATTTGAGATGACTATAGGATTTCAATCATAGTAGCTTTTAAAATATTCGGCTACTGTAATTATTTGTATTTAAATGTCAGGAGAAAATATTTGATCTTCTTTCTGACAGAGCATCACATTATATTGTAATGTGGATATTTAAAGCATTGAACCTAGCCTTCAAAATAAATTTACCAGAGTTGCTGCTCCCCCAAATCTTTGGGCTATTAGGAGGCATTTAAGAACTCTGTTCTTTTGTACCAGCATTCTGTGCTTAACCTAAATGAGGAACTTGCAGTTCTTCTACTTGCCTTGACACTTATTTGCACATAGTTCCATAGTGCCTACAGCAATCTGCTGAGACCAAAGCTGTGCTACTTGTGGCTCTGACGACACTCCGTTATCCTGTACCAGAACCAAGTAAAAAGCACTGATTTGTTTGGTGTACTAGCTGTTGACACTGTGTGTCCCAGAACCTAATAATCAGAATCAGTCTTAAGGTTGAGGGCTAGTCATATGAAAGGTCATTCTCTTCTGTATTCTTTATTATTTGCTAAATCTCAGTCCAAGGCCAAAATAATGTTCAAGAGAGAAAACAAGTGCAACCATCGGCAGGCCAATACAAGAAGAAAAACTAGAAAGGATCTTCCTGCCTTTTATTTCTTCTAAGTCTCAGTTTCTGGTGTATGTGATCCTGGAATCTGCCAAGTTTCACACATAAAGGCTGAGCTAGGCTCTGATGAGATGCCATGTAATGAACTGGGCTCATCAGTTTCCTCATCAGACTTGCCGTGGGGAGTGAAGGACACCATTTTTTGTTTCCTGCCTAATTGCTATCCCAAGGCTTCAGCTGTAGGTAGCAGTGATGGTGAAAGCAGTAGGTTAGTCATCTCCTAATATCTGCTGATCTCTGACTCTGGAAGCACCTTTAGCAAAAAGAACAGGGACCATGCTTCTAGTGACTTGTCTGTTAAGGGACTGAGGTCATTGCCACTTTCTTGTGCAACTTCCACACATTTTTCTTGCAACTTAATGCTAGAGCTATGGTGGCAGTTCAGTAGCCACAGTCATCAGGAATCAATTATTGCCAATTGGAGTAGGAGTAGGAGTTGGCTTTTCTACCTGACTTTTCTCACCCTTTTAAGGGGACTCAAAGCAGCTGACAAAGCTTTCTGTTATTTTCCCCACAGTAGAACATCCTGTGAGGTAGGTGGGGCTGTGAGAGCTCTGAAGAGAGCTGTGACTAGCCCAAGAATCTAACCCGGTATTCCCAGATAAGGGTCCGGCTCCTAACCACTAGACTAAACTGGCTCACTCTCCTCCCATACACTACAGGGCTGATATGCTGTACACTGAAAGAGGCTTTCTCACAAAGTCAAAGCTCATGAGATTTAAAATCCTCTATGTGGGTTCTAGCCAATATCTATTTATTGGGGTGTTCTGCTTTATCTCTTTACAGTTAGAGGCCAAAATAGAAGAACTCCAAAAAGAAGTTAAGGTTGCTAAAGATAAACTTGTATCCCAAGATACTGCTGCAAAAAATGCTATACAACAACTGCATAAAGAAATGGCTTTCCGTACAGAGCAGGTAACTGAATTGATTTTAAAATTTATTAGGCTTTTTTAGGAGGGAGTGTAGTCATAACCATTTTAGACTCTGTCTTCTGATTATTATGTCATCCCTTGTACAACAAGGTTTTCCAGTTAAGTGACTGGTACAGTGTGACTTCCCTTACATATCTTTTTTTCATAGTGTAGCTTTTGGTTTTACGTGGAAAGTAGAATGTGAATTTTGCTTGTTTAATGCAACCCTGAAAACTTTGAGTAATGAGATTTGGACTCTGAGATGCCACTAATTTGTGCTGGTATACTAGGTAACCCTTTCTGGGTATTCTGCTCCATTCATTGATAACAGAATTAGGTTGCTTTAATGTTCTTTAGATGGATCTCTTAGTTCAGAAGGTCCAGTCAGTGCAGAATGAAGCATATTTGTACACATATAATTCAGCGGACTCTCTGTCTTTGGGTTCGCATCCTCTTAGTGTGTGTGTGTTGGATCTCCTTATTATGATAATGTAAACACTGAGGAGAAGGCTGTGGGGAGATACAGTGGAATGATCAGCCAGAGGTAGCTGGAATGTTACCACAACTACAAAGAAGAGTGCAAAGGCATGTGGGAAGTAGGAGGAGGATTACCAGAATAGCTGAGATGGTACAAAATTGGAAAAGAGTTGGGGAATGGTAAAAAAAAATAGGTCGGAGTTCAGTAATTAGCAGACAGCATATATCTTTATTATCCATTTTCTTGATATTTTTAAAGAATGTGCAGCCTTTGTATTTGAAGGTAGACAGAGCCCAACTTAACTCATAGTACCACTCATATTACCCTTGTGTTAACTGGCTCAAGATTTTGTTATTGGTTTAGTATCCAAAAAGCAGGGAGCAGGATATTTGGGAGATCGCTTCAGCTTAAATCTGCTGTGGTCCTTTAGATCTTCAGAGGTGGTATTGCCATGGCACAAACAATATGTTGTGACCCCCAAGGAACTGGACTTCTTGGTGGTATCCCAACCTTCTGGAGTGCCCTCTGTTATGTAATTCAGGGTATGATAACCATAAACAGCTTTTCTTTAACTTTCAAAACTGTCGCTGGGTTTCAAAAACCCTGGCTTGCCTGTTTTCATAGTTTCTCAACTGCTAATTTTAACAGTGGTTTTATCTGCATTTACTTTCCCTTTTCTTCTTTTTAGATACTTTATTTTTTGCTTGCTGCTTAGAGGTAGTAAAGTGTGTACATGTTGTATTATAAATGAATAAATAAGCAAGTGCATATATGGAGCTACTCAATGAAAAGATACAAGCATCATAAACTAGAAAACAATATTTTGTAATCTATCATTTGCATATTTTGTTCCCTATATGCCCCATTACTTGCATTTAATATCATGTAAGCAGCTTTGAACAGCAGCATATTTTCTGGTACATCTTCTGTCTCTGCAAGTTAAAATCATGAAAGTATTTGGATAAATTATATTTTCTTACCCCTAGGTATTCTGTAAGTATGCTAACACTCAGTTGTAGTAATTCTGTGTTATTCTTATTACTGGAATGAGGACACACATATTGATACATTCAGTTTCACTGTACGAAGCTGACCCAGTTATATTTGATATCTGAAGGCAAACAAGAAGTGTGATGAAGCCCGCCAAGAAAAGGAAGCTATGGTAATGAAATACGTTAGAGGAGAGAAGGAATCGCTAGATCTTCGAAAGGAAAAAGAAGTACTTGAAAGAAAATTGAGAGATGCAAATAAAGAACTTGAAAAGCAAACCAACAAAATAAAGCAGCTTTCCCAGGAAAAAGCACGATTGCATCAGCTATTTGAAACCAAGGTATATTGCTTGGATTGAGCCTTTCTAGAGAGTTATGATTTATTTTAAATCTGAATAATAGGATAAAAATCCTTAAATTACTTATAGTTTTCAGCCAAATCGAAAATAGAACATAATTGGCCAAAGGTATGTTTGTATTGGAAAAAGTGAGAAGTAAAATGAAAGTGATGAATGTGCAGCTTTTCTTCTGTGGAAAAAGAGAACCATCCCTTATCTGGACATTTTATGCTGCAAGACTGAATAGTACCTGGGATTTTTGAAAGGTGGTGGGTTGTGATTGATCAGGGGAAGTTTAACTATCCAGGTTCTTAAAGCTGCTGGGCTATTAATATGTTCAGTGTGAAGTCTATGAAAGTGCTTTTGGATCTCTAATGCCAGTTGTTTAGATGCTTTTATAATTCTGTCGAACTAATTTCTCCTGTCGTGTCTTAGGCTTGTCCAAAATCAAACTGAGAGCAGGGCAACTACTTATTTTAGCTGACCAAGACAAAGCACTCTTCAATGACAGTGAATTTATATACCCATTACAGTTTATTTTTTGTTTACTGTATTTATAATCTGCCCTCAAACCTATAAAAGGTCTCAGAGCAACTTGCAAAATGTAAGAAGTAAATTGGATCTGTGTCCTGAGGCTTACAATTAGTGTTCACGCTTGGTTTGGCAGGGAAATAGCTCTGGTTGCCCTGCATGATGACCTCTTTCCATCCTCTTGGGTATCCCTGTGGTTAGGTGGAATTGTGCTGCCTCCTACCTAGTCATTCATACTTAGATTGGGGAATTACATATTCAGTCCCTTTGGCCTTGAAAAGAAGGGCTCATCAAAGTTCAGTCGTGAGCCATTTATTCAGTATGGATATGAAATGGCTGAGTGGTGTCAACAGATTTGGAGTGAGTTATTGTCAGGAGACAAATAATGTGAAATTCTGTTTCTCTGCCTGGTATAGGAGGAATTGTAAATAACTCATGTTCAGCTAGTATAATGAGTCGGATGAATGCGAATAAACAAACTCAATCCAGGCAAGATAGTCACTGTTACTAGTTGCTTTGAATTCCTGGGGTACCCTAGTCCCTAATGGGATTTTATTCCATTGAAGTGCTAAGTCACAGCTTGGGAGTTTTGTATGCATCTAGCACTGGTTTTAGAATTTCAGATAACTTTAATACACTGAGCACCTTCTATAAGCTTTGAATTTTGACCCAGCTGACTCCTTACTTGGATGACCAGACCAGTGCTATGTGCCTCAGTCCTTAGATGTGTTTTCAGGCTCCCATGTAAACTTACATGGACACTTTTAACTAGAAGCATACTTGGGTACCTTTGAACATGGCTTCCACTGATATATGCAAGTACTGTATTTTCTGGCATATAAGACTACTTTTTAACTCAGGAAAATCTTCTCAAAAGTCAGGGGTCGTCTTATACGCCAGGTGTCGTCTTCTTATACGGCGAGTATATCCCAAACTCTATATTTTAACTGGAAAGTTGGGGGTTGTCCTATACACCCAGTCGTCTTATACGCCGGAAAATACGGTACCTGTGTATGCAAAGTACTGATATGAGGTGATCCTGGGGTGCGTGGGTGCTGAACCCTCCTTACCCCATTATTTGTATCTGACGCTGTATTTCCCACATTCTCAGATTAGAAGATAGTGACCAGGGATTGGACCTTCTTAGCAGTTGCCTGTTCTTTAATTCCAAAAGCTTGTCTGCCACCAGATCTTATATCTGTCAGGTGCGAAAAGAAAGCTTTTCTCCTGCACATACAATATCATTATTTAACTGCTGGGCCATACCTGACTGTATCCAGTATTTTGTGGGCTAATGTAAATCATGAAATTTACATATGGGGAGGGATGGTGGAATTTGTTCTAGTAGTTATTAGTGGATTAAGTGCAGTAGCAAGGAACCTCAGTAAATATTTCGATTATATCAAAACAGATAAAATAATCCACAACTGCAAAAAGCCACATTACTTGGAATTAGCACTTCAGCTGATTATTGTTCAGATTAATTCAGTAGGATGAATAGAAAACAGCTGACAAGATCATGAACAAATGAATATTATATTATTCAGCACCTGAATATAAAACCCACACTACCTTTTGTTGAGACAGAATTTTTACTATATGGCTCCAACACAGTGGCCCCAGGGACCACTTCACGCAAGACTATTTTTCCATGGGGGGGGGGGCGCTTTGGTCATATGGGGACAGGGTTACGGAGGGGCTGCAGACCGGCAAAAAAAAACCCCCACCAACGGCCCAGTCTCTAACAGTATAGTACTATATATACTGTGTTAGGTTTTTTTTCCCCCTCAATAATGTTAAGATTTTACTGCCCTCATGTGGTGGTGGATGTGTATTCTTTAGCCTTAGTTTATACAAAAGCTGCATTCTTAAAACATTTTCATACAAAAGTTATAAAGTCAGTCTTCTCTCTTTTGTAATTAAAATATGAGATGTTTGTTGGCCAGAATGCTTTTTTCTAATATATGCATCTAATGTGTTCTTTTCAGATCCCTTTGTGTATTGCATTACATTATTAATACAGTGGTACCTCGACATACAAGTGCCCTGACATACAAGTGTTTTGAGATACAAGCCGCCGAGCGAGTGATATTTTGCTTTGAGATGAGAGCAAGATTTGAGATACGAGTATGTAAATACAGTACAGTACATAACAAAAACAACTGAGGTGGTGTTTTGGGAGCTGGAATGGATTAATGGGAAAATTGCTTTGAGATACGAGCGATTTGACATAAGAGCAAGGTTACGGAACGAATTAAACTCGTATGTCAAGGTACCACTGTAGTCATGTCAGACTATAGAAGCTCAAAGATTTTTAGATAAGATCTTTTCGTTGCTGTTCCTGTAATGTGGCTGAGGTGCAGAAAGTTGAATTTCTCTAGGAACAACAACAAAATATGTTCTGCTTCAATTAATTCCATATCTGTTTACACTCATTCATCCACATATGCTGAAAAGTAGCTTACATTTGTATTTAATATTGTGCATTTATTGGACAGAGGAACTTTGTTGGCTTGAGGGCTACTTTAAATCTTTACTGATTTTCATGGTCCATATGCTAAAGGTAGATATGATTGTCCTACAGATTAATAGAGTGGCCAGAAACAAGAGAAATGCATCGTCATGAAGATACTGGGATGAATAGGCTTAATACTCTTCGTTTTCTTAGTGCTATTTCTTTAAATAAGCTATCATTAGTAAAATTTGGTAGTAACCTCAAGGAATGAAGACATTTCCTTGAAAGCTGAGGGTTTTGTCATACCCACGAATGAGAAATTAGCTATGCTATTCAATCTGTATTCATCTGAATTTAAAATCTTATAAAACTATCCTTTTTAAGGAAGCAGAAGCTACTAGAATGTCAAAGGAAATAGAAAAATTGAAAGATGAAATCAACTCGCATGTGATCAAAGTAAAATGGGCACAAAATAAATTGAAGACAGAAATGGATTTGCACAAGGTTGGTACATTAATGTATAGAGGTATCCTTTTGGTGTCTCTTCCTGAAACAAGATTTTTAGCATTTCAAGGTGTCTGTGAAATGCAGGGTACACTGATGAATACAGCAGAAATACATGTGAAATACTAGCATTCTTACAAGCCATTTTAACATTTTTGAATTTCACTGTTCAATGTATGGGTGTTTTTCAGAAATGAAAGAGGAAAAAGTTAAGGAAAGAAGAGTTAGCATATAGTGAAAATTAGCAGTACTTAGCAGTGTTGAGTATTATTGTGATTTTTCCCTCCCACAGGATCAGTAGAATTATTAATGCATAAAAATCTGAATAATCTTACACAAAGCATTTCACTTGCTGAAATGAAAAAAGTAGGCCATTATTAAAAGGAACAATCATTTAACTTCCTTAGAATTATACTGCCTGTTTGGCAAGATATAATTATGCTAAAACCTCTTTGATAATAACTAACCAGTATCTGCTGATTAATAAAGATGATGGGCATTAGTGGGACCTTATTTATTTATTTA
The DNA here is from genome assembly GCA_023333525.1 of Aspidoscelis tigris stejnegeri. Taxonomy (NCBI): domain Eukaryota; kingdom Metazoa; phylum Chordata; class Lepidosauria; order Squamata; family Teiidae; genus Aspidoscelis; species Aspidoscelis tigris. Next base: position 63,831,748 of record JALMGA010000002.1, on the reverse strand, counting down.
CATTTCTATCCCGCCCTATACCCAAAGGTCTCTGGTCAGGTCTCTGGTCTCTTTATGAAGAGGGGTTGCCCTTCAAGTTTCCAAGTTTTCATGTAAGCATGCATAACCTTGCAACTTGAGCCTTTTTGTAGTTCTCAAAACCATAAAGATTGGGTTTTTCCCCCTGTTAATCCCCCACTCCATTCTCTGCTGTCAGCATTAAGCAAGAATCCCGTTATTTCTCTGTAGTATTATGTTGTCAATACTAAAGAAAATCAATTTTGACTGTTCATTGGAAGGACCAATGCTGAAGCTCAGGTACTTTAGCCACTTAATAAGACAGGACTCATTGGAAAATATCTTGATGCTGGAAAGGATTGGAGGCAAAAGGAGAAGGGGATGGCAGAGTATGAGATAGATCTTGCCATTGAAGCACCAAACAGGAGCTTGAAGCAAACTTGGGGAGGTAATAGAGGACAGAAGGGCCTGGTGTGTGCTGTCGTCCATGAGGGTCACAAAGAGTCAGAGAGAACTGAATGACTGAACAACAACAACATTGTGCTGTGCTATAAATAACACTTAGCTTTATTTTTCTAGGAGAGCAAAGACCGACTTAAGGAAGTAACAATGAAGTTGACTCAAGCAAAAGAGGAAGCTGAGCAAATACGGAAAAACTGTCAGGAAATTATAAAAACATATCAGGTGTAAATTTATTAATTTATTTATTAAACTTGTGTTTCATCCCTTCCCTTCAAGAAAACTCAGGCAAACAAAGAATTTGGAAAAAACAACAATGAGAATTAATTTTCTATGTTAATGAGACTCAGAAAAAAATAGGAAATACAAACTAGTAAGACTTCTCACTGAAAAGTGGAACCCCTCAAAAAAAGTTTTTAAATCAAATGTCTGACTCAAAGTTCGTCTGTGCATCAGTTTGAAAACCTCACATTGGCTGACCAGGTTTCCACTGACTAACTTTTGAGTCGGAATGTGCCAAACTGCAGTTTGTCAAAGCACAAACTGCAGTAGGGACACAGAACTGTCCGGCGCTTTACCTGAGAATCTCTGCTCTTTTTGACATCCAAAGCACCTGTGTGCAAAGAACTGAATTAGCATTACAGAAGCATAATTGCTATTGTTATAGCTGAAGCTCTCTGAGGATGCCCGGTGATGTCATATGCGTGCATACTGTTGTGCACCCTGTTCTCTTGGGTTCCAGCCTCTTCACGCTGGGTTATGTCCTGAACCAGTTGCCCGATCGAACGCAGACTTTTCTGCCTCCCCAACAGGGGGCGATCCACAGTAGACTAGCCCTGCCTCCTGCATCTCAACCCCAGTCTGTCTGCGTTCGCCCGATCGGAAGCAGCGTGGTTCAGGAGCTCCCAGTTTTTTCTCCTTGGGTGTAAGTTTTTCCCCTCTTTCTTTATTTCTTTATTCTTTCTTTTCCCCCCTCCGCTTCTTATACCTTGGGGGGTGGTTTTTTCCTGGGGGTTACATCACTCCCGGCTAGGCCGGAGTGGTCTCTTGGGCCCCCTTTCCCCCCTCCCTTTCCCCAGGGGCCCCGGTCCCCGGGTCCCTAGGGTGGGCTTTTTACCTTGGAGGGAGGAGGCTGGTATTTGATGTGACTTTAGCAGCCTGGGATCTTTCAAAGGAGCCCTGCCAGAGTATGCGGGGCTCCCTTTTGCCCTAAGCAAAGGCTATTGCTTGGGCTTTGATCCCTAACGAGGCTGCTGACTGAATGCGGAGGGGGAGAAGCGGCTAACCGCCAGTTAGTCCAGCGCGGCCGCTTTTTTCCTCTGGAGCCTCTCCGCAAACCGCCTAAAAGAGCATGGTGTTTTTCCCCGGTTTCCCGCCCTTTTTAGCGGATCCGTGTGGAGGCACACAGCCTTGGAGGATTGAGGCCCTGGCACTGGCCGATCCCCACAGGCCTTGGCGCTTGCTGGCGGGGCGGCGTGGTACATTGGAGGGGTCTCCGCACGTTCCCCGTAACGGCCGCATCTTCTAAATTTGGCGCCGAAATCCACGGCCACCATTTGAGTGGGGCTGCCATTTGAGTGGCAGATGTCGCTTAAGAACCGGAATTTTGTTCTGTCGCCATTTGAGTGGCGTGTGACTGCTGCGGCCGCCATTTGAGTGGTTCTTGGTTGCCGTGGATGTCGCTTGAGAACCGGAATTTCTTTCAGTCGCCATTTGAGTGGCGTTTGACTGCCGCGGCCGCCATTTGAGTGGTTCTCCATTTGAGTGGTTCTTGGTTGTCGCCGGTGTCGCTTGAGTGCCGGAATTTCGTTGCAATCGCCATTTGAGTGGCAATTCGACTTATGGAGGCCATTTGAGGGGTTGAATCGTATAAAGGCCATTCAGAGAGGCAAGAAGAGCCATCCTTTTAAGGGTTCTTCTTATAGATTTACTGTCTTTTGCCTGGAGTTTTGTGTGTGCAGAGCATTAGCCTTATTTAGTTCTCTGCTTCTGCTTGACAGAATAGCCTCATGCAGAGTCTTGCTCGTGCCTTACAGATATTGGTGGTATGGAGTCCTTCGCGGAGGCCATCTCCCGCACCTCAGAGGTTCCCAGTGCGGCCAGTAACAAGGCCAAGGCCCAAAGGCTACAGGCTAGACTCAAGCCTCTCTCAGAGTCTGCAGAAGAGGCCCCCACTAGGCCTCCGAGCCCCTTCCTGCAGGCAAGGCAGGACATTTCTCAGCACCCTACCGGCATGTCTAATCTGTCGCCATCCACCATGGCAGAAAGTCATCCGCCCTCACAGCCTGCCTTGAATTGGCCTATGATGGTCTCCCCGCAAGATATGGGGGATATTTTCAGCCTGGCCACCATGCTCAAGAACGCCATAGTGGCAGAAGTCCTATCTTTGCTGTTAACCTTGCAGGTGGCTAGCGGTCCTCAGGAAGGCCACACACCTGCAGCAGCGGGCCCATCCAAGCCGGCCCGTGATAGGGCGCCCGCAAAAAAAAAAAAAAAAAAAAAAAAAAAAAAGAAAGCCTAAGATGAAGAAGCGGGCAAGGCCCCCGTCTCCTCAGTCTTCCTCCTCTTCCTCTGAGCCTTTTCCTAAGAAGAAGCCTAGGAAAGCACAGGCGAAAGGCCCTAAGCCTCCTAAGAAGGCTTCCTCATCTGTCCAGCAGCCTTCGGGCTCTTCGACTCCTCCTCGCACGAGTAATCCGGCTCCAAGGGACCTGTCTATCCCTAGGTCCACGGTGTCCCCCAACCTGCTGATGGGGACATCCGATGACTCTGATTGGCACATCCCTTCGGGGAAACCCGTTGAGGAGCCGGACGACCCGCCAGAGGAGATGTCTGCCCAGGGTCCAGCCACCCCCAGGTTGGTCTGCTACGAGGAGTATGTGTCTTTGCCAGAGCTGGCGGTGGAGACTCTAGCACTCAAGTTTTCTCCACAGCCCATGGAAGCAGCTTCAGAGGAGGCTGCAAGACTGATGTGGCTGCCCCCAGCAGAATGTAGGGTCCTGTCGATCTTTTCGATTTTCGAGACCTTGGTCTTAAAGGAGTGGCGCGAGCGGCCACGGCCAGGAGGGTCCCGCTCACCCTCAAAGAGATTCTACTTCCCCACGATCTCCTGGAGATTAAGTGGGCGGCGCCGGCGTGAATGCCCCGATCACTCCGCTGGTATCAAAACACGTGGTGCTGAGGGACTCGGAAACCATCTTAAAAGATAATTTGGATCGTAAGATGGAGTTTATGCTGACAAAGGCTTTGATGCTCAGTCCCTAATCCTAAGGGCCTCCTCTCCTTTTCGGTGGTCGCCAGGGCGGCCCTCAAATGGTCCGATCAGTTGCTGACTGATGGCACGCTATCTGTTCAGGCTAGAGAGGGGCTGGAGGCTATACAGAAAGCCTCGGCCTTTTCCGCGGACCTCTCAGTGGACTGCCTTCAGCTCGCAGCCAGAGCATCTGGGTTATCCTCCGCAACTAGAAGGGCTCTCTGACTAAAAAAACTGGGACGTGGACTTAACATCAATGAACCAAGTGATCGCTTCTCCCTTCCTCGGCCAGGCCCTCTTTGGTGAGGATTGTCTTAAGACATTTTAATTCAGAATAAAGGTAAAAAGAAAGTGATGCCTGTGGCCCCGCCCCCCACACCTTCCTTGAGCAGGGGCTGCTCCCCTTTCCAGTTTTTTGTAGGCCACAGGAGTTCCAGGGCAGACAGCCCTTTCGTTCCAGGCCCCCCAGGGGACGAGCGTCCTGTGGGCGCCTCTCCTCCTCTAATAGAAAACCGCTCGGGAGAGGTGGAGGTCACTTTAGCAGACCTTCCAATTTCTCCTCCTTCGCCCGTTTTGGAGGAAAATGAGATGGTCGGTGGTAGGCTATCTCTTTTCCTTAGGGCTTGGGAGCTCTCTTCTGCGGATTCTTGGATCCTGGATATCGTTTGCTCGGGCTACAAGTTGGAGTTTGTTAATGTAATTCCTTCCAGGTTCAGAGTTTTCCCCAGTTCCTTCTGATGTTAATAAAAGACGTGCCGTGTGCCAGGTTGTGCTAAGAGTGTAATCCATTCTGTTTCTGGTACCGAGGAAATCGGACGAGTGGAGGCCCTTTTTGGACCTCAAAAATTTTTAATCTAATTCCTGGAGCTGGAGAGGTTCGAGATGGAGACCTTAGCCACCATCAGAAGCGCGATCAGGCCGGGGGACTATTTGGCCTCTCTCGTCCTAAGGCACCTTTATTTCCACATTCCTATGGCCCCCTCTTCACGGCCCTTCCTTAGGTTCTGTATAGGGGGCAGACATTTCCACTATAAGGCGTTGCCTCTTAGGTTAAATGCGGCTCCGAGGGGGTTTTCCAAGGTCCTCTCCTGCCTGGTCGCCGCCCTGAGGCTCCGGGGAGTGGAGGTCTTTGTGTACCTGGATGACGTGCTCTGTAATGCTCAGACACGCGAAGAGGCCCTCCGCTTGACCAGGACGGAGGTGGAGGCCCTCCAGGCCCACGGCTTCTTGATCAATTGGGAAAAGTGTGCGCTTACCCCCTCACAGAGGCTTTCACACCTGAGAGCATATTTTGATACGGAGGCCTATCATATCTGACCGAGCGAGAAGAAGATTCAGGCTCTCCGCTCCCTCGCCAAGGAGGTCAGTCATTCCCCCAGGGTCCGGATTAGCAGCCTCTCGTCCCTCCTGGGTAAGATGGTCTCGATGATCGATTTAGTTCCCTGGGCCAATTTCCATCTCCAGGAGCCTCCTATGGTTCCTAAGGCCTTATGCGGGCATGACTGCGTGTAATAGAGACACTAAGGTTTTCCTCCCAACGGAGGTCCGGGCTTCTCTGTCATGATGGACTGTTCGCTCCCACCTGGAGCGGGGGTCCCCTATCGTGGCCTCAGACCGCGTCAGGGTCACTTGCGATGCCAGTAGCCTTGGTTGGGGAGCCTTTTGCCCCGGCAGGATGGCACAAGGAGTATGGTCCCCAGAGGAGGCCTCTCATCAAATTGTTTGGCTTGAATTGAGGGCCATTTATCTGGATCTTCTCAGTTTTCTCCCATTGGTTAAAGGCCACCATGTTCTGATACTGACAGACAAGGTTACCGCCAAGGCTCACGTTGTCCGACAAGGAGGGCTCCAGGTCTAAGTCCCTGATGGCATTATCCCGCAAGCTGTTCTCTTGGACTCATCTGGACTCTATCTCTGCAATTCGTGTGCAGGGATCCCGGTACGTGCTTGCAGTTGATATGAGCAGGCAGCATCTGCCTCAGGCGGAGTGGCGTCTGGACCCAGAGGTGTTTGAGGCCCTAGTGGGCATGTGAGGCTTGCCTGTGATCGATCTCTTTGCCTTGGCGGAAAACGCATAGCTCCCCTGCTATGCTTCGCAGGGCAGGGACCCCGGGGCTTGGGCGGTGGATGCAATTTCCGCCCAATGGCCCAGCGGTCTCCTATATGCTCTCCCGCCGTTCCCTCTCTTGTCAATCTTCCTCCAACAGGTGCATCAGGCCCCTTTTTGGCCCAGGAGGCCCTGGTTCCCTCTTCTCAGGAGCCTCCAGTCGAGGCCACACCTCACTCTCCCGGTTTCTCCGACCCTGCTGTCGCAGGGGAAGGTTTTCCACCCAGATCTGGGAGGGTTGTCTGTGACAGCATTTCTGCTCTACGCAGGCTCCTAGAGCTTGCGGGTTTTGAGAAGGTCGGTATCGATACCATGTTGGAGGCTCGGAGACCTTCCACTGAGCGCATTTGTGACGCGGCATGGAAAGCCCTTGTCCGTTGGTGCAGGCCAAGGAAAATAGATCCTACGTACCCTTCGGTCTCCCAGATCCTGTCCTTTCTCCAGAAGGGAGCCCATAGGGGCCTTCGCTTTAACGCATTGAGGAAGCAGGTCCATGCACTAGCCTCAGTCCTGGGCCTCGCCATGGGTTTTAAGCTGTCACAGGGCAAGTATGTTAAGATTTTCCTGGCAGGCATGAAATCAAGTGCATGGTGCTGCCGGCATTGACTAGGCAGCCCTTTGAGCCGTTGGTTTCCACTCCCTTGAGGATGCTCTCCTTTAAGGTAACCTTTCTGGTGGCCATCACATCGGCGCGCCGGATGTCCGACTTATCAGCTCTCCGAGTGTATGAGCCGTATTGCCAGATTAACTCGGACTCAGCGGTCTTGCGCCTCGACCCTCAATTCAGACCCAAGGTGGATTCTTCGTTCCGCAGGTCCCAAGAGATCCATCTTCCCACTTTCTCGCCTGAGCCTAAGAGGGATCAGGAGAGGAAATGTCATACCTTGGATGTCAAAAGGGCGATTTTATTTTACAAGACAGGACCTCCTCCTTCCGGAAGTCCCCCTCGCTGTTTCATCCTTCAATCATGGGTTCGAAGGTGAATGCTAGGGTAATTGCGGGATGGCTTAAGGCCTGCATTACCTAAGCATACCAGGTTAGGGGCAAGGCAGCCCCACCGGGTATAGTGGCACACTCCACTAGGTCTGCGGCCACCTCCGCAGCCCTAGCCCTGAATGCTTCGTTGGAAGAAATCTGCAAGGCGGCAGCATGGTCTCCTATTACATTCCCGAAGCATTATCGTTTGGACCAGGACCGGTCGGCCAATGCTGCTTTTGGGAGAAGGGTCCTTCAGTATATTATCTATGAGAAGGTAAGACCTGGGGGGACCGTCTTTATTCAGCTTCTATTGGGTATCTTTCCCACCCTATTGTCGTTCATCGGCTCTGGTACATCCCAGCGTGAAGAGGCTGGAACCCAAGAGAACAGCTCGTTGACACTTACGTGAGCGGTTGTTCTCTTGGGTCCAGCCGATTCACGACCCGCCCTATGTGGTGTGGTCCCTTTAACGCTGGGGCGTATTTCTGGATGGTCGAGCTCCTTTGTTGGTTCTGCCTCTTTTCTGTCTCTTGCTGTCTGTCTCCTGGCTATTATCCGCATAGGTTCCATCTGGTGGTTCGGATACTGGGCTCACGCAGCAGCCTGGGGTTGAGATGCAGGAGGCAGGGCTAGTCTACTGTGGATCGCCCCCTGTTGGGGAGGCAGAAAAGTCTGCGTTCGATCGGGCAACTGGTTCAGGACATAACCCAGCGTGAATCGGCTGGACCCAAGAGAACAACCGCTCACGTAAGTGTCAACGAGCTGGTCCCATCCTTGGAGGGGGACATGATGGTGGTCACCATAATTTTGGAAAGTGAGTAAGTTCCCTGCACTGTACAGACATATCATAGCCTTGTAAAGGTGCCAAAGAGACACAGGATTGTCAGGTAAAGCAACTGACAGTCTTGGACCCACTACTGCAGTTCATACTTTAATGAACTGCAATTTGTCACATTCTTGTTCACTCCTTGTTCTGGCCCATCACTTTGTTCCAGTGCAGTTTTTCCTCTGGTCAGAACTTTTATTTGTTGTTACATTTCTTACGCCCCCTCTAACCAGGGTAGGTCTGAAGTTCTCCCATGCACTTTCCATGTACAGTATATTCTGGCGTATAAGACTACTTTTTAACCCAGGAAAATCTTCTCAAAAGTCAGGTGTCGTCTTATACACCAGTTGTTGTCGTCTTATATGACGAGTATATCCCAAACTCTATATTTTAACTGGAAAAGTTGGGGGTCGTCTTATACACCCAGTTGTCGTATATGCCGGAATATATGGTAGGTCAAGCAAATATGGTTATAGTAGTAATGTCAGATGATTACCATGTAATGTGTTCAATAAATGGGTCTTTTCCTATAATATTTGAGTATATGAACAATTATAAGAAGCCAAGCAAATTTAAACTGTTTGTATGGAAATTGAGTACAGGCATATTAACTATGGCATTTCATTTACTCTTTTTCTCACCTTGCTCTCCTTAAAAAAATCCTTACATATGTTATGATTTTTCCAGGAGTCTGAAGAAATTAAATCAAATGAACTGGATGTAAAACTCCGACTTACAAAAGGAGAGCTAGAAAAACAGTTGCAGGAAAGGTCAGATCAACTAGAGGTAAAAATCTCTTGGTTTACTTCAGTGCTTGCACGATAACACGGGATACATACCATTGTAAGATTCCTATTAGAAAAAACGTGCAGCAAAGTATTCAGTTATGAATTTAAGAGATTAGATTTTCTTACAAGCCATATTCAGAATTATGGGTTTTATGTTTTAAAGGTTCATCATGCCAAAATAAAAGAACTTGAAGATGTGAAGCGAACATTTAAAGAAGGTATGGATGAACTGCGAACCCTAAGGACTAAGGTGAGGAACGAGATTTCACTAGAGAAAAATGGAAGTTAGCATAAAGAAGCTTTGAAGTTAGCAAAACTGTGGAGCATTTGTCTTCAAAAAGGGGGCGAGCAAAATACTACATCCTTTTTCTGGCTTCTGTAATCGTGTTCTGGAGTAAACTTGCAGCTGTGGAAGAGTTTGTTGTTTGTTTGAGAAAATGGTATAGATCCGACAGGTTCTGTTTCAGAGCTACATCTACTTCTTTCAGACTTGAATCTCTGAATTGCTGCAGAAGACATAAGAGGGGCTGTTGATTAATTGTAAGAGGTAGATCATAGAACAGAAATATTTATCCATAGCATGATAGCTTCTTTCATACATTAATAGTTTCATACTTCTGTAAGAATTAATGTTCAACCAAGTTTTAAAGTTGAAGTTAAACTGATTCTTCTATGTAATCCAGTATTGGTATAATTCAGAGACTGTGTTATGCAAAGGACAACTGTATATAGTTCTTAACTGTGTATACATTTGTTATGCGTTTTCTCCTATTGTTTCTCCTTACATTTTCCAGAGGACTAATATGAGACTAAGCTTATTTATTAAAAAAAAACCCTAAAAATTAGATACTTGATCTTAAACTGTATTGGCTAAGACCTGCTAAATTCATCCACCTAATTCAGTAGAGTTGTGATGTTCAGCTCAGTCGCTGTAAATAACAACCAGCCCCATAGGAACAAGCAAGAACACTGTTTATTACAGAATAAGTGATTTCAGCATAATATCTTATTTTTGTCAGTACTACCCTGACCTATGCAACTACGACACTTATATTACTTGCATGTCTACAGTACCCAATCAGCTTATGTCATCTGTCTCTCGTGGTAATTTTACCCAAACAAGACCACCTGGGAATGCTGGCCAGTCAGCTTGTGTCTTAGATATTCCATTCAATCAGCCTACGACAGACCATATGGGAATTCTGGCCAGTCTTTTGTAGGGATTCCACCCAGTAAGCTTTATAACCTCTGAAAAATTAGCAGTAAATTAAACAGTTAAATTTACTGTGTCCATATGATTTTGAAAAAAAAAACTTTTAAAAATGAACATAATAAGGAAAGGATAGAGCAGAAGAAAATGATAGCTATCATGTGTCCAAACATCAACTTAATAATTTTGTGACTTACGTAATTATCAGAATCTGAGAAAAGTTTTGTTACCTTAAGTTTTGTTACCTTTAGGTCAAGTGTCTAGAGGATGAGCGACTGAGAACAGAAGATGAATTGTCAAAGTACAGGGAAATTATTAATCGTCAGAAGTCAGAGATTCAGAATCTACTTGACAGAGTAAAAATCATAGATCAGCTGCAAGAACAGCATCAGAGGTAGGTTGCTACCATTTCATATTTTGACTGTATGGACTAGACTGAGTGTGCCTCCAGACAAACCCCTTGCTCTACCTTAAATGTGATGCTGCTTCTGGTCCTCCAAACTTCAAATTTCCAGGGCACCTGCTTCCTATCAGTCAGATGGGAAGCTGCATCACTGGCAGTAGGAGCACTGGAAGGGCAGGTAAGCATACAGTAAAAAGATGCTGGTTGTCCAGTATCATGTTACTTTGTGGAGAAGGAGGGAATACCATGTGTGGGACGGAAGCACTGAACTTGCTTTGCTGCTTCTGTTCCAGTCTGGAGGCAACCCTAGTTTTGAGCTAGAATATTGTGTTGAAAAGTTTGGGTCCCTTTAACTTTAAAGCCTTGCTGATGCTGGGCTTCACCACTGTTCAAAAATCCTTTGTGTACAATTAAGTCCAGCTGAATTATTTTAATATGGAAAATGCTTGTAAATCCTGTAAACATTTCTGAAATTACTATAGATAATATCTGTAGCTCAGGGTTAGAGTGTTGCGTGGAGGAATTCTTCAAGCTGAATCTTATTTCTGCAGACATTCTTCAGCTAGACTAGATAGTATCATCACTGAATGCAATTTCACTGATGATGCTAACTAGCTTGGTGATGAAATATTTGCAGAAACAGGATTCAACCCCGAGCGCTCTCACAGCATTTCTGGAGTTAATGCAAGCTTCCTGTTAAAATACCCATTTGGTATATAATATTACGTAAGGGGCTGGAACACCACCTTTACGAAACTAGGCTGCATCATCTATGCCTCTTCAGTCTGGAGAGACGGTGTTTTAAGAGGGGACCTGATTGAATATATATTATTATGCATGGTATAGAAAAGTTGGATAGAGAAAATTTCTTTTCTCTATCACCCACTAGAACCAGGGGGCACTCTATGAAGCTGATGGGTAGGAGAGTTGGATCCAACAAGGGGAAGTATTTCTTCACGCAGAGGGTCAACGGTCTATGGAATTGGCTCCTGGAAGAGGTGGTAAGAGCTACCAGTCTAGATGGCTTTAAGATAGGGTTAGACAAATTTATGGACAACAGGTGTATCAATGGCTACTAGAATGAATGCCTAGGTACATCTTTCAGCCTGGGAGGGCGGGGGGAAGCAGGACACTTCTAAGGCCATTTGCTGGGATCTGAGAGCAGGAAAAGGTTTGTCTTTGTGTCTCTGCTTGAGGTGCCCATGAGCATTTTGTGGGCCACTGTGTGCAATGGGACGCTGGACTAGATTGGCTGTGGCCTGATCCAGCAGGGCTTCTCTTATGCTTTCTTATTAACATAATGGTAATATCAAGTAAAATAAAATTTTTAGAAGCACTAGTTTGAATGTATTTTTGCAAAACACTGGCATGCAAAAGATCTCATTTACCGTATTCTTAAAAGTTGTCGTAGTGGAACAGCAGGTGGAGAAGCTAGTTGATTTTGAAAAGGTATGGAGGATTGAACTTTGCAGGTATGTTGGTCAGAAATCCCAGGGCTGTAGCCCAGACAAGAACATAAAATAAATCTAGAAGAAGACAGTGGCAAACAATTTCCATTTCCTTGGCAAGAAAGCATCACGGATGTTGAATTCGAGCTCCATTCAATTGTATCTTTAGCCTAGGACTGTAGCATATAAAATCTAGCCATCCCAAGTCCTGAAACAAATGTTGCTAGATTGTTTAGAACTCCACAGTGTAAGAGCATTTTTGTGATGCTCTTTGTATTCCTTCATTAAACATTTACAGATATGATCTTATTATTTATTCCTGTTTGTTTAATTTGAGATAAGACCATTGCAATGAGTTAATGCCAGAAGATATCTTCATGGAAATGCTTAATTCCCTAACTGCACAAAGAGTTCAGCAAAAATTCTAATTACTATGCCATATCCTGTATGAAGTGCTTGGTCTTGGTGTAGTAAAGTTAAATATAACTTCCTGCTCAGATGATACATCTCACTGTAATGCCTAGACCCCAGGAGAATGAGGTTAAGATTGCAGCCTAATTAAAATTATGATCTTGAATCTTCACAGATATGTTTGATGATAGATGATACTGTTTTAAAGAATGATGGGCCCTTCTGAACAAGGTTACATTTGTAGCTTGTTCTCCCTTCTAATGTACATGTTATTTACCAAAGTGACTTGAGTTGAACTTTCTTTCCCCACTTTCGTTACACAACATTTCAGCATGGAGAAGAATTCTGCCAATTAGGCAACTTTTCTGGTAGTGAGGGCTAACTCTGTAGCCAGGGATTTCCCACTGATGTTATGATCTGAAATGGGAATGTCTTGCTAGTCTGAAGGCACCTCTTTTGGAAGATGATCCAACCAGTTCACGCTTTCGTGAAGCCCTTCCTCGCTTTTTTACTCCTTGAGGATGGAATTTACTGGTCTTTCTCTTGGATTATCTCAATCACCTGTGTGAAAGGTGGACATAATGGGGTTGATTTACCATGTATATTTGCACATACTCAGTTCTTGCTGCCTTAGCACCTTTAAAATTATCTTACAGTTTGAAAGGAAAAGAGAAGCTAGATTTTTCTCCACTTCTTCCTCCTTTTCAGTTTACTTACTCTGAATAAGCAATTTCAAACCTATTACCTTCACAGTCTACTTCCAAAAGTCTTATTTCACATCTTTCTGTCAATTCCCTTTTCCAGTTCTCTTTTAAAATTATGTTGCGATCTCCCTCATTGATCTTATTCTTTCCAGACAGGAGCAAACAAAGGTTCTTGCCATTCCTTGTGCAGCATTTTTTCTTAAGTGCCTTGCTTTATTTTGGCCTACGTGCCATTAATAGTCACCCCTACTCCAAACCCCGCCCAAACAAATAAACAATAAAATAGAGAACTGTTTTTCAGGTCAGAAAGGCTCCATTTTAATTACAGTGCATGCAGCCTTAAATTAAAGAGCTGTACAGAATCAGAATAAAAACATTTAAGGACAGTCTTGTTTCTTTGTGGTCAGGAAAAGGAAAGATTTAAAATATAGTTATTTCATATCTTACATTCTGAATATCAGTAAACATCCTCTAAACAGAGAACTATCCACAGGATCCATGACGCTTCTGGGCAGTAATTATCTGGGATGTGATATTGCAGCAGCCATTATCCTCCTTTAAAATTTTAAGGATTCATCATTTTTATTTTTCAAACTGCCTCCAGATGGCAGCTTAGAATCATAGAGTTGGAAGAGACCTCCAAGGTCATTGAGTCCAAGCCCCTGCTCAATGCAAGATTTCCTAAAACATCTCAGACAGATGGAGGTCTGCTTGAAGACCTCCAATGAAGGAGAGCTCACTACCTCCCATGGCAACGTATTCCACTGCTTAATATCCTGCTTCAAATATTATCCTGGTCCCCTGCCATTATCCTTTGGTGCTATAACCAGTGTACATTATACTGATGTGCACGTCCATGTATTTAGCCAGTGTCAAATACATGGGTGCATGCTTTGGCAGGGTTGTGCATATGTAGATATCTGTTTCAGCCTTCATGCATGCATGATGGATAGAACTATGATGGCAGCTGTGTCCATAAGGCAAGTAAAAAGCATAATACCGGAAAACCTGCAACCAGCACTGAGTGCTTTTTTGGTGGTGGTGGGGATCAGTGCGATGGTGGGTTCTCACCATAGCAGTGCCTTAGTGGTGCTATATTTCCCCATCTGTGCCATCCCCTCAGTTCCAGTGTATAGTGCAGGCAATTTTTTTTTCTGAGAAACGCAGTTTATGAAGTAATATAGCATTTTTTAAAGATTTATCCTGAAATGAAGTATGCATTAATATTGGAGTTTAAAGTTGAAATGTACGCTTTGTAATTTTGGACTTCAATATTATTATGTAGTTTCAATTTGTAGTAATGATTTGCTGAAGTAAGCAGAAGAGAGAGGGGAGGGGGGTGAGAGAACATCAGATGTAGAGAAAACCAAATCTTATGCAGCTTACAACCTTAACCTGGGCTTATATGGCTACCTGATGATGAACATAATAAATTTTTTGCTTTTTGTTATTGTTTTGACTGCAGTGTGTTTTTACGTTTGGAGGTAAAGGAAGAAGTATAATACAGCTGGTAATCCTCCTGTTTGACCATGTTTTGTGCTCATCTTGTCTGACATATTTTGCGGAACTTTACAGATAAATCAGGGAACTGATATTTGCTTGCTTGGTTTGAATATCTCTTCCCACTTTCAGATGTCTGCATTTGTATTTCACAGAGATGAACAAGAAATTAATTCTTTGAAGGAAGAAGTCAGTGGTCTGAACATCTTGCTTACTGACTTTCAGAAGGACATTGATGGCAGTCGAAAAAGAGAATCTGAGCTCTTGCTCTTCACTGAAAAGCTGTCCACTAAGAATGCCCAGTTACAATCTGAAACAAACTCATTACAGATGCAGCTTGATAAACTTACCTATAGCGCCAAAGAATCTCAGAATCAGTTGGACCTCTTGGGACAAGCAAAGGATGAATTGGTAAGTATGTTAGTTAATCAGTGAACATTTATGAAATACATAATTTTTAATTAAATTATAGATATGGGAATAAGCTGCTTCATGTTTGTGATAAAGTATAAGTAAAATAGGGTTGCTGCAGCTGGATCAAATCATAATCAATAGAATGTTTTGCCCTTTGAGACCTTGTTCTGACATTAAGTGTTCTTGCTTCATGCCTTCCTACCAGGCCAGCCAGGAAGGATTTGCTTTAAGCAACAATTTGCCAGATCCCTAACCCTCACATCAAATGGGGCCCTCCTGTATGTTGCAGTACAAAGGAACAGATAGAAAAATTCCTGAAATTGTATTAGTTTTCTATGCATGGTTGTTGTTGTTTTAATACAGTGAGGGCTAATCTCTTACACAGTGAAGGCTCATCTCTTATCTTGAACCCTTAGGATATAGGTATTTGAAATATGTTTTTAGGCTTACTTTGTGTTGTTTTTTGGTTGTGTGATGGTGGTAGTGGTGATTATTACTATTCCTACTTTAAGTTTTAAGATACTAGAAAATATCAAAAGAAAGCAACTGTGTATACCATTAGTCTTTTTTACATTTTAATAATTCAGGAATATAAACTGCAAAAGGAAGAAGAGCTTCACAGAAGTAATGTCCAAGCATTGCAAACAGAACTGGTATCACAGCAGAAAGCCTTAGCAGACCTGAACACTCAAGCAGATGAATTAAAAGATGAGTTGATTACTCAGAAGCGAAAACATACAGCAAATCTAAAGGACCTCACCAAGCAATTACAGCAAGGTTAACATTTCTCAAAACTTTTTGTATGTGGGGTTTTCTACATGTGGGTTCAAAATACTAGTATTGCATCAGTTTGTGTTTTGTTTCCAAAGCACGAAGAAAATTGGATCAACTTGAAAATGGCAACTATGATAAAGATGTTAGCAGTATGGGAAGTCGCTCTAGCTCATCAGGTGAGTTGTTTTACTCGTCTCAAGACAAAAGAAATCAAACTGCACTGTAGCTTTCAAAATATATTCCCCACTACTTAGCCACCATTTCCTGTTCTTCAGTACCTATTTTGCAACATTGCATACAAATCAAATGTCTAGTTAATTTTAAAAACAACAACAAAATTACTGTTACACCATTCCATTTCTTAGAGAAGTCATAACCTAAAATACTCTGGGGCATGCTTTAAAATTTAATTTAATATTTATCTTTTTGTTGAAAAATGGAGTGTTCAGTGCAAAGTGAACACTAATAAGCAATTACAGTCTTCTTGACTTGCTGTCAAGCCAAGGATTTCCAAAGTACATCCTTCATAAGGCCCTATGATAAACTCTGGTGCATAATGTACGTGTGTGAGTCGCGTGTTTTCTTTATTATGAGAGACAATTTTGTGGCCTATAACTGCATTCAGTGCAGTAAGAAAATAAAAAACAGACATGTCCAGGTGCTGGATTTATTTTGAAGGTTTGATTGCAGTTGTAGTGTGGAACTCCCATAAAATACCTATGTAGTCTTTTAAGATTTTGAACACAGCATTTAGTGTTGATCATTGACTTCAGATGTGCTTGAATAGCAAATAAAAATATGGTATATTTTATTATTGCTTTTTTGAAAGCTTGCACTATTCAGATGAAAAATTAATTGAAAAATTACAAACGCTGAGTTTGCTCTTTTGAAATTCATTGTTTATTTAATACTTCCAATTTGAAAATAAATTATGTTTACTTTCCCACTGAATAGAGTCTGTCAACATCCGTATGGACTGCAGAACAATTCATGTTCAATAAGGGTGATTTAAAAAAAAAACCTCTTGTCTGATAATAGTTTCTCTAGTCAAAAGAGCAATGAGATTTCTCAGCTTTACCACCTATTAAACTATACTTGTGTTTCACATACTTATTTTTATATGGTTCTGTGGTTCTTTGTTTTGTGTATAATCAGGGTGGTTTGTGTTCATAATATTGTCTTCTCAATTATGGCCTCGTAACTTTGAAACCCCGTGGCTTTTTTGATACAGAGGCACAATCTGCGATGTTGGAGGTGGCCTAAATATGATCCTCCAGTTATTCAACAACCATCACTCAGGTTCTTTTTCAGCATGGTCAGTTGCAGAGAATTATGAGTTCAGCAAAATGTGAAATGACATTCTTTAAGCACCCCTGCTTTGTAGAGTTGGCATTCGGTTGGAGATTGATACCCTTTCTCTGGCTTCTTACGGTTGATACATGGAGAAGTCTGGCTTATCTTTGCCAATTTTTAGATTAAAAGAGCTGGATAAGAGCCAGAAAGTTGAAACTGAATCCTGTCAAGATGCTGTGTTGCTAGGTGAATCTCATATTACCAAATTGAGCAGGGTACTTGTTGTGGATGAGTTTGCACTTGTTGAGAAGGTGTAGGGGCTTGGGAATGGTCCTTAAGTGATTACCACTGTTTGGGGGGCCCAAGAAAGATTAGTATTCTAGCTGTTTCTTGACATGTTATAGCTTACTTCCATAACCATGTGAGGATTGGACTATTTTAATATCCCCTTTGTAGACATCTGCTTAAGGTTGGGCTGAATCTGTAGAGACTTTGGTAGCTCAGGTGCTGAATGGAACCAGTTACCAAACCATGTTGTCCAGTTGCCCATAGAATTGTTGTAGCTATTCTAAAGCTTTTTTTTATAGTTAAGGGAAATATTCTAACAAAGAACTGTGATAACACTTAAAAATCTAAACGAAGTCCTAGTTTGTGCGTTCAGTCTAAGATGTAATTCCGCTTTGACAGGCTCTCTTAATGCTCGAAGCAGCAACGAAGACCGGTCACCAGAAAACAGTGGTTCTTCAGTAGCTGTCGATCACTTCCCTGAAGTGGACAAGACCATCTTGATCGAGAGAATAGTAAGACTACAAAAAGCACATGCTCGGAAAAATGAAAAGATGGAGTTCATGGAAGATCATATCAAACAACTGGTTGAAGAAATCAGGAAAAAAACCAAGTGTGTAAAATATTAGAATTTTATGGATCTGTGGCTAATTTGAAGCCTGGTGCTGCCTCTGTGTATAATGAATAAACTCATTCTGACTACCATTTGATCCTGTTTGAACAGCAATAAAGAATCATGGGACTGCTAGGTGCTTCATGTGATTCTGACCCATCCAGTGATGCAGAAGTAATGGGAGCATCTGCATGGTTGAGTGAGTAGTTGAGTTCCTGTGTGATTTCATAGTGCTCAGCTGTTCTTTGATGCCCCCTAAATGCTGAGGAGAACCTGGGCTTACTACTTAAAGTACATAGCAGTCCTGGGTGTCTTTAGTACTTTTCATTTAGGATCAAGCAGTCGTTTCCACAAGCCAAATATCATGAAATATAGATTTGGGGGTGGGGAAGAATGCCACCAAAATTCTTGCCCTCCTCTTTCAGGAGCTTTTATTTAGTCAGTTCATTTTAGTTGTGTGTAATATCAGTTTTATTGTGATCTGCCCTGAAACTTTTGGGTATATGGTAGGACACTTGTTTGAATTCTTGCTGCTTCTGCTGTAATTATACCCAACCAATTATAATCACTGATGAATCCTAATTTGCAGGCCTAATGATGTGGCTGCCCAACACATTTTACTGTTTCAGTATCACTGCTATTCCCAGGTCTTTTCCAGTCTTAACACATATCAAGTACATGCTTGATATTGTAGTTAAATAGTAAGATGGCTTCCTGAGAGGTATTTGCAGGATTTGCAGTACATAAAAAAAAGTTATTTTAAAGTACTGTAAGAGTAATAAACAGAATGTTTCTGTAAGGCACACAAGACTTTAAGACTCCATGACAAACCACGTTCTCTTAATGTAACAAATTTGGAGAATCTCCCTCTTCAGCTCTCTCATAAAACTCTCCAGTCTCCTCGTAACAGTCCTACTCTGAAGTAGCCTTCATTTCATTTCATTTCTTATTTTCTCTTAATGTCTCAGGCTGACATCGTTTATTTTAACACCCAGCCCAGGCTTGTCCCCAGTGCTTTGCTTATCTGGGTGATTTCACACCTCTTTGTCTGAGGAAAGACTCTCTCAGACTCATTCACACAGTGCCTTGCGTATGCTTGTCACTCTGTAAACAAACCCTGATGGGCTATTGTGAAACACCAATACTCCAGAGATTGACAGGTCATACACTACCTAGACCCAGCAATTTTGCTTCATAAAAGAATCAGTACAGACCACCTGAAGCAAAATATAGTCCTAATAATGCTGCCACGATCTTTATTGCAATCCGTATATGTGCTGTCTTTAGAGCAGAATTCAGGCTGGACATCTTAAAGACATTCATTGCCTGGGGTTTCTTTTTACCATTTCTCGTGTATTGCCATAGATTCAGTAAAAGTAATCTCTTAACAATAAACAAGCTTACCATAGAATTAAACTAAAACAGCACTGCTGATGAAACTACACTGTGTTTGTGTTGTGGTACATACTTTCAAAATTCTCCTTTGAAAGTGAATTGTGAAAGTACTTCCACAGCAATTTGTAGTTCTCTCTAATTGCTACCTTTCATATGAAATGAGTCTTAGCAAATTACCTACTGGGAAGACATTAAGCTAAATGTTTTCCTTTTGTAGTTCTTTTGCTGGCAGATGTTAAGATTTTAAATGGTTCACCTTTGTTGAAGAACAGTTACTGTGCACTAGTTGCTTCTGACTGAAGCTGCTAAGTGCTTCTTTGGAACACATCACTGTAGCAGGTCCCATTCCATCATTTTTCTGAATGCATTATTGTTACAGATAACTGCCTATGTAAGACCTGCATTGGAATCCATTTGTTACAAAGGTCTGATTCTTAACTGTGTTTTGTCCCTTGAAACCTGAGTCAGTTCTGCTTACTAAGACATACATATTTGATAGGCCAGAGGAGGCTACCCCATGGTCTGTGGGATTGATGCCTTCTGTAATTACTCTTAACTCACCCCAGCAGTCATCCAGTATTAGAAATAGTGGCAGAAATGAACGAGGTGCACAATGCTAGAATGGAAAAAGAATGTCTCAGTTCAACATTGCATCCAGATTGGAATGCAAATCTTTAGTTCTTCAGTTTTCAGATGAGAGGTTGTAGCCCTCTACTGATCTCTTTAGGAGAGAAGGACTATGGGAGGCATTTCTATGCCTCTGCCTGCATGCTTCTGGGTATATGAGAGCTAATGAGGCCTGTGAGTCAGAAAAAGCAAGGGAATCGTCATTCCTAGCTCAGAAGCTGTAGTAACAGAATTTGCTCTTGCTGGTGGTTCTGAAGGTCAGTAATGAATTTGGACCAAAGATTTTGTGTTGTTTTTTAGACTGAAATGATTGTGGCATCTGTAAGTCAAGCTAAGAATTGTTATTGCATAATAGTGGATCTTTTTTAAAAACAACAACCAAGCAGTGTGATGAGACTAGGAAGCAGAACTTTGAAAATCTGTTTTCATCCAAATCAAATATGGATAGAAGAGTTGCCTGTTAAAAAATAAATACAGGACAATGCTAATTAAAGTACTACTGCTTTGACAAAAAGTTGTATAGAATAGTAATTAAAAAGGAGTGTCTTTCCTTCTTTAAGATGAAATCTTTTATGGGGCAATAATATGCATCCTTTCTCCTGTTGATTTAATTGGATTTGCTACCAGGTAAGTGTCTCTAGTGTTATAACTTCAGTGATATATGTCTATCTATAGTTGTCTATTTATCTGTGTATGTAGGCATTCAAATTTATGAAGTAAAAAACCCATAGACTAGAGATGTGAACATTTGGATTTGGGTTTGATCCAGTTCAAATAAGACTGGGTGATTTGACCCATACTGAATTGAACCTAACCACAACTTGAGAGGGGTTGGTTCATTTTGAACTGAACCATGGTTAGCTCAGTTGAACTACCTGGCTCAGTTCAACATCAGCTGGCTCTTTAATGGGGCCTTTTCAGTGTATTTTATTATATTGTTTCTTTAACTGTTGAACTATCTGCAAACTGCTGGATGCTTGATTCTCACTGGGTTGAGCTTGTTTGACCTGATTCTAAATCAAACTGAGCTCAGTGTGGTTTGCTTTGAAGCAAGCAAACAAATTCTGGTTTGTGCACATCTCTACTAATAAACACTTAACTGGAAGTAAATCCAGTTGAATAAATAGAAAAAAGGATGTATATTATAAATACGTATGTATGTACCCTTATGGAATGTCTCTAGCTCTGCTGAATCATCCATGCTTTTACATGAAAAAGTTCCCCAATAAGATTGTGAAATATCTTTATCTGAAATTCTAGAAAACCTCTGCCAGTCATTTTGTGATCTTCCTTTTTTGAATTTGGTTTAATATGAAACTGCTTTGTTTTCTAATTTGCCTTTTTTGTAAGGCCACTTTCTTATGCTGCTTGGTTTTGTACAGAATAATCCAGAGTTATATTTTGAGAGAAGAAGCTGGCACACTTTCATCAGAAGCTTCTGACTTCAACAAAGTGCATCTTAGTAGACGTGGTGGAATCATGGCTTCTCTGTACACATCTCACCCCGCAGATAGTGGGCTCACATTAGAACTCTCCCTGGAGATAAACAGGAAGCTTCAAGCGGTACTGGAAGATACTTTATTGAAGAATATTACTCTAAAGGTAAGGCTTTCTATTCATTTATATATTACATTACTAGTAAGATTTGGGGAAAATAAAATGTATCATTATTTTGATCCTGTATAGCATCCCTGCATAGCTAATAGACTACACATATAAAGAGGGCTATCCATTAAAAAGGGAGGGGGGAAGAAAAGCAGTCTATTAGGTTAAACTTTTAATTATTTTAATCACTCCAATAGGCTGCCACCATCCAAATTAAAACTGATTAAGTGATACTGCGACGATGTACCTTTGGACGTGATGGTCCATTCCGTCCGACCGAAGAGCTGGACAGAATGGACAATCACGTCCAAAGGTAAATCGTCCCAGTGTCACTTAATCAGTTTTAGATAACTTAATAATGAACAGTTTATTTTGCAAACTTTGTTCTTTTAACAAGTCTAACCCCTAATCAGAGATAATATTTTGGTAAAATCAACTAAAACCCAGCTCATAAATGACTGGAATATATTTGACCCCACTTTGGCTGTCAGTTGTTAATCCAGAGGCAAAGAATCTCCTCTTTCTATTTAACTCCTTTATTCGGTTCCAACTTTAGAACCCAATATCCCTTCCCTAGGTTAATCTTGCCTCTTCTGGTCCCTGTTTCTCTCCTTGCTTTTTTCCCATGTCACTGTTCCCTGACAGTCCATAACTGATTGAAATAGTCTCATAAATCTTTAAATATTTTGTCTCATTTACTGCAGTGCTTCTTTTGCCTGATTCTGATTGACTTCCAAGGTGCATTATTTGTATGTTAGATTGACAGGTTATGGTGCTGTCACAGAACTGTGAATTTTCTGTTCAGACCTGCCACAGGTGCACTAAAAGCAAAAACATTAATAGCGACTGATTCTGAATTTGTTTATCAAGGAGTAATTACCACCTGTACATAAATGTCTGCCTCTGAGTAATCATGATCAGGAATCATGCAAGTCTAGTAGAAACAGAATGGAATACAAGTCAAACCTCACTGAAAATTGTGAGGCAGATTCACAACTTCTTGGACTGAGGACAAAGCATTTGCCTAAACATCATGCTAGAACACTCTTCTCCCCACCCCCCAGACTTATTAGATGGATCAGGCATCTTTAGAAGATGGTTCCAAGGGTAGGTTGCCATTGCTGGGAAGATGCTCTTTGATATGTGTTGTGCTCATAAATAGATGAAATAAGGTCCAGAACTTCTATCATTATTCCAGAAGAAAGAAGATTCAAAAGAAAAGAAGCATTCTCTTGAGAGGTGCTCTGCCTATGCCATAAAAAGCTTTATTTGTTTTTAGCCAGCTGGCAAAACTCTGTTTAACATACTAGAGTTAGCATATTAGACTTGACATGCTTGTTGCTGAGAGTGAAGAGGGAGATTAGTTCTCTTTTAAAATGTTCCTAACTGAAAAGAGAGAAGAATAGCATTTACCTTTGTTGGGGACAAAACTTATCAGAATCTAGATCCAGTACATTTCAGTTTCTAGTGTCTTCACAGAATAAGACAATGATGAACCATGTCTGTATTGTTGCCATGAAAACTACATAGATGTCTCCATGCAGTCACCGATAGTAACACTTCTGATGAGAATGATGTGCCTGCAGGTCCCTGCTGTGCGTTCAGAAAGGAGGGCTCAGTTAGCAAGGAAAAAGTACTCCAGAAAGCAAGGGGAAAGGAGACAATATTTTAACGTACTCCATTTAACAAATGTCAAACCACTTAGTTGAAATATAATGGTATTCACTAGAGCTATTCCTAAGCAAACCATACCAGATGAGGCTGTGATTCACAAAGTAATCTGTGAGACCAGTCTCAGATCACCAGCTATTTGTATGTCCAAGGTGCATTTCTTTTTCTTATAGTCAAAGGAACTAAGAGATCGTTGGAGTTTAGCTTTTAATGTTAGAATAGAAGCTAGCAAACCTTTCAGTACCTTTTTTGGCTGGAGCAGAGAATCTTAATTAGCTTGTTCAGTAACTTGTTTACACTTTCCTAGTTAAAGATGTTGCTATGATCAAATGGCAACAGACCACTCTTGCTTTTATAGCACACAATAAATATTTCCGTATAGAAACAATAGATGTTAGTGCTTAGTAACAGTCAATGTGTCTACTAGATTTCTGTAATGAAAACTTAAGAGCTTAGCATCAAAGATAAGCCCCTGAAATATTGTTAGTACATGATTACTGTTAGTACATGATTTCTAAATACTTTTAGCACAAACAACATGATATACTGTGCCTGAAAGTTATCTTTTGGAATTTCTCAGGATGGCAGAACAAGCTTCCTGATGATAACTTCATGCTATATTTAATAACTTTTAACATTATTCTTTTGCTGGAGATCTGGCTTCATGAAACTACCATTTATTCTTATGGAATGTCAAGAAGAGCTGTAGATTTTGGGTGTTTTTCCACTGTCACTAAAAGTACTTAATGGGTACTTCTAGTGACAGTGGAAAAACACCCTTTGAAAGAAAGATAGTAAATATATTTAGATAATTCAGGAGTGCTCAACTCCTTTCAGCCTGAAATGTGCACTGGTTCTCCCACTAATTAAACCAATTGTAACCAAATTATATAGAACAGAAGTCCGGGGCTAGAGTAAAAGAAATAACTTTTCTCCAGAGACAATCCAGAAAATGTTTTCTAAAGATAAAATTTGGCCTTCCTCACCTGCCCATTTAAGAATGGAAGTCAGTTTGCTCTCTTCAGTGGTGAGAATATGTTTTCCACTGGTGTGTTTTTTATGTGTTGTATTTTCAAGGAATGGATATTCTGGAAGCCCAAATGGTCCATCATTGCTCCATTATTCCTAAGGAAGAATCACTTGGCAAATAAGTTCTTTAAAATTCTACAACAATATAGGCTACTATCTGTTAAGAAATTTAAATCCTGGAATATCAAAAAAGACTGTAAGATGTAAGAATGTAATGCCAAGAATTTAGAGCAATCCTGTAATTTATCATGTCAGTCCAACAATTTAGAGCAATGCTGTAAATTTTCAAGATGTAACCCTTAATTAAGAATTTTTCTATCTAATATTGTTAATGCTCCATTACACAAGTATTCATTGTACTACAGTTTGACAACAAGATGTCAACAAAATATCTTGAAGACAATTTCAGAATTCCTGATTGAAGTTGCCACTTAAAAACAAGTGGTGGATTTATTATATCAAATATTGTTTCCTATAAGAAACAGTAAGAATCCAATAAGATCTGTTAGTAATCCTCTTCAAGATTTTATAAGTTTACAATGGCATTTTTGCCTTAGCTAAATTTAAGAGTCAATAAACATGCCACTTTGAAATGTTGGTTTTTATTTATATTTTATAGTTGTTTTACAAACACAGTACAATATCACCCCCTTCCAAAAGGTACTGTTTGTTGTTTTGCTATGGCTTATGGCTACAAAAAGTGCCTAAATAAAAATCATAAGATGATTGGACACATTCCTTGTTTTAGGATGCATTTGACCTGAAAAAAATACATTTTTATTACTAGAAGTAGTTTTACATTGAATACTGTAGAGCCTACTAATATTAATTCTCTTTTGTTCAAAGGAAAATCTACAAACACTAGGAACAGAAATAGAACGGCTAATTAAGCAACAGCATGAACTGGAACAGAGGCTGAAGCAAACATAGCTGGGAGCAAGACCAAGAAGGCAGAAAAGGCAGGTGCTTCATGCACCGCTGGCACATAACCCAATGTCTAGCAAGACTTCTGTCAGTACCACGAAGCTTTAACAGAGTAATTTGGCATTGTCGATGAGCAAGGTTCACAAGTCATAGATTCCGAAATCCTCTTTGCCTGAAGTGATTGGAAACTTTGAACTTTACTGGACATCATTTTTATCCATATTGTTTTTCCTGAAAATACAAAATCAGCAATCATGAAAAAATATACGTGTTCTGAAAGTACAGTACTAATGAAGAATCACTGGATAGGAGAAGATACTCTAGGACATTGGAGTTTTTTGAGGGTAACAGTGGTGAGGATTGTCTACTGGAAACAGGAAGTTTACTGTTCTCCAGGACATATATCTTTCCCCAAATACACAGGTATATTACTCTTGGACTTATTTAGATTTCACATGTAGTGTGCATAGGAAAAGTATTTCCTAGCAGATTGTTTCAATAAATATAAAGACCGGCTAAGGACCTGCTATTCCACATTTTATCAAGTGGGAAACAAAAAGTTTTAAAATTCCTTTTAACTTTTCAGATGCGAATTAGGTTTTTAAAATCAAAGATAATAAATGGAAAGATAAGTTTCTGCTGCTGTAAGTTGACATAAGCTGTTGAAACTAAACCTGTAGCCTTGGGGATTGCAAATAAAATGCAGACTAAGAGACTTTGAACACATAGACAATAAATGGAAATTGCAATTACACATGTTTGATATAATGATGGGTGATCCAGTAGCAAATAACCAGCCACATATCTGCACGTGAACTGATACTATCATACTTCCTTATAGGTAGGATGTGAATCTGGCCTCAGTTTCAGAAGTTACAAAGTACTAGTACACTCCTCTAAATGATTGGGTGTTTTTTTCAGGGAAAGTAGGATAGAGAGTCTGTGTATTATGGTAGACCAGCTCTCGTCCTTCCAGCTGGCATGGCCAAAGGTGAGACAGGGTGCAGCCTAGCAACATTTCAAACCCACAGGGTCCCTAGACTTAATGTACATTAAGATGATTTATTTTTTCATTTGTGGAAGAATATGTAGTTCATTACCAAAAGCAAATCATTAAGCATCGTGTCAGTAATCTTGCTTTCATAGGAATTAGTGTATATACATGCTTCCAAGGAACATGTAATGTCTTGTTCCATCCTTGTTTTCCAGGGAAGAGTAGTTTAGGACAAAGGGCTGGACAAAGGTTTGCCTTGCATGCCTCCTCCTTGTTCACTCTGGTTCCATTACCATCAGAAGTTTATCTGGTTTCGAAATATAGAGACTGCCCAAGAGTTTCTCTTTCTTCCTTCCTCAAACACACACACACACTATTTTGGAATCATGATAAAAAGAAAAGTAGGTTCCACTTCGAGTTGTAAATGTTTCTTAATTGTTTACTCCACCCTACAAAACTGTTTGAATGCCGTTTCAGGCGAAGTATCCCTCTGTCTCTGATGCATGGGTTTAGTCAGACTTTGCGAAATACTTTTTTGTAGAATGGGGGCTAAATTTTATTGTATAAATATGTACATAGTGTTAAAGTTTGTATTTTTTTAAAGTCATGCATTTATCATGATACCTGTGTAGAATAGCAACAATACCACAGCAAAATGCATTTGCCTTTAAACTCATAAAGAGTATGCTACATACTGTATACTAATCTGAGAGGAAACAGCATGGGATGTTTCTCACTATTGCACAAAATGAGCTTAGATACTTTTGAATATCTTGATTTTTTTTTAAAAAAATAGGACCTTAATAGTGAAAACTTAAGTCTTTTATTGAAGAGGTTGTCACTGTTAGGCTATAGTCACACCTTCACTTGAAACCTTCAGTCTGACTGCTCACATCTTTTCATTTCTATGTATTTTATTTGTGGACTTTCCTGAATGGAAAGTCCACAAAATAAAATGGATAATAATGAAAAGGTATGAGCAGCCAGTCCTGAAGGTGAACTGAAGAAGGTTTAAAATGGAGGTGTGACCACAGTCAGAATGTCATGAGACAGGTTTTAAGAACTGGGCTTCAAAAGGTGATTGCATGTCAAAGTGTTTTCCACAAAGCATGGCTCCTTAATTTTTGAAGGACAGGACTAAATCTATCATTTTAGAGAAGTGCATCACTAAACATAACAAATACAATCTATGCATCAGATAAGCTGGTCAAACAGTATGCTATTTCTTCCAGTAGTGACTGAGACTGCAAATGAAAGTGTGTGAGACCAAAGTGTTTCACCTTTGGTCTCTTGCTGCTGCTTTCATGAGTGTCATGGAAGATTTGGGACTTTTCTTTGTTAGTGGGTCCCATGCAAATAAGAATTTACTTTATTAGATGAGGCTGAAATACTGGCTTCCAAAGAACTTAAAAGTTTTGGGGATGGTGTTTGAATTCTAGGCTATCCTTTGGTCCTCCTGAACTGTGTTTGGATCCACAGTGGATCACTGCATGATTCAGGGGATTCAAAGAAGGGTTTCCATTTGGAGTCACTGTCCTTATGATTCTGGTTTGTTGGCCACTGCTGCTACACTGTTACAATGAAAAAAACAACAACCTCTGAATGAAAAATAATATGACCGCGCTAAAAAAAAACCCCTGCTTTGAGAAGCTTTTGATATATTTTTATTATTGATGCTGGGAATCAACACAGTGTAATACCAT
Organism: Aspidoscelis tigris stejnegeri; assembly: GCA_023333525.1. Lineage (NCBI taxonomy): Eukaryota > Metazoa > Chordata > Lepidosauria > Squamata > Teiidae > Aspidoscelis > Aspidoscelis tigris. The sequence continues at coordinate 63,804,340 of JALMGA010000002.1, read as the reverse complement.
ATTTGCTTTATACTTGCTTAGAGGGCAGCTGCTATGCTGTGGTAAAGAATTTTCCATATACAGAAGAGTGTCTTTCAGCATTTATTTCACCTAGTTTTTTCCCCAAAGCATTGCATACTCTGCTCACTTGATGCAAAGATGTAAAAGCTAAATGCATCCCATCTGAAACTGCTCCGTCAACAAATTTTCAGGCAGTCACTCTGTATTCCATAATGGGTAAAGGAGGAGTTAGGGTGTAATACCTCATTAGATATATGATTGCTGTATAGATTAACATGTAGAGTTCTTGTTGTCTTTAAATAACAATCTAAGGGAAACATCTTTTTCTAGAAAACAGGTTAATATTCTTATTCCCACAGTGCTCCCTCCTTGTTAATAATGTATTCAAGGTTATTAAAGGCTTAGACATGAACATTTTGATGATCGGAATATAAAATTACAATAACGGACTTAATTGAGCTCCAATATCCCTGATAATGAGAATATTTCTCTGTATTGTTTGATTTTTTCCCCCACATTCTTTATAGAATTAGACATTGTATTTTTATTTGATTTCCTCCCCTTTTTAAAACAAATGTGAAAAATCAGCTGAAATAAGTATGACCCTTGGGTTTGCATGTTCCAGTCTTGCTCTTCTAAGCACACTAAGGGCCTGTCTGCACTTGGCTTTATTCTGGAATATATCCTGGAATAGTGATTCCTACCAGAGTCTGTATTAGCTTACAGTTTATTCTGGCATATAAGACTACTTTTTAACCCAGGAAAATCTTCTCAAAAGTCGGTCGTCTTATACGCTGGGTGTCTTCTTATACGGTGAGTATATCCCAAACTCTATATTTTAACTGGAAAAGTTGGGGGTTGTCTTAAACGCCCAGTAGTCTTATACGCCGGAATATATGGTATATTCTAGAATACGTCCAAGTGCAAACAGACCCAAAGATTATTGCCTGAAATTTTCCATTACAGTTGTATCCGAGTGGGACAACACTATTAAAATCAGAACAAAGCAGGATCTTATACTGTTAAGAATGTGTCTATTTTCGTTGACCCAGAAAGTCTTCCATTATTCCTGGGACACCAAAAGGAAAGGAAACATACATGTATGGTAAACAATCTCAAAAGGCTTGTTTTTATTTCTGTCTGTTAGGAGAAAACACAAGTGCGTGTAAACCAAATTAACATGTATAATAAGAGTGAAAAATATACAAAGTAATGCTGCTTTTTGTTGCTTTCCACTATAGCGTATACATGTGTGTATTTGTGAAAACACTTTTCCTTGTTATTTGCTGACTGTTTAGGAAGATACCCAGGCGATAGATATGCAAGGGGATGAGATATTTCCAAATAACTCCATTTGAGCAAGACATTTTGCTTTGTTGAATAGCAGAGAGGGAAGGAGTAGATTAAATACTGTATTTTCTGGCGTTTAAGACTACTTTTTAACCCAGGAAAATCTTCTCAAAAATTGGGGGTCGTCTTATACACCGGGTGTTGTCTTCTTATACAGCGAGTATATCCCAAACTCTATATTTTGACTGGAAAGGTGGGGGTCGTCTTATACGCCCGGTCGTCTTATACGCCGGAAAATACGGGTAGTATTGGTCCAGTGTGGATTACATGGTGAGAATAAGAATGTTGTGGAAATGAAGAAGTGTGCAACTGAATTGTCCTTTATAAAAGTTTACTGTAGCTTAAGTTATACAAGTCAAAATTAGAAACTAAAACTTGCTGTTTTAGTAATACCTAAGAGTTTGCAGGAGATTTTCTGTTGTATGAACTGTCCCTTTCAAGATATTTTATGGTGGAAGCATTTATCATGTCAGTTCTTTTGAGTTTGATGTCATTAGATCATACATTTACCTTTCTTCCAAACATAAAATTAATAAAAATCTGAGAGGACAACTAGATGTAAAAGTAACAGATCTGTAGCAAATGCTCTAAAGGAGCTTCCAGATCAGGACAACAGGCAGCATAGACAGAGGTTTCATCTTGTGCTATCATCTTGGTGTCTCCCTAAAGGTTTTAAGTTTTTCTTTCTCCTAATTTAAGTTTTGTTTGTATCTTGTCATTTGCTATTTTAAAAAAATGCGCTGAGAGATCCGTTAATTAACCTGAACTACTGGTGTCTTGCAAAGCCAGAGCCCTATCAAAATTTCATATATAACCACAATCTTGTTCAATGAAAGGATATTGTGGATTACAAACTGACCCATGTGGTGTATATAAATTGTGTTCAGAGTGCTCCAGGATTGTCCTGGTTTCCTAAAGATAGTCTTGCATTTCAGTTGGTATAGTAATGTTAATGCTTTTGAGGTGTGTGCTATAGGATTTGGATGCAGAGATCCAGGATCTAAGTTGGGTCTCAGAAAAATGAATTCTCCTGCACACTACTCAATATGTATAGCATTATTCTGCAGTCAAGTAGCACAGAATATGCTTCCTTAGCCCTCCCTCAGCTATCCATCTTCATATTGTATCTTTATGCTTTCTTTCTTCATTGACTTGTCTATTTTATGATAGTAAACACTGCCCATCAATAACTGTGCCAGTACGTAGAAATCTGTAGTTTCTACACGTTAAAAAAGGAAAGATGCAGTTCTTTAAGGCGGAAATCCACGTACATTATTTTGTCAAGACTAAATCCATAATTTATGTAAATAATTCAAAAAATAAGTTTTCATTCTTTCTCACACTATCCTCATTAAGAAGGGCAGCTAGTAAATACTGAAGTCTACCCTGAATAACAAATATAAAGCATATCAGACCACACTACCTTGTTGAGAGACAAGGCTTCATTTACATTTCAAATACATATTTGCAGATGAGCTATCGTTATTTTTTAAATTTAAATAACAGCTAGGCTTGGAATATGGCAGCAAATATCATCTTTGCACTGAGCATGGGAGTATTGCATCTTGCAATACAGACTTGCTATTATAGCACAAGAGGTTGTTTTTTCCACTTTGTTTTTTAAAAATAGTTTAGGATCTTTCAGAGCTGGATGCAACAATCTCTGAGTATACAGAAACAGCAGTTTCAGTGTGTGTGCGTGTGTGGGGGGTGAGGTCCCTGATTTCTTTAGCACCCAAAATAAAAACAAAAAGTTTGGTAGTGCATTAAGAACTAACAAGCTTATTATGCCATATCTTTTTTATGGACCAGAAGCAGTATCCAGAGAGATTTTGATACATTGTTGTTTATCCTAAAGGAACTCATCATTTTTTGTGGGTGTTTTGTTCCTAAGCTTTAAAAAAAATTGCTGCTGTGAGGATAAAGAATGTTTCAAAAGGATAAAAAATGTGTCATGCATTGAACTGTTAAATAGGTGCCAGAAATCCCTACACAACCCTGAAAGGAGACTTAGTCTTCTGGGTAAAGTATTTTAAAAGCAGAGTTTGACATGGGCATGAGATGCACAGAAAGTGTTAGTTAAATACTGGACTCTTTTCAGTTGGATGCAAAAGGTTCAAAAACAAAAAAGTAATCTGAAGCAATCTTCCTTACAAAACAAAAATTTGGAACTTGTACTAAGTTCTCATTCCAGTATCCTCTTATTAGTTTGCAGAAATCTCAGCATTGTTAAAACATTGGCTTTTAATCTATGCAAAAACTTATTTTCTGCAATTTCACCAGTTCATCTAAAGTGAATAATTGCGCATATCTATGAAAGAAAATATATATACTGTCGCTGAAAAGATAATGTAGAGGCAGGGTTGCTGTCATCTGAGGATACCAATCATGCAGGAGGAAATGCTGGCAGACCTAAGGATATTGACTTGTGTGTGCATATATGGACTTAGTCCATGGAATTTCAGAAGATGTGCAGATGAAAGCTCATTCCCATGAAAGTGTACTGTGCATCACTTAATAGCTCATTAAATTTGGTGAGGGCCTGGCTGGTTCCACTGAAAAGTATAATGTTTCAGGGTATTAACTTTTGGTTCAGTCTCTGCATCAGGCTTGTTATGGTTCAGTCACACTTGCTGATGTTGCCACCAGAGCTTGTGGTGGTTCTGAATCTAGTGATTATTATACCATCTTTTGCAAGACATAGGTCAGTCAGTTGGAAAGGTCCATAATATTGGGACCAGCCACTAAAAAATACTCTCATAAATACTGTAATTATTTGCTTACATATTTTTCTCTCAAACAGTTTTATACAAAGGCTTTATGTTCAACACCAAAGCTGCCTCTTCCTGAGCCAACATACTTACATTCTGTTCCTGAAATGCAGGGTGATGAGAATAGGGTTTCTCTTCCTCCCTTTCCCGTCATGTTGTTGTTATAATATTCATGCCTCTGTGAATATTTTGTGGTGTTATAATACTTTAAATGCAAAGTGATTTGATATTTTTTGCTGAGAACAGTAGGTGGTGCTAGAAAACACTTTACATGCCTGCTAAAAAAAACCACAAAAAAGTAAAAGCAAATGTTGCCAGACCTGTGTGGATTTTTTCATTTGATTATACATAGTGAATATAGATATTTTGAAAATGGAAGGGTTTTATTTATACTGTGTGCTGATAGTGAAGCTTTCCAATCTTCCATTTGTATGTATGTTTATGGAGACAAGAATACAAATCAGTAGCTTGGGATGATTATATTCTGTAGATATATCTGTAAATGAAGGTTCTCTCCAAAAATGCTTACATATTCTGTATATACTGGGTTTTGAAATATTAAACAACATTAATTAATATGGAACTGTTTCTGTCAGTGCTACTGTTTGCAATGTTTCTGAGAGAAAATGTTTTTAATATACTGTCTAGATGTTAACTTACAAAAGACCTAAACAACTTTGAGCCTAATAGTTTGTCAAAACGTCTTTTTCATACCAAATATCTCTCTCCCCTCCCCTTGTAGTCCTAATAGCAACTTTTGTTCACCACACAAGAACTTATGCCTTATTGCTAGATCTCCCTTAAGAACATAAAATAAGCCCTGCTGATTCAGTTCATAGTCCATCTAGTTCAGCATCCTGTCTCAAATCTTGTCCTACCACTTGCTTCTGGTCATTCTCAAGCAGAAGATGCAGGTGAAACCATCTGCTTTTGATTCATTACAAGTGACCTTTAAGAGACATCCTGTTGATCTCTCCAACCTGGAGATTGTATTTAAGAATCCATTCTAGTAGCCCTTCCTTTAAAAGCATGGAAAACATCATCTCTGGGTAATGAGTAAACCAGTCTGGCATGGAGGAATACATTGAATAATGCTGTGAGCTTACCAGGGCCCTGTCCCCATGCAATTTAAAGTCTGCTAAAAATCTTTTGCCTCTGAGCGCCCCCCATGCCAGGCTTTTTAATGAGCTTCCAGCGCTACAAAACAAAAATCAGCGACAAAATACATACCCTTTAAAGAAGACTTTCAGGGCTCTATTTGGAAGCCGCGGGTTTTCCTCACAACATTTACCTTGGGGACACTCCATGGCAAAAGGGGCGGTGATTGCTGCCTGCACACACAGCCAAAAAGCATTCACACATCTCAGAAATGCAGCAGGTTCCCTTCCTTTACTTTGTAAAAAGAGCCAGAATTGCTCAGAATTGCAACATTGTTATCAGGTGATCTGTGAAAGTGTTAAAAGAGTGAATGAGCGAAGGATCGCACTGCCGATGGCTGCAGCCGCTGACTTTGCAGGGACGGGAAGCCTTTTCTAAGAGAGAACAGAGTGAAAGTTAACGCTGAAAGTGAATGAGTGAGCAATTACTGCCTTTGCCGGGGCGGGAAGCCATTTCAGGGGACAGAGATCTGGCTATTTTTCCTTTCAACAAGAGAGGGGGCGGGGGGAAAAGATGCGGGGAAAGAAAACAGGCTTCCGTGGGGACGGAAGGTGCGTTAAAAACACGCGTTTTGCTGAGCCTCGTGCGGACGCTTATTGTGGAAGTGTACGGCACTTTTAAAGTCCGCTTGATTACAGTGACAGCAGAGGGAACTCAGAGGCAAATAAGTCTTTTGGGGATTCAACCCAATTCAACTTTCTAATCTTCTATTATAGCCCTTCTCTGTATGGATGGATAACTTTGTACCCAACCAATTAAAGTATAGATGGATGATGATGATGATGATACATTTCATTGCTTGCTTGCTTACTTGGCTTGGATGCAGGATTTAAAAACAAGAGATATTGAATTGGGTAAATATGTACTCTGTGTGTGACCATTTCACTGTTTTGTAGTTACAAAAAAAAATCTAGTCCAGTATTAGACCTGCATGAACTATTGACATCAGTGTGCACTGCTATGCGTATATCCAGATTCCACTGCTTTTTAAAAAAGAGAAGGGGATACACATTAGAATGTTTAATCAGACATCCTACATAGTCTTAAAATATTCCAGGTGTTCTAAATTCTTAAGCAATGCAGGAGGTATTTTGGCCAATGTTACAGGGATACTTCACCAAAGAGCAACAAATTGCACTTCCCTGAAAGCCTGCTTGATGTATATTGTCCTAACTATGGGAGGAAACACAGATTTCTAGATAGCTGTAATTGTAATATCAGCCCACCTCCTCCTTCACAGAACTATTCTTACTCCATGCTTAAAGGCAGCAGTTGCAGTCTCACTTTGACGCAAGAGCAGCTTGGGCTGTAGGTGCATGGGTGGGATAAGCTAAACACACATTTTTTAAAAAATAAATGCTTTAATGGAGGGAAATGGGCAATATTAATCCTAGATACTGCCAGATATATAAACTGTGAAGCTAATTTTAGTACAGTGGTACCTTGACATACGAGTTTAATTCGTTCCGTAACCTTGCTCTTATGTCAAATCGCTCGTATCTCAAAGCAATTTTCCCATTAATCCATTCCAGTTCCCAAAACACCACCTCAGTTGTTTTTGTTATGTACTGTACTGTATTTACATACTCGTATCTCTAATCTTGCTCTCATCTCAAAGCAAAATATCACTCGCTCGGCGGCTTGTATCTCAAAACACTTGTATGTCAGGGCACTTGTATGTCGAGGTACCACTGTATTCATTTCCTTGACTCCACTGGCAATTTTGTTTATTTGTACCCCACCCTATCATTATATAATGGCTAAGCCAAGGGTATTTATTTACTGTATTTATATATGTTCTTTCTTATTAGATTAATCCAGACCACTCCTTCATTACATAATAAATGCAGTATAAAACTAAATGACAATACATTTTGGTGTTGAAACACCAGCTGTGCTCATTTTAAATTCTCTAGACTGCTGAAAGTAAAATGACCTCCTTATCTCTCTTTGTCCCTTAACCTTTTCATCTTTACATATATACTTAATGGGCCAGTTTGGTCTTGTGGTTAGAGTGCCAGACTCTTATCTTACAGTCACTGGGTTTGATTTCATGCTCCACCCTGAATCCATCTGAGTGTCCTTGGGCTAGTCACAGCTCTCTTTCTGATCTCTCACAGCTCTATGTACCTCACAGGATCTCACTTGTGAGGGGAAGAACAGAAAGCTGTGTAATCCTCTTAAATGGGTGAGAAAAGCAGGGTACAAAACTGTATAATTTTATACTGCTATTTTGTCACATAATAAATGAATGGTCCTGATTAACAAGTTGTTTAATGGAATATGTGCATAGCATCACTAACATATCAACTTATGTATTTATGTTATGGACTAAACCAAGAGTAAACAAAGGCATATATTTTTAATCTTGAAGTATCTTATACAATTGCATGATTTTTGTTGATTAACTTTTTTAAATGTTCTTATAAAGGCTCCCTGTATCAGACAGTCCTTCTTGCCAAGAATCCTGCAGTAAGAATGAAGGTCAATGACCCACCAAAGATGACTTCATCAGTTTTGTGGTTCTAAGTATGGATTCAAACTTAGGCCATGTCTCCACAGGCCAATCAATATGCTTGGAGGGTCATCAGAGTTCTTGCATCTCCACAGCAGCCAGTGCCAAAGTGTTGTGAAGGTGCTTGGGGGAACTTCAGGTTGCTTCTTGCATGTTGAACCAGGCTGTTGCCACAACAAGCTTCAGGTGCAGCTTTGCTAGGTCTTCTCATGGAATGGGACGAAACTCCAATGCAGCCTTGGCACTGCAGGTTGCCTACTCTGTCAAAGGTGTTTCCCCAGGGCGTCTTCTGCCAGGGAAATGGAAACATGCACTCTGCTCTCATTAGTTCTCAAAACATGTGTCATTTTGGTCCTTGATTGTCATGGATAATATTTAGTGCTAGGTGAATGATGCTACTCATTGTTATAAAACTTTGGTTTAGAGCGGTGATGGCCAACCTATGACATGCGTGCCACAGGTGACACGCCAAGCCCTTTTCGGTGACACACCTGGTCACCCTGTCACCTGGGCATGTAGTGCTTGCTTGTTCTTGAAGTGTACGAAATACCAACTTTCAACTGAAGATTTAGCAAATGTAAAGAATTATTCATTTTTGCTTTTAATAAATTACATATATCAAAAATATAACTTTCTTACTAGAGCTACAAATATCCCAAAATTATGGATATTTCTGGAAGTGACACAGCACCCAAGTTAAGCTAGGTTTTCTTGTGAATTTTGACACACCAAGCTCAAAAGGTTTGCCATCACTGGCTTAGAGCTTCTGCTGTAATTTTTTGGTGGTGGTTTGCTGCCATCAAATCACTTCATGTAGTTTTCCTAACAAATAGAAGTTTGCTCTTACCCTCTTCTGAGGAGACATTGGGGACTGAACCGGCAACCTTCTGCCTTTCAGTCATTTATTCTGCCACTGAGCTAGAGCAATTCTAGCTTGCAGTTAGCTTTGCATTAATCATTATTTTGAAGACTACTTCTTGCTTCCAGCCATGTTGAAGTGTTTGCCAAAAGAAATGAGGCATAAAAGTAAAGACTAGGATGCAAACCTCCCAGTTCCCAGGTGCTGGGCAAAAGCATGAAGGTCTAAAGAGTTTAAAGCATGTTTGCATGAATGCACTTAGAAGCAATTCTGTGGGTGGGAAGCCTTTCTTATCAGGACTCAGGATCCAGAGAAAGGTACTTAACCATCAACTGAACAAAACAAAAGACTCTTCCAGTTCTTTGTCTCAACAACATAGAAGTTTGAAGAGAAGGTTGCAAACAAAGAACACTGAAGACAAGCCTTGCATATGTGAAGTAAAGTATGTTGCAATAATCAGGGAAATGAAATAAAAACCAGTTAAGCCATCTTTTTATAATAAAGTGCTAATATATGCAAGGTGCCATTCTCTCTCTCACTCACACACACAGAGTAAAGGAGTGCTAATTTATAGCAAATAAAGATCCGTCCATAATATGAGAGGAGACTCTGAATGAAAATAGAATGTAGAAAATTGGGAGGGGTGAATATTTATAACATTTGTATATCATCTTTCACTTGGAGGTCCCAGGACAGGCTACAATGTATGATAAAACATGAAACACTAAAACATATTTAAAATATAACCCACCCACCTTCTCCTTTGGTTAAAGACAGTTGTCATCTTGGAAAGGGTCGATGCAAAAGTCAAATCATGCATCAAGTTATGATAGAAAATGCAATTTTAGAATTCTTAAAACTATCAGTTTAGGAGCAATGTGCTTCTTTCCCTATAGAAGAATCAAGCAGGACCAAACAAGGCACAGTGCAGTTTTATTTCATAAATCCAGTATGCTAGGGCTGCTCAAACAACAGAACTGTATCTTGTGATTCTTTTACCTTATATATGAAGCGAAACATTAGATAAAGAGATTGTGGTTACATATGTAAGCATCCATATAAGTCAACTAATCACATTTGACTATTACAAAGATGTTATTCCACCATTAAGGGCCAATCAAAATCTGTATGGTACTCAGAGGTCACTCCCCCCCCCTTTGTGAACTCGTATTAGCAGAATAACACAGTCGAGGAAGCAGCGGTCAAGCCACACGGCCCCACTGCCTGCCAATGGGCTGGTTTAGATTCCCCCCTTTGCCCAGGCGTCCCACTTCAAAAACTTACTGTCAAGCCTTCACCCTGAAGCAGCCCAATAAACACTAGTGTAATTCAACACTGTTTATTATTTACAAGCAGATAGATAAATAAGCAGTAGCAAAATATTAAGGTTGCTCAATATTACTTAAGTAGCCAGAAAGAACGAATAACCATAAGTACTGGTGCAGCTTAGCCCTCCCCAAGCTAAACCCTGAAAGTAAAATAAGTCAAGCCTCTGGCTCCCTTTTAAATAGAAGGAACCCTGCAGATGTTCAGCATGAAGGTTCTTTCAACAAAGAATAATTCCCAAGCAGCAAGCACAAGACTTAGAAGTCTGAGGAGTTTAACAGACTCCCCAATGATCAATCCCCTGCAAAATCTGCCCAGAGAAAAAGAGTCCCTGACCTCTGCCTTAAATAGAGAGAGATCCTGGCATTCTGATTGGTTAGATTTTGGCTTTTACTGAGGGAACTCCTCCCTCCTGTCACTCAAGCTTGCAAAGTCCCTGGGAAACTTTCCCGCTCTTTTGCATCTGCAGCAAATCTTTGCAAAGAGGGTAGCAAATGTAACACCAATCTTCAAAAAAAGGATCCAGGGGTGATCCAGGCAATTACAGACCAGTTAGCTTAACGTCAGTTCCATGTAAGGTGATGGAAACCATTATTAAAGACAAAATTAGTGTGCATATGGAGGAGCAAGAATTGCTGAACAAAAGCCAGCATGGCTTCTGCAAAGGTAAATCATGCCTCACAAATTTATTGGAATTCTTTGAGAGTGTCAATAAACACGTGAATAAAGGTGAACCAGTAGACATTGTCTATCTGGACTTTCAGAAGGCTTTTGACAAAGTCCCACATCAAAGGCTACTGAGTAAACTCATCAGCCATGGAATAAAAGGACAGGTTCTGTCCTGGATTTGTGACTGGCTTACGGGCAGAAAGCAGAGAGTAGTAATAAACGGCAAATTCTCAGGGTGGAAAGAAGTAAAAAGTGGGGTCCCTCAAGGCTCAGTACTGGGACCAATGCTTTTTAATTTATTCATCAATGATCTAGAAGAAGGGGTACATAGTAAAATAGCAAAGTTTGCTGATGATACTAAATTATTTAGGGTAGTAAAATCTGAAAGAGATTGCCAAGAGCTCAAGAGGGATCTCCTAGCATTGGGTGAGTGGGCAACCAAGTGGCAAATGTGCTTTAATCTTAACAAGTGCAAAGTAATGCACATTGGGGCCAAGAATCCAAATTACGTCTATAAACTGATGGGGTCTGAGCTTTCTGCAACACGCCAGGAAAGGGATCTCGGGGTTTTGGTGGACAGTTCAATGAAGGTGTCAACCCAGTGCGTGGCAGCAGCGAAAAAAGCAAATTCAATGCTGGGAATAATTAGGAAGGGAACAGAAAATAAGACAGCAAGTGTCATTTTGCCCCTTTATAAATCTATAGTGAGGCCACATTTGGAATACTGTGTACAGTTCTGGTCACCACACCTCAAAAAGGATATTGTGGAACTAGAGAAGGTGCAGAGAAGGGCAACCAGAATGATTAAGGGTCTGGAACACCTCCCTTATGAAACCAGGCTGCAACGTCTAGGCCTCTTCAGTCTGGAGAGACGGCGTTTAAGAGGGGACCTGATTGAAGTGTATAAAATTATGCACGGTATAGAAAAGGTGGATAGAGAAAATTTCTTTTCTCTGTCGCACAACACTAGAACCAGGAGGCACTCTATGAAGCTGATGGGTAGGAGAATAAGGTCTGACAGAGGGAAGTATTTCTTCACCCAGAGGGTCATCGGCTTATGGAATGTGCTGCCGGAAGAGGTGGTGACAGCTACCAGTCTGGATGGCTTTAAGGTAGGGTTAGACAAATTTATGGATGAAGATGTATCAATGGCTACTAGAACGAATGCCTAGGTGCATCCTTCAGGCTGAGGGGGGGGAAGGAACTGGGGCGCTTCTAAGGCCATCTGCTGGGACTCGAGAGCAGGAGAAGGTTTGTCCTTGTCCCTGCTTGAGATGCCCATGAGCATTTGGTGGGCCACTGTGTGCGACAGGATGCTGGACTAGATGGGCTGAGGCCTGATCCAGCAAGGCTTCTCTTATGTTCTTATGTTCTCTTATGTTAAAGAGCCCGAGAAATATTCCCGCTCTTTTGCAGCTTGCACCCTGAATCTGTCACACATGGTTCTTTAACTTTTGCCCATCTGCTTGCTTGTTTTCGTCGTTATCTGCATGCATCACAGTCTCACCATCCCCACAATTTTCAGAGACTCCACCATTCTCTGTTTTGGCTTCCTGGACCTGACACGGAAAAGTACTGGAGAAGAAGAGCGGCTGTCCAATCAGCTGTCAGCAACAGTTGCTAGGGGACTGGAAAGGCCAAACAGCAGAAAACAGAAACAGGTATGGACCAATTGATGCTGTGTCAGTTCAAAGGGTTTGATTTTCCTGCTTCCTGTGGATGCCAAAAATAATGACTGCAAAAATCCTGTTTCTGTGGGAGGCATAGGAACTGAATATGTAAGGTGCCTTAGCGTTCAGGAGTACTTCCAAAAATATTTTATTCTGGCCATTCTTCAAGAGCGTTCCTGTTTTTATAAAATGTGTGCAGATAAATGTGTGCAGTCTTTGTCAGCCCTGTGTATCTTTTCTGGGGCCTCATTTCAGGTCCATTTCCATGATAGGTGCTTTGTAGGTAGCATAACACATCAGCTCTTTTTAAGATGGATGTTCATGAAAACAATCTAGTTTTTCATTATTATTTATTGGTACTTTATTGTAATCTCAGACAATTAGAAACATTATCTTAACTAAAGTTTCAAAGGAGGTGCAACAAACCTCTGAACAAGCTTCACGATTTCTTCAGGCCCCTCTTATGACATCCCATAAATATACATGTCTTCGATCAGGGCGAAATGAGCACTGTGTGTATAATAATAATGCTCTTGGTGTGAGTGTCTGACAAATGGAGATGCCCCTTTGAAGGTTGTGCTCCAAAAGTACAAATTGTATTTAGCTTCTGAAAATATACAAAGCAAAACAAATGCTGGAGCACTTGAGATTCACAGGAATAATGAGTGGCAAAGTTGCTACTAAGTCCATAGCAAGAATAGCGATGAAACAACTTTATTTTAAGAGCAGTTTGGAGAAAAACTATTTCCATCCCTCTCAGGTTCTCCTCCTCCAAGGCTTGCTTTTTCTGAGTGCTGTAAGTTCTCTTTGAAGAGAGATATATCCCGCCCTTCACCCAACAAAAAGATAAAAATCACAATTCAGTATGGGGGCCACCACAGAAAAGGCTTTCTTGTGTTACCACCCCTCACACTTCTGAAAGGAGCCAGACTAACTTGTGATCTTAAGAATGAGTGGGGTGTAAAACTGAAAATTTCTTGATTTCCCCCCCTCTTGTCTCAGCAATAAGTATTGTTTAAAGGCACCAACTACAGCAACAGCATAGGGCATTTTTGTTGTTGTTGCAGGATGAACTGGAGTGGTCATACAGCAGCAATAGAGTAGCTTCCTGGGAAAACTCACAGGGTCACTTGTTCAAACACCATATCACCTGGAAGAATGCATGGCAAACCTCTTCTGTATCCCGCCAAGGAAACTGCATGGATGTATCCACGAAAATAGCGAGCCGTCCCTTGTGAAGATGGTTTTCTTTCCTAACCTACGCTGCACCAGCAGAGCCTTATTCTGGGATTTAATCTGGAATAAGGCTCAATGCAGCAAACTGCAGCAAAAATTGTCCGCATGGTGTTGGACAGTAGAGTACAGTGACTTTCTTGTAGTGCCTACACAGTTTCTCTGATTCTCTCCACTAGCCGGAGGGAGAAAGGGAGAAGCATAAAAGGGGCTGGGGATTTAGCACTGAGACTGAGGAGATGGCAACTAAAAAGGAGTAGTGTCAGGGGTCACCGCTGGTAAAGCTTAAAAGAAGATGCAGTATTACAAGCTGCGGTTCTATGCAGAACTGCATGAAGGTTGGCCCCAGTGAACATAGTGGTTACACCCACATTAGCTAATATGGAGAAAGGGAGAATGAACTCCAGTGGCCGGCCTGTTTGCACTTGACTTTATTCTGGAATATATCCTGGAATAGGGGCCTGCTATCCACAAGCTAGTGCAGGCTACAGCAGGCCCCAAGTGAGGTCTGCCATAGTCTGCAGTAGCATGTGGACAACAGACCCCTATCCTGGGATACATTCCAGAATAAAGCCAAGTGCAAACAGGCCCTGGGTACGGGTATGGTGGAACTTTGCCGACTCTGCCCTTATGGGCAATTGCCCCTGTGATGATCCCTGTTAAAGCCTGGCAGTAAAATATCTGAACAGACATCTATGATAGAAACTGAGATTATACAAGGATTTATTAATACGATTCATTTGTCGTTATCTGTTGAAGAGGATTTGCCCACTGTGACTATTTTCCAGATATGTTTATCTTCACCCATGGAAGTGTCAGGCAGCATGCATGACAGCAGAAGCTACTATACCAGCCACCACCTAAAGGCAGCTTATCAAAACAGTAGTAATGTAAGTTTATATATAGTAGTAGTATCATCCACTGCTATCCAGCCTGGAATTCCAGGGACACTCTGACCAAATCAAAGCATGGCTCTGTGCCATTCAGGCTACGCTTCTCCACTTCACCAGTAAATCTGCTGCCCCAAGCCACAAGGTGCCAGAAATTCAGTATCTTGTGACTGAAGGGCTGGTCTCTTTAATTCTATCGATCTACTCTTTTTTGCTTTCTTGACAGAACACAGCATTGGACTGAGAAGGAAGGAAGGAAGGGAGAAAGAGCCATTTCTTAAGCACATGCAGCAATACGGTGTAAAAACGACAACCGCAGAAGCCCACGTACAGTCACACACAGATCCCTTGGTGCGTGTGCGTTTTCTTATCCTTGCACGGAACACAGTGTGTACGTGCTGAACACAGTTGCTCTAACAGCTTGTGAGTTGGGTGAAAAAAAAGCCTTGAGAATATTGATAACAGAACCATGAAATGCAGCCTTATCTTCTGCACCACAAGTTTGTTTTCAGGGAAGAAAAAACTAGCTTTGTCACTGTTGGATTCAGCACGCTGCTGTCCTGTTCATCGGCTTCACTGCTGCAGTTTGCCTGCATGCTGACCATAATTAACTAGTTCTGTGCACACTGTAATGTCATTGTGCTACTGGCAGGCAGATTTTCCCTATTGTCATTTTAGGGACAGAAGATCTTTTTTAAAAGGATACAAAGAGATAACTTGAAGAATGAATATTTATTTTTTACAACACTTACTTTCTGTGGACTTTGCTGCTCCAGGAACACTCTTTTTACCCTAGCTGAACGCTGTCAGCACGACCTGGATTAAGGTCTGGGTCATAGGCTTGTCTGCCAAGTACACAAATCGGTGCGGCTCAGAGAGGTATCAGAGAGCCTTCTATTTGTCATAATTTAAGCTTTAAAAGTAATGAGAACTTGAAGAAGGAAGAATTTTCCTCTGTATTTGAGACTATCCATCCTTCCCCACTGAGCAATAGTTGTTCTGAAGTTTAATTATTGTTGAGTCAATTGTTCTTCTGGTTTGTGTTGCTAAATGTGGCTCCACAATCCATTTCCATGAGCAAAACATCTTTACTTAATATCATCACTTTGCACTTTGTGTACCAGACGCTCCAAGGTCTCAGGAGCCAAGAATATTTTTTTAAGCATTACTAAGGACATCCAACAGAGGGTGCCTCCAGACATGGACTAAAACTCGTGATTCTCTAAGGACTATATTGGGAATGTCACATGTAATTGCTGCATTCCTAACATAGTACCTGGATAGTAAGGCAAAGTTATGTAATAATACTGTTATGGGAAATCTGATGCCAGGTTTTCCCATAATATTGATCTGCCAGCTTGTTTTAATTCATCTTGTTGCTACTCAAAATTCACCCAAGCACATGAAAAACAACAAGGGCTTCGGTCACACCTTCACTGTAATCCCTCTTCATCTTCAGATCTTGACTGCTCACACCATTTTATTTCTATTCCTTTTCTTTGTGGAATTTTCACAAAGGAAAGTCCACAAATAAACTGGATTCAGGAAAGTCCACAAATAAACTGAATAGAAATGAAAAAGGTGTGAACAGTCAGACCTGAAGGTGGACTGAAGAAGGATTAAAGTGAAGGAGTGACCATGGCCAAAGGAAATGGGCAGGCACCTGACTGGCTTCTGGGTTGCTAGAAGAGGAATTATGACCAATGAGCAATAGGCAACTCATGTAAACCAGTAATTGCCTCTTGCATCCGGCAGGGGTTGTCATACCTCATGCCCTCTCTGACTCCTTGGACGGTGAGGTCCCTGCCCATGCCAGCCAAAATGAGGGCGGCGCACCTCAGGGGCCAAACTTGGAAATTGATTCTGTCCCAACAAATTACATCAGAAATAGATGGTTTCTGGAGCACAGCAAATGGTACCAGACTTGGTGCACAGAGCAGTTCTCTCCAGCTGCTGAAGACGCCTGCTCATCTGGCAGCAGCTGGAGCAGTGTGAGGGCTAGAAGTGTGAAGGAGATGATTTAAAGAGGTTTCCCTCTGGAGTGCTCTCAAATGCAGTTTTTGTTCTTGGGAACATTCCAGCTGTCAAGGTTACGTGGCCATCATGTTCCCTGGGATTCTGTGCCTCCAGGGGAATGTTCTAGCATGTGGATCCCACAGTTTAAGGAGGAAGTTGGCACAGTCCCAAGGGACAGTCCAGAAGCTACCTATGGGTCTTGCATACATTTGTTCCCAGTAGGGATGTGCACAAATAACATTCATTATTCTTATGAATTTGGACATTTGGACATACAAATCAAATGTTACGACATTCATACATTAACATTTATACAAATATGAGTGTTTTGGAACATTTGTACGAAGCTTCAGAACATTCGTGAAATGGGGAGGTGTGAAAACATCTATGTCAGTCACATCTCCAATGGATCTAGAGTGAATTCAACATGGTTCGAGAGTGGATTCAAAGTGGATTCAGGGCAGATTTGATGCTTTCGGAGTGGATATGTTATGGGATACGTATCAGATACGTATCGGGCATATGGCTTCGTACAAATACATTAGTATTGGATAGAATCCTACCACATTCAAAGGGGATCTATTTGAACAAATACAAATTTTCTTACATCCAATTAAATATGAATCAAATTTTAAAAAAAAACCATTTGTGCACATCCCTAGTTCCCAAGTACTGATCTTCTGCTGTTGGCTCTCTGTGCTCATCCCAGACAGCAAGTGCCAATCAGGCATTTTCCATCAAACTTGTACCAATATTAGGCTGCAAACTAAAAAGAAGCCAGGTAGCTAGAAACCACAGTATTCTGCTCAAAGAGAAGAAAATTAAATAAGCATGCTGACTATTGAAGGCTGGTCTTAGCCACTAATAATGTTCTGCCAATTAACTCATCTGTTTTTACTCATCAAACACTTCAAGTCTAATCTACTAAACAAACAGTTTATCCTACCTTGGAGATGGGTGACAGGTATTGTACTGCTGAGGACACAGGTTACTGCCAAGAAAAAATTAACCTTGTTTTTTTAAAAAAAATCTGGCAAGGCTGAATCAGATGTAAATATCCCAGCACTCAAAACCTCAGCCTGCACTTTCTTACAGATCTGTGAAAGATGGACTGAAAAACAGTATAAATACAACAGTAGTGATATTTGATTTCCAAACAAAAGCCACCTTGGCAAGCATCCTCATCAAGAGAGAATCTCACTTATAGGCCAAATTTGACATTTAAAAAAAAAATGAGATAAGCAGGACATTCAAACAAATGTCCACACAAACATTCCCCTTACTACCAGATACAACTTGGGAGATGCAGCCAGTTGCATTTTATCTCTTTAACCATCTTCTAAAGCACACACAGATTCTTACGTGTTCTGTCCAAATTGATGCGTCTTGAATACTCTACAGAAAGTACAGAAATAACAAGAACTTCTTTAAGTATATCAGAAGTAGGAATCCAACCAGGAGAGCAGTTGGACCACTAGATAGTAAAGGAGAGAAAGGGGTAATTAAAGAAGACACGGAGATTGCAGAGAGACTAAACGAATTTTTTGCTTCCGTATTCACGGAGGAAGACAGAAGACACATGCCAGTAGCTGAGCCTGTGTTTTCTGAAGAGTTAAACTGTACAGAAATAACCAAGGAAGAGGTCCTGGCATGTCTTAATAAACTAAATGTTAACAAGTCACCGGGACCAGATGGTATTCATCCAAGAGTCCTTAAGGAACTCAAATGCGAATTTGCCGAACTTCTAGCAAAAATATATAATCTTTCCCTAACATCAGGCTCCGTACCTGAGGACTGGAGGGTAGCAAATGTAACACCAATATTCAAAAAAGGATCCAGGGGTGATCCAGGCAACTACAGACCAGTTAGCTTAACGTCAGTTCCGTGTAAGGTGATGGAAACCATTATTAAAGACAAAATTAGTGTGCATATGGAGCAGCAGGCATTGCTGAACAAAAGCCAGCATGGCTTCTGCAAAGGTAAATCATGCCTCACAAATTTGTTGGAATTCTTTGAGAGTGTCAATAAACACGTGGATAAAGGTGAACCAGTAGACATTGTCTATCTGGACTTTCAGAAGGCTTTTGACAAAGTCCCACATCAAAGGCTACTGAGTAAACTCACCAGCCATGGAATAAAAGGACAGGTTCTGTCCTGGATTTGTGACTGGCTTAAGGGCAGAAAGCAGAGAGTAGTAGTAAACGGCAATTTCTCAGGGTGGAAAGAAGTAAAAAGTGGGGTCCCTCAAGGCTCAGTACTGGGACCAATGCTTTTTAATTTATTCATCAATGATCTAGAAAAAGGGGTACATAGTAAAATAACAAAGTTTGCTGATGATACTAAATTATTTAGGGTAGTAAAATCTGAAAGAGATTGCCAAGAGCTCCAGAGGGATCTCTTAGCATTGGGTGAGTGGGCAACCAAGTGGCAAATGTGCTTTAATCTTAACAAGTGTAAAGTAATGCACATTGGGGCCAAGAATCCAAATTACGTCTATAAACTGATGGGGTCTGAGCTTTCTGCAACACGCCAGGAAAGGGATCTCGGGGTTTTGGTGGACAGTTCAATGAAGGTGTCAACCCAGTGTGCGGCAGCAGCGAAAAAAGCAAATTCAATGCTGGGAATAATTAGGAAGGGAATAGAAAATAAGTCAGCAAGTGTCATTTTGCCCCTTTATAAATCTATAGTGAGGCCACATTTGGAATACTGTGTACAATTCTGGTCACCACACCTCAAAAAGGATATTGTGGAACTAGAGAAGGTGCAGAGAAGGGCAACCAGAATGATTAAGGGTCTGGAACACCTCCCTTACGAAACCAGGCTGCAACGTCTAGGCCTCTTCAGTCTGGAGAGACGGCGTTTGAGAGGGGACCTGATTGAAGTATATAAAATTATGCACGGCATAGAAAAGGTGGATAGAGAAAATTTCTTTTCTCTATCGCACAACACTAGAACCAGAGGGCACTCTATGAAGCTGATGGGTAGGAGCGTAAGGTCTGACAGGGGGAAGTATTTCTTCACACAGAGGGTCATCGGCCTATGGAATGTGCTGCCAGAAGAGGTGGTGACAGCTACCAGTCTGGATGGCTTTAAGGTAGGGTTAGACAAATTTATGGATGACAGATGTATCAATGGCTACTAGAACGAATGCCTAGGTGCATCTTTCAGGCTGGGGGGGGGGAGGAAATGGGGCGCTTCTAGGGCCATCTGCTGGAACTCGAGAGCAGGAGAAGGTTTGTCCTTGTCTCTGCTTGAGATGCCCATGAGCATTTGGTGGGCCACTGTGTGCGACAGGATGCTGGACTAGATGGGCTGTGGCCTGATCCAGCAAGGCTTCTCTTATGTTCTTATGTTCTTATGTAAAGTTCTACTGGAAGGTCGTGCCTCTCAGTAGACCACTCTTCAGAATCTTGAAATCTGGATCATATAATGCCAGAGGTGATTTGCAGAAATGGAACTTGCACTCAGGTCAGATTCCCACTCTAGAACATAGCACTGGAACTCACACCATCATGCATGCACTCTCCTCCTAGGACTTCTGATTCAGAATCTTCGACCCTCCCTGTTTTCCTGTAAAAGTTGGTTTTGCAGGAAAGTGACACTTCAGCTGTTAAGGGTTTGTGCAAAGGTACATGACAACGTGGGTGCCCAGATTGAAAAGCTGATTGATTAATGCAACTTGTTTACATGACCCAGACAGCCTGAATGTTGCCCAGTTTCCTTGTTTACCTGATTCCCAACTATCCCAGGGGTAGGAATTTGGGTATAAGAATAGGTTCCTCTGTCCACTTAGTGTCTTTTATGTCTGTCTTTGCCTCAAAGTCCACTCCCATTTCTGGCTTTCACTGGGCCCAGTGTTGTGTCTATCCAAACGCCACTACATTTACGTGTCTCATTGGGGTCCACTCCATCCTCGTCTTTTGCACTTCAAAAATCTACTTCATCTTTACTGCAAAAGTTGAGCTCTGGTCTTTGATTGCCTCAAAGTCCCTTATGTCCTTCTTTCAACAGGAGTTGAACTTTGTGTGCTGTGTGATTGGATTCCAGAGAATGACAAACTAGCTACCTCATCACTCCAGAGATTAGACCTGAACTCACTCTCCTCTTTTACAGGCTTCTTCGTGACATCTCAGTATACCATTGTTCCTAGAGGTAAGAGCTAACCATGAGTTGGGCATATAATTGAACTTACTTGATGTCTTGTAAGGCTGAATCCTTGAGGGCCAGTAACTCCAATTATTACACCAATTTCCAGGACCCCTGTATCTCAGTTGTCTGGTAGCAAAAGTTGAGAAGTTAGCCAGTGTGCTTATTAAACCTGATGCTATGGGCAAAGCGATCGTCTGCTAGTTTGTACGTGTTTGCATTTTGAGAAATTTGTCCACCCTTGATAAAATCTCCCTGAATAAGAGAAGACCTCTAAAAAAGTATACTTCCCTTGCTTTCCAAATTAGTAGCTGTTCTGCCACGTTCTGCCACTTGCCTTCTTAATTCGCATTCAGTGCTTCTTGCACTAGCATGCTGAAGGGAGGCTTCCAATATGCTTGCTGATCTGGTGTACCAGCCAGTGTGGAATCACTTTTGTATGCTACATCTAAAGTCTCTATTATTTGAAAAGGTTTTCTTGTTGTTTTAATGACTTTTAATGAGGTTTCAATGATCAATACATGATTATCTGTTCTGTTTTCACTTCATTTCCTGCCCTAGGAACCTTAGTTTGAAGGACGGGCTATGAACCTACATAAATGAACAAATCTAACACAGATGATATCTGAAAACCAGAATTGTAAGATTCATTGGCATATCTGCAAAAGATTTGTATGTACGGAGGAGTATTTTTCTCTCAGATCAGTGATACAGAGGATGCAAAATAATAGCGTTTTGCTATCACTTCCTCCGGCATTAAGAACATACAGAACATAAGAAATGCCCTGCTGAATCAGGCCACAGCCCATCTACTCCAACATCCAGTCTCACACAGTGATCAACCAGTTGTTTCTGGGCATTCTCAAGCCCTTTGGAACTGTCCTTTCCAAATGATGCGATTTCACATGCTACATTTTTTAACTGAACTATTGTGATTTGGCAGTGCACCTACAACTAGAATCTGTCTCTTCAACATCTTCTGAAGATCATTCACAAAGCATATGCACCCTCAGAGATTCTCTCTCTCTCTCTCTCTTTTTTTGGCTATGTCATTTATATCTTTCCTCTGAGTGGTTTTCCCACCTCCACATCATGCTAGTAGTTTTAAGACCATGTGGGGAGATGCACCTGTGGTGAGTGTCTCTACAGAAGTACTTACCCCACCATGTCACCAGGTGCTTCCTAGTATCCACTTCAAGGATAAGGTGCTCGTCACTGCATTGTGACTTTGCACCCTTACTTCTGCATCTCTCAGGTGGTCCTAGTGCTTTCTGGTCATGCTGTCAATAGTGGGAAACACACACACTGGTGATTGGAGGCACAGTCTAACTTCCTGGAACAGTATAGATAGAGCTTAGATCCTTTATTTCCTGAGTGCAGTTTTATACTGGCATTTATCTTCATGAGGGGAAGGTTTCATGAGTAGAAGAGCAAGAAGAGAGATTTTTAGCAGAAAGAAGTTAGTGAGAAAGAGTTGGGTAGCCCTGGCTTCTGCTGTTCATACAGGCCTCAGAAGCAACCTACGTTATTTAAAAAGGGCGGGGAACGACACATAGAGCTGCTTTCACCTCTAGCTCAGGTGAGAACTGTAGTAGAAGCACGAGTTGTACTTCCTCAACAAAAATAAGAGAGGAAGAACATTCCAGCAGCACACACCTACCCGTATTTATTCAGAACAGGTTTCTCACTTGGATTTATGAGATCGGAAATCCCCAAAAGAAAGATCTCTATGCTACAAAACAATGTTTTTAATTTTTAAAAAATTGCAGAACTCTCACTCCCCATCTCTCTCTCAAACACACACACAAGTATAAAACTGGAGGAAATGTCACACTTTGCCATCATAGGTGGAAAAAAGATATGAACGTATAGAAAAGGCCAATTTGGTCCTACCGTGTACATGAAATTACTGTGGGTCTACAATTCATACAGTACAATATACAGAATCATGACACTGCAGGTGTGCCACCCTACCAGTAAATTGCATGCTTTTCCACAAAAGAAAAGTGAGCAAAATGATTGTGGAACAAATCATAGCTTTTAGCATGGACCGTTCTTAGTTACTAGACTTGGATAAGAATCTTTCCAGAACTGCAATGTGGAGATCACATTGAAGTTGTACATAGGGCAAGCAAGAGTGCAGGTGCATAGAGGGAAGCACAGCGGGGCAGAGGCAGAAATGGGTTTGGCAATCTGCATTCCAGGTACTATGGTACTCAGCAATAACAGCTCTGAATGGACAAAACAAAGACTTTAAAGTGCATCATTTCCCTATTCAGCGATGATGATCTATAAACCATGCCTGTCTAGAAGTGCTGTAATAGGGATGTGCATTACTTTTTTTTTTTTTGCAATTGATTCATATTGAATTGAATGCAAGAAAATTCGTATTCATTCAAATAGATCCCCTTCAAATGCGGTAGGATTTTATTCAATACAAACATTCAGTATGAATTTGATACAAATGTTCGATATGAATCGCTTGTGTATCTCATATGTATCTGACATGTATTCCCCTATGTAACCGCTCTGAGAGAGTCAAATCCGCCCTGAATCCACTTTGAATCTGCTCTCAGTCCCCTTTGGATCCATTGCAGATGTGATTGGTGCAGCCACTTTCCCACCTCCCCAGGTTCATGAACACAACAAAGCTTTGTATGAATGTTACGAAACATTTGATTCTAATACGAATGTCAACTTTTGAATATCTCAACATTCAGATCAAATGCAAATGTCTGAATTCAGACGAATTCAGATGAATTTTGAAAATTATGAACATTCATGTGCATCCCTAGTACTAAACAGTGATTTTCACTCTTTCATTTGCAAGTTTTGCTGTCAAATGTCAGTTGCAAATACTGTAAGTTCATTTTATTCCTCAGTCATATGCCCTTTCCATTGACCACAGATACTATCATGTTGTGGTTTTAGTCAAAACCGTACTGACTGAAACTCTGGCTGTGTCCATATGCCTGCTTGAGGTAGCCCTTGGGATGATAGGAGCAGTGCACTGGGAATACCCGTTTTAGGGAAGGGAGCTCTTTCCCAGGCATTCATTCTAAAAGCAGGATATTTTAGGCCATCGGCTTTAAAAACAGACAATTAACTGGGGTAGACCATGTAAAAACAACAGGCAGAGAAAAGATCAAGTAAAAAACAGAATTCCCAATGAAAATAATTATCTCTTTATTGAAAGCACAAGAAAAATGGCAGCAGAGCAAAAACATAGGCAAGGTAATGCTAATTTCCAGGGCTATAACTTCAGCAGTGAAAAGGAAAGAAAAACACAACACAGCCTACCCAACTGTAAAAGCATTTCGCATAAGCTGGTTTTCTCTTCACAAAGGCAAAAGAGGGTTGGGTTATATTACTTGTTCTGAAGAGAAGAAAAAGCAAAGAGTATAAGGGGGGGAAGGGGGAAGAGTGGGAGACAAACAAAGAGAACAGGGAGAGAGGAAAACGCACACTGCAGATCCAGGGAGCAAGAGCCACTCAAACATTTCTGTCCACACTTGCCCCGAGCCTTCCGAACTCACTCCAAGAGCAAGCTGAGGTTTCTTCTTGGACTTCCGTCTTCATCCTATTATAGGGGAACAGGTCTGTATAAAAGAATTTCCATCCTGACACAATGTCACCTTCCCTGCAGGGTTCAAGGGTTGGGGACTGAAGACTCTTGCAAGGAAGGAACAACTATTGAATGGTGTATAAATTTTTTTTCTTGCATTTCATTGGTGCTTGTATTATTATTGAATCTCTATATTTAGTTACGTTGACACTGTGCTTTAGGAATTTTTCTCCCTTGATGCTGTAAACCACCTTGAGCAGCATTTGAAAAGGCGAGAGTGTAAATGAATGATTGAGTTGGAATAACCTTGGCCAGACATACTGACTAGGGTTAAAATCACGTAGGAGAATATTCATCCAAATACTGTGCTTGATTAGGTTCCAGATGTCATGATTTCAGTTCATGGGTAGTTTGTTGCTATTTGAGGCTAGGATTGTCACGCGGCATGCATTGTTTTATTTTTAGTGACTGGGCCTCACCTTTGCTAATCAAGGTTCTCCTAACACTGATGACTGACAGTAGATTCCTCTTTTACCTTACAATTCCCCTAATATGCCAGCTGATGAAACAGTTTGGAATGTGCCACAAACAGTTAGCAGGAATGCAGTCACAGAGTGGATCATTATGCGGAACAACAAACAATAAAACACACCCAGATGGTTCAAGATCACCTTGGAGGATGCCCTGGTTGTGAGTCACTGAACCTTTAAGCTAAAGATAGTTTGGGCTGCATAGAGGTCCATTCAGTAATAGAAACAGGACCGTTCAGGCACTAGAGAGATCAGAGTTTCCCAGTTATGTCTAAGAAGTCTGGAGTAAGTAGCTTGAGTCGATACCAAATATATTAAGACAGAAAGAGAAGGCGTAGGGAAAATTAACACAATGCTGGAATTAGGATTTTATGGAAGGAAGGAGAGAGAGAAAAATGTTCTGTGATATTTGTCGCTATCAACCAATCAGAATTTTACTTTGTAGCCAGTCCTTCCTTCCTTCCTTCCTTCCTTAAATACCTTTTCAGAAAACAAAAGCTTTAGCAGATTATTCTGCTAAAAATGCTCAAATAATCAAAAGGTAGTTGCAGCGTTTGGGTTTAAGGAAGATATTACAATCATGTAACATTTGTCCTTACAAATTGAGAATCAATAAATATTTTATATTCTCCTGAATAATTCTCCTGTCTTCTGCCTAAGCTTTTTCCTGTACAACTCTCAGATTATAGGGGCATTTAGATGCAGGCACTCTTGACAAAGTACAACATGTAACATTTACTCCTTCCCACATAATCATTAATGACACAGAAGAATTGCCATCCTTTGCCTCCATGAAGTCTCAGGTGACCTCTATTTTTGGCTGATTCTGCAAATAGCACCAAGTGCCAATCCAAATCTCAGTTTTGGAAAATTCAGCAGAAACACACAAGCCTTAACCAACTCTGGAAATTGGTTTCAGTTTTTTGGTTTCTTATATTTCGTAGAACTAGGTGCCAACTTCAATAAAAATGTCATGCCACAAACCTGTCCATTTTCCTCATACACTGTTCCCTCATACCTGGCACCATGCTAAGCTTTCAGAAACAAAGAAAGAAAAAGATGAAAAATAGAATGTATATTCACACTTCATTACTTTATCTTGTTTGATCTGCTTTCTTTTGTTGAAAACTTTAAAGCCAATAAAGTAGAACTTGGACAGTTGACAGGTGGTACCTTATTTTAGTTAGTTTTGGCACAAGGTTGATGGTTTTAGGCATGGAACCCAAAGTCATGATACCAAAGTGACTTTTGTGTACAGATAGCATTTGTAGCAGAGAGGGTGAGTATCTGGCTGATATGCCCTTGATTTCTTCACTTGCTTTTGCTACAGCTTAATTTACTTTATTTCCCACCAATGTTGCTCTGTAACCTTTTGGCTTCAGTTCCTCCCTTGATTAAATCCACTCTTACAGTTTTCTTACTTATCAGAACTGAACCCAGTGTCCAATTCATTGAGTATTAGGCCCCTAGATGAGGAGCAGGAATCTAGAGGAAAAAGAGACATAAAAAGGAGGGTAGATGCCATCTAAGACATCCTAGTGAACAACCAATAAATCAGTGCTCCAATACAAGCAATCTGTTTTTGATTTTGATACAAAAAGTGCTATCCATACATAACAATCTACTACTATCCCCATCTTCCTTGTTGTTGCCATGTCATCCCTCCATTCCACCTGCCCAAGAAGGAAGTGGGAACAGTTCCCACCAAAAATGTCTTGTTTAACCTACTCCCTCTTCAGTCTCCCCTCCAACTGTGGAGATCCAAAGGGATCAGTCTTTTATCAATCAGGAAGCAGTGAGTGGGGGGAGAGAAGAAAAGCAGCCTCAATGATTGCATTACAAGGGGGTCTGGTAGGATTGCTGTGATGCATCTGCTGTTGCTGAGAGTGGACAATGAGGGCACCTCCATGGGGTAATTGAAGATGTTAGGCATAGAAAATCATAGAAAGATGGTGGAAGAGAGAGTGGTATGTAGGGCAAAATATGCTATTCTGTTGGCAGTGGAAAAACTGAATTTCTGGTTAGCTTCAAGGCTGGGAAACCTTGCTCTTTGGTTTAAGGTGAACTTTTCTCAGCCCAAGCTTGAGTCCAAAATTGATTCACCTGTTTTTTCTTCTTCTTTACCTCTTCACCTTGCCAGAAGTGTATGCAATTATAAATAAATAAATAAATAAATTCAGAATGCAACATAAACACAAGATCATTGGAATACCTTTTGAGGATTCTAATTTTTTAAAACAAATAATAATGATGTGTTCTTTGTGAGTCACACAATGTAATGTGTGAAATGATTCTCAGGCACCAAGAAGAATTGATTGGAATTTCAAGCCATGTCCATTGTCTCTGTGGATTTATAATTCTATCATAAATATTTGTTCTGGGTCAAAACCTGGCCCTATAAAGAGTGGAGCTTCAAAATAAATCACATCAATGAAAACAAATGGACTTGTTCTGTCATGTTTTAAAGTCATAAAGAAACAAAACAAAAAGATCTTGTATAAGTTTCCTAGCTTCAGACAGAATGCCTTTTCCTTGCATACCAGGCTCTTAAGAAATAACCTTGTTTACGGGAAGGACAGTGTCTCAAGCCAATAGAATTTTAATATGAGCCAGGCTGCACTGGTGACATTGCTTTTGCCTCTCTTATTTGTAAAAATAAATGCAACAAATTTTAAAATGAATGTTTGATAATTAAGAATACATTTTCCGTAGTATCATGTCCTTAATACCTATAAGCAGGCAGCCTACTTTTAACTTCTATCCATTTCTGGAAGTTTTTCATTACGCTACAACCCATTAGTTATGAAACCACTAAATAGTAGCTGGGAAGGACGCACATGAAATTAGGGTTTGAGTTGCACCAGTGTGAGCCCTGGGCACCAGAAGACAGGTTCAGATTGCCAAGAGCTGATCGATGAAAGTTCCTGAGGTGTCCGCCATGGACGTGGTCTATGCCTTGAAGCGCCACTGCCTGAAGTAGCAGCATGCAAGGTGGGGAAGTACAATGGTAAAGTGGCCCTTTTTGCAAGTCTGAAACTGTGTTCACACCTAAGTTTTAATCCAGTTTCAGGCCACTTTCCAAGTGAGAGAAGATGCTGTTTCCCCGTGCAGGCGTTTAGCACGGTTTGCATGGGCACACCTGTAGTCGAATTGAGTCCGTGTTATCAGCAAACCCATGGGGACCACTCAATTCGAATTTGGCCCTGCATCGGCATTATTTAACTTGGAAAAGCCATCTTTTGATTAGATATAGAGAAAAGAAAATGATCTATTTTCTCCCCACACACCCTGCTCTCCCGATTGGAAGCAGGGCTGATATCGCCAACCCCTGTGCCGCCCGCGGTAGTGATGGGAGGGAAATGCCACCCAACACCTTCTTCCCCAATTGTGGCACATTGGGTCAAAAGGCAATAAAAATATAATGGAAAAAATGAAAAAGTGAGATCTTTCTTCAAAGCCGCTATGGGGCTTGTTTACCAGAGGTGCGCACCTCCACTCCACCCAGTATAGCAGTTTAGTGCTCGTGAGCTAAATCAAGCCATTTAAATTAAATTGTGATGACTGGCTTGGCAATCAGGGAGGGGGCGTGGAATAATGGTCATGGAAAGAGACTCGTGGGATGGCGATCACATCTTTCGGTGTAAAACTGGAGCGCTCTGTGTGACAACTCGATCTCGCTCCCCCACATGCACCCAAGGGAGCAGCAGCCAAGCTGTGCAGTCCCACTGCCTGCCAATGGGATGGTGTCTGTATATGTACTAGATCCCCCGTTTTGCGCAGGCGTCCCACTCCAGAGGCTTACAGCCAAGCCTTCTCCTTGAAGTAGCAAAATAAACACTAGTGTAATGTAACACTATTTATTATTTACAAGCAGATAGAATAAACAAATAATTAAATGGTAGCAAAATGTAAAGGTTGTTCTGTGTTGCTTAAATAGTCCAGAAGAACAAATGATGATAAAATAGGATTCAACTTAGCTCTCCCCAAGCTCATCCCATATAACTAAAATGGATAATAAAAGCCTCCAGCTCCAAAAGGAATCTTTCAGGTTTTCAGCTTAAAAGTCCTTCTCAAAACAATGTCCCAAACTCTAGTAGTAAAGCTGCTAGCTAAGAATCTGCTTCTTCTCTCTGACCCCTAATAGCAAGCATGAGGCCTAGAAGCCTGAGGAGTTCCTCCAACTCCCCTGCTGATCTTTCCCCAGCAAAGTCCCCCAGAGAAAAGATACTCACAGCTCTGATCTCCTGCCTTATATAGCACTCTGAATGGCTGTAACTCCTGCCACTCTAGCTTTCTAAGTCCCTGGAAGTTTTCCCTCCAATTTCAGCTTGTAGCCAATGATTGCAAAGTGCCTGGGACATTCTTCTTATGCATTCTGCTGCTTGCAGAAAATGCTTGCAAAGGCTTATGCAATCTTTCTGCTCTTTTTGCAGCTTGCAAAAAATGAATCCGTCACATTCCATTATTGTATGCACGTTTCAGAAGCTGTTGTTTGTCTTGCACATTCGCCTGACTTGGCATTCAGGGAAGAGGGGGTGGAATAATGGTCACGGAAGACTCATTTGTGTTCAGTCACCATTTATTGCCAAAAATGCCCAAACAGTTGTGATCTCCAATGCACAGGACAGGAACAGTGAGCACAGGACGTGAAACCCACCTGCTAATGACTTGAGAGTCAATCTCCTCTCCTAATAGCGTTCCCATGCCCGGACTCAGCCTCCAGAATAATGCGGGCTTGCCTCCTGAACTGCAGCAAGAACAGTTTTCTTCAGGACTAAATTTACCACGGATTTGGGCGATTTGGTCCACATGTAGCCCAGTTTGGGGGCTTTGCATGGGGATGGTCCTTGCTGAATTCTGATTCGATTAGGACTATACAGTGCATGGGGACATGACTTGAGAGAGTGAGACAGCAAAGAAGGCAGAAGGCACTTTTGGGGGTCAATGAGGCGGCACGGTGTGTGTGAGAAGTGAAGTATCCGTAGGTTCTAAGAAGATGTCAGTCCACAGTGTTCATGGCTCTTTATAGTCTCCCCCTAGTCCATTTCCAGATACCCCTGCCTTCTGCTCCTAAAATCATGCTAGACATGCCTTGAAGGCCCTCACTTGCAAGATGTACGGCCTGCTGCAACAAGGGATGCACCCAGACAGGAGGAATACTTTGCAGGTACTGCAGAGCAGCTGTCAAATTGCCAGACATGTTTTATGATGCTCCATAGTCCCTGAGAATCAAAACCCAATGCTCTGAAGTAAAAATAAATAAATAAATAAATAAATAAATAATCCACTTATATTTTATTTTTATACTATCCATTTGGGAATATCCAAATGTAGGGTGTAAAGAAATGGATAGAAATGAAAAGATGTGAGCAGTCAGATCTGAAGATGGGCAGAAAGTGTGATCACGGCCACTCACTCATAAACTTTCTAGGTTGGGATGTAGCCTAAACAGATATATTTTACTAGTACTTATTTTTCTAATGATAAATATAAAATTTCTGCATAGAAAATCAATTTTCAGTTTATCAGTCACTGGGATTTCTAATTGTAACAAGAACTAGTGTTGATCAACTGGGACATAGAAACTGAGCCCAAGCGCTAAAATAGTTGGCTTTGCGCAATTCATTAGTTTCTGGGTTTGTTTGGGATTTTTTTGTTCAGTTTCCCAATGACATTCCATTCCTCAAAACCACTTACAGGTGAAAAAGAGTTGATACAACAGACCATGATAGAGCTTTCACAGTTTGTGATGTCAACACCCACATTCATTTTGCAAAACTTCTTGTGCACAGTTTTATCAACAAAGTATTGTTTAGTTAAGTCTCACAATACAAAACCTCACTTCACTGGCTTTCTAAATTATCCCTTCTGTGCCGCGTGCTTATGTAACTACTATTTCTGCGTAGGCCTCAGAATGATTGCCATATCATTGCGGTAGAGCTAGGCACTTTTAAACAGAATATGCAGACCTGGCTTTGGGGATTAAATCTTATAGAAAGACATAACTGATGGATAGGGCTTCTCATTGAGTGATAATGTAAGTTGGCTGTTACCAATGCCATCTGCCGGGAGGCTGGGCTGAACGGTACTGGGAACTAATCTACTAATCTCAAGATCCAGCTAAAAGTAGAAGTAGCTTGCTCCAGGGGCTGTCAGCATTCAGACAGTCTGTCATGGCCCAACTCTCACTGCCAGCTTTGAAACTGACGTGTTGTCTTTGAAGGCTGGGAACTTTTATTCCAGGCCTTTGCTGTTGCTGAGTAAGCCATTTTGGAGTCATGGTGACATCTTGTGGCACTTCTGGTGGTGCTTCCTGGAGCACCACTGAAATGCATCCCCCTAAAGTATTCCAACCTATGGGAAATACAGCTGGAAGTGTGGTGCAGTCACATGGGACTTTGGGTGTGATGTGGGCTATGATTTTGGCCCTTGAGTTGACTGCTTGAGCTCCCCCACATCTACACTGAGGCGGAGGAGGCAACTCTGACAGTGTAAATGACCATGGAACAGTTTCTACCAGTTTACTTGTGAGTCATTCTTGCCACTGCTTTAGGAAGACTGGGGGCTGGGTGGAGAAGAATTTGACTACCTCCTTCCCAGGAGGCAGCCTAAAGCAGCTGTATAGATGCAGCCTAGGTCAGGGATGGCTGGAAAGCCCACAATTCTCTGGCTGACATCGGACTGCAACTCCTGTCATGGTTGATCACTGCCTATGCTCACCGTGACTGACACAAACTGAGCTCAAAGAGTTGGAAGATTTGGAATAAATAAATCTTACACTTTATGGGCCTCCCTGATGTACCAATGGCAATTGCATGCTCTGAAAAATTATGGTAGTGCTCTGGAATGAATCCACAGGGTGCAAAGAAAATTGTGTGAGGTACCTGGTGTCCCTGAATGCCCTCTCCATTGTACAGCTTGCCCTGAAAAGAACGATGCTTGAAATAAAAGTCTGGTAATAGTGAAAGGCCTCGTTGCCATGTATCTTGAGGTTTGTCTAGACCCTTCTCATCGCCATAAACACTCTAAGGTCACATGTCTGAAGACTCTTAACACAAGTGGTTTTAAGCCACATGAAGGAAATTGTTCCTCCCAGTGCCAGATTGAATTTCACCAGAGTTACAAAATACCCTTGAAAAACACAGGTGTGTTTGGGTTTCCTTTGTGCGTGAGTGTTGTGTGTGCTTTACGCAGACTGAGTTTAGTTTCTCTGCCTGTCAAACCAGTCTGAAATCCTTAGTTTTGCTTTTTGGAAACCACTTGCAGTTAAATTCAGGATTTAAAAACCAAATCCACATTTTGGGCAGTGTTGAAAGTGAAGTCACAAACCACCTACTTAAGGTGGGTGTTGCTTTATTGAGTATTTACTATAAGGCTGTTACAGTTTATTTAAAGTATTGACCTCTGAGAAGGAATTCTTTAACTTGGAGAGGTTTCTAGGAAGTGCTTTATCAGCTGATTAACCAGAAGCTTGAAGGAAGAGCACAAGGCTTTTTGGGATAATTAGACTTTCCTACTTCTCCCATTCTGGGCTGCACATTTAACCTGAAAACACCCCCACCCACCCCAAAAGCAGGAAACTTTACTTTTTTATCTCCCTCCCAGCTACTTCCTGATTGTCCTAGCAAATAGAAATAACCAGAATTTTTAATCATTCTTCTCCAAATTTCTCTATGAAAGAAGGTCTTTGATACAGCTTAACAGTTCTTCCTGGGAATGTTTACACGCCAGAAGTGATTGTCTTGATCTCTTTGGTAAGAAGTCAGAACTGGCTCACAAAGGCTACTGTTCTAAATCTGACGTGTGTTGTGAACTGATTCCACATTCTTGCTGCTTTGGTTTCTTGTAGTGAAATGGGACTAGGGCCAGCTCAAGACATTTTCCTGTCTGAATCAGTGAGCAATGGGTGGTACTTCCCAAGACACTTATTACTCAAGAAGTGGTTCTAGCATTTGAGGCAGAAACTCTCACAGGTCACCTACATTGTCACCAGCAGTCAAAATGCAGCAAGAATCAATGAAACAATCTAATATGGGGTCTTTTTAAGAGAAGTAAACGTGGTTGCCCGTGGCAGAGTGTATCTAACAGGGATAATAATACGCTTAGTTGTACGTTTTTTCCTCTCTAAAAGCTTTTATTTAGTTAGTTTGTATTAAATCCTTTCAATAAAATAAAAATGATACAAATACTTACAGTATAAAAAGAGTATTTATCCGCAACTTTAAAATTCTCCTCCTTTCTCAAATGCCTCCCCATCAAATGCAAGTTGAAGCACGAATCCATATTATCTGTATCCTATTGTTATCATTTGTCCTTCCCTAACCAAAATATTAACCTTTAACTATTTAATTACAACAAAAATTCAACACAAAGTCTACGTTTTGACTTGTCAAAAAAATCCAGGTTTTAACCCTTTTTGTTTTTTACCCACACTTCTTGCAGCCATTCTGACTGTATTAGAGTGCCATTCCTTCCCCCGCCTGGCATTCTTTCATCTTTCATTGTTATCCCACCACTTGCCTTCCTTGCCATTTTCCAACGGCCAGAGAGAAGGGAAAGGGAGCAGAGCGGGGGGGGGGGGGGGGACGGGGACACCAGAGACGAAGAAAGACAGAGAAACAAGGCAGGGGGGAGATGGGGGGAGAAGAAGGAAACAGGGAGGGAGACAAGAAAATGGGGCACAGGGGGTAAAGGGCAGGAGACTAATGGTGGGGGATTATGACAGAACAAGGGCGGGGTGGTGGTGTTCCCATTGCCTAAATATTTGTATTTTAAAAAAATTCCACTGTGAGTATTGTTAAAATCCAAATAGTGATTCCCCAGATTTTTGGACATTAAGTCTGCAGACATGGAGAATCCCATCCTTGTGTTAGGATGGTGGGCCCTCGAACCATCTTCAGGCTGGACCAGAGGGCCGGTGGAAATGCAGCCATATATATTCATGCCTTTTTTAGCCATGACAAAGTTATCATGATAATAGATGGGCTATATTAATTCTAGGAATGGCCTTCAACAATGGTCCAATTCTCCTCCTCCTCCTTTTCCCTGCTTTTACCGTTCCTCTGTGCATGATCAATTCCTGCTTTGAAATAAGCTCTTTTTAAATATATTCCCCATATCTCCATTCTTTTGTGGAAATTCATTCTGCACATTTCCAACTGCATACAATTAATGACTGAGCATCACTTATTAAGAATTATACATGTTTTTTTTTCAAATCTTTGTTCTTTTTTAGATCACATAGCACAATCACAATAAGAAACACATTTGCCATTGAAGTTTTCACTAGCTGGCCTGCAGGTGTTCTGGCCCTGGAAAAGGCCACAACCACTTTTGTGGTATCATTTCTGATAATTTAATGCCAGAGCCCCCAAGGCATCAGAATTATTTGCCATGTTTACTCAAAGCAAGAAGTTGGAAGACGACTTAAAAATCATCAGTGGCACATAAATATGGCTAACATCAAGGTGACTATCTTTCCTGATAGTGTTGTCTGTAGATGCATTCCAGATGATGGCAACTTATTCCCCTATATTTGGGTATTTTGCAATAAATCAGGGATGTTCCGGAATAGCCATGCTTTATTTCATTATATCCAAATATAGCAGAATAAGAAATCAATGTACGGATTCAATTTAGGATACAGTATAATGTGTATTGATAATTTCTTTCATTGCAAATCTTATTCTCAAAAGGCAGTCCCCAAAGAAGATCCATAGGGTTCCATGTTAAATAAGGGTTACACAAAAGACAACCCCCCCAAAAAGTATCAACAGAATCTGCCAACAGATTGAGTTGTGGTATAAGACAAGATGCCATCGATTCTGTCTCTTAGCCTTGTGCTATGAAAAGCAAAGCCAAGTTCAATTCAAATATAAAGGATTGGCGGAGGGGGGGGGGGACCGGGGCGCTTCTAAGGCCATTTGCTGGGATTCTAGAGCAGGAATAGGTTTGTCCTTGTCTCTGCTTGAGATGCCCATGAACATTTTGGTGGGTCACTGTGTGCGACGGGATGCTAGACTAGATGGGCTGTGGCCTGATCCAGCAGGGCTTCTCTTATGTTCTCTTATGACCCAATCCTTGGATGACAACTGGTAAAGTTCTCTGTCACAGAAGTATTGTCAGAATGCTTCCTGAATTTCTAATGCTGCTAAATGATGTGGGTGTATATTTGCATTTGTGATGGTGATGTGATGAAAAAAGACCCACATTAACCAGGCTGTGAGTTAGGTTTTTATGCTAATTTTTGAGAAAATATTCTTTGAGCACGGGATCTATGGCTGGACAGAAAATATGCTTGCATTCTTTGCTTTTCTCTTCAGTGCTAACAGATTTCTATTCCAAGCATACATTTTAAAAGACTTAAACGCACAGTTTTCCTTATGCATGCCTGCTTATCTGTTCCCTTCTCTCTCATTATCTTTCTTCCACAGGTAGGTGTGTGTGGAGCTCCTAAAAGGGATAACTCATTAACTTTTTATTGTAATGAAGACTTTTTCTTTTGCTCATAAAGATGCAGATCTGTCAAGTAAAGCAGGAATCCAGCTTTTAGTTAGCCACATGGGTTGATAAATTCCAGCTGACCAAGAAAGATATATATGAATTGGCTGATGATGTAATAATCCTGTTTGCTCAGCCTTAGAAATGGAAATGGACCATGACCAAGAAAAGCAGAACAGGATTATCTCAGTAGTACCTGTTCTCACCATATATATTATGGGATGGCTGTTTAAAATGACAGCTCAGGGTGCTAGCTAGGAAACATTAGCCTTGAGAACAAACTCACAGATATCATATATAATGCCCAAAAAAGTTAAGGGAACACTTAAGCATCATAGTATAACCCCAAATCACTTCAGCTTCAGGAATATAAATCTGTCCAGTTAGTTTCACCTGATTTGGGGCGAATGAAATTACAACAGGTACCCTGGAGAGGCAACAGCAAGACAAGCCCCAAATAGGGGGTGGTTTTGCAGATTGTGGCCTCTTTCCTTGTAACCCCTGTCCTGACTGATTTTTCTCTAGTTTAACATTTTGCTTCTCCAGCTCCTCCAGGATCACACATCCATAAGTGTTGTTACAAGAAGGGTTGATGTGTCTCCCAGGACACTCTTAAGGGCCTGGAGCAGATTCCAGGACATGGGCCATTACAACTGGCTTTCAGCTTATTGAGAAAACCTTTTCTCAGTTCACAATATAATTGGCAGAATAAAAGACAATGAAGGAGGTCCTCAATATAGTTTGAGTCACTATATGCTTACTGTGCTCCCTATTGTTTCTAGAAGATCTTCCTTTAAAAATGTCAGTTGGCTTGGTCTGATATCACAGTTCCATAAGGACTGGGTGTAAAGACTGTGATTATGTGAAAAGGGCTTCCTGGATGGAGCCCCTGGCTGAAGCAGAACTTTGATTTGGTTCCTGTCTCCTGGGGAGATGGAACTATGCTCACAGACCCATGCCATGAACCTGGTATACATCTTAAAATTTGAGGTAAAGGGATGGCATGGGACCAAGGGGGTGATCCAAATGTCCCCCACCATGACCCCTCTGCAGTGACAACCTGAGAGTACTTCAAAATAGCCAATTGCTGACCTGTATCTTGCCAACCAGAGGTCAGTCTGTATATGAAGCAGAAGAGTACTTGGAAATATTTGCATCCTGGGAATTTCCCACCAAATTTCTGGTTGCATTTACTAAGCTGTGAGAGTTGCTCTCAGGTGTATGTGGGTTCACAACCAGGACAGGGTATTTATCTGTCTCCCTACCCAGATTCATGGTGAAGCCACCAATGTCACCCTAAGATGACGGATAGGACATTTTGACACAGAAGAGTGAGATTCATCACTGTCGTGACACTTAGTCCATGTACCTGGGCAGCAAGGCTGACAGTCATGAATGGCTGTAAAATCAGCCACAATGTACCACTGCCAGGGCTACCCAAGCAGGCTCCAGCAGTGGCTATTCCAATGCTCTCTCCCCCCCCCCCCCCCGAATGACTGCAGCACACCAAGATTGCCTCCTCTTAAAGCTGGCTTGAGGAATGTATAAATGAGGCTACTGTCTTTTTCTTGGCCTATGTGTCTGCTTCATCCTTCCTACATCGTGATAATTTCTACATTCAAGTCTGTTCACAAATTTATTACGGCTACAGGGTATAATTACAATTTGGAAATGGAATGTTACTCTAAAAAGCCATATGTGTACAACAAAGTTTAAAACAAATGCAAAAGCTGAGACCTCTAGATCCTCATGAGCATTTCCAAATATTTGCAGAATTTGACTTTACTGGAGCAGAACACATTTCTGCCATCCCTGCCAATACTTATTGATTTAATGAAGTCGAAATATTTCAGTGCTGAAGTTAAGTCTTTGAGAAAATAGAGAAAAAAGGCAGTCGGAATTTAACCTCAATCTGAGAGTCAACTGTTTTGAAATTCTGTCTGTCCTTCCTTTGCACAGAATATGACTTGAGAATAGTTCTGCTGTGTGTTAATCCTCAGAGTGCTGCTTTCAGTCCACACTGTCCAGAATACATAGCATGCCCCTAAAGGCAGCTGAGCTTGCTTATCATATTTTTGAAGGGCCTTGTGTAATAAGACTATTGAAAGTAGTGCCTAGAATCTCCTAACAGCACCTTGTCTTCAGTATAGCATTACTTTGCTGCTTTAATTCAGTAGGATTCGGTGGTCATTAAGGGGAGTTGTTGAAGTGCAGTGGAAGAACAAGCAGCCTGCCAAGCAAAGAGTTGCAGGTTTGAACCATGACAAGTCCAAAGCATGGCAAATAACTTCTTATCTGCCAAAAAATATGCCTGCAATGTCTTGGAATTAGCTGTGACTCAAAAGTATCTAACAGCAACAAAAGCAGTCGGCAAAATCATAGCAGTGGGGCAAGCAGAAAATGTTTGCAGGTCCTGGCAATGCTTTATCTTACAGCAAATCTAAGTAATTTTGGGCAAGCAAAAATCAAATTACTTCACTTGCACACCAGAATCCGCCAGTTGCCTTCCATAGATCAGTTTCATCTAGGCCAGGGCCATGCTCTGTAATGGCTCTGGTATCATGGTGATATCGCAACATTATGGCGACTAACTGTCTGGGGTGGTCCCAGAGCCATGATGAAGTGCAGACGTGGGCCCTTTCTTCACTTGGCCTTATTCTGGGATATATCTTGGGATAGGGTTCTGTTGTCTGCATGCTAATGCAGACTATGGCAGGTCTCTCCTTGGACTTGCCATGATCTGCACTAGCATGTGGACAGCAGTCCTCAATTCCAGGTTATATGCTAGAATATGGCCAAGTGCAGAAAGGCCCCAGGCCCTCACTTCCATGTGAGGAAAAAGTACTGCCTTCACATCTGGAGTAATCTAATTTGACAGATGCTAGTTGAATATTGTTACAGGTCTGAGAATAGTATTGATTAAATGAATTGATCCATATTATGCAATTCATACGGGTTTTTCCTAGACATTTCATATATAATAAATCTATCATAAATATAAAGTATCACCTTGATAAAAAAGTTAAAAACAACATAAAATATTTCATCAGGTTAAAAAGACCAAGAAAATGGCAGGTGTAGGAGTTC
This sequence comes from Aspidoscelis tigris stejnegeri, assembly GCA_023333525.1. NCBI lineage: Eukaryota > Metazoa > Chordata > Lepidosauria > Squamata > Teiidae > Aspidoscelis > Aspidoscelis tigris. The sequence continues at coordinate 63,766,055 of JALMGA010000002.1, read as the reverse complement.
TTTAGATGAAAATTGTGAAGATTTAATGCAGCTATTATTTTAGCTATTATTCTCTGAGGTTATGTATTGAATGACATCTACACATTAATTGTATAATAATTTCTCTGCCAATATGGATGAAAACTAGAATAGAATAACGCAATAAATTACATGTAGATATTCTATATTCTAGTCATTTTCTGTAACAGTTCTCTAAAGAATTCCTTTTATTGGCAAAAACAATGTTTAGCAAGATCTATTCTTGCTTTCCCCCCTGATAAACACAGCTTTTCATCATGTGTAGTTCTGGGTTTCCAAGAAGTACAAGTGGCCACAGATAACCACATACAGTTGGAGCTCTTCTGTTCATGCCCCATCTCATTTATTTAGAAATATGATAAAGTATGAGCAAGTTTCAAGAAAGAAATTTTATTGATTGTAGCCACAATCTCACTCAGGCTCCATTTCCCCCTGCTAATAAAACAAGATGCCAAATGTTGCCTGTTGAAGACAGCTGGTCTCCTTATTTCCAGTGTGCTACATTCAACACTTCTTTCAGTAATAAATCTTTATCACCATCTTAAAAAGTGAAAGTAGAGCTTTACCATGGTGACAAGATGCTGTTTGCCTTTTAATGAAATTTATTTCCTGGCTGAAATTTTACTTCCTGGTATCTCTATCACACATGATTCTACAATGATGTTTACTATGGGTTGTTCAAGCCCTAAGGCCCCGTATTTCAAAATGTCCTGCTCATGCAATGTGAAATGCAGCCTGGAACATTTTGGTATCATTTTGATAGTCTAATTTGAATCTGAGGAGTAAACTTCTCCAATGCTTATACCAGCCAGTTATTATGAGTCATTATGTACTCTGGTTGTTTTCCTAAAGTATTTAGGCCATTTGATATTCCTGTATTTTCTTCTAGGGATGGCCAGAAAAATTGGAGCCAAGTCAAGATTTATTGGAATTATCCTTCCTTTGATAAAGAGATCCTGGAAATCACCATTTTACAGAGGAACTGAGGCAACTGTCAATTCTCCCAACAGTCAACTTTCCATAGCTAGGAATTGCTTCCACAATGCAGTCTTGCAAAATGCAGTTTTGCGTTGCCTTAAAAAAGGCCACATTTTATACACTGTTTTATTATCAAAGTCTTGCTACGTGAGATTGTGTTATAATAGAGGCAACTGTATAATTAAGTGGATTCCTTTGGGCAATCAGATGAAACATTCACTCCAATACCACTGAGACATTTGGATGCGGCTTGTGTTCTGAAAGACAGATCATGTAATCATTGTTCTCGCTTAAGTGCAGAGTTGTAGATAAAGGTGCTCCACAATGAACTCTGAGCTGGCAGCTGATAGTTTGGCCACTCAGCCTCTCAGCCCCCAAATAATTTGCCTCTTTGATTAACTCGCTACCCAAACATAGTTTGGTCAGTTTTTATAATTTTTCCTCGTGTTCTAAATAGGCTGGGGAAAAGTGTGTTGTAGACTAGTCCTCTGATATTTATTTGCTCCCACAAGTTCCTCATAATTCCCCTCTGCTTTGCTTTCTGCTTCCCCTCCCCATACACCATGATCAATACACCATGGTCCTGTCCAGATAGTGCCATTATGGCACCACTATGGTAGGCTTGCCTCGTATATCTGAGGCAACCTCACCATAGCCCCACTCCCCCCACCCTGAAAAAAACTTGGCTTGAAAACCCAACTCTGATCGTGGGTTAGCACTTTTTTATGCCACTGAGCTATCTTCTGCACAGACCTTCCATAACTGCTCCATCCAGCATGCATGCATGGAGGCTGAAACAGGTGTCCAGGCACACATGGAGGTGACAGGAAGTCTATCCAGGCATTCTACATGCCCAGATGCCCATTTAACGTTAAACATGTGAGGTGGTGCTGTATAGCTAGTAAGGTAAGCTAGCAGGTAATTTGGCTTCCACCTGGAGATGGGCCTATTGCAGTATCCAAGAAAGTGGACTCTTCTCATGCATTCCCGCTCATGGAGAATAGAATTGAATCAGGCAGAGTTTCGAAGCCTGAAGACAGTTTGATCATTGTGGGGAAAGGAAAGAAGGTGCCTTTGGGGCCCACTTCCATTTTCATCAGCTACGTAGAATAACATATCTGAATCATCCATCTCCCAAGATAAATTTGAGCTGCATTTGTCTATCAGGAGTTTGGAAGGATTAGACTTTAGTCAGGGTTTTGGGACACAAAGGAGACCCAAGAACTTCTGATGCAATATATTCCCAGTTTGCATGACTCACCATCTTGTAGGATTCCCAAAGAAACCTCAGATTTTGTATCCAGCGCAACTATCCTGCCTTGTGATTATGATTAGATATTAAATCCAGGTGTCACTTTTGGAAGTGTGAGTACTGGCTACATGTCTTGTCGAACACAAGTCTGTTTTATTGTTCCAGTGAGAAATGTGCTTTCGTGCCAAGTGCTCAGAACAAAAGTCTGTAATAGCTCTCACAACAAGTGTTGGGCAAATTTGTCACTTGAGCAGCTATGTAACCATTCAGAAACAGGCTTGTTAAGTGGTATGTGGTGCCCCACCCTTTTACTCCAAAATTGCTATCCTCTCGGTGCTCCCAGGCTGCAAGTTTAATGGGAAACAATTTGTTTTAATGGGATGGCATATTGTGCTGCAGAGTGATGCTAATGGTTTCTCAGTCCAGATTTTCAGGGGGACTAATCTGCGCAGCAGCCATCACAGAGCTTCTAATAACGGGCAAGGTCCACTTCCCCAAACCACTGGTTGTAAATTGCACAACTGACTGCAGCAATTGTCCTCCATGCTGGGAGAATCATGTGATACACTGTAGACTCAAGTGCTTATCCATACCTCGACTCCCACTTTAAAAATAGGGGGGAAAGCATCTTACTTGGAAGCTAGCTGCATACAGTGTGCTGTGTTAATAACACACCCAAAATTCTAACGCTGGCAGCTATATTTCTGTGCATATGTAATTTAGCAGCCAAGCAATGTGGTTGTGTAACTATAAGAGGCTGTGGTGACACTTTAATCTTAAACCTGCTTCAGCCCTTCTTTTGCTCTGGTGGGCCACACCTAAAAATCCATTTCCATACCTTTCCTGGAGTAGATTCTGTGGAAGATACTATCCTTTAACTGGGCTTCATGAACATTCACAGCATTTGTTATCTGTATGAATTTGGACATTCATACATGAATCGAATGTTATGACATTTGCACATTAACATTTGTATGAATAGTTCAGAAATTGGTTAAACTGTGTATACATAGTGGATATGTAGTGGATACCTATGTATCTGTATTGGATACGTTTGTATGAGATATTTGTACGAATATGTTCCTATCAAATAGAATTCTACTACATTTGAAGGGGATGTATTTGAACAAATACGAATTTTCTAACATTCGATTCATTATGAACTGAATGCCAAATTAAGACATCCCTGGCACTGAGGCTGTTTAACCACATTAACTTGTTTTAATTTTTCAAGTTGTGATCAGTAGGGGACTATTTGGGTTTTGTGGACAGTTCCATTTCCCTCTTGCTCTGTGTTGAGGTTTGTGGGCATTCTAGAGGGGTGGTACGGTTGTCCTCTGCTTCCTCCTTGCCCCACTCTTCATCTTTTCCTCTTCTTCCCTGTTTAGTCCCCATTCCCTCATTTTTTGCAAAGAGAAAATAGCTGTGGAGATGGGCTTCTTCTGGGAGGGCTCCCTTCTCTGCAAAACTGACACCTTGAGTTTCCTTTGGTTTTTTAAATTATTATTATATCAGCAAAGTGAACAGTCATTTTCTTTCTGCTTTATCTAATTCAAAGGTAGATCTTCTGAGTTCAATAATGCTGAAAAAAATCAGCTTGTCGCTTTGCTGATGTGTTCTCTCATTCTGAAAGTGGACTGAAGCTGGATTAAAACTTAGGTGAGAACACAGCCATGGAGGAGAAGCAAACCCCACCCCCAAGAAATAGGCTCAGCTCCTGCTCTGATCTTAGTGGAGAGGCAGCGGGGTGGGGGTGAGGGTGGAGAGAAACTGGGGGACCATTAAATGGCCCATTTGCTTCTTGCCCTCCTTCACTCAGGTAGCCCTAAGCTGACCCTCTGTCCCTCCCTCCCTCCTTGCGTGCTCAGTTCTTCTATGCCTTCGCCTTTGCTGCCAATAGAGAGGGGAGGGGGAAAGAAGCAGGAAGAGACATCAAAGGAGAAGAGACAGAGGCAGGCAGACAAGTGATGAGGGACACTTAATCCCACTTGAGAAAGCCCAGGAAAGGGCTGGGGGACTAAGCCCTCACACTCTCCCCAGTGGCTGAGGTACCACAGTGACAAGGATCTGGTTGGGGCTCCCCAGCACAGAGGGGAAGGAAGGTGGGCCAGCTGGGTTGCTTGGTGGCAGGTGAGGTGGACAAGAAGGGATGGGCAGTGGCTTAGAAGTGCCTGGCCTGGCTGGGCAAGATTAAGATCTTTATCCCCTCCCTTTTTCCTCCTAGCCTCTGCTACTGAGCTTGGATGTAAGAGAAGGAGCTGAGCCTGTTCTCCTTTTCATCCTCTGCCCCCACCTCTTCAAATATTCTCTGTGCCATGGCTCCCCATGCCCATCTCCTCGCCATGGGAGAGAAAGGACAAATAAATAAATAAATAAATAAACCAAAGCAAATTCGAGAAATTAGTCTTGCAAGAAGTGGAACCTTCCAGAAGAAGTGTATTTTCCGCAATTGCACTATTTTACCTTTGCAAAAAATAAGGAAATAGAGACTCAACAGTGAAGAAAGGAAAAAGGAGAAGAGTGGGAGAAGGAGGAAGTGGGGAACTGTGGCACACCCAAGAGGTCCAGCATTGGGCAAGAGGGAAGTGGAATCATCCTTCTGTTTACCTGAACCAAATAGTCCTGTTTTCTGGACTCAGGCTGGAGAAAACAGGCTGATCTATGTGGGATTATTTCAAGAGTATGATCTGGTCATGAGTGATTTCAACATCCCTTGTGCCCGGAAAGAGATCTTTTGAGAGGAGAGTGACCGTGCCTATATCGTACCTATAAGTCACTCTATCAATATGGTAAATGATTCTGCAGGCCTCACCCTCCAGTCCTCAGAAGCTGTCAGATGGCTGAAAAACCACGAGATGACCTTGAATTAATGGAGGCAGACAAAGTGAGAAAGATGGAGGGGCACAGCTGGGTGTTGAGACGGTCCCAGTTGCACACGTACTATTACATGTGGAATAGATTAAGCCTGCAGTTGAAAAGACTGATTTTGGAACATGCTAAAGATAAGATAAGTGATGGATGGACTCAAAAATATTTGAAAGTGTTTTTAATCCTCCCTTTTGAAAAAGCAGTAACTTGGTAACCTCAAAATTTTGGAAAGTTTGTAATGCTTAATTTGCTTTTTGGATTTCCCTGGATGTGGAACCATAAAAGATAACTTGCATAGGAGCAAGGACCGTAAGAAAAAGAACTATTGTCTGTTCTTAATTGGGATACAATCAGACATCTTTTTTGAGACAATCAGTTAAGGGCATCACTGAAAAATTATGGCCCTGCCAGGGAAATTGACAACTCACATTTTAAAGACAATAGCTAAACATCTGACATAATTATTGTTCATGTCATCAGAGCCATGAAGGGTTAGGCAGATGAACATTTCTTAAACTGAGGCAGGATCCACATAGATTAAGGGTACTTTAAGAGTTTTCCTTCCTCCATCTGCATTAAGAAGGTAATACCTAATTAGCACTGTTCTTATGCCACCACTGTTGAGATCAAAGCCACAGATACACCACATTTTATGGTGATGGGCAAGAAGGCAACTGCCTCCCTCTGCTGTCACAACAACCAGCCTAGCTTTAATAGAGGGTTAGACAAATTCATGGAGGACAGATGTATCAAGGGCTACTAGAATGGATGCCTGGGTACATCCTCTGGACAGGAGAGACAGGCAGACCTCTAAACACCATTTGCAGGGATTCCAGAGCAGGTGAAGCTTTTGCCTTTGCCTTCTGCTCGAGATGCCTATAAGCAATTGGTGGGCCACTGTATGAGACAGTGTGCAGGATTAGATGGGCTGTGGCCTGATCCAGCAGGGCTCCTCTTACGTTCTTATGGTCATAGCCAAGGTATTCCTGGCTTTGATTATGATACGCAATGGCAGGGCAGCACTCTCCCACCATCTGAATTGAAGTGAGAGAATCCCCAGTTTTGATACTGAAAGTAGTTGGTGGTTGAACACAAGAAATGGCCCCATTGCCAGCAAGTTCCCTTAGGTGGTGGTGGTACTGGCGGCGGCAGCAGCAGAGAGTAGACAAAAGAGTTCTGAAAGCTCTTCAACCCACTTCACACTTTTAAGCTTTGCAAAAGCATCTATGCTGACATGGCAGGCAAAGAGCACAAGGAGAGGACACTTTGTCATGTGGACACTTTGCTCTCATGGTAGATATCATAAATGAAACCTTGCACATGTGAATAGAAAAGGAAAGCATTGTAAACAATGGCCTGAAATGGTAATAGAGTGGATAAACAACTTTCAGAGATGGTACTTTAAAAAAAAACTTTTAATGAATATTCACAAGCTTGCTAAATAGAATTTAGGTCAGGGTTCTTATATTTTTTAATGGAGTACTGCTGAAAAAAGATTTTAGTAAGAGCTTTCTACATCCCGAGCAACATTTGTTGCAATGCTCTCTTCTACACAGCTATTACAGAACCTTGACCTAGAACCAACATGGCAACTCAAGCTAGTCACATCATAAACAGCTCTTGATCTGGCCATAGATATTTTCTAGAGAACCACAAAACAGCATGTCTCTCTCTCTGTTTAGCTTTCAGCTTTGATTTTTAAACAGATGGTGTAAGAAGATGGTACAACTTCAAGACCAATGCAACAGAATGTACCATCCCCAGAATTTTGAGCAGAGGCAAGAACAGTGACAAATGGTGGACTGGAACTAATGGTAATAAAGATGGACCAGGGCTCTTGTTGTATGCCTGGCTTTGATTTTGCTGAACTGAGTTTTGGGCCATGTCTCCATGGCCATGGTGGGAGGTGCTGGAGAAGTGACCTCTGTCACAAGTGGGAGATTCTTAGGTATGGGCTTCTTCACAGAACCATCCTTCCTTGGCATATCCACATCTAGTGATGAAGGCGCCTCATCAAGTGATGGAGAAGATGCCTCCTTGGAGAGAATGATTTGACACAATCATCGCAGGTGCCTTCAGCTGGCATTGTCCTTTTTTGCTTGGTGTGTTGTGCCACCAGAAATGGAGACACGATGCCCAAGTTCCTTCTCGCAGGTGTCTGTGAAAGTAAGTAGAAACAAGGCCTTGTTCTACCACAGAGACACCCTATGCTCTCCCCTACTCTGGGACCTTTGTAGAAGCAAGGATGTAGAAGTGCAAATGTAATTTTTTGTAGGCCACATCTAGAGTAATTCCAGTATAGCAGTTCAAGGAAAAGATGTTTCTACATGCTCATAGGAATAAAACAAGACTTTCTATGTAGCAAGATGGAGTTGATTTCCTATGGAATGGCTACAGGGAAATATGGTAGAACTGAGAGTGGGAAAGGATGGCATGCAATTTCATACTCTACTTTTCTGTTTCCTCTTCCAACAAACTTCTCAAATTGTTTAAAAAAAAACCCACGAAAGGCAGGACAAAGGAAGCTCTGTTTGGCTCTCCCTAGGGAAATTTGGCTTCTTTCCGTTTGGAACAGCTAGCTATAAGAGTAATTTATTTATACATTCAACATACTAAATGGCTTAAAATATGTATTTTAATTTTGGGTGGTGGTGGTGGTGGTCTTTGTATCTGAAAAATGAACATTGTTTTTTCAAGCAATGAACAGAGATCTTGATAGGTATAACTTAGCAAATACAGCTTTCCTATTTCTCACATTGTGGGGAAAGAAGTTCTACCAAATGATGAAAGTACAAAGTAGCATTGTCGTTTAAAATTTTGCTTCAGATTTAATTCACAGAGCAAGAACAAAACAGAAGTGAATACAGGTTTTCTTTTAAATTTTGTGGCCACCTCCAGATATTTTTCTAGGAAGATATTACTGCTTTCTAGCTAGACAGTGCTGTGGCCAGTGCTGTCTTCATGCATATTTGTATTGTCTGCGTCTGCCATCCAGGTATTTGGCCAGTGTCAAATAACTGAAAGTGCTTGTCCCTGGTGGGTGGATCAATGATCGTTGTTGTTGTAGATTTTAAGCCAGTTTGGTCTTGTGGTTAGAGTGTTGTATTCTTATCTGGTAGTCTGCCAGTTTGAGTCCGCACTGCCTCCACGAAGCCAGCTGGGTGACCTTGGGCTAGTTGCAGCTCTCTTTCTGAGCTCTCACAGCCCCACCTACCCCACAGGGTGTCTGTTGTTGGGAGAAGAATGGGAAGTTTTGTCACCTATTCTGAATTCCCTTAAAGGATGGAAAAAACAGGGTATAAAAGCCAGCTCTCCAATTCCTCCTCCTTGTTCCAGCCTCAAGGTGAGTAAAAGCACTATATTGCTGGGAAATCCGTGACCGGTTTTGTCTTGTTTTTTTGTGAGGGTGGGTGGGGAAGCAGGACTAGGGTGGGGTGGGCGCAGATAGATATGCTATATTCCCCCTGTCTATTTGGGGTTATATGTGATCATTATGACAACTGATTTGGCCAGGCAGAAACATAGCATACCGTATGCTTAGGAAACATGCCATCACTCTATGTTCATTTTCATCTTCCATACTAAGGACGATTCCCCACTGACTTGCATATCGGACCAGTAAGAGTATTAGGAGTATTCATTCCTCATGCTAGTGCAGCCTTAAAGATATCCTTTCCCATTGCTCAAATTCTTCTATAGTGTTTACTTAGTAAATCCTGTTAACCACCACACTAAGACCGCATTCCCATTACAAGCTTAAATCCTTGCAGTCCCCATGTCAGGTTGGCTTAACACGCTTTCCGCATGTTAAATTGCCCCAAAGCGTTGGTAAATGTTAACACTCATTTCAACTGGTCCCGCTCCGGTTCGTGCATTTGAAACGTTTTACATTTCTTACTGTGGTAACGGTACCGTTTTAAGGGATGAGAATGCATGTTTAGGGTTTTCCTCCCCCAATAGCTTGCTTCCAAAGATAGTGATTTCACTGTCAAAATACACCCCTTACAGCAGCCGTTACACTGTAGCAATCCACCCACTTCACACTTGATAGCAATGTTGCAATTCTGCGCAATTCTGGAAGTTCTGACCTTTAGAAAGGGAAAAGAAAGGAAAGCAGCTGCAGGTTCTGGGAGATGTGTGAATGTTTAAGGCTGTGGCTGTGGAGGTGAGCAGGCGAAGGGGACTTGAGTTGCCTCTGCTGCTGTGTGCCCTGGGCAATGGGGAGAGGAGGGGAAAGAATCGCTGGCTGCCCAGTGCCATTTTTCATCCATCCAGGCAAGCGGCAGCCACCCAGCTAGGCTCCATGAAGGGGTCCCTTATGAGTGGCACATTCATGTCAGAAGGAAGAGGGCAGGGCAGCCCTGAAAAGTGGCTTTTAGAAAGTAGCCACTTGAGTCCCCCCCTTGAGTCATGTACGCCACGTACGATCCTCAGAATCTAGATCAAACGCGATTAAGTTGAAAGTAATGGGATCAGGCAAATTCATGTTAGCATCCGGTTCTATTATTTCGGTTTAGGAAAACCATTTTAAGCTTGTAATGGGAACTGAGCCTTCGGCTGTCCCTTACCAAGGTTGCCTTTCATTGAAGTTAAATAGGATTTAGTCTTAGTACTTGGATGATGGGCCATCTGAGAATACTAGGTACCACAGGTAAGCCTGCAAAACTCAACATAAATCAGGAAATGGCAAATGGAAAAGCATCCCTATTCTGTGGTTAAGATGTTTCCATGCACTCACCAGAAGCAAATCTCTATTCAGCGGCATCTTGAACTTTACTTTTAGTCTTGTTCAGCAAGAAGGCTTTCTCTGTAAAGAGATTGTTTTTTTGCCTCAGAATCAGCTCCTCTTCCTCCAAGGCATTAGAGGAGACACCTCCACATAGTTCCTCTCATTCTAATAGCAAATAAAGCAAAACAACAACCAAATATAAAATAAAATAATACAGAGTGAATCCTAAATGTGTGCCCAGTCTTTCAGCAAAATCTTCCCCCTTGTGAGAACAGAAATGCAAAAATTAGTAATGGCAATTCTCAACCTAAATTAAAGGCAGTTCATTCCAACGTTCACAGCAGACCTCAAAGCTGCAGGAAAAGAGGTCATTGTGAGTTCAGAGAAGCATTGTTTCCTTTCCAAAAATGTTATCTAAGGAGTCAGGCTTTCTGCAGAAGTCACCAGAACGATTATCATAGATGAGTGTTACTGACATAAATGTGACAGCACTGAACCTTTAATTTAAGAGGCACCTCTGAAAGTGAAGACAAAGGAGCAGTCCAACAACTCCGGTCTTGACAATGAGAATGAGGACAGTGTGTTTTTGTCCTTTAACTATAGCCAGGGGAAAGCCTGTTAAGTTGGAACTATTGGGCATTTGTGTTTTTCCCATTCAGAATTCATTTGCAAAATAATAAAAAATAGTTGAACCCACCTCCTTTTAGTTTGTATACATTTCAGAGATGTTTAAGATGGCAAAGGAAACCGATACCTATGTTTTCTGCCTTTATTTTGTTTACTTACTAATGCTAACACATGTGAAGGAGAGTTTTTTTTTCACCCAGAGGGTCATCGGTCTATAGAATTTACTACCAGAAGAGGTGGTGATAGCAACCAATTGGGAGAGCTTCAAGAAAGGTTTAGATAAATTCATGGAGGATAGATGTATAAATATTCTTATTTGAGCTTCAACATAGTTCCAGGGAACTCAGCAGGGTAAAACAATGACAGTAAAAAACAGCAAAACTATAAAAACGAAATAAGACAATAAAACACTAAACTAAAAACAGTGGTACAGTTAAATAAAAAAATAAAATCTAGCTAAAAATAAAATTAGATTTTAAAAGTGTAGTTTATAATAATATTAGTATATGTTCTAATGGCTGAAAGTCTGGGAGCTTCAAGACCTTTCCCGCTCTCCTTCCTTAGGATACTTTATCTTTGAATGGAACTGTCAGTGGAACACTCAGGCCATGTCTTCACGGCAACCTTATTTCGGATTCAAAACGTTTTCAATCCTCGGAGTCCGCACGGCAGTTTGTCTTAACCCTAAAGCGTGATGAAGCTCAATCCTGATTTCAACAGCTCTCACTCTGGATTGTGCGCTTGAAATGTTTTACATTTTTTACTGTGTGGACAGTACCATTTTAAGAGATGAGAATCCATGTTCAGGGTTTCCCTCTCCCAATAGCTTGCTTCCAAAGACAGTGATTTCAGTGTAAAAATCCACTTAACAGGGATCGCTACACTGTAGCAACGGAACCACTTCACACCTTGCTGGTTGGAATAACAGTATTGCAATTTTGCGCAATTTTAGCTCTTTGGAGTTCTGACTTTAGAAAGGGAAAGGGAGGAAAGCAGCTGAATGTGAATGTTTAAAGCAAAGGGGCTTTAGCTGCTGCTGCTGTTGTGTGCCCTGAGCAATGGGGAGAGGAGGGGAAAGAATCGCTGGCTGGCTGCCCGCTGCCATTTTTCCTCCATCCATGGAAGCGGCAGCCACGCAGCCACCCAGTTAGGCTCGGTGAAGGGTTCCCTTGTGGGTGGCGCATCCATGCCAGGAGGAAGAGGGCAGGGCAGCCCTGAAAAGCGGCTTTTAAAAAGTAGCCACTTGAGTCCCACCTTGAGTCATGTACGCCATGTATGATCCTCAGAATCCGGATCCAACGCGTTTAAGTTAAAAGTAATGGGAACAGGCAAATTCGCGTTTGTATCCGGTTCTATTATTTCGGTTTAGGGAAAGCGAAATAAGCTTGCTGTGGGGATTCGCCCTCAATGGAACAGACTAACCGAGATGCCAACATGGTGAGACAGTAGGACTGAAAGTTTCAATGCGCTCCAGCTCTGTGCCACCACTGCAGTGTCACTAGCTGTGCCCATTCTTGCAGTGTTTCAGGTCAATGCATTTATTTCTTTTTAAAAAATCTAAAAGAGCTCCATGATCTCTAAGATACACTAAGGATATACACCAGATTGGAATCAAAGTGGATTATGTTGGTTTAATCTGATGCTGCTTAAAGCTTAAAGCCCTAGTTTGTTATTTTGGTAATACGTTTTTTAAAAGGATTATGGGAGAAATGTCTCTGTTCTTTGTGTCTAATATTTGCTTTTCTGTGAACACCCATATTCTGGTTGTCCTGGACTTGTAACTGACACATATCACTGAAGCTGTTCAAGCGTCTTATCTTCAAATTCTTCAGTTGTGAGTAAGTACTAATAGCAAGGAACGTCTGGTGCTACTAGAATTCTGTGGAAATATACACAATTGGCACGAACACCTGACTGCTTTCCAGTTGATCTGATCACCTCCATCTCCCCCCAGCCCCCACAACCTATCACAGAAAAAGTTATGGGGAAAATGCATTGTTAAGATGCTTAAATAAGCAATGCCCAATACTAATGAATTTTGTTTCTATTAAAATCTTACCTTTAGACTACAAATGCTTTGTTGAAAAACATTGCAAAAATAATTACATTAATGGATCATGTTAGGGTAAGACCAAGTAGAGATGCAACTGCAGTACTGTGGCATAATTTAAAAGCATGGTAGTAGTTGAGTAAACAAAGAAATGGCTAAAGTAAATTGAGGATTGACTTGGGTTATTATGTGCCACAATGGCCTGAATCAAGAAACCCAGCTCATAATGGGCTGGGTTGTAAGTGGCCCATGGCAATGAAAATTCCTGACCTTGGTAGTTGCTTACCCTGGCTGTTTTGGCTGGGTGCCCACAAGCACCACCTCTGGGTGCCAAGCAAAATGGCACTGGGCATATTTACTGTGGGTACTGGACCAGGGATTCATATGCCGTCTACACATAAGCCACCACTCCAGTATACCAGCCTGGAACATTGTGTGGACCACAGCTAGACTACTTAATGGGTTAGAGCTCTGTTTCTGGGCCTTAGTGCACTCCACCATATCATCCAATGAAGCCTGAGGAAGGCGTGGTGGCCTCCTGGGAGACTGGGCTATAGTGTGGCCAAGATGTTAAAGGAGGGCATTGGTTTGGTCTAGCAGCCCAGTGTGAACACAACATGTGAATCTGGCCAGAAGGTCAAGGTGGTAGTTGTCATGCACGTTAAAGATCATAGCCTTGGAATGTATGTTTATTGCTGATTAATTAATCTAAAAGAAGAAAGTCTATCTGGATGCTATTGGGTGATTCAGTTTGCACAAGCAGGGAAGTGAACCTATTTCTCAGATCACAGGAACACAGAGATTTTGAAAAGGATCATGTAAGGTGGCTCATGCTTTATCTGAAGGAATATATTTAGTGTACATATTTGAAGAATGACATCAGCCAAGTGTTGCATTGGGTAGTTTGGGTTATGAAACACAGATGAGTATCTTTTTCCAATGATACCTTTTATGCTCCCAGATGGCCCTGTTTGGGGATGCTGGCGAAACACAGCTGTTCACTTTAAATTTGTCCAGTGAGGGGGAGGAAGCAGTAAGGGGGCTGTTCAGATACTGTAAAACTTTCAAAAAGAAAGCAGATTTAACTTACCTGAACCAGGTATGGCAACAATTCTGTGCTTGAAATTGTCATCTGTATGGTCCTTTCTGTATTGGGCCTTTTTCTGAATTATATCCCAGAATAGAAGCCTGCCATTTCCATGCTTGGGTGGACTACAGCAGGCCTTATGGATGACACGAAGATGACAGGTTCCTATTCTGTAATAATCCAGCATAAGGCTTAATGCAGAAAGGGTCTATAAACCCTTCATTTTTAGAGCAATACAACAGAAATAGTGGATTAGCTTTTATTTGCAGGTTGAATATCCTTCAGGAGAAGAAGGAGAGTTGGCTCTTCTACTCTGCTTTTCTCACCCATTTAAGGGGACTCAAAGTTGCTGACAAATCTTCTGTCCTTTTCCCCACAACAGAAGATCGTGGGAGGTGGGTGGGGCTGTGAGAGCTCAGAAGAGAGCTGTGACTAGCCCAAGGTCACTTAGCACCACAAGCAATGCAACCCTAACTTTACGTTTACCTGTAGCAGCAACCATCTGCACCTTTACTGGTGCAATGGTGGTCATCTGAAGTGCTGTGCAAAGGCACTGGCACCTCAGATGACCTTAGATGGGACTATCCTTGCACAGAGCATCAGTGTTGCTGTAGTGGCAGGACTGGCGTATGCACAGTCGCGCAGGGCGTCGGATCAAAGATCGTGGCACCCAGGAGTGGATCAGCCACGTGATAGAAAACAGGTAAGTGATCAATCGTGCAGGGGGTAGGCTATTGTTGATTAGTGCTTGCAAGTGTGAGTGCTAGTCAATGTTAATCTCTAACTCACCTTTACGATCCACAGGACAGGAAAGGAAGTGTGAAAGCATCCCTGGACTGCCAGAATTTGAAATATGGATGGTCTGGCCTGGCCTGGCCTGGCCCAGCCCAGCAATGGCTATGGCAACATTTGACATGTGCTGGGACATTGCCATGGTGATTGGTCTGCAGCCCATGACTGTGTTGCAACAGCTACACCATTCCATCCACTTGCAGCCTTTGCGCTACGAAGAGAGGGCATACACTGTGACAGGGAGCTCGCCAGCTGCTTCTGGTCAAGTTTTTACTTCTGTATAGCTACAGAAGATCAGAGCAGCTAGAGAAAGCTCCCAGATGCTTCAGAATGGTCACAGTGATGTAGCACATGGATGGACCTCCCTTGGAACATCTGCAACTATTCTGTTAAGGTAAGTCCAACAGGCCCTCTGATACCAGAGTAACATAATTAATTTAGAATAATCTTTCCAGTGCTGTACAATTGTGGATTTAACTGCTATCAACATGAATCCAGTGAGGGCTTTCCAATTTCTGCTGTCTCTGTAAATATAAAGAAAACAAAGGTGGGTTGTTTTTTTTGTAATTACAGTTTTTATTTTTTTGAGCAAACAGGAATGCACCAATAAACAAAACTGAGGAGAAGAAATTATTTTTTCTTTAGTTACTGCAGTGCTTCCTTGAAAAGTAAATTGTCAAAATAGTTGAAGGTGCAGAATGACCACCATAAATGGAAGTAAGATTCAAGGAGGCCACATCTGCGCCAACAGTGCAATGGTAAGGTGGGAATCATATGGGTGTAGAGCACTGGGATTCTATACCATCTGTGAACAATTTTATGGATGATTTCTTAATATTTGATAGCAGCCAGCACTTTATATACCTGGGAGATTGTCTTTTTCCATTCTTGATCAATTATAGCAATGCAGAGATCTTTCTCTCAATTAATTTTAAGTCCTGAGAGAGAGCTGCTGTCATGCCCCCTTAAACTTTTATATAAGAAAGCTGCTTGACCTTTAAACTGTCTTATCAGAGACATAAAATTCCTTACAAATATAAGTTTTTATATGTTTCTGAGATTTCAGGAGGTTATGAATGGAGTGTACTGTGAGCCAATTTTTGTCTCCCTCTATTACGAGATCTTCCAGCATTTTCTTTAGAAATAAAAACATTTTCCTTTGTATAAAGATTATAAATGTCTATGTACTCGTGCCTCTGCTGATCCGGATTGCTGTGGGTTTGGATCAAGCAATCTGTCCCAAGTTGTAACAAATTGTTCTGGACTGGAACAAGGCCATCTACACTGGGATGGCTGTTTCAGTCTATGGGCCAGTTTGCACTTCCCTTCCCATATGCTGGATGGGAAAGGAGTGTAATCACTCAACATTAACTAGCGCTCGATCCCAGGGCTGGTCCTGTGCAGGGCGCTGCCATCTTCAGTGAAGTGCCTTCCATGGCGCATGTGCATCAGTGCCCTCGCCATGATGCTGCTGATGCTCTGAGCAGTCACAGTCACATCAGGAGGGCAGCAGAGCTGCCAGCGTGCTATCGTGACAGCTCTGTTTACCTCCTCATCCAGCTGAAGAGTGAATGCTCCCCAGCTGGATGCAATCAAGTAAGTTGGGGTAAGGGTTGGGAAAGGTGTGGAGCACAATTTCATCCTCTACATCTGTTACATAATTAGGGAACTTCTGAGAAGGCAGGGGACACCTGGAAGGCTGGAACAGCCTCAAGGTGCAGATGCTCTTCCCCAGAAGTTGCCTAATTGTGCACTGCAAGCTGTAATGCGAATAGTTCCTAGCTCCCATGCTGGCCCTGAAGCTTGTGCGAAGTAGAAGAGTGAACATAATCTTGATTAAACAGAGCAGTAGGTTGATAGGACACTGTGGAGATTAATTTAGTTTCAGACAAGGTATAATAGAGCATTCCTTCCAAGTTGGAGGTAAAAGGTGGCTTTTTGTAGCTGGCAGATTGATATTTTGTTGATGCCAATGCTTTTCAAGTGCCCACTAAGATCTTTCAGCACTGCCCCTAGTGTGCCAACAACCACTGGGATCACCTTTGCTATACCCACAATGCCTTTTTGCTTCTCCTGCATAAGCGTTTTTTACTGTTTCATGACTACTGAATGTGGGGACAGTCATGCACACTCAGAACTATTCCAGGATAGAAGGGCCAAGTGCAAAAAGGGCCCTTCTCTAATTTTTCATGCCTTTTCTCATTGTTCAAACTTCTTAGGCCGTGTCTTCACGGCAACTTTATCTCGGATTCAAAACGTTTTCAATCCTCGGAGTCTGCACGGCAGTTCGGCTTAACACGCTTTCCCCGTGTTAAACCACCCCAAAGCGTGGTGAATCTCAATCCTGATTTCAACAGGTCTCACTCCAGTTCGTGTTCTTGAAACGTTTTACATTTTTTACTGTGGGGACCGTACAGTGTTAAGGGATGAGAATCCATGTTTAGGGTTTCCCTCCCCCAATAGCTTGCTTCCAAAGATAGTGATTTCATTGAAAAAATCCACCCTCAAAACAGCCACTATAAAAATCCAGTCCTTAAAGCTACACTGTAGCGATCTAGCCACTTCACACCTTAATAACAATGTTGCAGTTTTGCGCAATTCTAGCTCTTTGAAAGTTCTGACCTTTAAAAAAGGGAAAGGAAAGGAAAGCCCTGGAAGTTCTGTTTTAAAGGCTGTGGCTGTGAAGGGGGTTTGAGTTGCTGCTGCTGCTGTGTGCCCTGGGAAATGGGGAGAGGAGGGGAAAGAATCGCTGGCTGCCGGTGCCTGTTTTTCATCCATCCAGGCAAGCGGCAGCCACCCACCCACCCAGCTAGGCTCCATGAAGGGGTCTGTTATGGGTGGCACGTCCATGCCAGGAGGAAGAGGGCAGGGCAGCCCTGCAAAGCGGCTTTTAAAAAGTAGCCACTTGAGTCCCCCCTTGAGTCACCTACGCCACGTACGATCCTCAGAATCCGGATCAAACACGATTAAGTTAAAAGTAATGGGAACAGGAAAATTCGCGTTTGCATCCGGTTCTATTATTTCAGTTTAGGGAAAGCGAAATAAGCTTGCTGTGGGGATTCGCCCTTCGTTTATTAAAATGTAGTTGAAAACCTGATTAGCCAGCTAAACCATTTTCCTGTCTATCCATTTAGTAGGCATTTGCACGTTCATCAACATGTATGATATTAAGGTACAATGGACAGAAATGGATTGCATTATTGGGAGTACTGAAAAAAATTCAATGAAAAAAATTGCATGTCATTGTTAGTGTTGTGTCTGCCCAAGTGAACCCCACCGCTGCTAGTCATTAATGACAGCAGTTCTCATTCACATTTGTTCTGTTCTCCGCAACACTGCAAAAGATGCCCCCAGACTAGGCATCCTGCATTGAAGCAGTTCTGGGCTGCATATCTAGGAACTCTCGCCTTTGCCCTCCCTTTTTCTCTTTGTTCTTTTTGCACGGCAGTTCTACTCTTAAGAGAGCAGAGGCGTTCACAGAAAGACTTCTCTTTTCCGCAGTTTTCCAGCCCATTCTTGTCATGAAGGATGATTAAAACAGGCTGCAATCACTTTATCAGGACAAAAATTCCCTGCAGTTCTAAAGGCAGTCACTATCAGAAGCCTCTCTTGCTAACCATCCTAGCTGCCGGTTAATTTATTGTAATAGATTTATGCAAATCATAGATATATGTTGGCAACAAAAACAAATGTAATGTATCATTTACGGAACAGGAGGATTGGAACAGAAGAAGATGCCACAGCACAAGAAGAATTATATCTAAGGAAATAAAAGACAGGATAATTCAGTTCTCCAGTCTATTCTATATATAGCTAATATTGCTTTCCCTTCTTTTGTGCCTCAGAACAAGACATAATATGGTTAAATGGTATTCCTAATCAGGGCTGTGGTCACACCTAAGGTTTAATCCAGCTTCAGAATGAGAGAACACATCAGCAAAGTGACCCGTAATTTTCTTTCCACTTTATCTATCCCAAAGGTGAATTTTCTGAGTTATTTAACACTGAAGGAAAACAACCTGTCACTTTGCTGATGTATTGTCTCACTCTGAAAGCGGACTGAAGCTGGATTAAACCTTAAGTGTGACCACAGCCCCTACAGATCATAAAGTGACATAATGACAGGTACAGAAATATTTGTAATTGTAATTCTATTTTATTATTTTAATTATAATTTTATGCAATATTCTTATGCCTCCAATAACCACCTTCACCGTTCTTCTGTCAAACTTTTCGGAAATATTTTTTTCAGGTTTGTAGGGCTGGTGCCTTCTAGAAAATTCTGATAATGCTAGCCTTTATTTATAGTTTGGCTTTAACAGTGGATTGTGTATCCTCTGCTACATATTTCATATTACACTTAGTGTGGGTGAGGTGTTGAGGTTGGAAGGATTGTGTGAACTCATTTAAAGTCTGAAATAAGCTGGTGTAGGAAACTGTATTTGCAAATTCTGGACAGGCACTTGGTAATAGAAAAATAATGGCCTTGCTTCCACGGAGCACTTGTATAGAACTTGCAGAGAAGTTTCACACATGCCTCAGAAACGAAGCAGAGGGAGGGAGGGTATTATCCTCATGTAGCAGCTGAATAAGATACTGTCATTTCTGAAAGCCCCCCCCCCTCCAGACTTTATCGGTATAATCTATTAATTAGTGATAATCTGCAACAAAGAGCTTCTGGAATTATCACTGTCAGACTGCAGAACAACAGTGCAAGAAAAGTGGAAGAACTTACCTGTGCAGACAATGTTTCTGCAATGGTGCAACACACATGTCTGGGTATTTTGATACCTGGAAGTGCACAATTGTCAGCCTGTGCACATGCATGGCTGTCATTGTTGGCTGGATTTGGCCCTGCACATACCCAGTGGCCTTTCCCAAAGTTGAGTGTTGCACTACCTATATAAGGAAAACATTTTGTGTGAGGGTAGGTTCTCTTGCTATACTGTAATACCTGAGTTGGGAGTTGATTTTGCCTCAATAACATTATTGTAGGATATTGCCTCAATATCCTGGGGCTGTTTTGGGATTCTTATGAACACATGTGCCAGTCCCAACATAGCCCAGAGATAATCCTGGGTTTTATGCCCTGTCTGGGGGCAGCTGGGATGTAAATTTTTCTTTTACGTTAAGTTCCTGATTTGCAGAATAGTTTCCTGACCCAGATCCTCATGGTCTCGGTGCGCTTTGGCGGGTTCAAGCCATCTTCCCTAATTGGGTGTGAATGGGAAAATGACTTAGGAGGGCTGAACTCTGCCACGGTGGGTGAATGCAGCCCTCCTCCCTTTCTCTCTTTCATCTCTGCAGGTTGAGCCAGACTGCACTCAGACTCCCAGGAAGTGGCATACCTGCCAATCTTGGCACTTCCCCATCCCCATCCCTGCCCTCCTGGCTGCTTTCACCCATCAAGCTTCACTTATTTCTTAAAAAATATAAAGCAAGTGGCGGATCGCGAGGGGGAAGGGGGCAGTGGCATGCACAAGCCTTTCCTGAACACCATCTGTCCCCTAAAAGTGAATGACTTGACTTCATCCTACCAGAATGCAGGTGGTGTTAACGCAACTGAGTTGGGCAGAGAATTCAAGTGCCGCTTACAGGAGGCTCAGCATGATAACAACAGTTTGGGCATGGCAGATGAGGCTGGGTACCAGCCACAGATGATCTGTCATTAATAATGTGTGAACAACATTGGTACATCTTCAGATCAAACTCTTGATAGTTCTTCCTATTTTACCTATGTGTGACCATGGCCAGAGACTCTTACGATTGCTGTTTTGGTATACCAGCCAGTGCAGAATTATCCACTGGTAGATTCCACCCTAGCTGTTTCGTCTAGATTCTAATAATACCTTCTCCGTGATTATGGAGAATCTATCTAATTTTGCTACCAAATAGCTGCATTCCAGTACATTGTTTGTGCTCCTGCATTTTTTTTAAATGTGTTTTCTAGTGGTTTTTCTCATCTTACAGTATTACACCAGCCTGTCCCATGTAGACTGGCACAAAATTATTGAAGTACCTGGTGAAATGAATAGTCTTAGAAGCAGATCACAACATGCTCTCTTGGGCCACGTCCTCATAGGGACTAAAATGTGGACTGGATTTGGACTCAGGAACCAGCATTCCCATTAAATTCAGCAGCTGGCCAAATCTGGGAAGGGGCATTCCCATGCCAGTTCTTTCCCCCCAGAATTTCTGCAGAACCCCCCACAGAAATACGGAGGGGGAGGGAACCACCTGGTGAAATGAGGACTTTCTGATTCAGTCCGGATTTTAGTCCCAGCAAAAGCCAGCGGCCGGGGTGAGCGAGTGAAGCGAGTGAGCAAGTGGGGGGGGGGATGCAGGGTTGGAATGTGCCCGTGGTGGATGGTTGAGTGGGGTGTGCGGGGAGGGAATGTGCCAGCAGACGGTTGTCGCAGGATCGGAGGAGGAGGCCAGGGCGAGAGATTGAGCAAGCACCAGACAGTGGCAGAGGCCGGGGTGGCGGCGGCGGCAGCCCCTGTCCTCAAAAACTGCCGTGCCATACCTTTTGCAGGTGTGTTTCTGCGCACCTGCAGGTTTGATTCGGGAACAGCCTGATGTGCACTTGGTGCTGTTCCCAGCCTCCAATCTTAACCTGCATCAGAACCCAGGTTACTCCAGACCAGAGTAATCTGGATTCGAAGTAGGTGGGAACATGCACTTGTTGTGCCTTCTCTGCATTATTCATTTAAGCCAGATGTGCTTCCTTTGACTACTGTTTCTTCAATTGGTTTTCCAAACTTGATTATAGTAATTCATATTCTTAAAATTTACCCTTACAAATATTAATTTCAATTGATTTTGTACACAATGGGCTAGTTAGCAACAGGAACAGGGGCCAATTTGCACTTCGGCCCGTAGCCAACAATTAGGCAACATCTGGACAGGTGCATCTGCAGTTGCAGAAGGTATTTACATACTAGAAACAGCCCCTGCCTGCTGACAGGGGCTGTCTGATTGCTGACTAGGTGTGGTGCATGAAATCGTGCTCCACAACCTTACCAACCCTTACCCCAAGTTACCTGCAAGTGTCCAGCCAGTGACCATTCACACCTCTAGTGGCTGAAGAGGTCATTAGAGCTGCTGTGCAAGCGCGCTGGTGGCTCCACTGGCCGCTTGAAGCAACTGCAACTGCGCAGAGCATCATAATCATCATAGTGACAGTGCTGATGCATACACTGTTGCGGAAGGTGCCACTTTCCCATGCACGGGAAGGGAAGTGCAAAAACGCCCAGGTTTAGGGATGGCTGATTCATTTCTCACAAGCTTCTTATTTGACATGAAGCTTTTTTGCGCTTAACTTCAGTGGAATAGTATCCCACTAAAGTGAAAGTTTAGGGACAATGGTAGGTGTTTACACTGTGAGTACTATCACCACCCCCAACTTGCCTTCCAGTTCTTGCAGTGCAGACAGTCTGTTCCAGACCATCTGCATCTCCATAGCAACAGTTGTGGCAACTTCAGTGGCAACTTCTGCCACATTTTGGGCTGTTGCTATGCTGATTGTGATGTGTCACATAACTTCACAGTCACAGCTGCAATGCCCAACCCCACTCAGTGTTTGCACTAGGAAGCAGTGCAAATGCTGTGTCTGGGGGCTTGCTGAGAGTGTTTAGGACACTTCCGGTAGAACTACAGATCCACAGCTAAGGAGGATTTGGGTACTCCAGGGGCTCTCTTAAGTGCTTTAGGGTGGAGGTGGCACTGCAGTATGTGCATGGAGCATCCCGGAGTACCCTGATCTGGGCCCAGGAGGTTCAGTTTATTTTTGCAAAAATCTCTCTCTCTGCATTTCCACAAGCAGTTTTGTCAGTTAAGTATATTTTGAGACCAGTTTTCTCTACCACAAGTCAAGGTAAAATCAATATTTTGTCCTTTTTATATCTTCTATTTCTTAGATATATTTCACAAAATTCTGTCAAGTGCATTTTCCACAGACAGTTGAATTTTTGTTTGTATACCAGTTCAGGAACTGGGAAAGCTGAAAAGAACTAAATAAATTTCTTTCTCATTCCTAGGTTGCCTTAAAGGACATGTTATATTCAGCTTTTTGTTTTTGATCATTGTTACTGTATCTTGTAAACTGTGGGCGTGTCCGCATGGCAGCTGGCTGATGCGATTTGGACACGTGTGAAAAAAATCCGTGTTGTAACATGCAATAAAGTGTCCCCACGTGATTTGGGGCAATGCGGATTCAAAACGCACATGCCTGTTTGCATGGAAGCTGCTTTTGGGGAACCCTTTCTCAGCAGCAGCAGCAGCAGCAGCAACAATCCTTCAAGAAGAAAGGACTAATGAACATGCCTTCCCCTCCTCCCACCCTCCCTCTTACACGTTCTTTCCTTCCTTTTACATGTTCGCCTTCCTCCCCTCTCCCCCCCCTTAGTTCTCCCCCCCCAATCCTTTCAGCTGGGATAGGGGCTGTTGTGCGCAAGTACAGTGCTTCGCTAAGATGATCCTTTTACTTCCCAGCCCCAGTAAGCTCTGATGGCAATCTCTCCACAAGGAGCTAATTAAATATGCACCTCTCTGTTAGCTGGCAAGGAGCTCATTAATATGCATTTGTCTTTGAGCAGGCAGCTTGAATCCTTTCGTCTCCCGTTCTGCAGCCCCATGAGCACTTGTGTCTGTGTGGGAGAAGGCAAATGACGGCCTCCTAATGACAGCCCTAATGAACGATAACCAGGAGCGTCTGCATGACTCCAGGACAATACCTGTTAGCCCCTTATTTCGGATGCAGTACACTTGCAAAGTGGGTTTTTTTTAACATGTATTGTCTCCCATGCAACCTCCCAGGACAGACACGGAATACTTTCGTATTATTTTTAGCAAGCAGACAGGCCCTGTGTGAAGTCACTGGAAATCTGCAGTAAATAAGGTAATAAGTAAATAAAGTCATGCTAAAACAATTGCTCTGGCAAATCTTTTGGTCTTGCAGGTTTAACACTGTAAAACAGAGTCTTTTGCTGCAATTCCATTGCAGTTGGAACATGATTTGGGTGTACTATGGCAGAGAAAAATCCAGCTTCATACAGGAAACCTACTTTCCATTTTTAGGTATCCACTTCCCCCTGCCTTTTTTTGCACTTAGGTGATATCATGCAATAATATTTGAACTTCCCAAGTCATTGTGTGGCCTAAAACACGGACACTGGTGTTCCATTTCTACTTCCTATAATCAGGATGCCAGATCAGTCTCTGGACTGGTTGCTTGGCATCGGTGCTACGAAACAGCAAAAGCAAGTACTGAGGACTACTTTTGGAATGTCACAAACTATAAGCAGAAAGGAAAACCAAACACAGATGCATTGTAGTAACTGTGCCTTCTCTTTCTAAAACCTTCTCCAAGTTCTTGGTATCTTGGCTCGCTGCCTTTGGTCTAGGGATAATCCTCTCCCCTTCTTGCTGCCAGCTTTCAGACACTGGAAATTGATTTTAGCCTTTGGCTTTAATTTGGTTTAATTTGTTTTAAATGAGACCTTAAGGTGGAGGTGAGATTTAGAGGAGGGGTAAACGGCTACAGGCCAACAATGCAGAATTATGAAGAGAAAGTGCTACAGAAGACTTTGGCATGCATTTCATCTACATTTACCCCAAACATAGAAGGAATGCCTCGTTCTGACATATTGTCCATTGCCACTGCCTTTATAATGACTTTCCAAACAAATCAAGGAAGCAGTTTGTCTTTCTTGAATTACGGTGATTTGGGATGTCCGTTAACTATGCCAATCAGCTTTCATGGAATCAACACCCGGCAAAAGGTGATTCCTCCTCCCTTTAGTTTGCTGAAGGAGGAGTGAAAGAAAAATGCCATCATGATTATTCTGTTTTTCTTAAAATATTATTTTGGAGGGCTTTGAAAATTCAAAGTGGGTGCTATCATAAAACAAAACAAAGCCGGTGGCCTCCTTTGCCACTCGCTGGCGGATGCAGTCATAACAGGCAGCAGTTGAATATCCATAGAGAAAACCTATTCACAGCGTGAACGGATTGTTCCTCCAGTAGCTCAGTGGATTTGAGAGGTGCATTTTAAACACTTCCCAAACAAAAAGGAGTCACCGAACAAAGCATGCTCACAATATAAAGCCACAGTGAGCCATTTCAGGCAGCACCATTTTAAAACCTAAAATAATGTTGGAAACAATTTTTAAGTGTGTATGGGTGAGTGTAGGCATGTATTCCTTAAAAGGTGAGTCATGGCAATTTTCGAGAGAGGCAGGAGAATCGTGGTTTTAGAGAGCAAGAGCTTATATGGGCCCACTCAACATTTGCACCTAAGCGTTATATTAACAACATGAGGCATCCAGATTGCATGGTGTGGAATGCACATACCGTCAGGCAGTGGGGGAAGCATGAGGATTCAGTTGGAAGCCCACCTTTGATCAATCCTAACCGTGTTACAATCCGCAGAAGATCAAAGCATGGCTTTTGGGTCTCAAAGCAGAGCTATCCGTTGGGTCTTGTCACTTGACTGGCTTCTTGGCCCTGCTCTGTGCACAGCTGCCACTGCGGCTGCTAACTTCCACTGCTTCAGAAAACCTCAGAGAGGGGAGTGGTGATGTGGTTAAAGTGTTGCATTTTTATTTGGGAGTTTCTTGATTCAATTCCATACTCCTTCTTGAAGCCAGCTTGGTGACCTTGGGCTAGTCACAGCTCTCTTTTGGAGCTCTCGCAGCCCTACCTACCTCACAGGGTGTCTATTGTGGGGAGAAGAATAGAAAGCTTTATCAGCCACTTTGAGTTCCCTTAAATGGGTGAGAAAAGCAGGGTATAAAAGCCAATTCCCCTCCTCCCCCACAGCCATCCCGAGGTAGGTATTTTCAAATCTGCGTGCCTATGCTCAGATGACCTCCTTGCCCTCCATGCTTTGCCTTGGTGAGGACCTAGCTCAGTTCAGAGTTGCCTCTTGTGCACTGTCCCTCTATACCCCTCATTCTCCTTCAGTGTGGGGTGCTGTGGAGATGGGCAGACTTTGATGTCCCACCAGTGAGGTTTAAATATCATGTGAATATGTGGCCTAAGTCACTGTTCTCTTCCTCATCCTTCATTTAACTCTTTATACCACAATTGCTAAATACAACAGTTGTAGAAAGGAGCATATCTTTTTAACTTCCCCCCATCCCTTCCCAATGGTATTATATAATGCTCCTTTCTCCTCTCTGCTTGTAGAATTTTAATTATTTTCACTATTTATATCCCCTTCAGTAACAAACTGGTGGATTACATGTATTTTTTAAAAAAACTAAAAGCAATGTGATGTTGGTCTCTTGGTCCCTGATTCTTATTATTATGGGAGGGTCCTTAGGAATTTCTGCTGTTTTCTAGGTAGACATTATTCTATTAGCCTGCGCTTCTTGCCAGCCCTCCCTGTTACAAAGTCAGATGGACCATGTTGCATTCTACCAGTTTCAAGGAGGCTGATAAACTTAACATCCAGAAAAATACAAAGTGTCCTGGGTGCAAATGAAGGTGATGATTAACACCTTTCCTCAGTGCTACTGCCATGGGTAGTTCCCTGTGGAAGAGGAAATATCTTAGAAACTTCATCGATGAACCTTGCATACAACATGCTTCAACATTTAGAAGCACTACATAAGAACATAAGAGAAGCCTTGCTGGATCAGGCCACAGCCCATCTAGTCCAGCATCCTGTCGCACACAGTGGCCCACCAAATGCTCATGGGCATCTCAAGCAGAGACAAGGACAAACCTTCTCCTGCTCTCAAGTCCCAGCAGCTGGCCTTAGAAGCGCCCCAGTTCCTCCCCTCCTCAGCCTGAAAGATGCACCTAGGCATTATTGATCATTATTGTCCTTCACCATCAGACTGATTCTTCTATTAGTCTGATGATGATGACAATAATCATATCCAGATACAGGCTTACATAGAAGTTCTGATGTTGCTCTTGTTTGCTTGGAGGGATATCCTCCTGACAGTCGCTGTGATCAAAGTGGAGATCTTTCCCCTGCTCATTTTCACTTTGCTCTCTCTGGCTTTGTTAGGCACCAAGGGTTATTGAATTAAGTAAGCGAATCTGGTGTCGTTATTGTGGCTGTTTCCCTTTGTAGGGAAAGACAGAGGTCATCTGTTTTAACAAAAACTATATTGATTTCTTGTATAAGGCGATCATAACGATTGTACTGTTGAGCTTAAAAGAGCCACATGATTATTTGCACTTGAGCAAACGCACTTACTTCCTCCTTAGTCCTTTAAGATTTTGGCAGCCTATGAATGCAAAGCAACGAGGCATGCTAACAAAAATGCTGTTGGGAGAAGGTGCTTAATACCATTTGAGAAGATCACATTACTATATCTTTTGACACATTCAAAGACCAAGCCTATAACTTCTTAAGAGTGCAACCAAAATATGTGTGTGTGTGTGTGTGTTTCATTTCACTTGCTGATGTGGCTGTAGCAGAACTATTTTTAGACTCCTAATCCTTCCAGCAGAACATGTCTTCTGCTTTCTGATTAGTACAAAGCTGGCTGGTAGTCAAATAATAATTACATCCCTACCCATCACCTACCACAGGGAAACAAACAAAACACTAAGTTATTTTAACTATTGCGTTTTGGCTCACATTTTTGATGCTCTTAAACTGAACCACACCAGGATCTTGGAGTTAAGAACTACTGAAAGATGATCCACATATGGTTAGCCATGCTTATTTGAGCATTAGTCCAGGAAAGCTAGCATGTTCTCCAAGGGCACATCCCCATGCATGTTATGGTCTGAATCGAAATTGGGTTTGCACTTTTGAGCTGGTCCAGTTGCCACAGACCAAATGGCCCAAACCCATACCAAACCTGTGCCAGATTTGGTACCAGAAAAAACGAGTTTCATCATGGTTTGGTGTCCTGGCATGTATTGGTTTGTGAGCCGGGACTGTGCATGGGGACGATCCCGAGCTATCTGGTGAGGAGATTGGTGGATAAGTGGGAAGTGGGGTTCATGTCCTGTGCATTGGAGATCGCAACCACTGAGATTTTTTGGGAATAAATGCTGTTAAAGCCGAAAAGATGAGGGAGTCAAATGGCCTTTGCTGCCCCATGAGACTCTTTTATACAAGTATTCCACCCCCCTTCCCCGATCACCAAGGCAGGCAGGATAATGGCTTGATTTTTCTCCCTTTTTCACGGCAAAATTTCCACCCCATTGCCACCCCCTGATTGCCAAGGTGGGCATGATAATGGCATGATTTTCCACTTGCCAGGTGTTTTTGCAGTGTGCAAAAGTGCTCAACCACTCAACTGCCGCCAAACTCGCTAAAGGGGGGGAATGTGGGTGACACAGGGGTGGGGTGATGTCAGTCCGGCTTCCAATGAGGGGTGACAGGGTGGAGAGGAGGTGGTGGTGCTCCCCCATGCCGGGTTTTGGCATGGTTTGCATGGGGAAAGCTGAATCCGCACCCAGCCTGCATTGCCGGGAATGGCATGAGGACAGGCAACATCCATTCTTGGACCCACACCCAGTCACATGAGTGCCCAATCAAAGCCAAACGGCTTGCATGGGGACATGGCCCAAGTCAACAAAAGGATGCTGCAGCATAACCCTTTGGGGCTTTGTGAAGGAGCAGGATACAAAAATAATGCATTAAATAAAATCATAAAATTAATTTGACATACAATATCTTCATGGGTAAGCAATGGAGTAAATGACCTGCATATCCTTAGGACTGAAGGAACTGGTTGAAGAATTATGGATTGAATTACTATATTGGGAATTACAATGGTCCCTCACATTGGTTTTGCTCATATATAGTCAGCAAAATGCATAATCCTATATAACATTGTGCTAAGCTATATCATAGAGGTTTAATTCTTGCCAATGGAAAATCAACAGTAGAACCAATGATCACACTGGTTTCCCATATGCTATTTTCAGAACATGATGGCTTCCTGGAGAGAATGAACAGTTATTTATTATGGTCTTAGACCAGCATAAAAACTAAAAACATATGGTAGATATAGAAGAATTTGGTGGTAAGAAAAACAACAATAGAAAACATATGAAACAATATAGAAGAAAGAACTTTTAAAAAAATGCGTTAAAATTAACAGACAGAAGGGCCAGGTTAGCACTTGCCTGTGGAGAATTGTCTTCACAGACAATTTGGGTGCTTCCGCACAGGCCCTTTAACACCCATTAAGCACACATCTGCAAAAGCACCTCCGCACACACATTGCTATTTCAGATACATCCGGTGAGGTGTGTCCGCACAGCAACATGGATTAAGAACACTTAGCGGCGGCGCATCTGCATTTGCAGGCCTATTTAGCAAACTTCCGGTTAGGTGCATCCGCACCCATCTGTACTTAAAGTGTGCTAAATGGGTGTTACTTGCACATCATATTTGATGTGTGCTTGATGGGTCTTGCGCTGTGAAAACACATCCATTTAGGATGCGTCCGCACAGTGAAAGTGTGCCTAGCCAGGGCCCTCCCCCGGCCTGCCATGATTGGCTCCTCGAAGCCAAGCATGGTGAGCCGGGGGGCTCCTGCCTTTCGGCTCACCCTCGCCCCAGAAGCGGTGGATCGCCGCTTCTGGAGCCAGGGTGGGCTTCCCTAAAGCCCACCGTAGCCCACCCGGGGGGGAGCCCACAGAATCCTCTCCTTACCTGTTCGGCGTTGCCCCGAATCTGCGAGGAGGAACCCAGGATGCAGCACGCCTGCATCCTGCACGCCTCCTGAGTGGCCGGGGCTGCTGCTGGTGCGCCTGCACAGAACGCCTCCTGAAGGCAGGGGCTGCCAGCAGCAGCCCCGGCCACTCAGGAGGCATGCAGGATGCAGGAGCGCTGCATCCTGGGTTCCTCTTTGCAGATTTGGGGCGACGCCGAACAGGTAAGGGGGGGATTCTGTGCGCTGCCCCCTGGGTGGGCTTTAGGGAAGCTCACCCTGGCTCCAGAAGTGGCGATCTGCCGCTTCTGGGGCGAGGGCGAGCCGAAAGGTAGGAGTCCCCCGGCTCGCCATGCTTGGCTCAGAGAGGAGCCAATCATGGCGAGCTGGGGGAGGGCCCCGGAGCACACGTGTGTGGAGGGAGGGGAGGGGGTAGATCCACATCTACTAGATGCGGATCTACCCCATAAATCCGGATCTACCGGGCATCCGGATTTAATAAAACCAGGACTTCTGGAACCCGGTTTTACTAAATCCGGGTGTGGTAGATCTGGATTTATTTGCCCCTGTGCGGAAGCACCCTTTCTGGCCAGTGAGGAACAGTTGAGCCCATTTGCACTGGAGCAGCCTGTTCCTGTCTAAGCCATGGGAGTCCTTCCTATTCTGTTCCTGGTGGAATGTCCTGATGTTGAGTCGTCCCACTCACCTTTTCCTGTGATTGGCCAAGGAGGTATTGTGGCCAATGGTGGGGTGAGCCTTGAAGGTCTGAACAAAAATGTTCATTTCTCACAATACCAGAAATGTTGCAGACACATCTTTTCTTGCCTCTGCAGGAATAATTGTGGACAGCTTTTAGGCTTTCCACAGCAGCAACATGCCAGGAGGGCTCGGATCATGTCCAGACAGCTGTGGTGGTGTCCAGTGCAAATGCAGCATTGCAGCAAACAACATGGGACGTTCCAAGAATTAAGTGCAAAAAGGCCTTAGATCACTTCAGCCCAGAAGAATTCCCTCATTTCTGTAAAGGATAGAACTACTGTGCCCCACAAAAGGAAGCTAATTAAACTGCTTATTTACTTTAACTTATATGCCACTTTTCACCATGATCCCAGAACATTTTACTCAGAGCACAGAATACTGAAAACTATAATACAACGCGATCACAGAATCACAGGGACCACTTGCCTCTGAAAACATGGAATCTTAAAAAGTTCCCTGCGATGATATTTTCCTTAGGAATTTTTGCTGTTAAGTGTTTTTTTAGATGTCTCAAAGAAACTCTGGTAAAATATTTGAACCAAACTAAGACTTCACGTTGTGCATTTTTTTAAAAAAAAAATCAGTGCAGGGTTTGTTTGTGTGTCTATACAGTTAGCTTAGGGCTCCTATCCATGCAATTTGATCTATTTCAGAGAGGGAGAGAGAAGACGACGCCAGCACATTCCAGCTGGTAGGAAATCACAGTAAATTAGAAAAGGGTGCAAAACAAAGATGGTTTGCACAGAGAAACTCTTGAGAAATTATTAATAAAATTCAAGGTTCAGATCAGACACACAGAGGGAGAAGATAATGAAGCTGACCGTAGCATGCCAAAACACTTCTGTTCCTAAGGAAAGAAACAGTGAACAACAAAAATAGAACAGGCTGCTGGAACTTGAATGACTGATTGGATTGCTATTGCTTGGCCCGGACAATGCAAAGACAAGATTGCCAGCATTTTCTGATCTATGTGTGTGGCTTGGCATGCTGCATATACCATTGTCTGATGACTTTTGCAGGTACTGCCCCTGCACAGCTCATGAATGGAAGCGTACTCAGGGACAAATTCCCACCCCCAACTTCCTTGTGGGCTTTGGTCTAGGCACGCTCTGGAAACTGGCCCCTGTATCCTACCACCTGAATACCATAATCCTGTGCCTTCCGAGGTTCTTATCAAAACAAAAGTCCATTGCTTGAAATTCCAGAAGGTTTAGTTTCCCCTGAGAAGGAAGGAACAGTGGCCAACCAACAGAACGAAGTCCTATTCCTAAAAGTGCTTTAGATTCCTCCTGTGGCCTTGAAAAAACTATTTAATTTAATTAACTGCCGTTTTCCCTTCTGTGGAGGTGATTGGTAAATTGCTACCTGAAGATCATTCCAGGGATGATTTATGGAAGCTGTCATAAATAGGCTCCACAGTACAAGTACAAATAGAAAGTCACTGAGGAACAACAGCATGAGAAGAATACTGTAGTCACTGAAATTGTAACCAAAGACACGACATCCAATTCCTTTCTTGAGACGTCTTGTTACTGACATTGTATTTAATGGACAGGCGAATGTCCTATCAGGAATATCTTCCTTATATGGTAACTCAGACATGAGTCCAATGACCTACACTAGAATAGTGGGGTTTGTGCCTTCTTTTGCAGCCTCCACATAAAGAGAAAGTGGCTAATATATTGGCTTAGAGGAGTTTGTTACTACATGGTTTTCGTGTTCTTATCCTTAATGTGGGTTAGAGGTGGGATGGGAACACTAGCACCTCCATGCTCCCGTCTCTAAGCTTAATTTGAGCTGCTATTTTTTTTTAAAAAAATGCTTGTGGACAGAGTCTTATTAACTATTAATCTCAGCTGACTGAAATAGACCAACACTATTTTTATTATATAAGACCATCTTTATTTCCTTTACGGCTTTTCCTCTCCTGCCTCTTATCTCTGCTTGTCTTTCTGTTATAAATCAATCAATCAATCAATCAATCAATACACTCCTTTAAAAAAATTAAGTGGATGATGGCTATGCTATTATTTTGCTTATGTTAGGTTGTAACTCATTTGAGGGCCAGTACATTGGATACCTTTTGCTATCTTTCTGCCAATGATTTATTTAAATAGTTTATAAAAGTTAAGCAAAGGCTAAGGCCTTGTCTGCACTGAGCCTTATTCCAAGGCCAGTTGTAGTTTGCACCAGTATGTGGACAGTAGGCCCCTATTCTGGGATATATTCTGGAAAAATGCCCAGTACAGAAAAGGCCCAAGTCTAATAACTGTAGAGGTGCTTCCAGAAACAGGTTAAAACCCATTATTCTTCTGGGACTATATTAGGAATGCCAGACATAAGTGTTGCATTCTCAATTTAGCACTGTGATAATGATATGATAACCTGTAATATTGCTATTACAGGAAAAATGATGCTGGGCTTCATTTTTTTAAAAAATAATTTTTATTCATTTGAATTTTTTTATCTTACCCAATACCTGAGGGCCTCAGGGTGTGTTACAACATTAAAAGCCAAATATATAAAGTGAATATATTAAAACCATACTAGTTCCTGAAAATGGGGAGGAAGAGTTGTTTCTGTATTGAGCCAAAGGTCAGGGCAAACAGGTGTATCTTCACAGCTCTCCTGAATATGTAGGGTCAAGATGCCTGAAACACCTCAGGGCCGGGGGAGGGGAGACTGTTCCCTAATCTGAGAGCCACCACTGAGAAGGACCTATCCTAGTGCCCATCCTTTGTGCTACTGTGGTACAACCAAGAGGGCCTCCCCTACAAATCTTAAGGCTTGGGCAGGTTGATATTGAAGAAACTGTTACTTTATATCTGCTTACTTGGTGTCTGCTGGCTCATTTGTTATAAAGCCAGCCAAGTGCACAAAAATGACAAAGGGAAGTAGGCAGGTGTTTGGCTGTCTTCTTGGCTGCTACAAGTGGAATTATAAGGAAACAGGCTGGCAGACACGTAAGAAAGCAATACCCTCCCATGTCTGGTGGGCGTGGCAAGAGCCAATCACAGGATCTTCTTTAGTTTCTGTAGTTGTCTCTTGCTGCTTGGAGGCACCTTAGGAGGAATGGACCATCCATCTTGAGGAATGTTGGAAAAAACTGATCATAGTTACCTTTGAAAAGGGAGTTGTTACTATTTAATAACAGCTTTCACAAGTCTGCTATAAATAGGATTGCCCATGAGAATAAGCCAAGAGATCAGGAGTTTAAAACAGAAAAGGGGAAATACTCCAGGTGCACATAAGTGATTTTTAATGGTGAAATGCATTCATAATACACTGAAGAACCCAGACCTTTGGATTTATTTCCAAAGTGTTAATTAAATATTTATGGGAAAAAAGCTTTCGATATTTTTTGGGAGGAAAATGGGTAAGATGACCTATTAAGGCCAACATGATTGCTGCCATGACCTGAAGCTATGATTCATTTCTTTGCTTTCACTCTCTTTCTCCCTCGTCTGGCTGCCCAAACTTTTTTTTGTGTGTATGATATTTGCAATCTCTGACGGCTGCTCCTATTGTTAATCCATGTCTGGTTTGCTTCAAAGAAATATCCATCATGCATGTTTGGCCTGTCTGCCTTGCACTACTTCAGTTGTCCTGTGACTCTCCCCTTCATATGCTGTTTCATTTCTTTAAGAACACACCGTCCTGGGAGAATAATCCAGAAGATCCCTGCCAGTTGTCTTACTTGTCCTTTCATTCTGTACACATGGAGGCCACATGTCTAATCGAATCTGTAGGTTTTATTGTTGCTCCTCTTTTCCTAATCCTGCACTACACTAAATGCAGTCTGCATCCAGAGTGAGTATTGGCACAGCATATCAACTTTAAGGTGTTGATAGTTCAAGGCATCAGTCCCTGACCTGGTTCAACCAAGCATCAACTCACAACAAGCGATAATAGGATTAAAGCTGTAGTGTTGTCTGTGTGCTTACTTGGGGGGGAAACAGCAATGATGAGCCCAGTGGGACTTTTATCAGAATATAAAGGCAGGAAGGATTCAGCTGCAGTGGGTTACATTGCAAAGGTAAACATCCCTCCCCCCTCCAAGAGTTTTGACATCATCAGTGCTATTTAAATTGGCATCATTAAAATCATAAAGGTAATGCAGGTGCAAAACAACAAAAACGGAGCAAGGTTAAATGCAAGTATAAAAAGAAAAAAAGGCACTCGGAAAGATTCTCCTGCCCTCGACACGGCTCCTGCTGAATGCCCGTTGGATTATTATTTCAGGTGTAACACCTTCCTTGCAAACTCCTCAACAAGAAACATTTTTGCAGCTCTACAGACTTATGTACGCCTAGCAGATGAACTATGTCTAAAGAAATAAACGGGCCCTAGATTTAGTGCACTGTTTAGGAGGTGCAGATTTTGATACGATGGTGCTCTCCTCACCCAATTTGTAACAGAAAGCATTGCTACAGTGTATCTCACAGGGATTTGATAAAGGCGCTTGCTAACAATAGGTGTCAGGAGATCTCTTTTGGAGTGTACTTACTAGGGAGCTCCCAACTATCAATAGAAAGCAAGGACTCACACTTAGCTTCATTCTGGAATATATCCTGGAATAGGCACTTCCTGTTCACAGGCTACCTCAAGCTATGACAGGCCTCAGGTAAGCCATGCCAGAGTCTGAATTAGCAGGTGGACAACAGACCCCGATCCTGAGGTATATTCCAAAATATGGCCAAGTGTGAACAGATGCCAGCTTCTTGTCAAAGGACCAGTAACCTAATTGTGAAGGCCTGAGCCGCTCAGTTGTTGCTGGCTGCTAGTCTTGGTGTTTGTGCATTATACAGTGGGCCATCTGCATTTCTTTGGCCAAAGGCCTATTAAAATAGTAGCCATGCAGAAAAACAGTTTCTGTGACCCTTGACTACAGATTCTATGAGTCACAGTACCAGTGGCCAGGGGAAATTAATGCAGCTGGAAAACCCTCCACTTGCTGATTGCTGGGGCAATTCCGCACTTCACTTCCCACACTTGCACTTGGAGTGCTAGTCAACATTAGCGATTTCCCCCCTCCCCCCGCAATAGAATACTTACCTTGATTCAATTGCGGGGCTGGTCCTCTTCAGAGAGCCGCCATTTTGGCTGTGGCACCCTGCAAGACTGCATGTGCAGCCCTCTCGACCTCCTCATCCAGCAGAGGTGCAAATCCTCCCTGACTGGACGCAACAGATAAGTGACTGGGGAAGGTTGGGGAGGATGTGGAGCTTGATTTTGTTCTCCACAATTAGTATACAATTAGGGAACTTCTGGGAAGACAGGGGGCACTCCAAGTGCAGATGCCCTTCCCCAGAAGTTCCCTAATCATGCACTTACCAACCCAAGTGCGAAAAGCCCTCTGGTTCATCAGCTTCTATGTGGACTTCTAAGGGAACTCATGGACCGGTTCTCAACAGAGAGGGGCTTCTGGGCTTACTCAGAGCCTGTAATCCAAGAAAGGAAACTTTTCAAACTCTGCTTTCTCAGGGGCCAATTTTTAGATGGGATTCCAAGCTAAATAAAAGACAATTGGCAAAACCCACCTTTGTTACCCATTCTGTGACCTGAGTTCGATTCATAGAACTTCATAATCACTTCTATACAGTCTATTCCACATTTTTAAACCTTTCTTTTAAATCGCTTTTAAGAGGAGATATGGTGCAAATTAAAAAATATATATATGGTTAGCCACTCTGAATTTTCTGGATAGAATGAGATATAAACAAACAACAATGTTGAGCTCAATAGGAAAAGTACAGCAGATCTACAGTATTATTCAAGTTAGTATTTCCCAAAATGTGGCAATTTTGAATAAATTAAAGCAAGAGAAATGAATCAATTTTAGATATTAAGCACAATAGTACACAGATAAAAGCAAAAACTGTGAAGGCAAAGGCAATATGAGAATGATGGATGTCTGGGAAAGACTAATTCAAATAATCCTTTTCAAGATAAGTCAGTGAAACACAGTTATTGCTATAATTAAAATGGCTAAGCCTGAATCTAAACAGCTAGACTAAGACCATCCAGAGATGCATGGCTGGAACAACAACCAGGTGTTTTTCCCTTCACAACCTGTTCCCTAGTGCATTTCCCCATGGTACTTTGCCAGAAGATCATTGCCTATCCTTTCTGCTCTGCTGGGATAATGTCTTGAGTTCCCTTGTAATGGAAACACATTTAGCATTTCTCTGCCCATCCCTAGATTAGTATATAACATTTCAGTAACACACAGTTCAGGCCTGTCCTATTTTATATCCAGGTAGCAAACCAGCTGTTCTTTTGTCTAATTGTGGCCATATCTGATAGACACATGGATGTATCCCTGATGTAAGTAATTGTACAAATTTGGTGGGTAGAATATTCTGAAGTAAAAGAACTTCCGGCTATATAATAAATATGTAAATAAATGAAGACGTTCTCTCATCTTTTATTATGAACTGAATCTGTGATTTTGTAATTATTTTATTTTAGTGAGTGATTAAAAAAAAACATTTTACTGATGTTTTTTTTTTAAATGTGAGATTAATTGGACAAGTGTTTTTTTAAAAAAAAATAGTTATAACATATGAGTACTTAGTACATGGCAGGTGCATTTTGCAAGAAGCCAACACTGAAATATTTTGGGTAGCATGATAAAATCCATCTGGTGATACTGGCATTTAGATGCCCTTGGGTCAAGTTTGACTTCTTGCAACTCCATTTACATACATAAGCAGTTCTCTTTGCAAGAATATGGAAGTGGTTTGCCATGGAGATCACATACTCTGCCATTGGGACATGCTAATTATAGTCTGACATATGATCAGCTTAGTATAGGTGTATAATAATAATTATTATCATTATCATCATTATTGATGTTATGCCATTTTATGAAAATACTTGTCCTATAATTAATTAAGGACTCGTGTTAAAAATAGATTAAATCAACAATTTTATCCTATTGTTTCTACATAAAAGAATGCCATGGCATACTGCTACACACTGATATCATTTGGGCGGGGGGGGGGGAGATGTATTCTTTTTCCCTCTCTCTCCATCAGAATTCTTGCTTATCTAGAAGTAGACTTATTTAAAATAAGTGGTGCATGTTTTCTGAGTGGGCATATTCACAACCAAGTTCTTAGGTTATAATCTAACAGAGCTCCTGCATTTTAACAGTAGCTTAGAAGGTTTCACTGGATATTGCTTGTATGAAAGGACATACCTAGAGTAGAACTGGCCCTAATAAAGAAAGCTGGATGGATTCCTCTTACATGCAGACCGAGACCATGTCCAGATAGGAAACACAGTGCTGTTATTCTTGACTTGTTGGGATTGCCACACGTATCTGCAATATTGGGGTGAAAACCCACTCTATCCTATTTCAGGAAAATGCTGAACATGTGTTTTCCCAAAATTGTGCTATATCCTGTCTGTGTGGATGTTGCTGTTAGGAGTCGCCATCTTGAACATGACTACCATGCAAGTGCAGGCCCAGAAAAAGGTGGCCTTCCATGTATGGCAATGACAACTGCACACTTCTGGGTATTTTGTGCTGTTGAAATACCCAGGTGTGTGCATCACTAAATTGCACAAGGACAACACCTGCTCCACACTGTTTAGGCAACAGATTATTATTCCAGAGGGGCTTTACTCTGGAATATTGCTTTTTAGCAGAACTTTTGGGCTCCGTCTGGAGATGGCCTGAGTTCAAAGGCATATAGTAAAGTGAAACAGTAACTACCAAATTCCTTTCCACGTGGCCATCCTATGATTTCTCCCAAGAAACATAATTAAAATGTATGTGCTTAACTGATGGAAACTTCTGACAGCCCCAACTGTTTATTTATCTTGATCAAATAGCTGCTAAATGCTTCCTTCCCTAAATTTAGATTTACTCCGAGGGAACTAAAACACATTTGTATTTAAACAACCACATCATGAAACAGCAAGACTGCTGTGACAACTGACCTAGGTTTGTTTTGGCATTTGTCTCATATTAACAATCCTGTTCCATGCCCAGTAGGAGGAGAAATTCTAACAGTAGACAGATAAATCAAGAGGAGGATGCAACCGTTGTCTTAATTTCCAACCCACAGCAAAGCTTCCATACAGTCTCAGTTTATAATCTGCTGTTGCAAGATAATTAATTTCTCCCACGTTATGCCTCTTTCCCCTACTTTCACTTAATTTTAAGCAGTCTTAATATAAAGCTATGGCTATTGGGGGGGGGGGGGGATACAGCATAACACTATATTTATTTTGAATACAGTTTAATCTGTGTCTTGAAGGATTATATTCTGAGTTACCAGCATGTCAGGAGTGGAAAAAGGAAGGCAAACAGGCAAGTGCAAAGATCCTAGTTTTCGGGTTCATATGAAGCTCTGCTTCACAGAACTTGCAACCTCAATGTCAACTATTTCGGGAACAAGGTGAACTCAAGATAAAAACCATTGCATCTGACTGACAAGCACTGGCTCAAGATGGACATAGAGATATTTCAAAATGCTGCTAGGAGCAGAATTCCTTCTTGTGAAAAAGCACCCTAATACTGGGGAAGGCCTGTAGCTCACTGAAGAACAAAGCTCTCTGGCACACAGAAGATCCCAGCTTCTCTTGCTGACGTTTTGAGGTTCAACTTAGGGGCAGAAAATATCTAAGAAACTAGAAAGCTTCTGCCACCCAGTGTAGACAATATGAAACTAGACTCATCAGCAGCATAATACAATTTCCTCTATTCTTGCCCTGCACACAGCAATATTGTGTGCAAGGAATGCTTTTCAACAGGCTGCATTTCTTCACATGTGTTCTGTGATGGTACTTGAAAATGAAAACTTATCTCATACAGAAGAAGTGACATAAGAAAACAGAAACAAAGCAAGCTGCCCTGTACCAGCCGTAACTGTAGGGAAGGAACTATTTTGGCAAGTCACATGCAAGCCACATATGCTTGTGAAAGGTTTTTCACTGCTGCCGTCTAGCAGATCAATCAATGCAGAAAATTGCCTTCCATCCTGGAAAAAAATGCTGTATCTTCACAAGTACTGATTCAGAGAAGCATTTGCAGGACATGTCCTCATGTCCCTAATGGGATCTCCCTTGTATTGCCTAAAAGTCTCTCTAAAGTTCAGGAACTGAAAGTCATATAAAACAGCATTTCATATGGAAAGCAAGGAATGACAAATCAGCCACTGCATCCACTTCCATTGTAGGGGCAAAATTCTATTCTGTATATACTTTGTATCTCTCACTGCTTATTTGACTGAAAGCAGATATTTAAAATCCCTTATTAATACGTTTTAAAACTAATGTCTACTACAATCATGGTGAATATCTGTAACTTGAGAGTTGAAGTTTGTAATCCACTGGTCTCAAGAAAATTTAATTCTATTCATGGATGTGCCAAGGCAGGAAAGAAGGAAAAGGAGAATATAAGCATAAAGGCTCTCTTCTCTTTTTAAAATATCACATACTCTGATTCATGATGCATGCATGAAAGTATATGCTATATGCAGAACGCTTCTGTGCCTCCTACAAACCTTTTACACTAGAGGGTAATTTCAACCCTCTTCAGTGACAGCTGTCATCCCAACCAAAAGCACCATGCATTTTCCAAGTACACCAGACATGGTTACTAGAGCCATCTTCCCTGAGGTGACTTTATTGCACATAAAATGAACATATGATTCTGGGACTAAGCTCAGGTAGGCTGTAAAACTCTGTCCATGGCTTTGTGTCAGGACCATTACTCAGTCTGCATAAGGGCCATCTCACATAGACAACGCGAGCCAGGTGGTGGCCATAATATTCAGATTGCTTTTGTATGTTTATTCCTGCCCCCACACTAAGAATTTCTACACGTACGTGGTTTACCAGCCTGAAATCTGTTAGACAAAAGGCACAAATGAAACTGACTAAGGATAAATTGTAGCAAGGCATCATCTATTAAATGGATCTGGGAAAGAAGAGACTGTTTACTCATACAATACTCCTAGTCCACCACCACCCCTCCACACGACTTGATTCTCAGCACAGTCCATTCCTGTTAGGACAATATAATTGTTACAGCTAAGATTCCATAGAGGAGAACAGGAAGTACTGTATAGCCATTAGAAAAGAGAGTGATGTCCTTTATATGAGGTGGGAAATACCTTGCGGGTACACTGTGGAGACTAGACGTAATGGATAGGCTGCAATGACAGTGTGATCCTGTGCACGCCTGCTCAGAATTCATCCCCACTGACTTTAATAAGACCTGATTTTAGAGGAATTTATCTAGGGGTGCAGCCTAACTTTAAAGATTCTCATTAAAATCAGCAGACTGGAGTGATAGAGCACCCTGCTAGTTCCAGTAGTAACAAAAGGCAACTTAAAGTGAATCTAACTCCCCTGATTAAAGCATCAATTTTAAAGTCTCCAAAGACGAGAAATAAATAAATTATATGTAATTCATTTCCAGCTGGCATTTTTAGAAGAAAGAAGAGTTGGCTTTTCTACACTGCTTTTCTCGCCCATTTAAAGGGACTCAAAGTGCCTGACAAAGCTTCCTGTTCTTCTCCCCACAACAGAATGTCCTGTGAGGCAGGTGGGCTGTGAGAGCTCAGATGGGAGCTGTGACTAGCCCAAGGTCACCCAGCTGGCTTCATGGAGGAGTTAGGAATCAAACCTGATATTCCCAGATAAAAGTCTGGCTCCCTAACCACTAGACCAAAACTGTATTTGCAACCTTCACCCTTGCCCAACCACCTGTGTGACATAAAAGTGAAGTCTGAACCCCTCAAAAAGAATTAATTAGCAATGATAATTAACAGGAACTTGAGAGGAACCATTTCTTTCTTCCCTCTCAATGTTACTGATGTATTGTGGAAACCTAACCAAACTACAAGGTCAGAGAGATCTTCCAAAAATGCCTAATTCATTCCTTTGGGCAACTGAATAATCACCAACTTGTATTTAAAGAAAAATATTACTGATACCCATTACGCATTAACAGCATCTTGATCAGCCCCTCCATTGAGAGTAATGGAAACTGGCCTCACCTAAGGTGTTTTCTCTGGTTAATGGAGACACAGCCTAAGTGAAGTACTCCACAGTAATTACAATATAATATAATAACATCCCATTTTCTTTAATATGAAAATTTCCTCTCATTTTTGAATGACGTTCCCTCTCATGAGAGCTACACTTCCTCAAAGTGGCTACCAAGAGGGGAGTTGATTAGAATTCTCAGAATCAATAATCTTTCAGTGCGATTGATTGTGCATAAAGAGATCTAGAACTTCTGCGTCCTGATGCATGGCCAATATTTCTTTCAGGATTTTTTGTTCCCATATGAACCCAAATATAATTGTCTTGATTTTTTGCATTTATACCTGCTCTAGCACTTTTTCTGATAATAACAAATTCCAGCAAGTGTTAAGAAACGCCATCAAACACACTCAGCCCATTTATTTACACAAAAGTATAAATACCTTGGATGAAACACCTTGCCTTCGGCTCTAGAATTTCAGGACAAGTCAGCAGCCTTTAGTCTAACAGGAATGCTACCGTATTTGGTTCAGCCAGCATATTTTTAAAAAGATAAATGTGTCAGGAAAAACCATTAAGTTGAACTGTACTGGTAACATAATCCATATTTTCGGCAAAACAGACTGTTTTTTCCATCAAACCAGCTACTGTTTCTGTACCTACAGAGAAACACTCTGTGAATATATCTGCTTGTGCTGCAGTGGTATTTATTGCACATAAACCAATGACTTATACAGTAGTAAACTGCACCAGAGTATATAAATACATTATAAAATGCATACATACCCCACATATGCACACGTGTACATACACACAAATAAACACACACACACACAAGACGGGAAATGGGACCACAGCAAAGTGCTCAACTCTCAACAGGTTCATGTGGTCTGCTAGATATGAAAATATAACTCACTAAAAAAAAAAATATCTTAAAGCAGACTCATTTATGGTATGAATATACTTACAGTACCTCAGTTAAATAATATAAAATGCTTTCTATATATATAAAATGGAATCATACGAGACAGCATTACAATCAGATTCAAGGCTTGACACTTCTGAAATCCTCTTTTGTTTTCCAGTGAAATTTTATGCATGTGAGAAGGTGCAGGCTGAGTGTCTGCGTGAGAGAGAGAGTGAAAGAGAAGAAATCAGGCAACAAACTTTAAAACTGCCAAACAGGGTGCAAAAAAGAACCTCTCTCATTCTTTACAGATGTGCGAAATTTGTCCTATTCTGTTTTCTTCTTCAATGTGAGCAAATTGTCTACAGAGGATCAACAGTTTCCACCTCTCTCTAGATTTTTTTTTAAAAAACCAAACAGTCCTAACTATTCATACATAAATAGCTGTTTAATGTAAACATATTTTCTCTGTACAATATGCACAGCCTGAGGTAGTTTGCATTGTAGCCTGACTGCTGCTGTTGCAAAGGAGAATTGTGCGCCCTCCTCACCCAGGAAGTCAGTTGGCTAAAAGGATCCAACCTGGGAAATTTGTTCAAAATGCAAACATGACAGCTTTACAAAATTACTAACGTATCTTTTCCTCCAAGATCAAAGGGAGAGTATGGCCACCATGTCATTAAGCCTACGTGCTAATGTACACTTACTTGGCTGCAAGCTCCATCAAACCCACTTCTGTATAAACATGCGTAGGACCAGTCTGCATGGTAAAACTCATCAGAAAATTTTCCCAATGGCTTAGTAAAAAGACACTTTTAGCATGATGGTTTGCAAAGGCGCCGAGTGAAATTCACACTGGCTTTAGCAGAGAGATAGGCATGGCCAGCACTTTTAAAAATAAAACAACAACAATCAGGCTCCCAGAATGAGTGAAAACAATGAAAGGATGCCATCTCCAGCTCCGAAGTCAAACCAGCAAGGGCCCGATCCTGTTTCCTGCAATATCAGAGGAGGAAAGCCCCACCTTTTCCACCGCTCGTCTGACAAAGTGCCTGCCACCAGTTGCTCTGCTTTTCCGGCAGCACTCTTTCTGCAAACTTCTTTCAACTCCGGTTTGCCTTCCTTTTGGCTCACAAACATATCCTTCTGTCCCATCCCTGCCTCGTGTAAATAGTAATGATCCAAACAGCTTGGAAAAGTAGAGAGTTCAACAAGCAGTTGAATTTTTGTTTGCTTCGCTCTCTGATGAGTCAGAAGAGATATGCCACCTATAAGTTCACCTGCTCTTCACCTTGAGTCAACAATTTATTTTCCTATTGAGACAGATCGGTCTGATGTTTGTCCACTAGCCAGGCTTCTGGCGGGCGTAATTTTTCCCTTCCTGTGTCTCTGAATCTCCTCCTCACAGAAACCAATATTCACTGATCATTCCCCAAAACTGGCCTTATACCTTTGATTCTGAATAGGAGGTTTTACTGTTCCTTTCTTCTAAACTAGAATCACTCCCATCCTGTCCGCCACCGTTGTAAGCAGACCACGTCCCTCCCAGTGTACATGGGGCAGTACTATCTAGAGTACTGATGAAGCCCCCAGGGTAACGAGAAAGCTCTCCAGTACTCGCATGCAGCCTTCGGTCAGCTTTCCTAGGACAGCACAGCATCCTCTTGAAGGCTTTGCGGAAATCAGGGCTCCTGCAGTAAATTATGGGATTAAAGGCAGAGTTGGCGTAGCCCAACCAGTTGAAAAAGACAAACAGTTTGTCTGGGACCAGCCCTCTGTTGAAGACTTTGACCACATTGACTAAGAAAAAAGGTAACCAACAGAGAGTAAAGACCCCCATGATGATGCCCAAGGTCTTGAGGGCCTTCTGTTCCCTCACAGCTAAGATCCGGCTTGTTTTCCTCCTATTGGCTTGGCCATTGCCCATAATAGGCAGGTGCTGGTGGGCTGGCTGAACTTGCTGCTGGTGATTGTTGTAGAATCTTCCCTCACACTGGTCAATTTTCTTCATTTGCTCCTTGGCCTCTCTGTATACTCTTATGTAGACAAAAATCATGACAAACAGAGGGATGTAGAAAGAGATGATGGAAGAGGCAATGGCATAGGCCCTGTTTGTGACAAAGTCACAGCAGCTGGGATTGTCGTAGCACTCCAGAGCCTCAAGGCCCTCATCCCTCCACCAGTGCATCATAATGGGCAGAAAGGACACCAAAGCAGAAATTGCCCAGACGACACAGACAATGCCCTTGGCCCGTCTCTTCGTCATGAGGCTCTGGTAACGGAAGGGCGACGTGATGGCCAGGTAACGGTCAATTGCAATAACGCACAGGGTCTCGATGCTGGCGGTTACGCAGAGGACATCCACCGAAGTCCAGCACTCGCACAGGAAGGAGCCCCACAGCCAGGAGTTCCGCACCACGAGAGTGGCCCCAAAGGGCACCACGACCGAGCCCATGACCAAATCGGCGCAAGCCAGGGAAGTGATGAAGACGTTGGTCAGGGTCTGCAGCCGCTGCGTCCGCCCAATGGCCGCGATCACCAGAGCGTTGCCCACCACGATGAACGCCACCATCAAGGACATCAGCAGGCTCATGCCCACTATCCACTGCTGGGATATCTCCTCCGGGTGCAGATGCCTGCTGTCCGGAGAGTAGGACCCATTGGGGGCGTCGCTGCCTGTGTCGCCTGGGCTACCCGTAGAGGTGGAGTCCGATCTGTTGTGAGGGCTGTAATCTAGGGAGATCCATCCATCTCCCATGGCTGTCCAGCGAGGGAAGGGTCAAGTTAGGGTAGCCGGCCTGAAGGCATCCAGGCGAAGCGGCTCTTCCCTTTGGCA
Source organism: Aspidoscelis tigris stejnegeri (assembly GCA_023333525.1). Taxonomy (NCBI): domain Eukaryota; kingdom Metazoa; phylum Chordata; class Lepidosauria; order Squamata; family Teiidae; genus Aspidoscelis; species Aspidoscelis tigris. The sequence goes on along the minus strand of JALMGA010000002.1, from coordinate 63,721,509 downwards.
AGGGCGATCAACTTCCCGCAGCTCCTCCAAACGCGGCCACTCGCTCCGGGGCTTCGGCATGTTTGCGAGCAAACTCCAGCGGCGGGTTCCTGAGCCCGGGACACCTCCCCGCGGCCACTACGTCAGGCGCCCGGTAGCCAATGGGCAGCCGGAGCGGCCGCATCCCCTCGCCTCGGGAGATCTGCAGGAGGAGGAGGAGGAGGAGGACGAGAAGGAGGACTCGGCTGCCGGCGGGGACCCCCGAGTAGATCCTCGGCCGGGGACTCCCCGGCTCCCAGAGAGAAGCGGGAGGCGAGGCAGTCTGCTGTGCGGTGCGGGGGAGTCTGGCGTGCCCTGGCGCCTCTTCCTCGGCGAGGTCTCCCCCGCGTTGTGGCGCGCTCGCGTCGGAGAGGCCAACCGTCTGCCGGGAATACCTTCCCTCGCAGCCGAACGCGGGCAGGCGTTTGGGTGCCGTGGGAGCCCGGAGGGAGCCCGTCGAGTCCTCGGTTGCCGACTCCGACGGCCGCCCCCCGCCGACGCCGCGCTCTCCCGCCGCGCTCGCGAAGGATGCGGCCGCCGGCAGACGGAGCGGGGCGCCGAGGGGAAGAGAAGGAGCCTCGCCCGCTGCGGCCGCAGCCCCTCTGCAGGCGCGTCGCACCGGGCGGCGCGGTGCCCTTGGCGCGCCCTTTCCTTCGCCTCCTCGTCCGGCCCTCTCGCTCGCTGCCTCTGCGGGGCCGAGCCGCCCTCTCTTCTCCTCCCGGGCCGCACACAGCGGACGAGCGACTCCAAGGGCCGCCGGCAGACGGGCTGCTGCTGCTGCTCCTGTCGCCGCGGCGCCGCTTCCCGGCTGCAGCCCCGACGGAGAGGGAAGGCGGCAGCGCGTCCGCCCGCCTGCAGCACCAAGCCGCTCAGCGCCCGCACCGACAGACCGCCCGGCCGCCGATCCGCACCTGCCGCGTGCGCTGTCCCCGCGCGGCGGGCGGGCGGGATGGGACGGGGCTCTGGGGCTGGACGGCGAGCGAGGGGAGGCGCTGGCAACCGCTCTCCTTGGCGCCCCGGCTCCGCTCTTTCGCTCTCCCGACTGAGCGCGGGCGGGCCGAGGCGGCGACGGCGGCGGCTGCGAGGAGCGGCAGGCGGCCCCCCACCTCTGGGCACTGCGGTGGCGGGATCAGGCAGAGGCGGGATCCAGAAGCCGCGGGGATGGCGACCCGGGGGACTTTCAGCACCGCCTCCCCCTCCCCCCCCGTGCCACTAGAGACCCTTGGGTGACCTTGGACCCGTCACCGCTTCCCACGAGCTGATCCACCTTACAGGGTGGTTGGCAGGATGAAATGTGGAAGGGAATTTTTCCCTTGGGATCCTTTCTCGGGGGGGGGGGGGGAAGCCGGGATATACCTGCAGAAATGTGGAAAGGTGTTGTGGGTTCAAGTCGGGGCTGGAATGAAACCAGAGCTGGGGTGTGTGTGACCTGCATGATTTAAAAACGGGTTAGTTTAGTTACTCCTTGCTTGCATTTCTACTCTGTTGCCCCTGTATCTCCCCCTGCCAGTTTTTGCTTGTAGCAGCAAAACAGCAAATGCATAAAAAAGAACTTTCTTTGTAGGTCTTTTTTAGATCTAAAAACTTGCACAGTGTCCTCACATCTTGTTTAGTTATTAGCTGCTTGAGTTTACAGTCTGTTCTTTCTGTTCTTCTGTATTTATTTATTGACTTCTGGCAGGCAAACAAAACAATTAAAAAGAAGGCGCTATTCCTTTTTTATGTTTTAAAGCAAATTATGACAGGCTTTGGAACAAAACAGCTCAAAGCATATTCTAGGCGTTAGAGCTGCAGTTTGGGGTAAAGTATTGGTGGTTCCTCTTTAAGCTGGACTCCTGGCCAAGCATTTCTAAGGCAGGGCCCCTATTCCTGGAGGCAGGAGCTTGAGGCCTTGGTCTCTCTGAAGCCATTGTCAGGGTGGATCCTTTCTGCTGGAGGCAAGTTTTGAAGCAGATCTGCTTTGGTTCCTTATTAGACTGAGCATTCTTTTTGAGTGCATTACTAGATTGGAAAAGGAACCGATTCCCTGTGATACTCAGGAGGAGTTGGTGAGTGAGGAAATTCAGGGATGCTTTCCCCAGCAGGTGATCATTCAGGGATGCTTTCCCCAGCAGGTGAGGTGTTGCATCCAGGCTGGACATGTGGATGCGAATTAACACTCCGTAGTTGGGCCAGCTTTGGTGGGAGAGGCAGAGGAGCCCTTGCACATAGTCTGGGTGGTTCTAACCTCCCAGGTGTTTTTGCTTCTGGCTTGGGATTTGCCCATTCACCGCAGGCTCCAGTAAGGGATTGCACTGAGAGGCCTGAGCGGAGAGAGCTTTCAGATGAAACCACATTTATTGGAGAGCAACACCTGTTGACATCTGAGCCTATGTGCATTGGACCAAAGGCCTCAATGTCCTGGATCCCATAGTGGCCAGTCATCAGATGCCTATGGGAAGCTATAGTAACCCACTTAGGCTCATATACAGGGTATGGCAGAAAGGCACCCTGTGGAGGGTCCAGTGATAGATTTATCAACTGCAAAATTATTATTAAAGCCTTCCATGTCTTTGGCCGTCACTACTTGTTGAGACTTCCATCGCAGTAAGAAGAGCTACTCCTTTTCAATGCACTCAAGTGGACCTTTAACCCCTTTCTCCAAATTACTGGAGGCTTCACTATAATCCTGGTCTATGTTATTTTTATTTATTTATTATTTTTTGTTAATGCTATTGGCAAAGTAAGGGGTGCTTCACCATGTGTACTCCCATTCTCTAATTTTGTGAGCAAAAGGGTGTTGGTGAAGGAGGAAGAAGGAAGGAAAGAGAGAGAGAAAGAAAAGAAAAGAAAAGAAAAGAAAAAATTCTGCTGAAACACGGGTGCTGCTACAGGATCTTATTTTCTTTTAATTCCATTTAGTCTTTTAAGATAAAACTCCCTTCTTTGCAGCTTCAAGGTGATCTGAATGCTGTTTTGGAATGCCTACGTTGATTATTATAGTGAAAAAACCTTGCTTTTGCATTATTTTGCTATAAATCCAAATTTTTATAAAGATTATTAGACTTACAGTGAGGAGCTCATCTGCCTGTCTATCTGTCTAAAACATTTTGAAGCTTTATGGTATCTCCTCTTTTTTCTGAGCTAAAAGCTCCCAAACTTCATAGAGACAGACGCAACTAAACAACTGAGCAAAACATTACAGACTTTCTTGTGCTAAAATGCCTTGATCATTTGTGTTTCTGGTTTCAGCAGCTCATTTATGAATAAGCATTCACAGAGTTCTAGGAAGAATGCACGCAACAAAAATCAAGATGAGGGCTTATGTCTATGTATGAGAACCAGAAAGACTTTTAAAATATATGTTTAGTTTGCTGTAACATTTTTCAGCTGAACATGTTGCAAGTGTGAAGTTGTTCTTCTTTAGTTCTTTGCTTCTCTGCCAACCAATGTTGTCTCTTCTGCCAGTCGAATGGTTACATAAAGTAGTAAATGATATAATGTGCAGATAGTATTACCATATATAAATATGGTGAGAGAGAATAAATTCATATAGATAGCAACATGAGCTAATCCTACATTTAACAAGATAGAAAGGGAATGTGATGGCAAGTTTTAGCTTGCACAGCAAAGGATGGTGTTTAGAATGAAAGATTAAATTTAATTGTGGCTTTTATTTACTTCAGACTGAATTGCTGTTGCATGAATCAGAGCATCATATTTATTTCCTGTTTCTTTGCAAGCAGCCACATTTCGCTAGCAGAAATGTGGTAATATTCATTTCTGTTCCTTTGATACAAAGAAAGCAGATTGTGGTTTTTTAAAAATGTGTCACTGTGCGGTGATGGGTCTATTCAGAAGTAGATTCAATAACTTTAATAACTCTTGTATCCTCCAATCCTATCTGTAGATGAAACAACAAAAAAAAAGCTGTATTTCCACTTTTTGGATACTTTTTGTAGGTTGCTGTCATAGTGGATTTTGTAAATTGCCTAGGAGCTGGATGATATTTGCAGTCCCATCCAACTCTTGTGACTCATAAGACCTCTCCTCTGTTCCTGTTACTCATTAATCCCTATAATGGAGCCCACAATGGCATTTCTTGTTAATGAAAAGCTATGAACATAGGTGTCAAATTCCCGAAGAGGCTTCCTTGAATCACAACACCCTCTCAAACTTGGCCATTGTTGAAGCTAGCTGGGCGCTGATGGGAACTGTAGTCTCAGGGGCTATGTTAGTCATTTCTGCCTCACTGTCCAAATAATTCTATGGCTCCCTTAAGACTAGCGGAATAAATCCGCAGTTAAATCTAAAAGTACAGAATACTTACTGCGCAGAGAAAACTGGGCATCCCAACTGTAGTTTCTCCTGTCGGAGCTGCGATAGTTGAGATGGCATGTGCCGTCACACGGGTTAAGACAGCCATGGGTTTTGAGCTGCCCTTCCTGCTTAGCTGGCATCTCGCTAAATTTTCTAGCCATTTTGCCTGCATTGGCTTGAAGCTTTGAATTATCACAATACTGCACAGTGAGTGTCATTGATCCCACATTAAGGTAAGTGTGCAGTCTGGATCATATAATGCGGCACCATGATGATTGATTGTTGTTTGTGCAGTATAAACTAGTGTGGATGCAGCCTATTTGGATGTTTCTTAATATTGTGGCAGCACTGCCCCAGGTGGCCACTGGGGAATCTTATTTTATACATAGGTATAAGCGCTTCAACAAAAACTTCTTAAAGGTACAGAATGTGGTGGCTGTTTCCTGTTCCTTGGGTTAGGGTGTGCCCACATAACAGATGTAAGATTTAAAAAAAAATGAGCCGGGGGGGGGGGGGGAATAAAAAACAGGGATCTCTACTGAAAGCTAGTTGGGTTTCAAAGCAATCTGTTTTCCTCCTTTTTCTCTCTCTTTCTGTCTCTCTATGGAGGGCCAAGGAAAGGGGACCATTTTACACTAGTCAGCACAGTTGAAGCATTTACTGAGGTGGCCATTTCAACAGGCTTTCTCACAAGTAAACTCTTGTCTCCTCTTTGGGTATTTAAAATACAGGATCTCTATCTCACTTTCTCTCTGGGAGGGTGAAAGATGGGGGTTGAAATACAAAATGGGGGTCCTTAATGACTTGGAAAAGCTGCAGACAGAATGGGATGGATGGATGGAAGGAAGGAAGGATGGATATACACTTGAAAACTACAGCTCCTGGTGCAAGCCTATAGCTTCCCACAGAGTGTGGTGGTACATATCTTTTCATCAGCAGGCACAAACTAATCCCTTCACCAAAAACTTGGGTAAAGGCAAAAATCCCATTCAATTCTCAGAGCATGGAGAAGCGGACAGTGTGGATGGTGATGATGGGGTAGTCTATCACATGGGCCTCAGCACAGGAAAGTAGAGGGATGTGGTCAAGATACTGTGCACTTTGCATACACTCTGCTTCTGGTTGTAGCCAGACTGTAGTCTGAGCGCAGTAGTCTGAGCACTGTGTGGTTTAAAGCAGCCCTTCCAGCCCGTTATTGAAACCTTCCTAAAGGCTTTTAACAGGTTTCACAGTGTTGCAATGTTCTTTCTAGCAGCTGGAGGACACTTCTGCTTCAGAGACCCCCTTTATGGTGGCTAAAGAGAGCACCAAAGACCATCTAGCTTAGCATCCTGTCTCACATAGTGGGCCACTATTTGCTTCTGGGCATTCTCGACAAAGGGAAAAATCTTCATCAGCACTCAAATCCCATCATGCCCCTGACCTTGAGGCAGTAACTAGGCATCCATTGATACCTCTGTTCTGTGTGAATATATCATACTGCAAATGCTGCAAAAGGTAAATTATTGCTGTAGAAGTACTTCCCTTGTAACATAATGCCAGCTCCCTGGACTTGCTTATATAGCAAATAGGATTCCCTGGGAGGAAGTGGGCAACTGACCCATTTATTTGCAGAATAATCTGCTAGTGCAGTACATATCACCAAACAGGCATCTTATTGTTATCCTAACACACAACATCAAAATTCAACCTGTATCTAGGCAAATTTTGATTATATGGGTTTTCTTTCAATGCCGCATGATAAGAACCCCATATGTTTATTAAGTAACTTCTGTTCATATTCCCAAGCTAGCCCCTGGCAGCAATTAAACTAAGCAGTGCAACTTTGGAAGTATGTATATTTTTACTTGTGGAAAGCATCAAGGCATCCAGCGAGGATGATTTAACTGTATAAATCTTGTTGGGTTTAGGATTTGAGCTGGAAGCCCAAAATTGTCAATGAGATTTCATCTAAATCTATATAACTTTGTGATTTTGACCTGTCAGCAACGTTATTTTCACTTCATAGTTCTTGGGTCTTAAGAAAGATCTTTAGTCATTAGGGAACAGTTTAAATTGCATTAAATAAAAGCTTAGTATTTTGAAACCTTGAATCCAACTGGGTCAGGATATTTGGATTTCCAAGTACCATTAACTTCAGTGATGGTAATTCCTATTCCATCAGTCTGCTTAACTGTTCTCTAGATTTGGCTGTTAGAGCACTGTATTTCCAGACTGCCAAGGAGATAGCAATTAAAGCCACTGTTTGCAGACATATGTCTTATTTAAGCATATTACCTGCCAAAGCCTAATGAAAAAATGCCATACTCTAACAGAATCAGTGCTAACACCTTGTTATATACCATAATCATGGGGTCATGAGGTCAGCTATAGCATCCTCTCGCAGTATAACATCTTCCTGCTCACCTTGGAAAAATGATGGCAGGCAAACCATGTTGGGGCAGCGCTACAAATTCTCAGCTCCTCGTGTTCCATATGCCCCAAATAGTATATTAGGAATAAGCTAGATAAGGCTGCTATTTTTATTTTAACCTAAACACCAGACTCTGCTTTTCCTGCCCACACGTTCCATACTGGGGGTCTAAGGAACTATTTGGCTTTTGCTGAGCTGGATATTCTTAGCCTGAAAAGAAGAAGCTGTGATATCTGAATTGGATTGTAAGCCACATCCTTTCCAATGAAACAGTTTGGTTTTGGAGAGAAAGTTGTGGCTTGATTGTGTACATTTTAAAAATGGGAATTTTAGTTCAATTTGATTGGCCACTTGAATGACTGTTTGGAAGGAATATTGGATCTATAACTTGGGCTGGGAGCAACATGGGGAAAAACTGTGGGCAAGGCAAGAAGGAAAAAACAACAACCAGATCTTGAAAGGAGAAAACTTAAAGTGCTTTGGTAAGGTTTACTGTTAGGGTATCTTCAAGGGTGACTCCAGGCCTGATGGATGCAGCAACATATGGGTGGCCGTCTTCAGCTATCTAGGTGCAGGGTTATAATCACTGGCTTGGCAAAAACTGCTGGCAGAGCAGTGAACAAACACGCCAGTAGATAAAAAGGAAGAGGAAAATGGGGACCTTTCTGTGCTTTGCCTGGTGGTTGGCTTCCAGTGCACTCCCAGGCCCTTTCCACACTAGGCCTTATTCTGGAATGTATCTCAGGATAGGAGTCTGTTGTCCACATGTTAATGCAGGCTATGGTAGGCCCTACCTGGAGCCTACCATAGTCTGCACTAGGATGCGGACAACAGGCCCCTATTCTGGGATATATTCAAAAATAAGGCCAAGGGTGGAAAGGCCCCCAGACAGAACATCTGCACTGGAAGGGGCCATTTCCAACTCAGAAATGGTTCATTCTGTGCAGAAGCATACTGGAAGCCAACTATGCGTGGAACACCATTTCGTTCTCCACATGTGCACTTACTTTAACCAGAGATGGCCTTTCCTGTCTGTGGCAAACCCATCCACACCTCTATGGTGTTGGTGGGTCAGCTGACACATATGCACTGGTGCTGGCATCTGGACGGAAGATGGCGGTGCCTGGACACGCATCCATACTAAGTTAAGTGTCCAAGCCTTGTGAATGCTAGCACACATGGAGGCAAGTTCACCATTCTCATCCCCTGAAAGTGCCAATTTGACCCTATATTGGAAAGCTGTTCTTAGGCTCCTAAGGCTTCCTGCAGACACCAGCCAGATATCCTGCTAGCAAGCAGCAATCCAGAGTATTGCCCCTTTAGCATTATCACTAGCCAGCCTGATAGCATCAAAACCGTTACTGTCTTTGTGCTTCTTAGTGATGCACGTATCCAGGAATACTCCAAAGTGCATGTTACCACCCCATGCATGCATAGCTATCTGTTTTGGCCACCACTCATGCATGGGAGACAGAAATGATGGTGGTTCCTCTGGAAAGGTAAGTGAAAGCACTATTCCTGGAAAATCTGCCACCAGGTGCCACAGATACATTGTGCAACCCCACCATAGTGCAGCCATAATAGCACTATATTCCCCCTGTTGGGACAGAGCCTAAAGCTTCTGACAGCAGAACTGGAAAATACAAAGACTCTGCTAATTTTGTCCTACCTCCAAATACTCCACTAATTATTACCATTTGTACACTGTTTGAAATAGAAGCTGTTTTATTTTTTCTTTCGTAAATAGTTTAGCTTTTTCTAAAGTTCTTTCTGCTCTGTTTTTCCCACCTCACACTCGTTCTTTCCATGCTATTGTATTGCGAAGTCAAAAGGATCTGGTTGGTGAAGCCAAAAAAAAAAAAAAAAAAAAAGATCTAAAATAAGACAATTGAAAATTGGAAGACATTCAGAACCTGCTTTCTTGTTCTCTAGTTCATAAAACACACACACCATCACTGACCCTCTTAAGCCGCCAAGGGAATCAGCAGCAGCTGGATAGCACTGGCTATATCCAATTCTTTGCGTGAAGGTGAGATCTAATAGATATAAAATGAAACAAGGCGGGGAAAGAAAATTGGATGCGATTCTGGACTTGTCTTCTTGGTCTTCGGTCTGTAAGATTAGCTACAGCATTTGAGCCTCTTCAGGCCCAAGAAGGTGGCTGTGAAGGATTGTGTTTCTCTTGGTGCTGCTGCTGTGTGAATCTATTGTTGCAGAGAAAGCACTGTGATTGGCAGCTTTAAAAAAAAAATGGGGAAGCTCTTTCCTTTCCCCAGGAAACCCTTTCCAACCACAGATAAGCTGGACCGGTTCTTACACCAAAATAGCAAAAAGCACTCTGCAAAACTGTGGACTATGCTGGGCATACCAATCGGATCATATTTTAATGTGATATCCATGGACCGGACTAGCTGGCATCTTTGCCCTGGTCTTTAGCTAAATGGGGAAATAGCTTTTTGTCCCCACTTTCAGACACTGTTATTGTTTTAATATGTTCATTTTTATATTTGATTTGAATTGTTGTAACCCACCCTGACATCTCTGGGTATAGTGCAGGATAAAAATAGTTATTATTATAGTAGTAGTTATTTGTAGATATTATCATTTTAATATAGATCATTTACTGTTTTAATGTATTGGATTTTAAATGTTGTTACTCGCTCTGAGACCTTCGGGTATAGGGCGGGATGTAAATAAAATGTAAATAAATACATGAATAATAAATAAATTTCAGTCACTGTCAAACTAGTGGTGCTGGCTGACTAGTGTAGCTTCCGCTATTGGAGCTCCGAGAGTTGAGTCAGCATCCGCCATCATGCAGGGTGAGACAGCCAATCAAATTTTGAGCTGCCCTGCCTGCTTATTCAGCATGTTATTGGCTTTTCTCGCCATCCTGCCTCCATTGGCTTGAAGCTTCAGATTTTCTTTATACTGTGCAGTGAGTATCGTTAATCCAGATTAAGGTAAGTGCGTGACAGCTCAATTGGAACTGCATATTCCAGTATAAATGTATTTTGATGCAGCTTCAATCCACTTTCAGAGTGAGAGAATGCATCAGCAAAGTGACAAATTGTTTCAGTGGCCCTGGTCAGAGGAAACAGGTCGGCCTATTCATACGTTTGAAGTGAAATTGTACTGCTGCTCATCAGACATGGATTGATAGTGGTCATCCTGAGGCCGCCCCCGCTGTCCCCGCCTGGGGCTGCGTTGGTCATACATTTTTGCACAGATCGGCCTTGGGTTCTTCCATGGAGCTCTTGGTTCCCCACCCCTTTTGCTACATCACATCTGTCTCATTTCCTATTGGTTGCCGTTCATGTCACTCAAGGGAGGTGCTTCCAATTGGATGCCGTTCATGTCACTCCTATCTCCACACACACCCTTCCTATTTGTGTGCTTTTCTTCTTGCAATTATTATTTTTTAAATAATAAAAATAAATGTGTGTAAAAGTGCTAGAGAGAGGAATCATACACATAAACTGAGGAGAGAGGGAGGTGTCTCACAAACTCTGCATGTGCCGACTGGTCGAAAGGAGATGCTGGGTGCCACCCACCACAGCACAGTTCTGCCACCTTTAGGCCATCCCCCCACTCATACGTCAGGAAGCGGAAGATGGAGTGGAATTCTAGGTTGGCCGGCCTGAGTCTGTGTCAGTCCTGTAAAAACAGGAGTGGATTTTAGGATGGTCTAATGGGTGTAGGCCAGCTTGGAATATGGTTTAGATAAAATTAAAGTGAGTTATAGGACTAGCGGGCCGACTCAAGTCAACCTAAAACTAATGTGTGACCATAGCCAGTGTTAAAAACTTCAGAAAATTCACTTTTGGGATTGATAATTGCTGATAATTGTGAAGCTGGATTAAACCTTAGGTATGACTATAGCCCGAGTGATGTCCGGAGGCATCCTAAGAGCATTCATACTAGGATCTGAAGCTTTTAAAATCAAGAAGGCCTACTTCTATATGTGCTCATATAGGGTAATTAAGCTTTGTACAAATTTCCTCATAAAATAAATCATTTTAGTTAATTGTTAAATGCACATGTGTAAAGAACTTTCAAATGTGGAGCTAGTGTACTGGGGGGAAGCAAGGTGGTTCAAGGCTGGATGAGGAGTGTGTGTATGAAAAAAGTTCATCTTTAATATAGCAGTTATTCAGATTTATACCCCAGCATCAGAGATGGCAGAAGATAAAATTGCTACATTTTATGATTAGATGCAGAATGAAATAGATAGGACCTGTAGGCAAGAAGTACTGTTGGTGAATGGAGACTGGAAGGAAACCAAGGTGGGAAATGGTTGCAAGAGGAAAGCAGGCTGTTCACATGGCCTTGGTAATAGAAATGAGGCTGGAGAATGGATAATTGATTTCTGACAGTCCAGTGACTTATTTATAGCAAATACATTTTACAATCACCACAGCTGTTGGCTGTAATCAGATTGATGGTTACATCATTGGTAAGAATAGATGGAAGAATTGTTTTCTGCGTGAAAATCCAAACTTTTTGCATTATGTATTCTGCATACATATTATGTAGATATGGTGAGAATATACATCATTTTCTTATTCCATTACTAATTGAAAACTAATCTTGTTTCTCCATGCTCTGTTGCCACTTGGCCAGTACTTAAGAACATAAGAGAAGCCCTTCTGGATCAGGCCACATCCCATCTAGTCCAACATCCTGTCGCACGCAGTGGCCCACCAAATGCTCATGGGCATCTCAAGCAGAGACAAGGACAAAGCTTTTCCTGCTCTCGAATCCCAGCAAATGGCCTTAGAAGCATCCTGCTCCCCCCCCCCACCAGCCTGAAAGATAAACCGATGACCCTCTGGGTAAAGAAATACTTCCGCTTGTCCGATCCAACTCTCCTACCCATCAGCTTCATAGAGTGTCCTCTGGTTCTATTGTTGTTTGATAGAGAAAAGAAATTTTCTCTATCCACTTTTTCTATACCATGCATAATTTTATATACTTCAATCAAGTCCCCTCTTATACGCCACCTCTCCAGACTGAAGAGGCAGCCTGGTTTCATAAGGGAGGTATTCCAGCCCCTTAATCATTCTGGTTGCCCTTTCCTGCACCTTTTCCTGTTCCACAATATCCTTTTTGAGGTGTGGTGACCAGAATTGTACACAATATTCCAAATGTGGCCTCACCATAGATTTATAAAGAGGCTAAATGACACTTGCTGACTAGTTTTCTATTCCCTTCCTAATTATTGCCAGCATTGAATTAGCTTTTTTCGCTGCTGCTGCACACTAGTTGACACCTTAATTGAACTGTTCACCAGAATGCCCAAGATCCCTTTCCTGGTGTGTTGCAGAAAGCTCAGACCCCATCAGTTTATAGCCATAATTTGGCTTTTGGCTCCAATGTGCATTATTTTGCACTTGTTAAGATTAAAGCACATTTGTCACTTGGTTGCCCATTCACCCAATGCTAATACCCTAAATAATTTAGTATCATCTGCAAACTTTGCTATTTTACTATGTATCCCTTTGTCTAGATCATTGATGAATAAGTTAAAAAGCATTGGTCCCAACACTGAACCTTGGAGGACCCCACTTTTTACCTCTTTCCACCCTGAGAATTGGCAGCTTATTACTACTCTCTGCTTCCTGCCCTTAAGCCAGTCACAAATCCAGGACAGAACCTGTCCTTTTATTCCATGGCCGATGAGTTTACTCATTAGCCTTGGATGTGGGACTTTGTCAAAAGCCTTCTGAAAGTCCAGATAGACAATGTCTACTGGTGCGCCTTTATCCATGCATTTATTGACACTCTCTAAGAATTCCAACACGTTTGCAAGGCATGATTTGGCAGAAGCCATGCTGGCTTTTATCCAGCAATGCTTGCTCCTCCATGTGCACACCAATTTTGTATTTAATGATAGTTTCCATCACCTTACATGGAACTGACATTAAGCTAGCTGGTCTGTAATTGCCTAGATCACCCATGGATCCTTTTTTGAAGATTGGTGTTACATTTGCTACCCTCCAGTCCTCAGGTATAGAGCCTCATGTGAGGGAAAGATTATATATTTTTGCTAGAAGGTCGGCAATTTCCTCAAGAACTCTTGGATGAATACCATCTGGTCCCAGTGACTTGTTAACATTTAGTTTATTGAGACATGCAAGGACCTCTTCCTTGGTTATCTCTGTCCAGTTTAACTCTTCAGAAAATACGGGCTCAGTTACTGGCATGTATCCTCTGTCTTCCTCCATGAATATGGAGGCAAATAATTTGTTTGGTCTCTCTGCAAGGTTTAATATGAGTACAGTTAGATGTTCTGGAATACCTTGAGAAGATTCTGGAGAAGATTTAGGCCACAGTCTCACTATAAAAAAAAGGCCATTTTAGCATGCAAAAGAGTCTTAGGACAGTTTTGATGAGATCAAACTCCTATGATTTAATCTTCACTGAAACTGTTTTTGCTTTGTCCATGTTTCAGTCTTTCAGTGTGGGCCTTCTCCACCCCTTCCATCCTCCCCTTTGTCTTCCTTCAATCACAATTTGGTACAGAATGAGGAAACTGAATTTGCTAACACGCTTCTGTCTTTTGTCAAAAGAAGAGCCCCGTCTCCCTCTAATCCTCAGAGCTGGCCACACATGCTCACACTCACACTCACTCTAACTCATGCAACATGTGCATGCGTGCATGTGAACACCAACACCCAAAGCACACAGTACAGTCTATCCCTACTTTGTTCAGAAAGCTTCATATACTGATATCGCACCATGGCTCACCCACTTCTCTTCTCTTCTCTTCTCTTCTCTTCTCTTCTCTTCTCTTCTCTTCTCTTCTCTTCTCTTCTCTTCTCTTCTCTTCTCTTCTCTTCTCTTCTCTCTGATATTTATTCTGGACCCACTGATCCAGATTTAGGGCAGGTAAGTGCAAAAGGTCCTTAGAGCACCAGAAATTGCACTAGAATTCAGATATTTTCAGTGTCCCATGCAAAAGCTGGGCCCAGTGAGTTGTCTCCTTCTCCCCTTACATTGTCTGAAGTGATGTCAGAGTTCTTTGACTAGGATTACCAGTAAGTTAGTTTGGGCTGTGGTTGGGGGAAGTGCAGTGGTTAGACCTCTAGGCCCTATGGTGTCCAAGGTGGCACATTCAGAGCTCAAATGATTGGGGTCTAAAGCATATTTAATGTATATTTATTTAAAGCTGTCCTCAAGCTGTCAGAAATCTAGAAAGCCTAATAAGTATGCTCACTGATCCTGCAAGGTGTGTTAACCCTGCATACTCCTTCACTATTTTCCCCACACTGTAAAATTTATTCTAGGGACCCATCAGGAGTAAATGTAGGAGACAGCCAAAGTTCACAGGCTTTCTGGAGTACTAAGATCATCAAACAGCCAAGAGGTCACAGGCCTTCAGTCCGAGCAGAACAAAGAGTAAGGAGGAAAGACAAATAATTCATGACCAAGTTGCAACATAGCATTCCAAGACAGAGCAGTGAGATAATTTCTGTTGTAGAGATAAAACTGCTGCAAATTTATCTTTGTCATTCTTTTATGGAGCATGGAAGTTCCATGGTAATGAGGTAGTACACATTAATGATATTTTAAGCACTATTGCTTAGTGATGATTACTTTTATGGTATTTCAGAGCTTTCTGTAAATTAACTTGGAAGGAGATCAGACTCCTTTCCAAACTATTACCAAAGTACTATGTAATGGAGAAAAGATAAATACTTGTTTATTGTATCACATTATTGATGTATAATAATGTTGTTTGCAAATGAGACTTTTGAATTCAGTTGACCTTTTGCTGATAAAGCATATAGTTTATTGCGTTTAGAAATGTATGGGTTGCTTTTTTAACTTGTAAGGCGTTGCCTCGAAGCATCTCACAAAAGTAATGAAAATGTTAAAAATCAAGTTAAATACAACTGATGTGGTAAGTCAGCATTGTTGCAAGCTCATTTCTGGTATTTGAACTACATGAAGTCAATATCTGGACTGTGGTCACACATGATTATTAATCCATTTTTTGGATCATCCTTGTTCTAAGAGATCAAACTCAAAAATGCATTCTCATTTCTTCTCTGGACTATCCCTCTACAAATTGAACTATTCCGTATTGAGGTTATTATAGCACTAAGGCCATTTCAGCTCATTAATCTGCTTAAATTTGCATTGGGGGCAACATTCTGCAGGTTTCCTTTGACTCCTTTTTTGTTTTGTTTTTTCTTAAACAGCCAAAAATGTGCAGTGCTGCTCTTCTGTTTTGTCTTGCCTGCCACTGGAGGGCTCCTCTGCTTGCAGAGGGCCTGTCTGGAAAGACCTGCAGCTTCTTTGTGGTCTTTGTAGCTGCTGTGAGTTTCATCTCCCAGGCTGGGGTGAAGGGGAATGTTCCTCTGGGTGCAAAGTACCTTGGCCATCATGATCTGCTGCCCATGGCAGTGGCAGGCTCTTTAGCAAGTGCAGGACCAGCCCCATTGGAGCTAAGCTGTCTCCACCTTCTTGTCCTGAAGCCATATCCTGGTAAACTCCTGATAAAAGAAAAAGAGAGAGAGAAAAGGAAAGGAAATGAGGCAAAATAGAACAAAGAGTTTAAAGAAATCTGCCACAAGTAAAATCTTGTTCTATCCCACTCTGAAAATGACCCATTCATTAGAACCTCAGCAGCACTAAATTATGTGTTAAAAGGGCATGTCTAGTTCCCCATCAATGGCATTTGTGTCAGTATGGTCCCCCGAGAATAAGAACATGCAGAATTCAGTTGTAGCAACAAGAGAAAAAAAAGGAAGGAAGGCAGGATTGGGGAGGATGGGGACAGCCTTACTCTCTCCTGAGAAGCCAAATTTTGACAGGAGTGCATCCTAGCAAAGAAGGGGAGGATGGGGAAAGCGAGAGGAAGAAGTTCACTGTCAGTGTACTGAGGCTGGGGAGACTGAACAGTGTGGATAAAGACAGCTCAAATCTGTATTAAAGTGTATGTGTGTGTGATCTACGCCCACAACAGACTATTCTGTTGTGGTGTGACCATGGCCTTAGACAAACAAAACAGTAGATGCTTTTAGCTAACTGTTCTTTCATGCACACATACTTGGAAGAGAGTTGTGAACCAGCATGGGTTTCTTTATCTAACCACAGATATCAGTTCTCCATCACACCCTTAATCTACTCCAAGGGAGATTTGGCTAGGACATTAAGGATGAAAAAAAAATTAAGAAGAGCTTCACAGATCTGTGTTCCATCTGGCAATCCTACCAGTACGTATCTCAGGCTTCAGTTTCCTCAAGTGGGCAGATTGATTTAGAAGCAACTGGTCCTTTAAATAACCTCAAATCATTTAGAGCTACAGTTCATCGAGCCTGATCTGAATGGATGCTGACCTTTTTGGATTATTTCTCTTCTAGGCAGTTAAATGGTGGGGACCCATTGCTGCCTATGGGGCAAGTTACCCAGCTGGACTGTAACCATCAGTGGCATAAGCTTCTTAGTATGCATGCCTGGGAGGGGAAGTGATATGAAACAGTGGGGTTTTCTTCTCTTTTCATGCAATGATCTAGGGCTTGTCCCCAAGGAATAAAAAGTCTGCCAAGACTCTCCTTTTGCCTCTGAGCGTCCCCAAGCCAGGGTTTTTAATGAGGTTCCAGCACTACAAAACGTGGAAATCGCGCGACAAAATACATGCACTTTAAACAACTCTTCCAGCGCTCTTTCTGTAAGTTGCGGGTTTTCCTCGCTACATTTACCTTGAGGACGCTCCGTGGCAAAAGGGGCGGGGATTGCCGCCTGCACACACACAGCAGAAACACAAAAACAGCTTCATTTTCTAAAGCTCAGAACTAAAGAGCCAGAATCACGCAGAATTGCAACATTGTTGCAATCGCTGTGAGGTGTGAAATGGGTGGATTATTGCTAGGGGTGGATTTTAAAGCGATAACAGGGAAAGTGATGAGTGAATGAGCGATCCTGCGCTGGACAGGGGGTGGATTTTTGAAAGCAGTAACAGGGAAAGTAGTGAGAGTGAATGTTTTCCAGCACGAGAAGCCATTTAAGGGGGGGAGAGGCAGAGAGCCGATCGCTATTTTTCCTTTGGAGTTGTCAGGGATTGTCAGCGCTTGTGCGCTGGGCAGGGTGGATTTTTGAAAGCAAAAACAGGGAAAGTGGTGAGAGTGAATGTTTTTCAGCACGAGAAGCCATTTAAGGGGGGGAGAGATCTGGGAGACGAACAGAGAGGCGATTGCTGTTTCTCCTTTGCACCCTATGAACAAGAGCAGGGGCGGGGAGAAAAAGATGCACGCAAAGAAAACAGGGATCCTATGGGGACGGAAGGTGCGTTAAAAACACGCATTTTCCTGAGCCTCATGCGGACGCTTATTCCTGATTTGCATGGCACTTTTAAAGTCCACTTCAGTAGAGTCACAGTAGAGTGACAGTGGAGAAGTAAATAAGTCTTTTGGGGACTCCCCCCAAGTAAGGTGGGTCTGGACCAACAGGGAACTATTCAGCCTCTTTGTGAAAACCTCTAGTGAGATGTAATCCTCTGTCTGCTCAGGAAGGCCCATATAGCTCTTGCATCCAAGCTGCATGGTAGCAAAGCAAGGACACACATCTCTTAATGACAGCAGGTCAGCAGCCCTTGTAGATTGGGACCAAGGAATGGTTCCAACTCTATACCCTTGCCAAACAGAGAACTTTAACAAACGTTGTGTCTGTCTTCAAGCCACTTCCTGTATATTCATTTGATTTCACAACCTGGTCAGACTGCGTACTGTTTATGCATGTCACCTTATGGCCATTTTCACACTTACCTGTGGTATCCCAGAACATAAGAACGTAAGAGAAGCACTGCTGGATTGGGCTACAACCTATCTAGTCCATTATCTTCTTGTCTCACACAGTGGCCCATCAGTCGCTTCTGGGCGTCCCATCCCTGCTCTCAGGTCCCTACAAATGGCCTTTAGAGGCATCCTGTCTGTCTCTCCAACGTGGTCCATAGCAGACAACCTGTCCCATCCTGGGATGGTTGGCCAGTGAAGTGGGATAGGAGAGTCTGTATGTCAAATGGTGCATGCAATCCCAGAACCAGCCACCAGTTTTGAAGGCTTGGCCCAGCCATCAAAGTTGACACTCAACCTTTGAAGACCAGAAATGAAAGTTCTCAGTATTCATGGTTTCCAGCCAGACCCTTTTTGGTCTGTACTGACTTCTGGTGCCACTTCTGCAAACACCTTCTGGTGCATGGATGTCCTCACATATTCTGAAAAATGGGGGCATACTGTCTGCATGCCCTTTGACTAGGGTGCCATTTGACTCTCTGTTCCACTTTGTAGCTTCATCCAATGCTGACAAATCATTCTATAGAGGAGAGGAATCTCTCTGGTCTGTGCCAGCATGCAGACAGAAGAGGCTTACAACTGGATTATGTTCCAGTCTCCTGCTCAGTGTAGAAAGGTTCCATGAATCTTTGACCAACCATTAATTTGGATTATTAAAAAAAAAAAAGGAACAGTCAAATTCACGAATGATAGAACTATCAGTGACTGATAGGGCCAACACTGAAAGTGAGAAACCTCTGGACTTCCCTTGCTGGGGGCCAGGAATGAGGAGAGTGGATCTTGCATGCATGTCTTACATATATTTGGTCCCTAAGAGAACATGTTGCTGGACAAGATGGGTCACCAGTCCAATTCAGCATATCATTTCTTATGTTCTTCTGAAAATGAAGCAAACAAACAGTGTTAATTTCATCAGCAATAATTACTTGCTTGTTAGCTCCATCTGTAACTACTTCATCATCCCAGCTAGATATCAAATGTGCAACATTATCTGTCACACTGGACCATAAAGAAAAGCAGATGCCATCTTTTCCAAGTGAGGAACAAATTTAGATTGCTTTGAAGTCATAAGAGATGCTCGCAACTGTTGAAGGTGTGGAAAGACACATATGGAGCAGCTCCATCCAAGTATAAATTATTGTAATTGGTCGAAATAAAATATCATGTCCCACGGTAATTGTAGAAATTTGTGAATGCGGTTGTCAGCCAAGCGGTCAAACTCAAGGATTTGACAGTAATGAAAAATGCTTATTTGACCACTTGACCCTGATTTCTTTAATTGGAACTTTGGTCTGAGGAAAGTATATCTGTGTCAAAGCTGGAAAGTTCATTTGTTATGATATGCACATGGAAGGAAAGTATAATAGGAAAGAGCAAAGCAAATATAGGATAAGATGATGGTCTATATGCAGTCAGTTTTAACATAGTGAGAATCTGAGGGGAAGTGCTGGGGCGTTGTATTAGTTAGAACAACCCTGCTATATGTGTCAATGAACATTTTCCCACTTACCTGGCCTGGGGCACTCCACCTGGAACCATTCCTAGAACAGTGGAGCATTCCTAGAACAAAGCTGTCTGCACTGCACCACTCCAAAGCTCATGTGAGCTTCAGAGCCTGCTGCAAGGGCTCCAATGGCCAGGAACAAACATTTCTGGGCTCTGAGGCCCTAGGGGACTCATTTTGGTGGCACAATTTGATGTGCCTCCGAAATGGGTCTCCCTGCTAAACTAGTCCATGGAAGTATGCACCCTTCTGCACACCTCCCTCAATTGGTTTACTTATGAGTAGACCACAGCAGACCTTTTAAAAATGATATACAACTGCCCTGATCTAGGTAAGCATTTTGGGCCATCTAGACTGAGCTATGCTCCATCCAGTGCAAATGGAGCTTGCTAGCAGAAGAGTGGCTTTTCTGCACCACAGAGGCCCAGAAGGGGTCTAGACCCGCATTGTACTGGTTTACCAGTAAGTGTGGAAAGGCCCAAGGACTGCCCTCAGTAGTACTGTGAATGACAGATGCATTTCTTTCAAGTGGGCCCCATGCAGATAAAACTATCGGTATCATAATGATATTTCAGGAACCTGGACTCACACAAGCAGAGAACAAAGGAGCATACAGAGATGTATGCAGAAACAATCATTTGGATACCAAGAGATCAGATGAGTGGGGAACTAAAACACATACTGATAAACTATTGAAAAGAATTGCTCTGGATAGGGAACTGAGGAAGACTTTTAGGGAGATCTTCATCCAGCACTGGACTGAAAATGGTTGTTCTTGATGATGACGATTTCAGGAGTGCAACTGTGGACCCAGCTGCATATTTTGTGCAAATGCTGCATGAGCAATGGCTACATCTCCCCCTTATGGTTTCAGGGCATCTCCGTGGGTTGAGAGGGACACTTGCTACAGTCCCGTCTCCATTTTTTGTGGCCGTGGGTACCTCACGATGACCATGCCTGCCCCTTCTTTGATGAGATCATCAGCAGGGATGCCTCCTTTACAGTGTGGTTTCCCTTCCCATTCTGCAGTGCTTCCTCACTCCAAAATGATTATGAGGAGGGCCCCTTCCTTCCATGCCCGTGATGCTCCACTTAGAAGTGGAGTTGCAGCCATCATGTGGACTTTATGCTGCATACGCTTTGAAAAATATTGGGAAAATTTAGCATTCTGCTGGGGTCACATTGCTGCCAAAGTACTGTTGGAACAGCTCCTAACATGATTCCACTTAAACTTACAATTCAGAAGGGCTTACAGAAAGAACAATTTTTAATAGCAATTCCAGATACGTTTGATCAGATCTGGAAGTTTAGGCTACATTCACACTGTAGAAATGGGACCCTCCTAGAGCAAACTCATTTCTCCATGTCCTTCAGGCCTGCAGTCCACTTGAATGCATGAAACCCACCCTTGGAGTTGACCTATGTATAATCTTCAAAAAACAACGCCAAGGGCATATTTCATCTTTATGTGCACCTGAAGTTATGGTAGTGGTAGGGGTGATTTACTAGAAGGCAGCATGATTTAGGGCAAGACAGAAAATGGCCAGCTTCTGGAACCATTTCCTGTCTAGTCCTAAAGAGTGCTCAGCTGAAATGTTGATAAGAACATAAGAACATAAGAGAAGCCTTGCTGGATCAGGCCACAGCCCATCTAGTCCAGCATCCTGTCGCACACAGTGGCCCACCAAATGCTCATGGGCATCTCAAGCAGAGACAAGGACAAACCTTCTCCTGCTCTCGAGTCCCAGCAGATGGCCCTAGAAGCGCCCCATTTCCTCCCCCCCCCTCAGCCTGAAAGATGCACCTAGGCATTCGTTCTAGTAGCCATTGATACATCTGTCATCCATAAATTTGTCTAACCCTACCTTAAAGCCATCCAGACTGGTAGCTGTCACCACCTCTTCTGGCAGCACATTCCATAGGCCGATGACCCTCTGTGTGAAGAAATACTTCCCCCTGTCAGACCTTATGCTCCTACCCATCAGCTTCATAGAGTGCCCCCTGGTTCTAGTGTTGTGCGATAGAGAAAAGAAATTTTCTCTATCCACCTTTTCTATGCCGTGCATAATTTTATATACTTCAATCAGGTCCCCTCTCAAACGCCGTCTCTCCAGACTGAAGAGGCCTAGACATTGCAGCCTGGTTTCGTAAGGGAGGTGTTCCAGACCCTTAATCATTCTGGTTGCCCTTCTCTGCACCTTCTCTAGTTCCACAATATCCTTTTTGAGGTGTGGTGACCAGAATTGTACACAGTATTCCAAATGTGGCCTCACTATAGATTTATAAAGGGGCAAAATGACACTTGCTGACTTATTTTCTATTCCCTTCCTAATTATTCCCAGCATTGAATTTGCTTTTTTTGCTGCTGCCGCACACTGGGTTGACACCTTCATTGAACTGTCCACCAAAACCCCGAGATCCCTTTCCTGGCGTGTTGCAGAAAGCTCAGACCCCATCAGTTTATAGACGTAATTTGGATTCTTGGCCCCAATGTGCATTACTTTACACTTGTTAAGATTAAAGCACATTTGCCACTTGGTTGCCCACTCACCCAATGCTAAGAGATCCCTCTGGAGCTCTTGGCAATCTCTTTCAGATTTTACTACCCTAAATAATTTAGTATCATCAGCAAACTTTGCTATTTTACTATGTACCCCTTTTTCTAGATCATTGATGAATAAATTAAAAAGCATTGGTCCCAGTACTGAGCCTTGAGGGACCCCACTTTTTACTTCTTTCCACCCTGAGAAATTGCCGTTTACTACTACTCTCTGCTTTCTGCCCTTAAGCCAGTCACAAATCCAGGACAGAACCTGTCCTTTTATTCCATGGCTGGTGAGTTTACTCAGTAGCCTTTGATGTGGGACTTTGTCAAAAGCCTTCTGAAAGTCCAGATAGACAATGTCTACTGGTTCACCTTTATCCACGTGTTTATTGACACTCTCAAAGAATTCCAACAAATTTGTGAGGCATGATTTACCTTTGCAGAAGCCATGCTGGCTTTTGTTCAGCAATGCCTGCTGCTCCATATGCACACTAATTTTGTCTTTAATAATGGTTTCCATCACCTTACACAGAATTGACGTTAAGCTAACTGGTCTGTAGTTGCCTGGATCACCCCTGGATCCTTTTTTGAATATTGGTGTTACATTTGCTACCCTCCAGTCCTCAGGTACGGAGCCTGATGTTAGGGAAAGATTATATATTTTTGCTAGAAGGTCGGCAATTTCGCATTTGAGTTCCTTAAGGACTCTTGGATGAATACCATCTGGTCCCGGTGACTTGTTAACATTTAGTTTATTAAGACATGCCAGGACCTCTTCCTTGGTTATTTCTGTACAGTTTAACTCTTCAGAAAACACAGGCTCAGCTACTGGCATGTGTCTTCTGTCTTCCTCCGTGAATACGGAAGCAAAAAATTCGTTTAGTCTCTCTGCAATCTCCGTGTCTTCTTTAATTACCCCTTTCTCTCCTTTACTATCTAGTGGTCCAACTGCTCTCCTGGTTGGATTCCTACTTCTGATATACTTAAAGAAGTTCTTGTTATTTCTTTTGATGTTTTTAGCAATGTGCTCCTCAAAATCTTTCTTAGCTTTCCTAATGGCCGTCTTGCATTCGTGTTGCCAGTGTCTATGTTCCCTCCTGTTCTCCTCATTTGGACAAGCCTTCCATTTCCTAAATGAACTCTTCTTGTTTTTAATGACTTCATCTACTGCATTTGTGAGCCACATTGGTTTCTTCTTGGACCTAGAAGTCCCCTTTCTTCTTTTAGGAATGCATTCTAGTTGCACTTCCGTTATTGTGTTTTTAAGTAGTCTCCATGCATTTTGAAGTGATTTAACTCTTTTGACTTTCCCTTTCAATTTCCTTTTCACTAATTTCCTCATTTTGGGGAAGTTTCCCTTGTGAAAGTTTAAGGTCTCTGTGTTAGACTTTATTAAGAACTTACTCCCTGTATTTAAGTTGAAGGTTATTGCATTGTGGTCACTGTTCCCAATTGGATCAGCTACAGTGACGTCCTTTACCAGGTCCTGAGCATTACTTAGGATCAAGTCCAGGACTGCATTTCCCCTGGTTGGTTCCATGACCATTTGTTCCATGGAACAGTCATTTAGCAGGTCTAGGAATTTTCTCTCTCTTTCCTGAGTTGAACAGGAGTTCACCCAGTCTATGTGAGGATAATTGAAGTCCCCCATTATAACTACCCTATCTTTATGGGCTACCTCCTTTACCTCCTTCTCCAATTGTTCATCTCCTTCGGACGTATGGTTGGGAGGACGGTAGCATGTCCCTATTGTTAGACTTCCTTTTTGGCTTGGTATTTTTATCCACACTGCTTCTGTGGAAGAGCCAGACTCACTTGGACATTCCAGTTCATAAGATTCTATCTCTTCTTTAATATACAAGGCTACACCACCTCCATGTCGCCCTTCCCTGTCTTTCCTGTACAGTTTGTATCCTGGGATGACTGTATCCCATTGGTTTTCGCTGGTCCACCAGGTTTCAGTTATGCCAATAATATCAATCCTATTTTCCATAACTAAGCTTTCTAGCTCCCCTATTTTGGCTCGAAGGCTCCTGGCGTTTGCATATATACATTTATATTCACTCCTTTTGACCAAATTCTGCCGTCGAGGAACATGTGAAACTAATCCCGCACTTAGCTCAGCATTTTCTGCATGTTTCCAGCCCTCCTCACTTGAGGGTGCGCTCTCCCGAACCGGATGCTGCCCAGCTCCTGTCGGCTTTCCCCCAGGGATCAGTTTAAAAGCTGCTCTGCAACCTTTTTAATGTTAATCGCCAGCAATCTGGTTCCCTCCTGGTTCAAGTGTAACCCGTCCCTCTTGTACAGGTTTGGCTTGTCCCAAAAAGTTCCCCAGTTCCTTACAAATCTAAACCCCTCCTCGCGACACCACTGCCTCATCCATGCATTGAGGCTCCTGAGCTCTGCCTGTCTAGCTGGCCCTGCACGTGGAACAGGTAGCATTTCTGAGAATGCGACCCTAGAGGTCCTGGACTTTAGTCTTCTACCTAACAACCTAAATTTGGCTTCCAGGACGCTCCGTCTTGCCTTCCCAACATCATTGGTACCGACATGTACCATGACGACTGGCTCCTCCCCAGCACTGTCTACTAACCTATCTAGATGTCGCGTGATGTCCGCAACCTTTGCACCAGGCAGGCAAGTCACCATGCGGTCAACACGCCCATCACAAACTTTGGTTCTGTAGCATTGAAGACTCCATTACGGGAAGTGCTGACTATGTAAATAGTATACTTCCTGCTTCCTCCTCCTCATCAGAGGCTTCTGCTGCAGAGATGGCCCTATTTGGCCATCTGGATGTTCCTTTAAAGTGTACTTTAAGCTTTATCATTTCCCTGAAAATTGCCACATGGAGCTACTGTAGAATCCTGACAAATTGTCCACAGTTGTTGTTTTCCTGCTTCAAGGAGTTGCTGTCTGTGTGAGACACTGGCATCTCATTTGGACTAGTGTAGAGCATATGACATGAGGCCGCTATTGAAAGTAGTTTGGAAGTTGGAGTTGATGCAGTATGCAGTAGCAAAGCTTTTAATGGAGACCCAGAGTTTGTGCAGGTTTTTGGTTTAGAGGTCATTTTGGGTGTTCGCTTACAAAAATAACTCCAAAGCATGCTGGCAGTAAGGGAGAGGCTCCTGTAGAGGCCAAAATGAAAATGAGGTGGGTTCCCCTGTCCTTTGAAGGCAAAATCACAGTCCTAGACAAACTCAAAGAAAACAGAGGGTCCAGTGCAGTAGGAGAACTTTTGAGGATTAGAGTGGTGACCATCAGTACCCCTCCCCACATACACAAAAAAACAACCCTCCAATGATGCTATTTGAGCAAGCGTGGTCAGTGGCGCTGCAGCCTTCTTGGCACTCTCATTCTGGGCTGAAGAAAGGCTGTCCTGCCAATGTCTGGTGTTTGTTCCACCATGGGCTTCCACCATGTGATTACAAAGGCAATCTCCTCCCTGTTGAAGAAAAGTTGTTCTGCCCAGCCCTGGTCCATATGCTGCATTAATCTCCAAGACGTATCTCTGCTGGTTCCTCTGTTCCCTGGCTGAAGAAAGATTCTGCTTCCAAGCCCCTGGTTTGGGTTGTGCCTCCAGCTCCAAGTCAATCACTACTGAGTGATATCTCCAAGACTAAGAAAGGGCAGTCTTGATAATCCCTGGTGCTGTTCCTCTGTGTCATACCTCCAAGGTTCCTGTGTCCTTCTCCAAGTTTTCTGTAAAGTTTTTCTGGCACTCTTTTCTCTGGATCCAAACTCAAACATAAGTGGAATCCTTCTTCTCTGTAGTCTAGAGGCTTCCTTGGCAGCTTTGTGGGAAACCTCATTTTGGGTCTTTCTGGGCATCCTGTTGTACCCATATTCTGTGTGTGATGCCATCAAAGGTAGAAGACAGTATTTTCCCCACTGGTTTGGGGGGCAGGTAAACACTTTATTTTATGCCAGAGTATTTGATGTTTTAACATGGGGGGGGGAGTGTTTCTGTACTGCAGTCTGCAAAAGAACTGCCTTGATGTGGGAGACTGACATCAGGGTGTTTCATCACTGTAGTCTAGTTGTAGGAAATTCATGTTTTGCTGTGGTAGGAGACATCAGAGTATTTTGGCAGAGCAGCTTTTGAAAAATCTTTAATGTGGTGAGGAGAGTTTGGCATCAGTGTATTTCACGATTGCAGCCTGTGGGAAATCCATGTTTCAGTAACACAGGAGATGGCAGAGTATTTTACCAATGTAGCCTGTGAAATGCCTGTCCCTTGATGTTGGGAAATCTGGCATCAGTGTATTCAGTCTTGAAGACTGTGAAAACCATTGTCTGAGTGTGTAGGGAGTGCATGACATCAATGGTGTTCAGCATCTAGGGATGTGCACAAATATTCGTAACATTCGAAATTCGTATGAATTTGGCTGAATCCGGGCATTCAAATTCAAATCGAATGTGGCACATTTGAAGATTGACATTCGAATCCAAATCAGATGTTTTTAATACATACTTATGAAGCTTCATATGGGATTTGTATGGGATTCGTATGCTGTTCGTATAGGATTGATCATTTGTATCAAATATGAATCCTACCACATTAGAAGGGAATCTATTCAAACAAATATGAATTTTCTTTTTTTTAAAATGAACTCCTTGGGTTTTCCTCTCTGAGGGCCAGTGGCATGTACCTGAAATAAATAAATTCTTACAGGGCTGTTGCATTGGAATAGAGATGCTTAGGTTGAAACACTAACCCTTCACCTAACTTTTCTCATAAGAGTTGCTGTAAGGATAAAACTCGTGTATACAAATCTAAGCTTCTAGGAGGAAGAATCGGATTAACATGTGATAAATAAAACTAAGGCAAGCTTAGGAATTTGGAGATGGCTCTGAATGAGGAAGACAGCATGTTACTGGCAAACCCCTTGGTAAGGACTGGCGTATCTCAGACGACTCCTTCTAAGCCTGCTTTAAATCTCCTCAAAATGATGACAAACCACCATTCTGTCCATGCATGTCAAAATTCCAGAGAGCTGAGACAGAAAACACAGGAAGGAGTTGGAGAGATTTATTGCAACTGGCTGACACATTTCCAAACATTAAATTGAAATAAGCTAGTTTGCAGTAGACGTACAAATATTTCCAACACAATGATAAATTAGTTTATCAAAATTTCATTTCCCCCCTAAAGCTGGAACCATCCAGGTAACAGAAAGAGGACTAAATAATGTGAGAAAAATAATTGTTATTGTTACTCAAAGGCATCACTGAAATTATCATACCTGGTCTGATAAAACTTCATTTTGCCCAACCACTTTTTCCAAGTCTATATTTTACTTCTGTCAGTGTCTTTTCACAGCAGTATGACCTTGACTCAGTAATTCATCATGAGGCCACTTGGCATCAACCAATCAGAAATTTCATCACTCCTCTTCCTTCTGTTTATATATTTATAACCATAATAGCATTATTCTGGCTATTGCAAAGTTCATGTTTGCTATGTGAATAACAACAGTAGTAATCTGATCCCTCACTTTGCATATCAAATTCACAACTACAAAATATTTCTTACTATACAAGATATTCAAATCTGGATATTACAAACATTGCTTTTATTTTATTTTTGGATAGGACATTGCCTTTAAAAAGTCTTTTAATAGAATTATGAGTTTCAAAACTAAGCAATGTTTGCATGACGCCATTGTGGTGCAGTAAATGTGTTGCAAATATTAATGGTTCACATGTGTCTGTACACTTATGGTGCAGTGTGTATGGCCCCCTTCTGGCCAATTTTCTGCCCCAAACTGTCCTAAAAACACTAGGAGTGTGTCTTCACGGCACCCTTATTTCGGATTCAAAATGTTTTGAATCCTCGCAATCCAGACGGCAGTTTGGCTTAACACGATTTCTGCGTGTTAAATCGCCCCAAAGCGTTGTAAATGTTAATCCTCATTTCAACAGGTCTCACTCCGGTTTGTGCGCTTGAAACATTTTACATTTTTAACTGTGTGGACAGTACCGTTTTCAGGGATGAGATTCCGTGTTCAGGGTTTCCCTCCCCCAATCGCACTATATCCAATGGCTGTCCATATTCTGGGGACGTCATGTTTAGGGTTTCCCTCCCCCAATAGCTTGCTTCCAAAGATAGTGATTTCATTGAAAAAAATCCACCCTCAAACAGCCACTATAAAACTCCAGTCATTAAAGCTACACTGTAGCGCTCTAGGCACTTCACACCTTAATAGCAATGTTGCAGTTTTGCGCAATTCTAGCTCTTTGAAAGTGCTGACATTTAAAAAAGGGAAAGGAAAGGAAAGCCCTGGAGGCTGTGGCTGTTTGAGTTGCTGCTGCTGCTGCTGCTGTGTGCCCTGGGAAATGCGTGAGGTGAAAGAAAAGCCCCTCGGTCCCCTCCAGCTCAGCCTCTCGGCGCGAGGGAAGCGGTGGTGAGAAAGAGGCATCCAGAGGCACAGGGAAGGGAGAGTGGGAGCAGGCAGGCTTTCATGACAGCTATAAAATCAGACACTTTTGATATGTCCCCCCCCCATTTCTCTTGTTAAATCTCCCTTCCGATAAATCTGGTTCATTTTTCACCTCCTTCGCCACCCCTTTCAACCAGCCTCATCGGCCGGTCTGATCTCTGTTACTTTGAACTATGTGAGAGGGGCTGATCCTGGGAGGGAGGGAGGGAGGGAACGCCAATTAGAGAGGGGGGCTGGGCACCATCACTGGCAATGGGTGAGGAGGACAGGAGTGTCGTGCGGACTCCGACGACTGAATCCGAGATAAGGTTGCAATCGGAATGCCGTTGGGATGCTGCCAAACCAGATCAAGTTGAAAGCTGTGGAGACAATTTTAACCCGGTTCAATTATTTCGGTTTTGGGAAATCAATATAAGGCATCCCATGGGGATGCAGCCTAGGATTATGTTTGTTTCTAATGCTAGACAGAACTTCTGCTGTGTGGAAGGAAGGAAAGAAAGTTTGTTTAAAACACCCTGCAAACAACAACAGAAAACAATTACTTTCTATAGAACTTTATTATCTCTCCAGATCTTGTGTAATTTTACAATCAATAGGGTACTTTCCAGGCCAAAATAAAGTGGACTTTATTAACTTAAAAGTCTTTGGCTACATCCACATCTCTCCTCCTCCTCCTCCTCCTCCTCCTCCTCTTCTTCTTCTTGAGGCCCTCATGTATCTGGGAGGCAGGCAAAGTCTTCAACCCTCATTCAGTCTTTGAGCCACTTCAGCCTCCAAAAGGTGACCTAAAGTTAAGTTTCTTATCCTCTAACATTGCAGTATCAGTAGAGAGACTTCACTCTTGGCCACCATTTGGATGAGCCCAAATGGAGTTGACTCAGTGGCTGAAAACAGAATCGGTGCCAAGGACCAAAACTATGTAGTCAACATGATTCTTGGGAGGCCATGGACTGTGCAGAAGTTGCCAACAACTCTTTTCTGATGGGCCGGCCTCAGTGCACTTTATTGGAGCCATTTCTTCAGCTTTGAAGCAGATTATCCACTTTATGGAATAGGGTTAATGATTGAATTATGTGTATATATGCTTTTGTTTTATGATATTTGTATTATCTGATCTGTATGGTTTTTAAAATTAAAATTATTTTATTTAAAAAATATATTTGTAAGTACAAAAATGATTTTTAAAAATCTTGCCAACCCTAGAGTGAATACATTTATGGGCTTCTTAAAATATAAAAGACAAAAAAACACACACAATGACTTTACAAATGACAGCAGACTGTGAATGCTGGAGAATAATGCAAGCCAAATGCCAGAAATAAATGAAACACACAAAAGATATGATGCAAAATTAGTTTATCTTTTGCGATTTAATTGCAAGCTTAACAATCTAATTGTTCTTTCTGATCATTCCACTCACAGTTCTAAAGTATTTAAAAATACAAAGAAGTGCAGTACAGACCACTGTATGAATACTCAGAAATGATACCCATTGAATTCAGGTGCATTTAGGACATCTTGGAGATGCCAGCCAAGATTGCTGTGAAGTTTGGTGTGGGACAACCCACCACTACATTCTATGCCTTGCATATGAAATGGTACCGCTTAAATCGGTGATGGCCAACCTATGACACGCGTGTCACAGGTGACACACCAAGCCCTTTTGGGTGACACACATGGTCACCCTGGCACCTGGATGTGTAGTGCTTGGTTGTTCTTGAAGTGTACGAAATACCAACTTTCAATTGAAGATTTAGCAACAGAAGTCACTAATGTAAAGAATTACTTGTTTTTGCTTTTAATAAAATACATATATCAAAAATATAACTTTTTTACTAGAGCTACAAATATCACAGAATTACGGATAATTCTAGATGTGACACAGCACCCAAGTTAAGCTAGGTTTTCTTGCGAATTTTGACACACCGAGCTCAAAAGGTTCGCCATCACTGGCTTAAATGAACAGTCTTTTTTGGAGATGTATGCATGGTGACTTTATCCCATCATTTGAGTCTCTGAAAAAAACAGACTTCATTGTAACCTGGGATCTCAAATCACCCAGCCATGAGAGATCTCACATTTTTCAGAGATTGCTCAGCTACATGCTGGACCAAAAGCAACAGGAACCAAAAAGATGTTTTCAGCGTTCTTCATCAAGCTGCCTCTCTTATCCTTTTGAACAAATAGAAGCATTGGTATGTGATGGAACTGCTGATCTGATATTCTTCTGGTGCATGTGCATTCCAAGATAAATTCAGAAAACTCCGTCAGTATCCAGTTGGTGAGGAATTCAACAGCAAATTAGTTATGCTCCACAAGAAAAGTAAAAGTGGCAATGTGTCCATAACAATTGTGTTAATATCATAAAATGTTGGTACAGTAACTGTCATGAAACTTAAGAATAACTGTGATGCTTGGCTCAAACCACAACCTCTGCTTTGATAGGAAAGCTAAGAGTAACCATAGTAGCTCCTTTTTTTAAAATTTGTTTTGATTATTATTCTTTGCTTTTGTTTGTTTTTACAGGCAAAATTATAGAAACTCACAAGGAATAAAACTGGCATTTATCTGTAGTCTATTTATAACACGCAAAATGGAATTTTTGCAGACAGTCCAATACCTTGAAGAAAAGGCTGTAAAGATGTGTTTTTTTGGCACTGACAATCCAGGAAGATCAGCTTCTCATGTAACACAAAATACATAACTGAATTTATTGCAACATTTTTGAACATTTTTCTTCTATGCTCCTCAGCTAAAGAATTGTTCTGCCATTTGCTTCTCCATGGTCTATGCAGATTGCTTCAATCAGTGCACCCATTCTTGCTATTTACAATTGAATCACACAACCTAGAGCAGTGATCAAAAACAGCTCAGAGATTTCCTTGGTGTTTTTCATAAAATCCTAACAAATTACTGTGTGCATATTTGTGGGGGGTAGAAAGAAGAATGACAATGTCTAAAAGTAGCTATGTATTCTATTACGTCTGTTAAATTAATGACTTGAGGTATTTTTGTTTTGTTCTTGTCTAAAAGGTTGAGAATGACTTAAGTAGTTTACTTAAGGGCAATATTCCCCCTCCAGTGTTGGCTAACTCTAGCTGTCATTGGTCACTTGCCATGTTTATTAAGTCTAATAGGAATTGGAACTATGGATGTGTCAAACTCCAGTTCGATGAATACAAGCAAACCTAAAGAGGATGTGGAATTGAAGAAATTCAGTCCCACACCTCTGCAACTATCAGAGAAAGGGAGGAGGGAGCAGGTGAGTAGAAGGTGCATGCAGGAGCCTGTTAGTGGTGAAACAATGTTCATTATCTCTCTTGGTGGCCTTTTCCACCTTGTGGGATCTCATTCCCAGTTGGTCTTTTGACTGGGATAGAATGGTGTCACATGGCAAATGTGATGATAACATTACAACGCTCACAGTGATCTTGCTCTTCTTGCTCTTTTCCTAGGCTCTGACAAGTCCAGATGCGGCAGAATGGAAAGGGCAACAAGAGGGCAAGTGAGTGTTGCTTCAGTTATATACATGTCCCCATGTACGCCTTCCCTTTATCTGTTACCACCACCCTTTCTCTGAGGGTTGCAGAGGTGTGAGATCAAATTCCTTCAAGTCCATACCCTCCAAGACAACAGAGACACTGGCAGAATGCATGCAGTGCTTTAATGGCACCACTGAAATCCTCAAAGAGCATAGGGATTGCACAACTCTGTACCTATCAAGGACCTATCCTTCCATAAGTGCAGTCAACAACACTCTCATAGCACTTTCCCCCACTCTCACCCCATCAGTGGGTCAGCAAAGGCAAAGACCTACCTTTAAAAGGCTCTTTTCAGACCAAACAACAGGCCCAATTCAGGCCCAGCCTTCAAGTAATCCAAATCAGTGAGTTTACGCATAATCTAGATCAGTGGATCCCACAGATCTGGATCAAAAAAACATAGGTGCAGAAAAGGCTCATGTGGCACTATGTCATGTGCAAACTCATAGATCCAGAACTACTGAGCTCTTTAGGGAAAAAAATGCACCGTCAATATAGCTGTCCCAACTTGAAAATCCTGTGTTTCCATTAGATGTCTTTGTAGTTGTTAGGTTCATTGATCAGCGACATAGCCAGTGGTGGATACAGCAGGGAAAAAGACTGATGTTCAGGTCTAAAGAACTGTTAAATACATTTGCTATTACTCACAGCAAAAAACCTTAAAAATATTTATGTACTTGAGTGTTATGTTTTTATTGCTATCCATCCCATGGTGGGTACACTGCACAGACACAAATATTTTTTCCCCTTGTATTTCAAGTGAGGTGCAGTTCATGTTAACAAGTTGTTTATCACCATTCCCCTGCATGAAATATGATCATAACTATTCTTTGTGAGGTTTTTTTTTGTCCTCAGTACACCTACTATCTATGATGGTTTTGATAAAATTAAGCCATTCTTCAACACATATTCTAAAAAAAAAATCAAGTAGAAATACATTGCAATCTTATTTGTAGTTTAATTTTAAAATCTCATGAATTGACTTTGTAAAAAAAAGGAAAAGGAAAAGGTGTATCTAAACTAAAATAACAACCTTAAAGAGAGCTGTACTGAAGTAAAAGAGAGAGGGGGCTTCTGAAGGAATTATTTAAATGCCATGCTTTGGTCAATTTCATCTGGGAGTTGCATGGGCCACAGATCTGATCTGCCAGGTTGGTGGAGTAAGTCTTCCTGAACTACATTTTAATCTATAGCAGATCACCTCAGGCTGCGGAGACCAAAGCGAGATGTCCAGTTACAGCATCAAACCTCTTCAATTGCAGCTTTTGGAGATACTTAATGGACTACAGTTGCTTTGGAAAAGCCCTCCCTGTAAGGAATCTGGTGGAAAGCCCCAAATATTGAAAAGAGGCAGGGAGAAATATAAGGGAGAAGGTGGACCTTAACATGCCCAATTGCCAAGAGCCATAAAGAGTAAAACCAAAACTATGAACAGTGGAAAAACAAACTAGTAATCATAGCAAAACAAACAGATAGGTATAATGTGTTCTTAATTCTTAATCCTATTAATAGCTTGCCAAAGGCATTGTGTACCAACTGAAATTTCTAATAACTTTTCAAGGACAATGCCACGAAGAGGGTGTTCCAATTGTCTTTGATTGTACAGTGATGATGGGGATCCCCCCTCCAAAGCTGACATAAATGTGGTTTCATCTACACAAGATTCTTTCGCCAATCTCTGCTTTACCAGGGGATGGGGCAGACAATGGTGTGGGTGTGATGCTTCCCTCATGGCATCTGGAAGAGACCACACTAAGACATGCATGCATGCTACCATACTGGGGCCAAGATGGCTTACTGTATTACTAGCGTGGCCACCAGGAAGTAATTGCTGGTATGTAAGCACAGTTACTGACAAGTCTTGCCCAGACTCACAGTGAGTTGAGGAATGGTGCTTTGTGAACACTGGAGAGCAAGGTGGTCAGTTGCCAACCTGTCTTCTCATTCCTTTCAGAAATGACTGCCTGTTTCATACCCTGCGAATGTGATTCCAGCCTTTGACTATGGCATAGGGTTGTTTATGGACTGAATGCATTATGTTAGTCTTTGAGACAGAGATGTGATGAGCCAGACTTAGAATTTGTGTCTCACCTCAAAGTTGAATTAAACATTTCCAGGCTCAGTAAACTGGCTTGAAAGGGCCTTGTAAAAGGCTGTTTGGGGCATCTTTATGGACATATAGGGCCTTTTCGCACACGCCGCCAAAAACGGATCTAAAAGATCTGTTTTCTGGCGAAACGTTTTTAAAGGGGAATCCGTTCCAAACAGGAATGGTTTCCCGGAGACCCCGTGCGTACGCACATGCGCAGGGCAGCAGCGGCAGGGCCGGATTTGGAAACGGTTTGGGGTGGGTGCTGTGCAAGTGCACCAGCACCCATCCCAAACCGGCCCTGCTGGCGCCTGCCTAGCTGTGCAGAAAGGCCCATAAAGTCCATAGAAAAACTTGGCTTAAAAGCAGTTTAGAAACAATAGTATATGACACTCATGTTTTCATCCCATCTACAATTGATCTTTTCTAGCCTAAGTATTCAGAGGAGGTGTGAATTATGCCACTTGTGAACTGTATTTGAGCTATCTGTAAGTCTCCTCAAAGAAGTAGAAGAGCTGGCTTTTCTACCCCACTTTTCTCACCCATTTAAGAGGACACAAAGCAGCTGATGAAGTTTTTCTATTCTTCTCCCCACAACAGAACATCCTGTGAGGTAGGTGGGGCTGTGGGAGCTCAGAAGAGAGCTGTGACTAGCCCATGATCACCCAGCTAGCTTCATGGGGGAGGGCGGAATCAAACACGGTATTTCCGGATAAGAGTCCGGCTTCCTAATCACTAGACCAAACTGGTGCTTTCTTTACTACGTGTGGACACAGTATAATTTTGTGATTTGCTGAAAACCTTGAAATTATGTCCAAAGGAAGCAGGTTCTGTGAAAAGTTATAGATGTACTGAGTGCAATGCAGTGTGGACACACGTGCTGATTGTGCCAAAAAGCATTAAGAAATGCAGAAGACCTGGACCGTTTGCACAACATTTGCACAAACTGCCCTGAGACTGAACTAAACCATTTGACCTGCTTTTTATGAATGATTCCACAGAAAGGAATTTGATTCAAGTCAGCCCTGGTCATGTGAAAAGGAAGAACTAGCAGGGATGTGCACAATGTGTGTGTATGTGTTTGAATTGAATTGAATTGAATGCAAGGAAATTTGCATTCATTTGAACAGAGTCCCTTCAAAGGTGGTAGGATTCAAGTTTGATTTGAATGTTATTTGAACCCGATTTGAATCCTTACCACCAGTTGCACCTACAGATCCCCTATGAATCCCTGCTCTGAACATGTCAAATCTGTTCTGAATCCACTTTGAATCTTCTCTGGATCTGCTGCAGAGCAGACGCTTTCCTGCCTCCTCAGGTTCACAAATATAACGAAGCTTCAAATGAATGTATAGAAGCATTCAATTCGCATTCGAATGTCAATCTTTGAATGTAGCTAACATTCTATTTGAATTCAAATATCCAAATTTGGATGAATTTGATCGAATGTTGAATGTGATGAATATCTGTGCACATCCCTAATAATTGGTCAGTTATATTTAAGAAGGGCTGTAGTTCAGAGGAAAGACACATGCTTCTGATCAAAATACTCCGTATCCCATCAGTGGCTGTGAGAGACTGTTGCACACTGTTAGTCAGTATCAACAGTGACTTTAGGATAGGTATTTATACTTCCTGAACTGATAATACAGGTTAGATTAGCTTTCTTTCTGATTTACATCTATAGAAGAAGTCAAACTGAGCTGCCCATTAAGCCACTTGAACAATTCTTGGTGCTCGGGAAACTGAGATCATTTTTGATGAGGTCACCTTAACAATATAATGCTATCTGAGAAGCATCTTGAGAAGTCCACACCTTCAGTCTCCCCACCTGGCCTCAGTCCATTGAAAGGGTACTTTTTTGTCTCCACTCTAGCCATTTTCCTCCTCCTCTTCCCTCTCTGATTGGGGATAGTTCTTTTAATCACATTTTGGCTTCTCAGGTGAAGGCACACCCACCTCTTTCTGACAACTCCCATTCCCAACCTCTGGCAATCAACTTGCATTTCTTCAAAGCAACCAGTCTTGTTTAGTCCCAACTTTCTATTAATTCTTATAAAGGCATCAGTGCACAGTTCTGTAGACTTGCCTCTTCTACCACTGGGCGTGGGGGAGACTTTCCTGCCTGAAGTATTGATTTAGGCTTGTTCCACAACATGTGTCAATGGAGGAGCAGCCTTGCCTCTGTCTCTCCTGGTGGAAAATTGGTCTCACTAGCACTAGCTATACCTGCCTGACTTCCATTTCTTATTTTCCTGTTTATGGATCAGGTAAGGTAAGTGCAGAAAGACCCTTTGTAAGAAGAAAAAGATTAAAAAGTGGTGGCATTGCAAGAATATGGGAAAAGCTGACATCTTTCCTTTGCAGTGTATCCCATCAGTTTAGATGATTTCACTGTTAGAGCAGAAAGATAAGAAGCAGTAACATTCTAAGAATCTATACAATTTTCATCTGCAAGCATGCAACAAATGGTTTTTTTCTTTTCTTTTTTTATTGAAATTATAAAGAACATAACAATCCACAACCAACAAATAACATGACAGCCAACAAATAATAAGAAAATCAACCATTAACTACATTGCCTGAAGACATTTAAAGAACAACAATTTCTGTTGTTTCTCCTGTATCCAAGAATTAAATCATTAAATCCGGGAACAAAGATAGTAATTTATATTATATAACTGAAAGGGAAAAAGAAGCAGAGGGACGTAAAGTGGGATTGACCTGAGCCTGAACCATAAAAGGTGCCCATTTTTTTAATAAATTGAGCTTGCTGTTCCAAGGCCTGCATTTTGTATTGCTGAGCCGTAATTAGCTCATTGACAATGAGGGACCAAAGACGAGTGATCCATTTCTCCTTCGACAGAAGATCGGGGTTCTTCCATTGGAGTGCTATTTCAGCCTTAGCGGCTGTTATCATAGACCTAATCAAATCCCTTAATTTTCAAAAAATAAAGTTGTATAGAATCAGAGAAGATATAACAGAGTTCTTATAATATCCATAAGTAATTTAAATGTCCATGTGGCTTTATTTACTCTTCAAAACAAACACATATTTCTTTCCCAGTTGCTTTTTGCACCTTACACTAGAATTTGTATTTTCTGTATTTTCTGCTTCATAAACTCTACCGTAGAAAGCTTGCTGTTTCTACAGTATATTGCATTAAAGCACAATTTAAGCCTAAACATGGGGCAGCTCTGCACTGGCTGGTATACCAGATCAACAAGTGTGCCAGGATTGTCTATTCTGCACACTGGTGTGGTCTTAGGGAGGCACTGCCCTGGCACCCCCATCTCACACCCCTTGAGGTGCCTGTCCACCCAGCCAGGGGGTAGTGACTTTTAAATCCTTTTAATTGTGTTGGTAGTGTGGAATAATGTCCAGGAATAAATCTTTAAAACATCTCCCTAACCAAGAGTCACGCCTCCCATTTCCTTCTCTCTTCTTCAGGCTTGATATTAATTTTGTCTTCCTTTGTGAGCTGAAGAGGAGTGTGTCAGGTCAGCACTCTGCTTAAGGTTTTAAAGATACAGTCTCATTAGCCTCTGCTGGCTTTCTCAACTAAGCCTAAGGACTCCAGTCCTTAATGGATTGTTGCCTGTAGTCTAGAGTACGTATAACCATTTAACTCTCTTTACTGCTAACCCACATAGAATCAATATAGTCTCAGGACCCTGTGACCTGCTTCCCTCAGGACAGCCTAGAGCCCGTTTCTCCACTGTAAACCTCGTTCCTAGTCAGTTAACCCCAGGCAGAGAAGCCCAATGGTTATCCACCCCCACTTTTTATATCTGCTGGCACTGCTGCCTTCAATCTGATTGGCTTACTCCTCTTTCTGGATTCTATCCCCCCTCCCTGCTGGAGAGCTAGGACAAACCTCTCCCTTATCTACTTACCATTCAATTTTAAAACGGTTTGGTTCCACATTTGCCTGTGTAGACAATACGTTTTCACCACACTTCTAAGGTGCTTCTAGGGCGCTTCTAAGGCCATCTGCTGGGACTCGAGAGCAGCAGCAGGTTTGTCCTTGTCTCTGCTTGAGATGCCCATGAGCATTTGGTGGCCCACTGTGTGCGAAAGGATGCTGGACTAGATGGGCTGTGGCCTGATCCAGCAAGGCTTCTCTTATGTTCTTATGTACACTTTAACTTTACCTATAAAATTTAACTTTTTGGAGTTAGGACATGTATGTGGGCTCCACACCCCTCCTGCCCTTAGACCACACCAGCATGCAGAAGGGAGGCTCCCTAAACCTCTTGCTGGTCTGGTGTACTGGCGCTTGGTATCTGATGAGTTTGTATCAGCAAAGAGATAATACAGAGACTCCGACAGGCAGGAGGAAGGATCCATGCCTGGGTGGTAAAATTCTCTCATCTACTTACTGTGTTAATTTAGGGACTGAAAATGTTAAAACAAAGAACAGTGAGGGTGGGTTGACCTGAAGCATATTTAATGGACTTATATTTTGGAATCTCCAAGACAAATTTGCATATCACTATTCCCTCTTATGGAAATAAGCCATACTTTGGATCATTGTACTGCTAAAGACTGAGGAGTCTCAATCTTCTATGGCGTTTATGGCTGAAGCGTTCATGATAAGTGCACAGAGGCAAATTTGCACAGTTTCTTTGTAGTAGATTACTACTGGTTTTGGCCAGTCAGGGTGACTGCCTTAAACCAACTGGAGTCCTTTTGTTGTGCAACCCCCAGTTTGGTCTCTGCTCAAGAGATGCCCATTGAGAAGATGCCTTCTGTTTCTTGTAGCTTCCAAGCATTAAAAGGTCCTATCTTCACTCTCTTTCCTTCTTGTTCTATCACGGAGTCAAGATTATAGAGGGAGGTATCAAGCATGTGAAGTCCATCAAAGAAGCAGCTAGCATGCCTTCAGAAACATGAAAGCCAGGGAACAATAGATTAAAACAGAATGCGCATTAAAAGACGTTAAAAATTCAGTACATATAAAATATACAACATGTTTAAAATGATAGTGTTTGTACTGGGGGAGGGAACATTAACAACTTAGCCAAAGGCCAGGGCAAAGAGGTGTGTCTTTACTGCCCTCCTAAATATATATAAGGAAGGCGCCTGACGCACCTCAAGGGGGAGGCTATTCCACAATCTGGGGGCCATCACAGAAAAGGCTCTCTCCCGGGTGCCCACCAACCTCACTGTTGAAGGTGGTGGGACAACCAGGAGGGCCTCGCCACTTGATCTTAAGGCATGGGCAGGTCGATACGGGAGAAGGCGTTCCTTTAGATATTTGGGGCCCAAGTCATTTAGGGCTTTATAAGTCAGAGTCAAAACCTTGAATTGGGCTCGGTAGTGAATTGGCAGCCAGTGCAATTCTTTTAAAACCGGCGTGATGTGCATCCGGCTAGATGTTCCGGTCAGCACTCTCGCGGCTGCGTTTTGCACTAGCTGCAACTTCTGAACTGTCTTCAAGGGCAGCCCCATGTAGAGCGCATTACAGTAGTCCAATCTAGAGGTTACCAGAGCATGGATAACTGTGGTCAAATCGTCTCTATCCAGAAGTGGCTTCAGTTGACGAACTAGCCGTAGTTGGGAGTAGGCACTCCTGGCCACGGCCTCCACCTGAGCTTCAAGTGTTAGCGCAGAGTCCAGGAGTACCCCCAAGTTACGCACC
Organism: Aspidoscelis tigris stejnegeri; assembly: GCA_023333525.1. NCBI lineage: Eukaryota > Metazoa > Chordata > Lepidosauria > Squamata > Teiidae > Aspidoscelis > Aspidoscelis tigris. Next base: position 63,682,209 of record JALMGA010000002.1, on the reverse strand, counting down.
TGTCCCTTCCAGGGCATTGCAGCCCCATCAAGGACAGGGTATCTCCCAACTACCCGGACCCGAGACCCTGTGACACACAGCACCTCTGTCTTGTCTGGATTCAGTTTCAATTTATTCACCCTCATCCAGCCCATTACTGCCTCCAGACACCTGTCAAGCACTTCAACCGCCTCTCCTGATTCAGATGGTACAGAGAGATAGAGCTGGGTATCATCTGCCTACTGATGACACTTCACTCCAAATCTCCGGATGACCTCTCCCAACGGCTTCATATAGATGTTAAATAGCATGGGAGATAAGATTGACCCCTGAGGAACCCCACAAGTGAGTTCCCAGGGTGTCGAAACAGTATCCCCCACAGTCACTACCTGAGATCTATTCTGGAGATAGGAGCGGAACCAATGCCAAGCATTGCCTTCCACTCCCAAGCTCCGAAGTCTCTCCAAAAGGATACCATGGTCAATGGTATCAAAAGCTGCTGAGAGGTCCAGGAGAACCAACAGGGTAGCGTTCCCCCTGTCTCTCTCCCGGATAAGGTCATCAACCAGGGCGACCAAGTCGGTTTCCGTGCCATAACCGGGCACGGAAAGTTGAAAGTGGACGAGGAGGAGGAGGAGGAAGTCTGAGCCATGGGGCAAGAAAGAAGGAGTGGGAGGATGCTACCACCCCACACTAAAGGCAGAAGATATAAAAGGACAGGGAAACCTCATAACAAATCCTACCTTTGCCCATGCCTTTAATATCCTGCCTGGAAATGCACTGCCCATGCAGTGCAGAAGGTGCAGAATTGCTCATCTGCAGAGATCTTGTGTTTAATCAAAGGGCCTTTTTGCACTTGGAAGATGGGGAGGCCAGGGATGCTCCAGCATGAAGCACACACACCCTATGGAGCCACTTCAGTTCCAGAGCAGCTCCAAGCATGCATGGCCATTTCCATCTTTGTTAGCTATGGAGCTGCTCCACAGCCTTACTAGCAGCTCCTATGGTGCTACTAGTAAAGCCCCATGTGCAACGTTTGCAATACTTCTGCGTGAAGGCTGCATTGGCTGCACATTAGTATGCTGTGTAGTATGCCATAACAATGGCCTGGTGCATATGGCTGTTGTAGATAGGTCTGGGTGATGTTTGGAATGGCCCAGCACTTGCAATGCAGACGCTGGTCACTATCCCTGATCTTAACTGCTGTAGGATAGTATCCCATGGCTGTTAAGTGTGAAAAAGCCTAAACAAACAAAAAAGATGGAGATGTGGGGTGAGGGTGAAGGTGCAGGAGGATGTCACCCTCCCACTAAATGCAGAAGAGAGAAAAAGATGGGGTGAACTTGCAACAAATGCTACCTTTGCCCTTGCCCCTGATAGAAATATCCTGGCTGGAAATGCTGCCCCCTCCTATATCTGAAGGCGCATAATTTCACATAAAAGCTGGAGATGCAGGACGAGGAGGGCGGCAGGAGTGGAGGACGGTCCTATCATCCACTGCTCTGGCATTGGGTGGAGATTGAAAGGAAGACCTCCCTTTGCCTGTGCACAGAAGTCTGGATACCGCCTCCACTAATCCTCTGAGAGATTCACACATCTTGGAAATGTAGCTGAACTATGGAACTGAAATGGTCTGATGGGAGAGATAATCTGATTACTAGATGTAGGTTGAATTTTGAGGGAATGGCTCAAGTAAAACCTGGAAGGCCATTTGGAGGCATCAACCCTGAGCGTGAATGACTTCCTCAAGCCCTGTTTGAAATCTTTGGTGTGACCATAGCTTAAGTGCTTAGTTGTGCTCTGTGTGAAAAGCACATTTGATTATGCCTTCTGTCCCTCTATGGGGGGATGGTGGTCTTACTGGCATGGGATTGTGGGGCCCTTATGCACTTGGTTTCTGGTCTGCTGGATGGGAAAAGTGTGTTAATGACTAACATGTACTAGCGTTTATACTTGGGAATGCTAGTACATGTTAGACTAACCCCCATACACCCAGAGACTTACTGGTATCTGGGTATGTTTCCAATTGCTGTCAGGGTGCCTCCATCTTGATCACAGAATCTGGTGTGAAGGTGTGTGTTTCATCACTGTCACCATGGTGTTGATGATGCTTTGCACACAGGCAGTCACATTTGGGATCATCTGAGGTGCCGGCATGCTTTTGTGGTACCTCAGATGACCCCTCGCACCGGAAATGGTGCAATGCTCACTGAATGGATGCTTCAGATATGTTTTTAGGAAATGTTGAGTCTGCCTGTGGTACACAATTTTGTGCACCACTACTAGTTTACAATAGGTAGGGCAGGCAGGAGGCATTTCTAGGCTGTAAATGCCTCATCCAAGTGCAGACACATCTGCCCAGATGTTAATCTATTGTAAATTACAGGGCCAAGTACGAAAGCACCTCTTTATTCTCCATACCCTTAGGGTTGGTTAACAGAACCATAAACGTGCCATGTGGATTTTGCTGAAGAAGTTCACAAAGATCATAGTTTTCCCCTTGACTGCTGAAAACTGTTCTTTCTCCTCTTTGCCTTGCATCCCAAGCAATACCGCTGTCATTCCATTCTTCTTCTACCTCCATTGCTTTCTCTCTTAGGCCGCATCTTCACGGCATGCGTTATTTCAGTTTAAAGAATTTGAAATAAAAGAAATGGAACAAAGCTGTCCACACGACTTGCAAGTTGATCCGGTTCCGAGAGCATTCTGACTGCAGCCTTAACGCGGAATCAATCCTGGGAGTCCAGACGGCAGCCCTGTCCTCCCTTGTGATTGGTGTTCCATCCCAGGATCCCAACCTCCCTTCCCTTGCGTCATCCATGCTCCGCCGGGGATTCCCTGTCCGATCCGGCCCGTTCTCTCCCCTCCCCCTTCCTAGCAGCAGCAGCAGCAACCATCCATCCATCCTGGCGCTCCTTGTTGCCCCCCGCCGCCGCCCGGAGCGCGCTCGCAGCGCCCGCCACTCCATCCATCCATCCATCCATCCATCCATCCATCCATCCATCCATCCATCCATCCATCCATCCATCCATCCATCCATCCAGGCGCTGCGGCGCTGGCGGCTTCACCCTGAGGCTCCGCCGCCGCTTCCCCCCGCTTTGCCGCCACTTTGCCCCACAGAGCCGCGGCCGCCGCTGGCTGCAAGAGGAGGAGAGCCAAGGGGTGGACAAGAGGGCGGGCGGGCTCAGCGTGCCCACCGCCAGGAGGGCGAAGGGGGCTCCTCGCTGTCTCCGAGAACGGGGAGAGTGGGCTGGGAAAGTTCCCCGGGGACTCCCCTTTCCTTTCCTTTTGAAAGTTCAGAACTGCGCAAAAGTGAAACTTCTACTTGCTACAGTGTATCTTTGGAGGTAGTGGGTGGATTCTTTCAATGAAATCATTTGAAAGCAAGCTATTGGGGAAGGGAATCCTAAACATGACGTGCCTACAATACGGAGAGCCCATTGGTTACAGATCTCTGCTGAGCTCTCACAGCCCCACCCACCTCACAGGGTGTCTGTTGTGGGGAGAAAAACAGAAAGTTTGTCAGCCGCTTTGAGTCCCCTTAAATGGGGGTGAGAAGTGGGGCAGAAAAGCCAACTCTTCTTCTTCCTCCATGAAACCAGATGGGTGACCTTGGGCTAGTGACAGCTCCCTTCTGAGCTCTCACTGGGTGTTCTGTTGTGGGGAGAAGAACAGAAGGTTTGTCAGCTGCTTTGAGTCCCCTTCAATAAGTGAGAAAAGCAGGGTAGAAAAGCCAACTCTTCTTCCTCCATGAAACCAGATGGGTAACCTTGGGCTAGTCACAGCTCCCTTCTGAGCTCTCACAGCCACCCCCCCCCACCTCACAGGGACCGAAGCTGGATTAAAACCTTGGCTTGAGGTCACACCTAAGGTTTAATCCAGCTTCACTCCACCTTCAGAGTGAGAGAACACATCAGCAAAGTGACCAGTAGTTTTCTTTCCACATTATCTAGTCTAAAGGTGGATTTTCTGAGTTATTAACCCTGAAAGAAAACCAGCTTGTCAGTTTGCTGGTGTATTCTCTCACTCTGAAAGTGAACTGAAACTGGATTAAACCTTAGGTGTGACCACAGGCAGAGGCAAAGTAGCCTCTGAAGGGGGCTCAAAGCGGTTGACAAACCTTCTGTTCTCACCCTTCAGGGGACTCAAAGCGGCTGACAAGCCTTCTCACCCTTAAGGGGGCTCAAAGCGACTGACAAACCGGTTCTCACCCTTAAGGGGGCTCAAAGCAGCTGACAAACCTCCCATTCTTCTCCTCACAACAGAACACCCCTTCAGAGAAGGGGCTCCACTGCCGATGCCGCCCGCCACTCCTCCCTCTCACTGCCCTCCTCCCCCCCCTTTGCCTTTGCTGCTGCTCCTGTGCATGATTGATCGGCCTCCTCCAACTGAAGGAAGATGCTCCGCTGCCGCCATCGCAGGAGCAGGAGCAGGCGGGATTGATTCAGCGTGGGGCTTATCCAGCACTACGAGGGGTGAATGGCAGGCACCCCCTGCCCGCAGCAGGATGGGGGGTGTCGTTTCATTTCCCTAGCAGCAGTAGGAGACGGAGGCGGTGGTGGAGAAAGGAGCAGCCGTTTCGCCGGTGCTGACATCGGGCTCCTGTAGAGCGGCGGCTGAGGCAAGGCACCGGCCGCACATCCCCTACCGAGGCGGGGTGGCGGTCTGGTGGGGAAGGAGGAGAGAGGTGTCAGATGGATGGTGGGCGGGGGTGCCTGCCGTTCACCCCTCGTACTGCTGGATAAGCCCCACAGCTTTTAAAATACAGGCTCCAGGGCTTTCCTTTCCCTGTTTTAAAGTTCAGAACCTTCAAAGAGCTGAAATTGCGCAAAACTGCAACATTGTTTTTAAGGTGTGAAGTGCCTACATTGATACAGTGTAACTTTAAGGACTGGAGCTTTATAGTGGGTGTTTGAGGGTGGATTTTTTCAATGAAGGAAACCCTAAACATGACGTGCTTCTAATACGTACAGCCATTGGTTACAGTGCGTTTGGGGGCGGGACAGCCTTAACACGGAATCTCGTCCCAGAACGATACTGTCCACACAGTAAAAAATTAAACACGTGTCAAGGGCATGTTCCGGAGTGAGACCTGTTGAGATCAGGATTTATTTCAAATCGGGATAACGTCGTTTAACACGGAAATACCGTATTAAGCCGAAGTGCCGTCTAAACTGCCTGAACTCAAAACATTTTGAATTCGAGATAACGACGTCGTGGGGATGCGGCCCTATATTTTTTCAGGCAGAAAAAATGGCTGACTCGAGGTAGCCTGTGTCTTTCCCTCAAACACAACAATAACATTTTTTTTGCTTGTTTGTTTTCCTTCTTGCTCCTTTTGTTTGTTTCTGGATGGACTGAGACTTCCCAGGCATTGGTATTTCTAGATACAATGAAACCTTTTAAGCACTATTTCTGGATTGACTGAGACCTCTTTGGGGTTGTTGTTTCTGGATAGATGGAAGCCTTTCAGGCATTGTTGTTGTTTCTGGATAGACTGAGACCTCTCAGGTGCTGCTGTTTCTGGATAGACTGAGACCTCTCAGGTGTTGCTGTTTCTGGATAGACTGAGACCTCTCAGGTGTTGCTGTTTCTGGATAGACTGAACTCTCCTGGACAATATTGTTTCTGGATATACAGACCTTTCAGGCATTATTTTTTCTGGATAGACTGAGACCTCTTAGGTGTTGTTTCTGGATAGACAAAGACTTTTCAGGCATTGTTGTTTCTGGATAGACTGAGATCTCTCAGGTGTACTGATAGCTTTTCCACTCTAACCAAACAAACTTCTTTGTGAATATTCTAGCCTACTTAATTTGGAGTTTTACTGATTACTAGGTGTCTTTTAACAGATTGGCTTCCTGCACTTTCCGAGGAGTAAACTGCATTAAAAAACACTTGTTTAAACAACTCTCACTCCTGTTCTTGTTGCTAACATGTTTTATTTTTTGCTTTGGTAATGGTGCAATCACAGTATATCCTGCCTGCTAGCCTGCCCAGCTGCCCTTTTGGCCACTGCCATGCCCACCTGCCCTTTCAGGCTGTGATGCCTCCTCCTCCTCCTCCTCCTCCCTGCACCGTTGCCACTGCCTCACTCACCCAGCTGCCCAGCTACCTGCCATTTCAGCCACCACTGCTTCGCCCGGCTGGCCTTTCAGGCTGTGGCTGTGCCACTGCTGCTGTCTTGCTCACCTGCTCACTCAGCTGCCTGCCATTTCTGCTGCTGCTGCTGCCACCACCTAACCTGGATGGCCTTTCTGTCTGTGCCACTGCCACTAACTCGCTCACCTGGCTGCTCACTTGCCTGCTTGGCTGCCCACCATTTTGGCCGCTGCCGCCTTGCCTGGCCAACCTTTTAGGCTGCGCCGCTGTCACCACCTTGCTCACATGGCTGCTCGCCTACCCGCTCAGGTGCCCTCTATTTCAGCTCTGCCGCGGCACTCCTGGGGCACAGTGAGGAGGAACACCAAGTGACGAGTAAGCCCTGCCTGCCCGCCCTTTTGGCTGTTGCAGCCACCATGCTTGGCTTTTTAAAGCGGAATTAACAACAAAAATATGGGAATGAGCATAATGCGCATTCGCATCAACTTTTTTAATTCCATTTTTAAAAAGTCAGGTGGGATCACAGCCTTAAGTTATAATCAAACAGTTTTTTCTTAACGCCCCTTTGAAAATGAACTCCTTTTGAAGACCAGCAACAAGAAGTGAGATAAGCTCCTCCCAGCCCAATTTTCCAGGGCCGTGATTGGTTGCTGGGTGGCAGCATTTGTTTCCATGCTGCAGTTGACTAAATTTCCCTCCTTTGTCCCTTTCTAATGTGACTTAAAGAAATGAGTTGCTGTCAATCTTCAAATGTTCTGTCTGAAGAAAGAATGACCCTTCCAAGACTTTAAACTCAGATAAGGTGAATGCAAAGGTAAAATATTTGGCATCCCTGCCCCAAATTCAATCAGAAGATATGCTTTGTAGTCTGTCAGATCACAGACTTATTCATAAAGCCTACTTTATGAATAATGTAGCCTACTAGTAAAATTTTTCATTGTCTTCCTCAGTAAAATTTTCTAGATACTTGAAAGTATCCTGGATCCTCGTCATCCCCATTGGCAATCAGTTTCAGGGGTATTTTGAGGATTATTTGGCTTTAAAACGGAACAAATAAACACCTGATTTTTCAGGTGTTTTTTCCAGGTTTGACTTTTAAAACACTTCTTCCTTACTGTAGTGGGAACACTTGAGCAGTATTTGGGCAAATACGTCATGAAATGGATTGGGGTTTCACCCTGCAGGTCAGCCCTTTCAGTTAAAAGGTACAGCAGCCGGTTTCACTGTAAAAATCCACCCTGTACAGCAGCGGTTTCAATGTAGCAATCCACCCACTTCACACCTGATAACAATGTTGCAATTCTGTGCAATTCTGGCTCTTTAAAAGTTCTGACCTTTAGAAAAGGAAAGGAAGGAAAGCTGCTGCAGGTTCTGGGAGTGTGTGAATGTTTAAGGCTCTGTGTGCAGGCGGCAGCAGCACAGGGACTTGAGTTGCTGTTGCTGCTGTGTGCCCTGGGCAATGGGGAGAGGAGGGGAAAGAATTGCTTTCCCCAATACGTTTTTGGAAGCATTTTAAGTGTTTAGAGTGGGGACAGAAAATCGGGGTTGAATCCAATTGCCAGATGCTCTTTGCTTCCTTTTAACGCGCTTTACATATTGATGCAAATCCTGATGTAAATTTTGATGTATATTCCGTTTTATTCCTTAAATGGGAACTCGCCCTTCATGTGTTAATGGGCATTGTGCTAACTCATGCTAATTTTTCCACAATCCATGGCCTGAAAAACTCATTGACTTGAAAAGATGTATTTAATGGAGAGGCAAACAAAGTGGTGTAGTAACATACCACTGGCCTCAATGTATACTGCTGCACTTCCATGTTTTCTGTATGGAGAAGAAATGACAGAATTTCTTCCCACAGAATTCTAAGTACATCAGGGTAGTTATCCTTCAGTCTTTATGCAGAAAGATCTAAAATGCTGCTGGCACTAACTCTTCTCTGTGCCTCCATTTTTAGTTCACTTTTATTCTGGCAAATGCCTAAATGGAGCTGAAGCCATTAGGTGAATTATACTCTGCTGCATTTCCCTATTCTCTTGCAATACTCAGGAAAACAGATTTATAGCATATGAACTCATTTTATCTTCAAAACAACCCTGTAAATTCATTTAGGCTGAAGGGTGGTGGCATTGTTTCTATCACTCCTCCGGAGAGACTATAATGACTTGTCATTTTTATTTTTAATTTTTTTCTATTTTCAATCAAAACTTTTAAAGATATATATTGGGTCATCTGGAATGAAAATGTGGGTGATGAAGCACTGTGAAATGGTTAGGATTTTTTAAAAAATTCAAATAATCACAGTCAGAGGAGAATAGTGCTCAAACAACTTATTCCTGTTAAGTACATTTAGATATTTTGTTCTGTGTTTCTGTCTTTGGCTCCTAAAGCAGGTCTCTGGACTCTTGCTTTTCTGAGACCTAACTCCCACTGCTTATAATGAAATTTAGATATAAGGGTTTTAAAACTGGAGTTTTGCTCCTAGGAACTACTCTGCTTGTTGCCAGTTCTGTACTGTGAGGCATGCCGCATAAGGAGATGTTTCTTGCTTGTTTTCTTCAAAGCAGGAAACTGATGGAAATTTTAAAAAGTAATGGTAGCCTTGTTAGCCTATAAAAAAACAAAACAAAAAACCCATAACACAAGATCCAGAATCTGTATATACAACATACAAAGAGCAGCATGCATGTTTTTGATTTCTCCGAATCCTTCACAAGATTAGATATTAAACAAAGCAATGAGAGAGAAAGGAAACAAAAGCAAAAACTTAGCTGAGGTAGTGCCATAAGTTTGTGTGGTGACCCAAGTCTTAGCCAGTTACCCCAACTGTTAACTAGCAGTACCTTCCCCTTTTTCTCACTGGACCTCAGGATCCTGGGTCAGGGTGGGCCACCCTTGCCTGGAACACACAACCTATCCCAGGCTGAACCACACTACTGATGGTGTGAAACAGCACCCATCTATGCCAGCCCTCCACCAAAATGAGGTCTGGATTTCTCTCACAATGAAAAGGCTTATTCTTCAATGGATAATATGGAAAGAAATACTCTTTGGTCCTTTCTGTATTATGGAATCTGGGCTAGCTAGATCCTGATTGTGACGGCCGCCATTTTGTTACTGTATCTAATTTATTTATTTATTTATTTATTTATTTATTTATTTATTTATTTATTTATTTATTTACATTTCTATCCCGCCCCATACCCGAAGGTCTGTACTGAAAGTGTTGTATTTTAAATGTGTGCACTGTATTTGTTCTGTTCTTGCTGTATTCCTTGTATTGTAATGTAAGTATCAGAGCATCAGGTAAGAAGTGGGTAAGGCACCCCTAGATAGCATAAGGTAAGGGGTGGGGGGAAGCAGCTGCCCAGAAACAGCCAATCAGGCTTGAACTCGCGCAGGGACAAGGATATAAAAGGTACCACCCAGCCGAGTTGGGATGTTCTTTGCTTGGGTTTCCAGGGAGCAAGGAGGTGTGTGTGTGACTGCCCTGTGCCACCAGGATAGTTCCAGGGTTCCTGAGCTTAGGGTGATAGCCTGAGGGAATCCTTACAGTAGCCTGTGGGGGTATAGGTCGCTGGCAGGGGCGGTTCCACCTTTTGAGCGGCGGAGCGCGCGCACACCCTGAGCCCTGAGGGCATATACAATGCATTATAGCTTGTTCCACCCATCAGCAGCTTTCCACTCCTTCTATTGGTTCAAGGCGCATTATTTTTTATCGCTGGAGGAGCGCTGCCAGAGAGCGCCGCTCTGACAAAGCTGATTGGTGGAACAAGATATGCTCCTCCTTCCTTCTCCTGTGTGTGCGCGCCTGGCCCTGTTGCCGCCGCCATTTCTGGAGAGACTGGAGGAGCGAAGAAGCCAAGGTAAGTTGCTCCCTCCCTTTGCCCCTAAGCTTAGCTTTTAACCTCCCCTTTTTACCTGCCCCCCTCTCCCTCCGTCCTCTCTGAGTCGCGTCCCTCCCTTTCTCTCCCCCCCCCCATTCCCTACCTAGGAGTAGGTTCTCCTTTTCCACGTGGCCGCCATGTGTAGGACCGGTTCTAATCTCTCTCTCTCTCTCTCTCTCTCTCTCTCTCTCTCTCTCTCGGCAGCCTGCCTTGTTGCCAACAATGAAGCCCTGTTCGCCACCGAGAGAGAGAGAGAGAGAGAGAGAGAGAGAGAGGTGACTTCGCTGCCACCGCTGCCCCAACCAAGCCCGTGGCGCGAAGAGGAACCGGTCGCCAGCACGGGCCTTTCTCTCTCTCTCTCTTTCTTGGCTGCCTGTCTTGTTGCCGATAAAGGAGTCCTGACTTGGGGCAAACTGGGCTCGAGAGAGAGAGAGAGAGAGAGAGAGAGAGAGAGAGAAAGGGCTGGTGCTGGCGACCAGTTAATCTTCGTGCCACCGGCTTGGTTGGGGCAGCGGTGGTGGCGAAGAGGTGGTGATCTCTCTCTTTCTCTCTCTCGGCCAGCAGCAGCGGCGGCACCAGCCCAGCGCTCGTTACGGCTGAGCTGGGGGCCTAACTCTCTTTCTTCCTTCCTCCCTCTGTTCCTTCCATCCACCTCCCCTTGCTTATTGCCTTCTCTGTTTCCTTCCTTTCCTTTCCGTTTCTTCATTCCCCCATTCCTCCCCCTCCCGGGTAGAAAAGCCAATTCTTCTTCTTCCTGCTTTCTCTCTCTCTCCTTCTTTCTGTCTTTCCTGCTTCCTTCTCTCTCTCCTTTCTGCCCTTCTCTCTTTCCCTTTGTTTTTCTCTTTTTCTTTCCTTCCTTCTCTCTCTTCTCATCTCCCTCTTGTTCTTTCTTTCCTCCCTTCCTTTTTCTCTCTTCCTTTCCTCCCTTTCTCTCTCCCCTCCCTGTTTCACTCTTTTTCTTTCCTCTTTCCTCTCTTCTCTTTTCCTTCCTTCCATCTATTCTGTCTATAAATGTGCTTTTCTGACACAGGTGTGTTTTTTGAAAGTCTATTCTGAGCTGTCTTTTCTGTTATTTTGATCCCTCCATCCCTTCCCTCTTTCTTTCCCTCCTTCATCTCCTTCCTTCACAGCTCTTTCCAGAGCTTCCACAGCCCTACCTCACAGGATGTTCTGTTGTGGGGAGAAGAACAGAACCTTTGTCAGTCACTTTGAGCCCCCTTAAAGCCAACTTCTCTTCTTCCTTATGAAGGCAGATTGTTTCTCGAAGTCTGACTATATAACTAGTGTTTTCTGTCTGCTCTTATGAGGAAAAAACCTCCTTATTTTCAGTTTAGATCTCCTCTTGGTGTTTCTTTATTCCTAGAACCAGTGTATGTATGCATACTGTGAAGATGCTAGGAATAATGCCCTGAAATTTAAATAGTAATGGACTATTTGGTCTATTTGATCAAGTGGTTAAGGAGCTGGACTCTTATCTGGGAGTACCAGGGTTTGATTCTGCCCTCCTCTATGGAGCCAGCTGGGTGACCTTGGGCTAGTCACAGCTCTCTTCTGAGCTCTCACAGCTTCATCCACATTGCAGGATATTCTGTTGTGGGAAGAAGAATAGGAAGCTCTGTCAGCCACTTTAAGACCCCTTAAATGGGTGAGAAAAGTAGGGTAGAAAAAGCCAACTCTTCTTCCTCCATAAAGCCAGCTGGGTGACCTTGGGCTAGTCACAGCTCTCTTTGGAGCTCTCACAGCCCCACCTTCCTCACAGGGGAAGGTGTGGGGAAGAGAACAGAAGGTTTGTCAGCTGCTTTGAGTCCCTTAAATGTGTGAGAAAAGCAGGGTAGAAAAGCCAACTCTTCTGTTGCTTCTGCAGTGATTTCAGTGTCGGGAAGACAGGCATGGGAAGCAATGACTTGAAGATTATAATGAGATTTGTCTGGATTTTAGAGTAGACCAAGTTTGAATCTGAGGTTCCTTGAATTTCACTACATTGCTTGTGTCCATCCTGTTTGTATAGGCCATAATCTGCAAGAACATTACTGTTTTTCAGTGATATATAGTTAAGGTGGGGGAAGCAAGCATTACCTACCTCTATATTGCTGCTGCCCATTCCCCCCCAATTAGAGTTTCCTTGCTACCACTGTTATTTATTTTCCAAAGATAAAAGTTCCAGTCTGAAGCAGTGTATGTTAAAGTTGGTGGGACGATGTATCTTACTTCTGCAGTGCTTTATTCAAAGAGGTCCTAGCAAGTGGCACTCTTTGTATTTATGGCTTACTCACATAATTTCTGATTACTGACTTGCAGTCTATAGTGGTTCGGACCTGAGTTCCATATATCTGGAGTCCTGTATGTTTTCCCAAGCTCAGGCATAACCGACTTCTGGGGCTGTTTCCTATATGAAAACTTCCCCAACTGGAAGCAATTGAAACTGGGGAAAGAAAGTTCTCTGGCTGTAATGCCAGTGTACTAAGAGCAGTTCCATGCATAAAGCTGCAAAATCCAAATACTCTTTGAAAGAAGGGAATATATCAGTTCTACTTAGGAGGATTCTTTCACTACCAATTTTTCTGCTGCAAATCCTATGGCACTTATAGTGTGGACATGCATGCAGCAAAAGCAGGTTGATATTGTTATTGATTCCATGAGTTCAATTCTGGTTCTGTATCTTTCTGGCCCTGGACCCCTCCCACGTGACCTTGGCCCCTCCCACATGACATTGGCCCCTCCCACATGACCTCACCCCCCATGACCCTTCCCCTCCCATGCCTGTGAACACCCAGCCCTGAAGTCCACCAGCCGCCACTGGTCGCTGGGTATACTGATTGTCTCTGAGAGGACTTTGTTATTTATTTATTTGTTTGCCTGTTTATTCACTAGTTGTAAGCAATAAACCATTTTTCTTATTTATTTAGAAGAACCATCTGCCTGCAGTATTCATTCAAGTCTTATAGGGAATTGCTAAGCAAAAGTGACACTGTAGCTTTAATGCCAGTGAATGAAGGCAAGAGGAAATAACGCTGTGGGTGTTAATAGCAGTTCCTCTGCCCGGGCTCAGGGAAAGGAAAAGCTTCTTGTGGGCTCTTTAGCATGGGGTTTGAGAGCAGCGGCCAATGCTTTTAATAATTATAAAACTAATTTATTCTTGAACACTCACTAGTCAGAGGAAGTGGGGAGTGAAGTCCTGCCCTGGCTGAAGAGAACGCCACACTGATCAACCACAAGGACAAGCATTTCTGCTGAGTTGGCTTTAGAGCAGCAAATGTGTGCTAAGGGGTGTTGCAGTGCAGATACCTAACTCCTCTTGCACACCAGTGGATGCAAACTACTGCCGAAAGAATCGCCCAAAATGTGGTGCAATTGCTCCATAGAACCTCCGACACTCAATGCAATTGGCGCATACCCCTATAAATTGTATGCTACATCTGGATAGCGGGGGCAAGGCACTGGGAAGACATCACTGACTTCAGTTTGGACGCTGTTGTGAAGGCACTGTAAAGGCGTCTCCACAGTTGCATTGTAACTGTACACATCACTCAAAAACATGCCCATGTTCTTCCTAAACCCATTCTACATACAAATAAGATGCGTACGGATACCTATGCAACGTGTACGTATCTGTAAGCATACTAATGTCTAAATTATTCATACGAATGATTCAAAATATTCGTATTTGTTCAAATATTAAAAAACAATGTCTGGACATTTGATCCGAATACAGATGTCCAAATTCAGCCGATTCTGATCAAATAAAGAATATTTTGAATATTCTTGCACATCCCTAGCAGTTGTGCCATCCTGCAGTCTTCACACAAAGTAAGCTCCACAGCTTCTGAAGACTGGGGATGGTTGTGCACACTGAGAGTTGCCCCAGGATGGAAGTAGCTCTGCGGTATGTAAATACACCACTCTCAGAGCATGTACGGCTATCCCGGAGAGCCAAGTGTGGAAAGGCCCATACAAAGCTGCTCCTTGATCCTGATTAACAAGGAAGTGCAGTTGTGGGTTATATTATTAGCCTGCAGACACTCGCCTGCTTTTATCTTGATTGCTTTAGGTTTTAACCCCACCACCACTAGTTTCAAGTTTCATTCAAGCTTTTTTCTCAAGGGGGTTTTCTTGTGAGACCCTTGCCATCTAGTTTTTGAGAGGTACACTGGCCTTTCAGGGTCTCGTGGGACAGGAAGCAACATATCTAGGGCTGCATCTTCACGGCATGTGTTATTTTGATTTAAATAATTCGAAATAACTGACCCGGAACAAAGCTGTCCACACGACTTGCAAATTGATCTGGTTCCGTGGCATTCCTTAACGCGGAATCAATCCTGGTAATCCCCACAATAGCCCTGTGCTCCTGCCCATTGCCAGTCATGGTGCCCTGTGATTGGTCCTCCCTCCCAGGATCCCACCCTCCCTTCCCTTTGCGTCATCCATGCTCCGCTGGGGATTCCCGTTCTCTCCCCTCCCCCTTCCCACCACCACCACCACTACCACCACCAGCAGCAGCAGCAGCATCCATCCATCCATCCATCCATCCATCCATCCATCCATCCATCCATCCATCCATCCATCCATCCATCCATCCATCCATCCATCCATCCTGGGGCTCCTCGGTGCCCGCTCTGCTTTGCCCGACTCCACCGCTGCCTCCGCTGCCGCATTCTTGGTGCCTTTCGCCCCGCTGGCCGGAGCGCGCTCGCAGCCCGGGCCACCCCTGCCTCCCCCGGTGGCGGCTCCGGCGCCCGCCGCGCCATCCATCCATCCATCCATCCATCCATCCATCCATCCATCCATCCATCCATCCATCCTGGTGCTGTGGTGCGGGCGGCTTTGCCCTGGGGCTCCGCCGCCGCTTTTCCCCGCTTTGCCGCCACTTTGCCCTGCAGAGCCGCGGCCGCCGCTGGCTGGAAGAGGAGGAGAGCCAAGGGGTGGACAAGAGGGCGGGCGGGCTCAGCGTGCCCACCGCCGGGAGGGCGAAGGGGGCTCCTCGCTCGCTCTTCCCCCCGTGGCCGGGATGGAACTCAGAGAGCGGGGAGAGTGGGCTGGGAAAGTTCTCTGGGGACTCCCCTTTCCTTTCCTTTTGAAAGTTCAGAACTGCGCAAAAGTGAAACATTGTTATTAATCTACATTGCTACAGTGTATCTTTGGAGGTAGTGGGTGGATTCTTTCAATGAAATCATTTGAAAGCAAGCTATTGGGGAAGGGAATCCTAAACATGACGTGCCTACAATACGGAGAGCCCATTGGTTACAGTGTGATTGGGGGCGGGACAGCCTTAACACGGAATCTCATCACGGAAACGATACTGTCCACACAGTAAAAAATTAAACACGTATCAAGGGCATGTTCCGGAGTGAGACCTGTTGAGATCAGGATTTATTTCAAATCGGGATAACGTCGTTTAACACGGAAATACCGTATTAAGCCGAAGTGCCGTCTAAACTGCGCGAACTCAAAACGTTTTGAATTCGAGATAACGACGTCGTGGGGATGCGGAATCATTACACTAAGCAGGCAGGTGTTGAAAAGGTAGCAAAAGCTCCATACTTTCAAGCTGCCAAGATGATGAATTGGCCAGGAGAAAGATAACAATGGCAGATTAGCTATCTCTGAAGACACTTCATTCATGTGTGAAATACACAAGCTCCTTTTCAAAACAGGCAAGGTGTAAAAGACTGTCATTTTCAAAATTATATCTCATACTCTGCCTTAAAACTGTGATACCCCAAGCTAAGGATGCTTCCAGGCTGTGCATCCAGTAGTGATTTCACACATCCTTTCCTGTCCTGTGGATGGGAAAGGTGCATTAGAAACAGACGTTGACTAGTGCTTGCACTTGTGAGTGCTAGTCAACAATAGCCTACCCCCCCCCCCCCGTGTGACCAATCACTTACCTGTTTCCAATCACATGGCCGATACTCCTCAGGGTGCCTCCATCTTTGATCTAGCATAGTACAGAGGTGATTGCACTTAACTGGTGCGTGGAGAAGCAAAAGCTATGGTTGGAATGGTTTGGGAGTTGCAAGGTGTGTTTATCCGAACCACTCCAAAAGTTATCTGGCCATCGCACCCACTTAAGGTGCGAATTGTCCCTTTCTCTGGATTTGCAACCTGATATGGTTTAGACATTCATGTTGGTTTGCTATTGCAGTGATCTTCCTGTTTTTTGCATATGTCTGGATTTGCTTTCTTCATTCAGTTTCAGGAGTGATAACCCAATTTCACTCTCTAATGCTGACCCCTCCTGTTGTCATAACAACAGAGGCATGTTTTGCTGTGCACCCACTTTATTGTGCCCTTGCAATTGAGGCAGCTGAGCTATAATTCATGTTATTTCTAATATTATGTAAAATGGGAGCATGGTACCTCTATGACCTGAAGTATTCATTGTGATTCAAATGGCTAAATGTCCCATTTCAGTGCATTTCCCAGTTGCCACATTGTGGGAAAGAGGTGAAGTGGTCATATAGTCAAAACATGCAACGCTAAGAGAGGCCAAAGGACTTAGAACAAAACAGGAAATGACAACGAAGGAACAGAGGTTGGGATTGCCCTCAGAAACAGGGCAAAACTTGTTTCACCTCCTTCTATTTCTTTCCTCCATCCCCAATATGAGGGCATGTTTGTTCATTTTCTGTCGGTTAACAGTTTACTTCCAGACTGTTCTGTATATCTACAGTGCTTTTTCCAGGAGAGGATGTTAACTAGTTAGCACTGCTGTGAAGTTGTTTTCAGTTGGAAATGAAAATGAGATTAGCTGGGTCTTTCAAAGCCCAGAAATATACTTCTTAAGTTCTGTCATCTCTGTCAAAGTTCTTATGCCTAGGTATGTCAGATGTAAGTATGATAAAACTAGTTTTTGGTGCCTTCAGTGCAAAATGGGACATGACAGCTCTTTTGTAGACCAAATGTTCTTTACCTTTTAAAATTATCCTCCTACCCACTTCTTCTTTTGAGAAGGATACTGTTAGATGAGGTCCGTTGCCAACAAGCTTTCACAGGAAACTGGTTAAAGCAAATAAAACACACATCCGCTTCTGTCTGCTTTCACATCTCTTCCTCACTATTGTAAAAATGCTCAATGTTGACAGTTTATAATTAGATTGTTTTACCTACTACCTGTCAGAAGGGCAATGTTGATCTAGCCTCAGAGGAAAGAGTGTTCCAGAGGTTGGGTACCATCACAGGGAAGCCACACCCACAGGCAGTCACAAGATGGCATCCAATAATTTATGGTACTTGCAGCAACAACCACCCCGAAAATCTAAATGGTCTTTACTGAAAGTGGCGATCCACAGAGTAAGCTGGATAAAACATTGAATATGGCCCAGTAGCTGACAGGTTTAGTTATAGCCAACTTCATTTCTCCTGATTCAAATGAACAGAGTATGATTCAGGATTCAATATAATTAAATATAATTTCTCTGGATTGGAGCAATTATCTACTTGAACGAAACACTGAAGTTTTCCTTGCAACCCTTCCAGAATTACTAATTATGGAAATGACTATGACTCCATCCTTAATCAGGCAAAAGCCTCTGATATTTGCAAAGGCATTTGTCATTTACTTCATAGCTAGAAGAGCCAGGCAAACTTGCTACCTAGTGCATGGTAAATTTGAGCCAAACCTCAC
The DNA here is from genome assembly GCA_023333525.1 of Aspidoscelis tigris stejnegeri. Taxonomy (NCBI): domain Eukaryota; kingdom Metazoa; phylum Chordata; class Lepidosauria; order Squamata; family Teiidae; genus Aspidoscelis; species Aspidoscelis tigris. The sequence goes on along the minus strand of JALMGA010000002.1, from coordinate 63,664,617 downwards.
ATGGGATAAATCCAAGAATAAGTTTCGAATGCCAAGACAGGAAAATATAAATTAAGAAGGGTGTGCTACAATCATACACAGAAGGTATTTCCTTTGCAACAGGGATCTATAAGCCTATCCATATGTTTGCTTGACAATGATTTTAGAAGGAAGTGGTTCATAGCAGCAGGATTGTTGTATAATTCTGTTGGCAATCTGAATGAGTACACTGAAGAATTAGTGTAGCTGAATTTCCAGACCACAAAAGTAGGCCATCTCTGACTAGTAAAACTTGTGCCTTTCATACATACGTACATACATACATACATACATACATACATACATACATACATACATACATACATACATACATACATACATACATACATACATACATGCATGCATGCATGCATGCATGCATACATACATAAGACAGACAGACAGACAGACAGATTTATTTGCTGCTGACTCTGCTCACTTCAAAGTGAGACCATTCTCCATTACTCCCAATGGAAATCAGAGGCATTTCCGCACTGCATCGCGTTCGAAATGGAACGCGTTCAGGCGGAAAGCTTAAGGCAGCTCCGGGCGCTTTCCCCTTTCACACACAGACGCGCCAGAACGCGTGTAAACGCGTTCCGGAGCGTCTGGGTGCGAATGCTCAAAGCGCCCGAAGCTGCCTTAGCCGGCAAACGCCGGCCAGGGGCGCGCAGACAGCCACGGAGGCAGATCGACAATCAGCTGTTTGACAAACAGCTGATTGTCAAAGCCGCGCGGCGTCGGAGGCGCGCCCGCAGCCGTTCGGGAGACAGAAGCAGGCGCGAACGCTTCTGCTCCCGAACGGCTGCGGGCGGCTCGTCCGCGTTGGAACGCGTGTAGAGCAGTTTAAAGTGCTCTACATTTCGAACGCGGAAAAGACAGCTGCGGACACGTCGGAACGCAAGCCGCGCGCGGGCAATGCGGATGACGTGTCCACAGCTGTCTTTTCCGCGTTCCGTTCAGCCCCGTGCGAAAACGTCTCAGATGTCCTGTATGGTGGAGATGTAGCCTGTAAGAGTTTTCCCTCTCTAATCTTAGAGTTTTCCCTTGAATGTTTGGGATGAAAATATGATGGGTTCATAAAGATGCTTTGTTCAACAGCAGCTTAGGCTGCATCCAGATGTTGCTTATTTACTCTGTAGTATTTGGATATTCTGGAATAAAGCATGGATATTCCGGAAGTGATATCTGGATGCAGCCTTAGAGGTGGCAGCTGCCACGTGTTACTCTCAGAGTGTAGTTTTTGACCTTTTATGTGGGACAGAGGCAGGGTGGGAACATTATTTGCAGCATGCCTCCACATTCGAGCCATTTTTACCCTCCCTTTTTTTAAAGGCATGTGCATGCAGTCTTATCCATATTGTTCTAATTCCCCCAAAGAAGAAAGCTTAATTCCAGACGTTCCTTTCTTGCTGTAAATTGTGATCGTGTGCTACGAAATCCAGAGAGAAAGAAAATACAGATGGAAGCAATGAACTGCTGTAATGAACTACAGAGGTGTAAAGTCATACCTGAAGGCCCAGATAATTAGTATAAACAAATTACTTTGCGCCCAAAGTTACTCTGTTCTTCCTAGAGAATCAGGAAGCCCAGCAGTTTTCTTTTTATAAGACATTGAAAGCCAGGAAGCAGCTCTGACATCAGAGAGGCGGGCGATGATTTCTGGAGATCCTGGAACCCAAAGGGTGTGGGCTGGCTTTTGTCAACACTCAGGTTTGGCATCAATAGATAAAGGCAAAGGCTGTGTGTCATAAGACAAATAAATATGACATATGAAGTTTTCCAAATTGTTTAAAAAGATTCACCAAGTCACATTAACTTCATGAAAGATATACTGAATTTGAGTTGGCAATGGATACTGCCTGAGTAAAGCCCAGTGGTTGTCATCTCAACACAACACATTTGAACGCTTTGGTACTACATCACATTATGCTTAATTTTTAATAAGGAAGTTCATATCTGTCTAGGAACTAAAATAGGCCTTTCTGCACTTACCTGCCATTAATCTGCATTAGTGGGTTTAGATTAGTCTGGCACACTGATCTGGATCATGGGAAGGCATGGCTTTGATCAGCGCTGTCTGCACCAACGATGCTGATCTGGATTAACCCACACTGGGGTTGCACCTCCATGCCTCTGAGGGCTAGAAAAGCCCCCCCCCCCAGTAGTCCTGACACAGGATCAGGGCTATGCTGGTCCATTGGTATAGTCTACCAATGATCCAGATTAAGGCCTCCTTTAATCTAGACAAAGCATGATTCAGATTAAGGGAGACCTTAATTAATTAATATTTTTATCCTGCCCTATACCCAAAGGTTTCTGGGCAGCTAACAACATCTAAAATCAAACAACATCACTAAAACAGCAGCAGTTTGTATTAAAGCCATATTAATCCAGATCACTGGTAGGCACATTTAATTGGATCTACCAGCAAGCCAGTGCGGCCCTGATTCAGAATTCAGGAGGCACACAGAAGACATGCTTCCCATGTTTGGGATCACTGAGGGGTGTCTTTCAGCAGCATACCATAGTGCACCACCAAAAAGTACTCCTAAAGGCCTGTCTGATCCAGCCCAACCTTTCCTGCAATTCAGATCAGTAGGGCAAGCTATTTTAGACCCACTAACAGAGCATAACCACAGGTAAGTGTAGAAAGGGCCCTATGAGGCCTGAAAGTGAACTACACTTTAATCCATATTAAAGCTCCTTGCAGAAAAGGACATAAGTTCATGCCTCATTATCATACCTTATATCACATCATGTACACTCGAATTTATTCTAGGGCTCAGAAAATTATACATTCCATGCATTGCCAGCAGTATTGTAACATAGGAATACACCAGGCAACTCTTCCTGGAATCAGCTTTTCAAACAAGTGAATTTTCCAGCTATCTGGAATGTGCAGAAGATGAGAAATCCCGCACAGAACATCACATCCAGCTGCAAAATGTGTCTGTGAATTGCCTACATGCAAGAGATGCTCAAAATTTCTGGTTCCTTTCATTTTGCTACTAAGCAGATGCCCATACTTTATAAATACAGAGCAACTGCCATAATTGTAGAAAGAGGGAGGGAGGAAGTAAAAAAAGGTTTTTTTGTCCCAAGGAAAGTTTGTAAGAATAGTAAGTTAATGTTTTAGGTATTTCTGTAATAAACAGTCCTCAGTCTGGATGTATGCAGAGTTCAGTATTCTAGATCACACTGCCTTGACTGCAGGCCTCCTCCTACCTACTGGTTTTGCTTTGCACCGTTTTTGGAAAAAAATTTCTTGCCTAGAATACATTCATGAACTGTGATTATGACCAAATGCTGAATTCACGCTCATGGTTTTTTCCATCTGGAACTGTCTCCAAGGAAAGTGCAAAAAGGTCCTATACCATTAGCTCGTTTGATCTAGTGGTTAGGGAGTCAGACTCTTATGTAGGAATACCAGGTCTGATTCTGCCCTCCCCCATGAAGCCAGCTGGGTGACCTTAGGCTAGTCACAGTTCTCCTCTGAGCTCTCATAGCCCCACCTACCTCACAGGGTGCCTGTTGTGAGGAGAAGAACAGAAAGCTTTGTCAGCCACTTTGAGTCCCTTTAAATGGGTGAGAAAAGTGGGGTAGAAAAGCCAACTCTTTTACTTCTTGCTAGCATAGAAAAAAAAGGATGGAGATCCATAGAAATCTTTGATTTAAGCACAGGTGGTATGTAATCTGTGTTGGATTCAGAGTTGAAGCTATTGCCTCATGACTTTCTCCTCATCATGTTCTATCATGTTGCTATCTCATTATCATTTTGTACTTTGCATACAGCATACAGACAGACAGCCCTCAAATGTCCTCTTTTCATGACAGAATTCTTAGCACAAAAGAGCCAAGAAGTAGGACACAATTGCTTGATTAAGTGACCATTTGGGGCAGTAGATGAGATTTGAACTAGCCACATACTTTTGGTTCTGGTTTTTCCCTCCAGCATTCCTTTGGTGTTTGGCCCTTGGAAAATTGCCCCCAGCCAAGAAATATAAGTAGATGATACAACCATTCCATTTTTGTCTCTTTTGTAGATTTTGCTGAGGCAGGTTGAAATTTGTCCTTGGACTTTGAGGACTATAAGCTTTTAACAACGTGTGGTGTTATACCGTAGCAACCTAAATACCATAAAGCAACTTTTTTTTGTTACTTGTGTGGAGAATATAGAACTGGGAAAGAAGTCAAGATATAACCATATTACCGTGTCTCAATGTTCTCTATATTGAATCACATTAAACTCTCCCCATGCTATCGTCTTCACTCAAGAGCTTCAAACACATTCTCAGTACTTCACAGTCATAGAGCTTGTGGAAGAAAGGCGGGGGGATTACTTAATTCCCCTGGGAATCTTCTGCTATTGTGGATGACTTCATGGACCATAAACTTGTGGTCTTTAAAAATCAAGTGCACAGGTTGGCTAATATGCTGTGTGAAATTAGATCTCTTGTGCAACCAACACATTACCTTTGGAAAACCACTTAATGTTCATTTAACTAAACATTTTCTTTGGAGGATTTTAAACAGACGTTTGCAAATCGGTGTGGTTTGACAGCTACTAAAATGACACCAAACTATTTCCTCATGCAAGCCATAGAAAAATTCTTAAAGCTATAAACAACATTGTGTAAGACTGGCATTGGTTAGAGAAAGAATCCAACTACCTGGGAACTACTGGTATATCCAAAGGGCTTACTTGGCAAAAATCAGGAGCAAAGGATGCTGTTTGCTGTGTCTTCAATAGTTTGTGGAAGGCTCACATTCACACACACATGCACTCCTGTTAGCTTTTGCATCCCTAATAGTTTTATGTGAACAATTTGCCAGATGTTCATCACTTACAGGAAAAAGTAATTATCCTTTGTTGAGCAATTTATTCTGGGTCAAATAAGCTGCTGAACAGAAGTCACTTGAGACTAATGAAGAATTTGGCCCTTCATGTTTATTTCCTGACAGCTTCGTAAACACTGCAAAGGTACAAACTGATGGAGGTGAATGACTCCAAGCAGCTCATGAAAAATGTAGCTCCAGTTTTGCACCGTCTTGGTGTGAAACCGCAGAGAAGGCACTGTTGGAAGCTCCAAATGTCCCATCTAGTGAACTGACAACACTGTGTATATATTGAGGCTCCAAAACTCTAGTATTCTGGATTTTGTGTCAGAAAGATCATTATGGAACAAACACAAGTCTTAATCTCTTTGTTTAAAAAAGCTGAACATTAAGGAAAGGAAAAGCAGACATGGTTCTTGCATTCGTAGACAGTAGCTTTTTCTCCATTCCCCAGCCCTCAGATAATATCTCAGAAAGCAAGCGAGGGTGTCCTTTACCAATTATGGTGAGAATGTGGTTTTCCTGCTGATGTTTCTGGTACTGTTACTCCTCCTTTAGCTGTCTTTTTGAGTATCAAACCTATTCATGGTGCATACTAAGGTTTCCATCCATAAAAGCCATTGGATGGGTGCTTGGCATTTTTCCCTGAAAGGGCTTTTTATCTGTAAACACAATTTTTGTACCACTTTGAAGTACAGTTGAACACAAATGTCTCAGCGAACACATGCAAGTTAAACAAAACTTTTCTACACTAAACTAACCTAGTAGCAAGTTCTATGCAGACAACTTTTTCAATTGTGCATTGGCTCATGAAGTGCCCACCTCCAAAGAGGGGCACATGTGGTTGCAACCTTAGTCTTTTAGGGCTTTAGGGGAAGTATTGGACAAATATCTGAAGCTCCTTTTTGCCTCTCAGTGCTATGAGGAACTCTTCTGCAAGTGGGACCCACCTAGAACTAGGAACGCTTCCACATTTGGCATGGTTGTCAAGGCCAGGGGAGCTCCCAGATGGTGCATTCGTACCACGCGGAGCCATTTCTAAACCAGAAATGGCTCCACCCATTCCAGAGCATCACCAAGGCAGTATAAGCATGGAGCAGCACAGCAAACTCCCATTTCCACCTCTTCTGGGTGCAAGAGGTGCACAAGAGCAAGTGACCAGTGGTGCATACGCAATGATGTGCTGCACTGCCTGGTCACACGGGCAATGGTACCACCAGGACTCCACGATGGCTGTTGTCTGAAAGTAAGTTTAGAATTCTCTAGCCCTTCACAAGTGTGAATGGCTAGAGCATTCTAGTGCTAGTCAATGTAGGCATAGTGCAAATTCACCCTCAGAAGTCACAAGTTTTAGAACTCACAGTTTGCTGCATCAGATCAGATTACTTTAAAGGACTCATGACAAAGTTATGAGTATGGGGTGAGGCTAGTTTCACTTCCTTTTTTAATTGTAAAGCAGGCAACATTACAGTTTGTAGAAGCTAGAAGCAACTTAAGTAGTCAAAATAGTCTTTTTATTTATTTATTTTGGTTAAAGATACCCTGGACCACTGTGTTGGATGGAAATGTACTCATATTATGACAGGTGTTTGCCAGAACAATTTTATTGCCATAATAGTTGCTGGCTGGATGTGGAGAAAGTTTCCTTTAACACCACATTTACAATATTAGGATTTTGTGGAACATTTGTGGGATGGCCCATGTTTTGTGCAAGAGCTAGGCAAATTTGAAAGATTGAGGGGATACATGGATGGGTGTTCAGTTCTTGCTTCTGTGAAACCTTCCAAAAAGAAGTTCCATGGCAAAGTTGGTGCCTCTTTCCGTATGCCTAGACAGAAGCCAGAAACTGATGATGGTGTGGGAATACCACTGATGGAGGTTCAAGGGGTCTTATTGCCTGCAAATCACTGGGAGTGCTTCCACACCTGCCACCGAAAAACAGATATAAAAATATCTGTTTTTCAGCCATCTGTTCTTCCGAGGATCTGTCCCAAATAGGGACAGATCCTCGGAGGCCCCACATGACCAGACACATGCGGAGTGGCAGCGGCAGGCCACAGCACCCAGGGTCAAAGGCAGCCAGATTCCCATGCCGCCAACGCTGCCCCTGGAGCCACGGGACTGGAGCATGCAGTTGCCAGTCACTGCATGTTTCTGGCAGTGTGCAGCATGCCGGGGAGGGCAGAAGGAGGCAAACCAGCCTGCTTCCGCCCTCCCCAAGATGGCAGCCACTGGGACATCTGGCCTTCATCTCTCTATGTGCGGAAGCGTCCTCCTTCCGAAACGGATTAAGGTAAGGGGCCGGATGAAGACCTAATTTTTCATGTCTTCCCAGAGGCCGGATCTTTTGGTGGCACGACCCGATTAAGAATGGGTCTTGCCTGCTGATGTGTGGAAGCGCTGCCGAAAAGGGACACAGATCTGACCTCCAGTGTGGAAGGTAAGTTTATATGTTGTCTGTATGTGTGTCTAATATGTGTTTAGATGTGTTTTAAGGGCCTGTGCTGAAACACCCTGGCATGCTTCAGAAGGAACATGAGGCTGGAATGAGTGGTCCTGATTCTGCGTCCCACTGGTGAGTAAGAGCATCCATGGGTGGCCTTTGAATGGTGTAATTCAGTGTGTGGAAAATCATACAAGAAAGAACGGTGTTGAAGTTGGGACATAAGGAAGGATGCCAAGAGCAGAATCTGTTGGAGTTGTAAAGGTGTGAGCAAAGCCCTTCCTGTTCAACCTGCATATATATGCAAATTAAACTTACATGCTCAATCTAAAGCACGTTCTGGGTACTTCTGCAGTCTCTCAGTTGTTTGGAAGTAAGGGTAGCCAAACACTTGAAGAAAGCTTATTTCTCCTTCTTGTAGGATGTAAATTTTCACATTAGTTAGGCTGCATCCAGGCATCACTTATACATTCAGCTGTATTTGGATATTTCAGGAATCCAAGCTTTATTCTGGAAATCCAAATATATCTGAATAAGTAGCCAATGTCTGGATGCAGCCTTAGGTTTTGCAATCAGAATTTAAACCTGATAATTTAAATTTCTGACCCGATAGAGCAACTACTTTGAAATAGGGATGTGCATGAATATTCAAAACTTTGAAAATCCGATTCAAATCCGACAAATATCGACATTCGAATTCAAATCGGATTTAATAACATTCAAATCTAGACATTTGAACAGATTTTGGATTTTCTGAAAATCCAATTTGAATATTCGAATGATTTGAATGTACAGATTCATATGTATTACATACGTATCTGTGCGAATTTTATGTGTATTTGTGCTTATAATGCGGGATGAAAATGGGATGCATACGGAATGCATACAGATACGTATAACAGATATGAATGTTGTCGACATTCGTATCTTTAAATACGCATCCAACATTCGAATCTACGGATTCAAATGTTGCGGATTCCAATCGGATTTTCTGACATTTGGATTTAAAACATTTGAATTGAATTGAATTTTTGGATATTCCATTTGATTCGAATTCAAATGCAAACAAAAAACGAAAAACATTCATGCACATCCCTACCTTGAAAGCTGATGGTCTCAGATTTGATCCCTAGTATTCCTTGGAAGAAAATAATGGCAAACGCCTTCTGTTATCTGCTAAGAAATGTCTAGAGTTAAGGGTCAACATACCTTTATAATACCCAAGCACCATCAGAAGTTGTAAGCAGAAGGATAAGAAAGCTGTGTGAGAAAGAAAGAAGGAATTGTAGAGAGGCTGCACAGTTCTGTTGCCTGCTCTTCCTGTAGTAACCACAATCACCAGTGTACCATCAGATGTGCTGAAATGAAAGCAGGATAAAAAGTTATTTGTGGGTTTTTTATTTTTGACTTCTAGATTGATTTATGAGGGAAATTATGGTGCAGGAAAAAAAGGAATAATAAATTGGAAAGGTGGTAGCATTTTTTTTTTTTAGTATAGTGAAAAATTCAGGTTCTCATAGCTTGAAGTCTACACTATTTGGATAAGAGGGCTTTCAAACAACACCGTTGTGCCTTTACTTTCAGAGCTGGACTGTAAACCTCCTGTAAAAATAGATATTTTACTTCCTGCCTTTTTTTACTTTACAGTTTATCTAAACTTCTGGGCTCATGTGCCAAACGTCTTTTGGCCCCTTTAACAAGTTAGAGGATTGAAGACATTTGGCATACGCTGAAGTATTTTCAAATCTTTTAATCAACTAACCTGAGATTTATAGGAGAAACTGTGTGTATCAGTGCACAATAACATGACAAAGATATTAGCTCATGGCCAATAACATTTCAGATTTATAGTAATTGTAATGACTTTGTTCCTAACACTAATCAAGCTGTCACCTCCCATCTTAAACTCTGTTAGTAGTTCAGAATTCATATAGGCTTTCAGCAGTTCTAAACTGGGTGAATCAATCAATATCAAACATGTCAGAAGTTGCCAATATGATGTCTCTAGGGCTATATCCACATGTATGCCTAGGATGATCCTCAGTTATCTCAGGGTCACAATGGAACACCTCTGGATGCCCAGGGGGCTGGGTAAACAAACAAACCCATCCCCACCTGAGCCTCGTGCTGCCCCCGAATTCCCATGGGTTGACTCATTGAAGACCCTCATTTAATGATTCTCAGGGCAATCCATGGTGACTCAGGGGCTTTTCACACTTAGCTTCCCTGGGACACTGAATCAGTCTAATTCCATCTTACTACACGTTTGTGGATTTTCTGTTGTTTTCTGAAATAGTTTGTTTTCAGATACTAAAATTTAAGTATGGTTTTAATTTACATATATTTGATTCTGTAGTACCAAAACTTTAATTCCCCCCCCCCCTGAAATATGATGAAATGGTAAACCACCTCCTTCCTGTTGCCAAATATACTGTTGCCTAAACCCACTTTTATCTTCTTCCTTCTGCAGATAACTTGCTGCTGCCTATAACAGCTGCCGGGCTAAGGACAGGACTGGGTGAGCGGATCAGTGGATACATGCAACTGGGCTTCTCCATTGCCGGTCTGAGTCGAGTCCTTGATTTGTCTCCTCCCTTCTGCAGGTAATCGACTCCTGCCTATAACAGCTGTCAGTGGGAGTGGCTCAGTGGATAAAACTAGGCTTGTCTACTCCCTGCCTAAGTCCACTCCTCAATTTGTCTCCTCTCTCCTTCAGATAATCTGCTGTTGCTAACTGTATTAACAACTGCTAGGCTAAGGCTGTGGACCAGGGATACTTCTTTTCACAGAATGAACTTTTTTTTCTTTTTCCATATATCCGTATTTTTGTTTAATTTAATAATATATCATTTTGTATTATTTAAATTTTATTGAGTTTAGCTTAGTTTAGGTCTAAACGGGTTTGATGCAAATAAATGGATAAGATAATAAGGCTGCATCCCCACTGCACAATTTATTAGTTTTAAATCCAGATAAATTTAATCCACATTGAGCTCTGTTTTTTCACATCTCCATTTATAGCTTATTATGTGGATTTGGGGGGGGGGACTGCCTCCCCCTCTCTTTTGCATCATACCCTGACTTTATGGGTCGGGGATCCAAACCCCATCCCCCATGTAAGCCTGCCCCTGATTAAGATCATAGAATAGAGATAGCTACGGGGAAGAGAGCGAGGAAGGCAAGAGACGAAGTATAGTCTCGTATAGAATATTATGAGGAAGGAGGGATGAAGTAGGCACCAGCTATGCATGGAATCAGCTCAGTGCAAAAGGGCAAAGTTTTTCTGATTGCTGTCTCTTTAAAATCAGACTCTCCACACATAAAGCAACAAGGGGAAGGGAGGGGAGAGATAAAACAGCAAAGTCTTTCTGATCAATGTCTCTTTAAAATCAGACTCTCCACACATACAGCTGCAAGGGAATGGCGGCGGGGGGGGGGGAGATAAAAAAGAGTCCCTTTTCTCTTCAATTGTCAGAATCTCCTTGCTGTTACACTGTAATGTATCTCTCATACTATTGCAACAGCAACTGCCAGCTCTGCTCTAGATGCTACAGCTGGGAGAAGAAGGAGGGAAATAATAAGTGATTATTGGGTCAGGGGGAACTGAAGATAACGCCCCTTCCCACCCCCTCAAAAAATGTGCGTTCTCATTCACAAAAAGTGAGGATTATTTCTAAATCCCATTGCAAATATAGTTTTATATTTTTTATCTGAATATAGATAGTCCGCATCTGGAGACCTTTAATCCTCAGAAACTGTGGATTCCTCTAATCCTTTGGGAACACTCTGAAAATGGATTCAATTCACTTAAAAACTTCAATGGAAACACAGCCTAAAATTGTTAATAAAAATATTATTCCAGTGACTATATGGTAGCATCTTAAGACTGGGAATTTGTGTTTTCTTGATCTGTATACAATACATTCACTGTACCACATGAGGACTTCCGGAATAGTATCACCAAAACTGTTTTATACAATGATTTTATGTGTCCAATCATAATGAATTTAAATTGTAATTTAACTAACTTTGTAGATTTGTGTATTTTCTATTGTCTTCTATATACTTTTTGGAATTATTTATATTTTAATATAAAGAGTGGATATTCTTTATTAGTATTTTTTTTACCTGTGATTATAAGTGTGAGTGATTTTAATTGGTCAGAATTTCTATCTTGTCCCTTTTTTGGCACAAATTGATAAGATAAACCTGTCTTGAAAGTGTCTATCTTAAAACACAAACTGAACCTGGATATTGCACTTTTGAGGATATTATATTCCTTCCTGAATGGGCAGCTTCATAAGAGTTTAAAAAACAAAGGTGTTTTGATCTTTGTATTTTTAGACTGGAGGGGGGGGGGACCTGATCTGATTTTCTATTTGAAAGCTCATTATGATTCAGAAAGATGGCATGGATTTGGAAAAACTAATCCAGGAAACAAGATAATGTTCTTTTTCACTATATGACTAAGATTATCTGCGTGTAGGGCAGCAGCCATTTCAAAAACTTGTCAGACAAGAGTTTAGAACCGGTAATATTTTTTTTTATTTCAGTACAATAAACTAAGCCCTGTAAGAAATCCATAGTTGGTTCCTTCAAACTTAAAATCATCCATCTTGTGCTTAATTCTGTAAGAGCTAAGTGTGTTGTAAATGAACCAACTGCACAAGTATATTTTATACATTTTTGAACCAATTCCAAGGATGGCAGAAGGAAACAATATCTTTTAAAAACAAAATTCTCTCAATATTTCTTTTCTGTGAGTGAATTTGCATTTACTTTGGTGGGGAACTCCTAGATGGGTATGGTCCTAGATGGGGCATACACACCTATGTACCAGAAGCAACTCTGTGCATGCTGAAGACCACCCCCACCCCCGCCCAGAGCATAAAGCGGTACTACAACTATACCAGTGACCTGGCTGGGATAGTCCTGCACACTTCATCTGCACCTCTTCTGGAAGGAAGAGGTTAACACAGAGTGTATGACTGATAGCACAGGCACGGCTGTGCACTGCATTTCCCATTAACCATGGCAAAGGGGCTGCATATGCTTGCTGATGCCATTGCCATAGCAATGTGATCGCCTCCTTAATGGAGGTGATTCACATTTGGCTGGCACTTAGTTAAGTACTGACTAAGTTTCAGATGGTTTGGGCATCTCAAACCATGCCAGAACTTCACTTCCCTGGGATGTTTCCCAGGGAAGTAGGGAGTGTGCAAGGTCCTATGTGTACACATTTCTATGTGTATGGATTTTTTTTTCTGGTTCCATACAGAGGCATGACGCAGAACAGGACATTTTTTTTTCATCTTTTGGCATATTTTCAAATGTATACAATGTATATATTTAGCAACATTTAATTGCATCTCAGCTGAGATGGCTTGTTTATAAACTTTGCTTTTAGCAAGAAAAAACAAAAACAAAACAGAAAATACACTTGGTCCGTGTTTGCAATAAGCCAGTTCAAAAAACAAATATGGAGATGAAATAACTGAGCCAAGATCAGGCCTGGAATTTTCACCCCCTTTGGTGAGGTTTCCCAGTTCCAGGCTGGGTCAGGAAGGCTTCCCTGGAACCCAAGGTCTGTTCTCACCACCCTCTTGGGGGAGGGGGCGGAGAATCACTTTCTAAGAGAGTCAGAGCTGCCCTGAAGAATTTTAAGACACAGGTAATGACCCAACCACTTCTGGGGTTGAGCAGGACGCTTTAGCAGAGAACACTGTGCAGTGCTTTTGCACCAGGATGGAATAACACAGCAGCTGCTCTTGGTTCCTGGAAGGGCAAGAAAAGAGGAAATGGAGAAAGCAGCCTTTGCATCCGGTGATATGGCGGAGGCACTGCTCTGCCGCCCTCCCCTGGTTTTGTTTTCCTTTTTCAAGGGCAGCATTCAAGGCAAAGGGAAAGATTTAGGGGGAAAGCGAGGCTCCCCAGTGTCCTTGGATCCCAGATTTTTCTTTAACCACAGAGGCACAAAAGCGGCGTCGGCCTCCCCAGCCCTGGTCGGAATGTGCACTGTTTGGCAGCGCTGTGAGGGTCACGCAGGCGACAACATTTTAAGGAAGAGAAAGGGGGCAAAGGGGTTTGGGTTGCACAGGGATCACAATGCCTGGCAAGGGGAGGAGGAGGAGGAAGAGGAGGTGGAAGGCAGAATTCCCATCTAGAAGGCAGAATTCAAAGTCCAGGGATTTAGGAGGGAGAGGATGGGAAAGGAAGGGAAGGGAAGAAACATGCTCAGGCCAACTTCAGGAACTCCTGCAGCATGTTCTGTTCCACTGCTTCCACAAACAGTTCGTAGTCCCCACAGTAGTGATCCCCATTGAATATCTGGGGAGGGATGGCTTTGGGGTTTCCGGATTTGGCCCTCATTTCTTCCCGCAGAGCATTATCCTGGGAGATGTCCACCAGATTGTACTTGATGTTCTTCCCATCCAGGATCCTGGTCACTTCACTTTGCTGTGATTTGATCTCCCTTGAGTTCATATGGACTGAACTCAGAGTACATAAATATATAAACTGTGTACATATGGTCCTTTGTATAGGGACATGTACTGTAGATCAGGAGGCCCATGGTCCAGATCAGAAGCCCTTTGATCCAAAGCTAAAGGCTAGTGCAGAAATGGCCTTGGATTATGTAGGACATAGTGAAAATGAATGCATTTGCATTCATTCACTTGGAACCAGCAAATGGAAATCTGTCCATTATGTTCTTTAAAACAAATAAACCCAAAACTCAAAAAACTAAGCAGGGATTAGAAGTTTTGCCTGTCCCCAATATCAGTTTTGTCTGGGAAGAACAGTAAAAGAACTATGTAGTTCTCTTGGCAGAAATACAGAAGTTGGCCCCACAACTTAATTCCCAGGGATAGAAGCAAAAATCCTCCATGATAACCCTTTACAATCATCAGTGAAAGGAGTGGAAACCCTGCAACACAATGCCTCTAATTCCTGATCCCTGAAGCCTCTTCAGAAGAATACCATGGTCAATAGTGCCAAACTCTTTTGCCCCCTTGAGAGGTCAAGGAGAACCAAGAGGCTGCCACTTGTCCTGTCCCTCTCCCAAGAAAGCTACATCCTAATTCAGTTGATGTTACCTTCACTCACCAATGCAGGCACCAGCCACATAAGAAAAGGCCTCCTGCCACTGCATCTCCATTTGTGGCAAAGCAGATGCCAGTTTCGTCTAGTGGTTAGGGAGCCAGACTCTTACCTGGGAATACCGGGTTCGATTCCACTCTCCTCTACAAAGCCAGCTGGGTGACCTTGGGCTAATCACAGCTCTCTTCTGAACTCTCACAGCCCCACCTACTTCACAGGATGTTCTACTGTGGGGAGAAGAATAGAAAAGCTTTGTCAGCTGCTTTGAGTCCCATTGAAAAGCAGGATAGAAAAGCCAACTCTTCTGCTTCTGACAGCAATTGTACCCCCACTCCCATTTGACATTTCCATTCTTGTGCATTATTAAAAAGCACTTCTGCCCACTGCTTAGAAGATGCTTCCTCACTTGGAAATGGAGGCAGAGAAGACATCTGTTTTGGTGGCCTCTCATGTGCCTCATAACAAGTCTGAATCTTCTGTGTTGAGACCTTGTATTTTAGAAAAATTCACTATAGAGTCACATTCCTAGAATGGAAGTATTGTCTGGTTTAGCCTTTAAGCATGGCTTTGTCAGCAAAATTGCCTACTGGTAATGAACTTGATAGTTTAGTCTGAAGAACATATGAAGGTCGGGTATTGCCTGCAATAGGCCATAGATTCAATCTTTCTTCAGATAAACCTGGAGACCAGTGATAGAAAATGGGTACCTCAATCCATGTTCAATCCATGTTCATTTACAGGGTCTCTGAGAGGCTCCCCTTGTGTAGTTATTACAGATCATGATATGTTGGGGTGCTCTGCCACAGCTTTCTACATGAACATGGATTCTAACTTCCAGCATTCATCTAGAAGCGGAATTCTTTAAGTTTTAGTTCAGGAACATCCAGAGAGCCACAGCTGAGTGCCCCAAAGATAACCATGTTTCTGACCCTATGTTTCTTATGGAAAAGAGCAGTATGGAGTGAAGAATGAAGTGTTAGCAGATGAATTGTAAGACCTCTGGGCACAAAGTGCAATACGGGGGTGGGGAAACAATGGAATGATCTCTTTTTTCTGCATTTAAATCTCTTCATTTTCTTTCCTTGATGCAGCTACACCGACCACCACTTTGAGAAGCTGAACAATGAGATCATTCTGTTCTGAAAGCCAACTTCTTTATTTTTCTTTTTTTTTTAAATGTGGTAGCAAAGCTGGAGAAGGAGACAGCTATAGCTGATCTCTCTCCCTCTTGCATCCTATTTCTAACAGCTTCTCCTTTGTTTACAGAAGAGCATGTGAAACAAGTTTGGCTCCATTTCTATTGGCTTTCATTGCATAATAAATCTTAGTATTAAATCTGAAACAAAGGGAAAGTCAAGCTCTTTCCAAATGGAACAATGACAATAGAGGATCCTAAAAGGCAAAGAAAAGGGAACTGCTGTTTCTTTTCTGTCAATATGCAATGAGCAGCTATTTCACTGAATAGCTAATTTAATGTCAGCAGCATGGACATCCTGTCCTTCACTGGTCCCTACCAACAGCACTGACAGCTGTACTGATGGGAAAGGTCCCCTTTGTTGTTTCTGGGTCACACTGCCATTGGAATAACTGTGACACTATCAGAACTCTGTTGCAACTGTAGAAGGTACTAGAGATGGGCAAAATTTGATTTGCATTTGCAAATCTGATCAAGTATTTCATTTTCTCAGACTTTTGCTTTGAAATGAATATCCAGTTTTTGGCATATCAAAACCAGACCAGTCTCCAACTTGCAAAAATGAACAATTTTGATTGAACATTTTTGTTTTGTTTTGTTGTTTGTGATCATGAAAAGGGCTTTTGTCATGTGTTAATGGATTTTTTCTTTGCAAAAAAGTTCAAAAACATATGCCCAAACCTGGGATTTTTGATTAAAGAATTTGACATTGAGATGAATTAACAGATTCAGCAGAGAAACGAACATGCAATTTTATTATTTTTTTATGCACATTCCTAGATGATATATTTACATTTACCAACAGACACTGCTCAATTGCAGGAGTCCATTGACAAACTGGAAGTTGATTCACATCAGCAGCAATGGCACGATAGTCTTATGGCAAAAGAAGTGGCTGAAGCTGAAGTTTCCCATGAACTGCCTCTCTGATCCAGTTCTTTGCCACATCCTTCCCGTGAGGCATGGTAGAAACCTTCTGGACAACTGCTGCTCACTCCTTCAGCTACAGACAAGGTTGAAAAACATTCATTCCCCTGTTCAGCCCCTGGTTTTCCTTGTCCCACGGTAGAAGCATCATACTAAGAAAGCAGGATGGAGAATTCCTTCACCGTGTCATCATGGAATCATTTCTGTTTTGTGTTGTGGATTCACTAGAGCATGTGTGAGGAGCGACTGCAAAGGCCAAATGTTCTGACCGGACTCAGAGCAATAAACTGGAAAATGGCTGAAATCTGGCCATATTTCCAGTGTGTCACAGCTGTCTTGCTGAAACCTTCACTGCAGATAGCAGAAGGGACACTCACAGAAGTGTTCTGGGCTCCACCATCTTTTTGGGGTGTGAGTGTTGGTTTCTTTGCACACTTTAAGTCCCACCACTCACATGAGTTTTATTAAATCAAATAATTGTTCTAGTCCTAGGTTTTTTTTCTCAAAAGAAGGGTCATGCAAGTATTCACAGTGGATGAACCATCCATCTTTGTCTGCAGTACAGTTTGTGATTATCCCTTCTTCATCCTTAGTAGGGCTGAAGAAGAAGAAGAAGAAGAAGAAGAAGTGACATTCCAGGTCCTACTTGTTTCTCATTTCTATACATGATGGGAATGAGGAACATTGGTATTATCCTGGAAAAACATCTGAAGGGCACATAGCTGATATAAAACTGTGCAAAAAGCACACAGATACAGAAATCCCTGAGAAAAAAACTGTATTGAAGGCAGCAGTTTTTACTCCTGTATTTTAAAATATTCACTACAGTGAAAGAACATCTGAATTTCTATTCCTATCATTATCTAAAGAGGAATTAATTAAATTCCATAATGATCTGTACCAAAGTGAAGTGTTTTGTCAAGTCTTCATTGACTTCTTCATCACATTAGCCTATGGCAGGTTTGGCCATTATTTAAAAAAAATACAGACATTATTATTTTTTTAAAAATACATTTATATATGTGCTAAGCAACAACAGTTATTGTGCACAAAGAAAGCACCACATCTTTATGCTCCTTTATTCTCTTATTGCAACTGATGTGTTTTAAAAGGGAACTGTTGGATGAATGAATCAGGGCTTAATTGACAGATATCTGTACGTCATATACATTCAGCACATACATGCCATCTGCTTCTCCTCTTGGTTACCTCAGTACACAGTATCTAGTTCTGATTTTCTGACAAGAGGGCAAATGCCGTTTTCTTTTATCACTTTATACAGTAATTTGAAGGGGAAAGTCAGAAGCAGGTGGCTTCACATTGCCTTTTAATTACAGTTGTTCGTCAGTAGGAGACACGTAGAAGGACAAAAATCAATTCAATTTATTGTTTGTGCCAGAATCCTGGAGAGGGGGTGGGGAAGAGGCAAATAATACACATGGCCAATGTGACTTCCCCCTTGGCCTATTTAATATTCGGGGGACATTGAAGCTGGCCCTCTTGGAACATTTTGTGGATCTATGAATATATTCTTTCAGTTTTATGAAGCAGTCTGCTGCTAAAGCAAGGATGGCAGGTCAAACTGTGGTAGCAGTGTGAGCCTGGAATGTAGCAAAACCTGTGCTGTGTCTCAGGGCAGCCAGACTTCATTGAGAGTAATGGAAACTTGCCTCATTTAAGATGCCTTTCCTGAATATCATCATCATTTATTTATTTATATAGCACCATCAATGTACATGGCGCTGTACAGATGAAAAGATAAACAAAAACAAATCTTGCCAATGGTGTACAATTTTCTACCAACTACTTCTACCAGAAGTTCTTTCGAGGCAATTTGAACATGGGCATAAGATACCAGATGCAAAGTTCCTGAACCTGCCTCAAAGGAGTGCCAGTGACGCTCCAAAAGGGCATCTGGAACACCTTTTCACCTGCTTCTTGCTCTCCTGCTCTCAGGCGCAGCTTTTGCTCTGGAGGACTGAATTAATAGATCCCTAAGTATCCTATGAAAGAGTCCACTCCACCTGCCAAGAGTGTTCTGATAAACTCCAACCACTAACCAAACTGAGAGCTGATGTAGGCAAGGTGAGAGTGTGGAGAGGTAGCATCTGGCTTCTTCAGCAGCACTCAGATAAGGCTGGAGGTGGGTAGCCCCAACATGCCCACTCTCCTGAAGAGCATTACCAACACTGCCATCACCATTCCAAATGCAGCACCCACCATAGGCTCAAGTGACAGAACAAGCTGCTTCTGCTTCTGGTGCCTTCCTGAGCCCCATATCCTAAGCAACTGGCCTCCCTAGCTTGCTGCTGGCCCTTGCAGTGAGGGTACCAATCTGCATTCAACTGTATTAATCTGTGGTGCCACACTATCAACACCCCAGGGGTGCAGCAGAGTAAGTATGTACACATGCTTGATATAAGAATTCTAAGAGTGTAAGGGGACAGAGTCTACATGACTTTGCACCTTCATAGTGCATAGAATACATAGAACAAACTATCATCTGCATGGGCACCACACTCCATCCCACCAAGCACTCTTAGAGCACAGTGACAACAGATCATGTTTAAGAACTCTCACAGGCCTTCTTCCTGTTCTCCAGCTGCCATTCTATTAGAGGCTGAGGAGATTTACCCATGGGGCCATTCCTGGGTTTGATGACTCTCCCTTCTATCAAGATCACAGCTGGAGTTCCCCAGTTTCAGTGCTGATGAAGAGACTGCCTCCTCCTACATGATGATCACAGCCAATTTCTAGTTATAGGAGACAGGCAGTCTCCTCCACCATCATGACTGAAGCCAGAGAATCCTCAACTTTGATCTTGATGTTCCATGCCTGTAGCAGTGTGCAGACAGCATTGTTCAAGATGCTATTTATAATGCACCAGGAGTGGAATGCTCCACCTGAAGTAGTCTGTGTCCTTTGTGTGTGTGTGCGTATTATCCAAGATTGCATCTTTAGCAACGTGTCTTAATGTCAAGACAATTTAGTTACAGTATGAAAAAAGATGGCCAGGACTGTTCTCAGTATTGGCTTGGACATCCCTTAAAAGCCTACCAGGCAGACCAGAGGGCTTTTAAAAATTCAGCCTGTCCCCCTCATCTCCATTTCTGGACTGATCTATAGAAAACAAACAGGCCAAATACAAACCACAAGCTGTGGGCTTGACAGATTTGTTCAGGATCCTTCTTAACATCTTGAAGTTGCACAAATTTTGGATCTTCAGAAATCACTGAAGGTTGTGACAATTTATTCAGCAATCACATTCTATGGGCGCAGACTTCAAATGGGTAACTGAAACTAGTTGCTTTCTGTTTTGTTTCTAAAAAACCACACTTTTTGCAAACAGGATGTGTGCTAACCCTGGTTATATGTTTGGTGTGCCCTGTCCCCTGACTGCCATGGAATCAAAGGAGTAACAAAACTGTCTGAAAGCTACACAAAAACCACAGATGAGCATATACCAGTTCCTCCTTTTTAGAAGCAAACTTTAGGCTATGTTACTCCATGAGAGCATGACTGAAGCAAATTATAGCAACTTTAGAATCTTAGGCTGTATCTGCACAACAGCGGATGCTGCTTTGAAGTGGTTTGCATGATATTTGTGTGCCTTCTGCCATCAATGTCATGCAAACATTGCAGCTGGGGAAATTTCACTTCCCAGTTCTGTTGTTTCTGGCTATGGATGTTTTTGGAAATATAAGAAAGGGCCATGGAAACTGGCCATTTCCAATGTTTCTTAAAACACAGGTGTGCTATATGACCTAAAGAAAGCCTCTTCATAAGTCTATACATCATGGTGGTAGCAGTGTTACAGAAAAGCACCAGGAAGTACAGATGTGCATGAAACACATTTCCCCCTTCAATTTGGATTAAAGGGGGAGGGGAATGTTCAGCTTCATGCAAAGCCTCCCCATGCATGTGGGGGGCTTCGGCTTCACATGGGAACATCCATCAAATGTTCACACATGAAGGGACTGCCCCTTCCCTTGCCCCCTCCCTCCATCCCCAACTCAGAGGCTCAGCTGGCCTTCCAGAGGTGCATATGGAGCTGGAGAACCACCCCATCCAGGAATCACTGGGTCTGAGGATTAATGTTGCATGAGGGCACCCAGGATGAAGAAATGAAGTCTATGGACTTTGAGAGAGGCTGGAAACAAGGCAGGAAGTCAGTGTATATTAAGCTTGAAGTACCAATGATTAATATCCCATGGCTGAGTCTATTGTATGTTTTATTCAAGGTATATAACAATTATATCAGGGGGGGGGACTCATGTGTAACTTTATGGACACTTCCTGCCAGTTTTTGTGTCATTTAATATTTTTCCATGCCACTCTGGGACCATTAGGTTTGAAATAAAAATTAATAAAACTGCTTGTGTTTACTATCTGAACTGAATTTCCACCCTTTAGGCAAAATACATACACGCATACGCAGGATTTATTCTTGATCTTTGTACCATTGGTAATTTTACAAATTTTATGATCATTTCGTGACTAGAGGCCAATTTGCACTTAGGCCTCTAGTCAGCAATTAGTTCAGCTCTGGTGAAGAGTGTATGCATGTTTACTAGGCTGCTACAGCCTAGAAGCGTGCCCGCCCTCACTAAAGGCACACTAATTGTTGATTAGTTGCTCCACACCTTTACCAATACTAACTAGAAGCTTATTTGAAGCATCCAGCAATGTGACCACTCGCTCTTCTTCTGGTTGCCTGCATGTGGTGCGTGGGGGAGGTGGAATCTGCACAGGCGCAATGGCGGTGGCGGCAGTGAACGATCCTGTGAATGACCCTGAGATCGATCATAGGGTCGCAAGAGAGGCGTTTCATTGGTGATGGAGCAGTGGGTGCTGCATTTCAATCACTGGTGCTGACATGATTGGCCGCCACACGTCCCTTGCTCAAACATTCAGCTGATGGCAGCCAACCGCAGCAGCGAGGAGCCGGGACTTCCAGCTTTGGAGGAGGCACAGCTTGGTAAACAGGAGGACAATTCGCACTTCTGGCCAGTAAGGGACACCTTGAATAAGCTTTTCTCCTAGCAAATGTGAATGGTCCACGTGTCCCTGGAGTATACCAGCCCTAATTCATGGCAGACTAATGAGGTAAGGGTAGAAAGGCCTCAAATATAAGCTGACATCCTAGGGTGTTTTTCCACTGTCACTAGAAGTACCCATTAATGGGTACAAAAATGCCATTTAGTACCCATTAATGGGTACTTAATGGGTACTTATAGTGACAGTGGAAAAACACCCCTACTTACCTTCAATGACTGTGCTGGAATGATCAACCTCACTGAAAACAAATCTATGTGATTATGCCCTGTGAGCATTCAAAACATACTTGTAAGTAAAACTGAGTTTGCATTTGTAGAGTATTTTCCATGAGTTCCAAAAGCAAGAAGAATTACCTTCACAGGCCATTTGTTTTTCACAAATGGAACTTATACGAGAATGAAGGGCATACTGTGCTTAGGAAAGACAGTTTACATTTTATAAGCACAGCTAGGATTTCCAGCACAAAGAGCAAAGTTTGTTTTTACTCTGAGTTGCATTTTTAAAATTCTACGTCAGCAAGCAAGATATTCTCTCTTTAAAGTGTTCAAGGGGCCTGAACATGAACCAAACTATGTCCTAGATAGTGCCCCAAGATTAGCTCGTGTTTTGAAATAGAGTTTAACGTAAGTCCTCCATCCTCTGAGGAGTAAGATATCATTAGCTTTCTAAACAAAAAAGGAAGATCATGCATTTCCCAGAGAAAAAAGGTCCCCCTTTCAATATATCAAGATTTTAAAATTGCAACAAATTCTCAGGACATGGAGTTTACTTTAGATACACGTCTCAGGCTACTGAAGCAATATCTTTACAACTGATAACAATAATTTGCAAACTCTAATACTCTTCTGGACAAAAAGGCAGCAGTAGTTTCAGTAATGACAGCCACATTAAGGCACAACACCACAGAACTGCAAGAAATATCTGGATGACATTCAAAAACTGCAAAAAGCAACTACATTATTTGAAAACACATTACATCTGGTTATCCAACAGTTACCTGAATTAATCTCTAGGCACCAGTAGTGTAATGAGTAGGATTTCCCAGATGTCAGAGTCTGATATAGACAGCTTTAGGCCCTTTCTCCATTGTCCCTTATTCTGGATTATATCCCGGAATAGGGACCTGCAATTGAATCATTGTTTTATGGGTGATGTTGTTAGGTGCCACTTGGAGATTTTAAGGTTGTCTCCAGCAAGAGCATTTGTGGGACCGCAAAGATCTTGCAATTGCCTTTTGCTGCCCCCAGTGGACTTGGGCGGCAATTGCAGGCTTTTACCCTCACCTGCTTGCTGCATCTGCGATTTTCCTGTTGAAAAGGTTCACCAACTTCCCTTTGCTTGACAAGCATCCAGGTATTTTCAAAAGGAACAATAATGGAAGCAGCTGCCAGACACAGGTAAACATTTGCAATTCGGGAAAACTGGCATCATTGGCGGATATTGCCTTAATATCCTCAGACTATGCTATAGTTATGTGTAGTTTTCCCAATATAGTCCCAGGAGAATTGTAGGTTTTAACCTATGTCTGGAGGCACCTTTAGTGTCACCGAGGCTCAGTACTCCTTTGTATGGAGAAGGTTGCATATTGTGTCTTCATTATTTATTATTTATTTAAGGAATTTATAATCTGCCCATCACCAAATGGTCCCAGGGCAGGTTACAATAAGAATAAAATATCACATATTAAAACATAATTTAAAATATAGCTCTATCTTTCTCCCACCCCTCTGTCCCTCCCTAAGAGGACACCACCCCGAATAAGCTATTTAAACAGTAAAAACCTGGGTAAGAAGATGTATCTAAAGATACATCTTCACTAGCTGCTGGAAACTATACATTGAATGTGCCTGGTGAACCTCAAGAAGGAGGCTCTTCCAGAGTCTAGGGGCCACCACAGTAAAGGCCCTCCTATACCTTGTACCTCTGAAAGAGAAGGAACTACAAGAAGGCCCTCTCCTTGACAGTACGTGGGCAGGTTTATATGGGAGAAGGTGCTATAAAGATACCTTAATCGCTTCCTCAGAACAGCTGGTCTCCACTAGGAGTTATGAAACTAGCCTCACTCAGATGGTTTTGCTGCATCATGGTTCAATTCTGCATGCCTCCACTTAAGAAAGCGACGGCAAAGCATTTCTGTATAATTGCCAAGAAAACCTCATGGAACCATCAGGAATCAAGCTCAGCTAGAAAGTATCCTTACCGTTACTTGTGAGACTGTTTTAATGGAAAGTGATTTATAAATAGATTGAACAAATGTATGAATAAATAAACTGAATTATTGATGGCTGAGAAAACAATCTGGTTCATTTTTCCTGAGAGAGTTAAAAAAGTCAGATCGTGCTAGTCTAATGGATTGCAATGGAAGGCAGTTCAGTAGACAGTCTCCTCCTTCCTTTTCTATTCATATACAAATGTCAAAATAATGCCTCTGAATACATTCCTTGTCACAGGAGGAGAGATTTGCTTTCTTATCTACAGTAATCTGGATTATATATTATTTCAAATAATGACTTCGGCACAAAGGAAAAGATCTGTGATAGTTTTCAGGGATTGATAGAAAAAGAATGATGGAAACACAGACAGGCTGCTACCTCTAAAGGCCATTTGCAGGAATTGGAAAGCATGCCAAGGTTTACCTTTGTCTTCTTCTTGAAAAGGCCCAGAAGCAATTGGTAGGGCACTGTGTGAAACAGGATGCTGGACCAGATGGGCTGCAGCCGATCCAGAAGGGCTCCTCTTATGATAAAATGGAGGCAAACGCTAAAGAAAATCAAACTAGTAAATCCAGTACAACCCACTTAAAAAAGAAAACAGACATAAATAATAAACCATTTAAATTTACTAAGCTTTTGCACTTTGTCATGGCTTCTTGAAAAACCGAAACCTTTCATTTTAAAAAACGAACCAGCATGCTTTGTCCTGCTCTAGATCTGCCTTTTTGGAAAGCAGTGACTTCACATATGCCTGTGAAGATGGAGCTGTTCCTGGTGAGGATACACAGTCAACAATATATTTCCACCACATCTACTTCCAGTTTGGAGGACAAGAAAGCCATACAAATTGTGCTCTTTCACTGGGATTCTTTCTTTCAGCCAATATCTTTTGAATCAGAGGGGGAGAGAAAAAAGGAATTGTTTGGGCCCATCCACAAGCTAAAAATAATCCGAAAGGATTCCGTGTCTGCCTCAGGAGCATCCGCATACAAAGCCCTAGTAGGTGGCACATGGGAGTCAATACATGTTTAAAAACCCTCACTTCACAAGTGTTTTGCATGTGAAATAAGGGGCTAACGCATATTATGCTGGTGCCATGCGGACGCTCCCAGAGGGGATGAATGGGAAAATAACCTTGCTCGCTCGCTCTGCCAGTAACGTTACCTCTGTTTACATTGCTGGCAAGGCAACAAGTTTGCGCTGAAGCAGATGAACTGTCCATGGCTGGCAGGGGAGGAGGTGATGAATGGGAAAATAACCTCGTTCGCTTGCTCTGCCAGCGGGCAGATGAGGGGATGCTGCAATGCTCCTCTCTCTGCCGTCACTATCGCTGCCATTCCTGCCGTTCCATGGGGACAGGCAGTTATGGTTTGGATCCGCGTTGCCCCAAACCTCATGGGGACGCTTTATTCTGAGTTACAACACGGATATTTATCACACGTGTCCAAAGCACGTCAGCTGGCTTGCATGCGGACGCGCCCTTTCACTGTCTACTACTCCCCTCCTTTCTAGTCTCCCAGTAGAGACCATTTTTGCTTGGAAGATGTCCTCATGTACTTGAGGCCTTGGATCATGTCTCCACAATGTGGTCAGCATGCCTTTGGCCAGGGTTCAAAGTGCTAAAGGGGCCTAAGGGAGCTGCAGGGGACTGGGAAGCCAGCAAAGGGAGCCAGAGGTCAGTGTGTGAAGAGCAACTCTCAGGTGGCTATGTTGGACTTTGCTGTGGATTCTTACTGGAGTGAAATGGGCCATGCTTCTCTCTAGGGCCTGATATACCACAGCCTAAGGTACAGGAACAACCTGAGGCTTCTTTACATAGAAGCCATAACTACACTCATCTCCACAGCACCCCACATCAAAAAGGCATATAGAGAGACTTCAATTTTCTTCCAAGTTACAAACTAGGGAGCCCAAAAAGCAGCTCTAAAGCTGCTTATCAACACTGAACTGGTCCTTTGACACAGTGAAACCTTCCAAATACAGGTGTGAAGACCTTAGAATGGCAGCCTCAGGGATGGCAGTGGAGCCTTCAAACCCTTTTCTGTGGCTCCCAAAAACCTGCAGAGACCAGGAAGGAAGCCCTCTGGCACTGAAGCTGGAATTGGAGAGACACATGCAGAATCTTTCTCTCTCTTTCAGTTCCTTTTTGGCGGGGATATTCCAGACAGCTCAGGCTTCAAATCCTATCCATTCCTGGCAACATGACCAATGGCTATAGTAACCATTGCTGGTGCTACAAAAAGTGTTTGATACACTTTGAATGTCCTGTCCCTAGTCAGTTTGGATCAATTGGAGTTGTTTGGTATGGGTCCTGCTGAGGCTTGGAGGGTACCCACTATTGTCCTGTCATTCTCTTTAAGTGGATGTTGTTGGCCAGTGATCAGTGATGATAGGAGATCTAGGACTCATCTCCAGTTATTGGAGATGGCTTCATTCTGGGAGGATGGAGGAGAAAAATCTCCTTGGCATCTCCCTAAAAGTGCTTTATTCCATCCTGAAGCCTTGGGGCGGGCATCTTTTCTTCATACCCCCCCCCCAAAAAAAACACTTGAGGTTACTATTTATTTTTATTTTTGTATTTGAAGGGAAGCTACATAAAAAAAGAGGAGGGAAATAACCAATCACAATGTGTGAAAGAGTTGCTACAGGTGATTGATCAATCACCACTGGAGTGATGACAGGCTCCGTTCAGCTGTCAAATTCAGCTGCCGGCATTCACATAAAGAATGGCAGCTGTTTTAATGCAAAAGCGATCTCCTCTTTCTTTCACAGTGTGTGTGTGTCTGTCTCTTTCCCTCCCTTCCCTCCCTTCTGTTTCCCCACCCTGTAAACTTCACTTATATGGTTGCCTGTGTCTTCCCCTTCCCTCCCTTCTGTTTTCTCTTGTTTCTCCCCCCCCATAAACTTCAATTGTTTTCTCCATGTGGTTTTCTTCCCCCACCCCTTGCCTGAGCCTGCAATCGCTCAGGCAAGGGCTTCCTTTAGCCCAAACGAGTGCCTAATAGGTGCTCTGTAGTTAGCTAAAATGATTAAAACCAGCTGCTTTCATTCTTCTCACCATTTTAGCGGGGCTTTCTCTCTCCCTCCTAATAATGCAGCCTCCGATGATCACTGCTCTGCTTGTGCGCTAAATCAGCTGCCCTTACATGAATGGAGGAAGCTGAATCTGACAGCTACAGGGCTGCAAGGAATGAGTTGCTTTTAGTTCTGCTTGTAAGCATCTCCATGCTCCCAGGAAAATCTGCGGTTTCCCCCTAAGTCGGTGTAGTCTTGTTTAAATGGAGGGGGGTGTTGGGGTTTCTACCACGGATTTTCCTCCTTTACACCTGATTTACCCCGGAGTAAAGCTGTGTTTGGAGACGCTCCGAGGCAAAACACGCTTAAATCCAGAGTATTTTTGGCATGTAAACACACCCTCAATGTTGATGCCTGGTTGGCAGATTGATCGTAAATCTGA
The DNA here is from genome assembly GCA_023333525.1 of Aspidoscelis tigris stejnegeri. Lineage (NCBI taxonomy): Eukaryota > Metazoa > Chordata > Lepidosauria > Squamata > Teiidae > Aspidoscelis > Aspidoscelis tigris. The sequence goes on along the minus strand of JALMGA010000002.1, from coordinate 63,637,369 downwards.
AAGACTTGACATTGATATTGGCCTTTTAACTCCCCCCAACCCCAAAACATTATTTAATCTTCTTAGGGTGCTGTAAAGGGATATGTGGGTGGTTTTGATGATTAGGAGATGTCATAAGATCTATTATTGAACTCAGCTGATATTAAAGAGACTCTGAAACATCTAATAAAAAGCAATTCTGCTCTCAGTGTAAACCACTTATCTGAAGGGTGAGAAGTATTCATTTGTCAAGTTTTCTTAAAAGTTCGAGAAAACTTCTGAGACAATTCCCAAACGGAAGATGATGTTTGGAATCCATTTTTTGGATCTGCTAGCAAGGATCAATCTTTATTATGTTACTATATCGCTATTAGTCATTGGTGTCAGGCAGAAACCTTGCAGGTGTGAAGCTAACAAAAGCATATTGTTGATGTTAAGGAAAAGTAATAACAAAAGGAATTCAAATGCATATTGTAATTCTACTCTCACTCTCCCCACTTTTTGGTATATTAAGATCTTGGAAAAGGTCACTGTATGCATAGACAAGCTGGTTTATATCTGAGAGCTCTTTTATACTGAAAGGTGCTTGTAAACTTTTAAAAGGTGATGAATGCATTCCCCCCCTGAAATGTTGCTATTGACAGTTACAACCATGTTTAGAAACAATTCCTTCTCTTCCCCACTTTATAGTATAGAAGTGCTCCGCATAGTGAGTATGCTCCATCAGGGAGCATACCTGGAGTTCCCCAGCATGTTAAATGTTAATTTGCCCATATTCAAGTTTAGTTTCCCTAAGCCTCTGTCCAGATGGGGAATATATAATATATAATATACTGTATATTCTGGCGTATAAGACTACTTTTTAACCCAGAAAAAGTCAGGGGTCATCTTATACGCCGGGTGTCATCTTCTTATACGACGAGTATATCCCAAACTCTATATTTTAACTGGAAATGTTGTGGGTCGTCTTATACGCCCAGTCGTCTTATATGCCGGAATATAGAGTACTTATGTGAGGACTATGGTGGGATTGCCACACAACCTGCTATAGCCTATTTCAGGAAAACCCAATTCTGTTCACAGGTTTTCTCAAAATAGCATTATAAATTACCTTGTGGACAGAGCTGCCACCATGGTCATGACCACCACACATATGTGGGGCCTGGAAAAGATGGCTGCACATACATGGGGGTGGTGACTGCACACTTTGGGGAAGAGAGAGACCCAGAAGGAGTCTAGGCCTTGCACTATACCTGGATACCAGTAAGTGCAGAATGGCTCTGAATCTCTACATGGCATTCAGGATACCTTTGAGGGCCACCCAGCTCAACCAATGCCCACTGCTCCCTCAACCAAAAGGGCTTGAAGGAGTGCCCCTCAAAGGAGCAAAATCTTCAGTGTACCTAGAACAAATTTCAGGTTGCTTCCTCACACATTGAACTGGTCCTTCATTGCAGCAAAACACGCAATGAACAGGCATGAGGCTTAGCAATGCAACCTCTGCAACAGCAATGGAGCTGTCAAGTAAACCTCCACCAAGTAATGGGCTGGATGTGGACCAATAAATTGAAACTGAATCCAGACAAGATGGAAATAGTATCTGTAACTGGGTCCTGCATCCAGGAAGCTAAGGGGTACCCAATACTTAGCGGGGTTGTTTTGCCCCAGAAAAATCAGGCGCATGACTTGGGAGTGCTCCTGGATTCATCGCTGTCATGTGGCAGTGACTGCCAGGAGTACCTACCATTGTCTTTATTCAGTCCACCAGCTGAATCCTTACTGGGTAATCTACGCTCTGGTAATCTCCAGATCAGACTACTGCAATGCGGTATATGTGGGGCTACCCTTGAAAATTGTTCAGAAACTGGAACTGGTGCAGAATGCAACAGCTCGACTGCTGATGGGAGTTACTCTGACCAGTCTGATGTCAGGCTGGTCTTAAAGGATGTGCACTGGTTACCTATTTGCTACCAAGCCCAATTCAGAGTGTTGACACTAACATTTAAAGCCCCAAATGGCTTTGGCCCTGGGTTCCTGAAGGAGTGGTTTTTCCCATATAGACCTGCCTGTGCATTGAAATCTCAAGGAGAGGGTCTTCTTGTAGTTCTTTCTCTTGCAGATGTATGAGGCACGGGGACATACAAGATGGCCTTTTCTGTGGTGGCCCCTAGACTTTGGAACAGCCTCCCTCTTGAGGTTCACCAGGCACCTACACTATATAGTTTTCTGCACCTAGTGAAAACATATCTTTTCAACCATGCTTTTGTCATTTAAATAGCTTCCTCCGGGTGCAGTCCTGTTAGGGAGGGGGGGGGACAGAGGGGGTGGGAGGAAGGGGGTGATTTTTAAAGTATGTTTTATTATTTGATTTATTTTATTCTTATTGTAACCCCCCCCCCGGGACTATTTGGTGAAGGGTAATATAAATAAATAAATAAATAAATAAATAAATAAATAAATAAATAAATAAATAAATAAATAAATAAATAAATAAATAAATAAATAAATAAATAAATAAATAAATAATCCTAAACAACAAAGCACAGAATAATTATCTAATCTGGCTAAAGAAAAGAAAAGTGTTCAATTTATTTTAAATCTTGATCATACTTTCTTCTCTCAAGGCTTTAAAATTTAAATAAAAAAGTCAGTTTATATAAAATACATTGGAAAACAAACTCTTTGCCATACTTGGTGGAGGTTTACTTGTTTTTCACTTTCTCTTGTTGCATTATACTGAGTAGTTGAGTTCCCACTCTGGTGTCCAAATGTTTTGGTCTACAGGCACAAATGCATGCTAAGTAGGGCTAATGGAAATCATTGTTGAAAGCATCTGGAGGGTGCTAGATGCTTTGAACAGCAATCTCTATTAACCCTAATTCTTTTCTGTCTATGAGAACATGGCAAAAGAACCAAATGGATAAGGGAAGTTAGTGTTTACTTGCACTGAAAATTCATCCTTGCATAAATGCACATAGCATCCGTTGGGAGGGAAACTGATAATGGCTGAAGTCCTAGCAGTGCAGGAAAAGAATTTAACTGTTTCTTCTCTTGCAAACCTCTTTTGAAAGTGCAGCCTCCCTTGGACTATAATGGTGATTGTAGCTGTTGTTGTTATTACCATCACCATCATCATACAGTTTGGTAGATGTTTTATGACTGGTTTGTATTATACTGCCTGTAGTATAGGGGTGGAGCAGGTGGAACTGTGGCCTGGCTCCGCAAGGTGTGGATGCACCAAGTGGGAATTTTCCTTGTCTTTACCAATACAATAAGGGTAAAAAGGCTGTCAGTCATCTAGCTAGTAACAGCTACCATTGTGGAACATTTGGGAAGGGGTCAGAGGTGTTTCTGCACTTTGCTTTCTGTCTGCTTTCTGAATGCTAGTGCTCACCAAACCAACCCCCAATGTGCCCACAGGCCTACCTGGGTCCAGACATATGTCTGGGCGCCACCATCTTCTGCACAGATCCCACTGCGACTGTGTGTGTGCCATCACTGCCACCATGACAACAGTTATGTAGTGCGCATGCACAGTCACGTTTGGGGACATCTGAGGTGCCAGTACCCTGGCGTATACTGGCAGGCCAGGTGCAAATTGGCGTCAGGACTGAACAAGCCCTTCAGTTCCATCATCATTTTGTTTGCAGGGTTCTGAAGGAGCACACACTTCTGCATTCATTTTAGAATTGTCAGCTTCCAGTCTTGCGCAGGAACAGACTTCTGCATTCCTTTTGGACTTGTTAGTTTACAGTTTGTGCAGGAATGCATTTTTAGCAGTGGAAGAAAGCTGCCAGTGGCCGACAGGTAGTGCTGACCAATAAATTACTATGGTGTGGAGGAATTTCAGACAAGGGATAATACTAGGGGGTAGAAGGACAACCCTACTACCAGCAACACTGTAATTTATTTGGTCTGTTGGGAACAAACATTCATGTCTTGCCTTTTCCATGCAGCTCGGAAGTGACGAAAGTTCCATGGAAGCCAACATTCTCCAGCAGCTCAGGAAATGCCTGAAGAAGAAAAGTCTCCGAAGATTTACTCTTTTCTCCTTCTAAGCCTACGTACATCCAGAAATCATTCATTCCACTATATTTGGATATTCCAGAATAAAGCATGAATATTCTGGCAAACCCAAATATAGTGGAATAAGTAGTTGATGTCTGGATGCAGCCTAAGTTGTTTGAGCCTGGTATTGAATATAATAAATGTACTCAAAAGTACTTTTGTAATTTCAAGTGTGCAGTCAAGCGGTCTCATCATTTTCTGCTCAAACATATTTATTCAGCAATAAGCGTGAGAGTATGGAGCTTCAAATGAGGCAACTGTGCATAAATGAAGTTTCTTGACATAGATGCATGGCAGAACTATAAAAACAAGGAAGATATTCTATAGTGCACTGCTAAATTTTAGGCTGTATCCATATGCAGTTAAAAAAAATCCAATTAAATGCCAGAAAATGCAATTTTGTGCAAGCTGCAGAAATGCAAGCTGCAGTTTGCTTAATTGACCACCAGAGGGCTTTCACTTGGAAAGTGCAATCCAGATAACGTGTTCTAGCTATCTGAAAATTCCACGTGGCAGGTGACTAATGAAAGAATTGCCTCAAATATTCTGAGGGTCCTCAGTCCAAGAAGTAGATTGGGCAGGTGATAATGGCTAATAAGCTAATAAGCTTCAACAATAAAGATAAGATTGCAGCATCTTCAAAAAGGACATATGTAGAGACTCCTGGACATTGGCACTTCTACGTCCATAAATGTCTCCAGAGTGTAAACAGATTTCTGACTGTCCCCTCCCCAGCCTCTCTGGGTTGCATAAAAATCTGACTACTATTTATATTTCATCAGTTTCCTCAGCTCTGGAGCATATGTAATGCAATTTGGCAAATCTCAAAGCAGTCCCAGCTGTGAATGTACGGAAAGAAACTTATTCAAATTTATCATGAGATGGGCAGCATGCCACCTCCCTATCTTGTCCAGAGAGCTAGGAAAATATGCTCTGCATTAACATTTACCAGAGAAAGTGCTAATGGAAACCCATTGTTTTGTCTGTGATTGAAAGAGGAGATCATTTTAAAAGGTTGTTGCAGAAGACCATTAGCCAGTTTGGTCTAGTGGTTGGGGCACTGTACTGTTATCTGGGAATGCAGGGCTTGATTCTGCCCTGTGGCGACGCCCCTCCAGCCACAGCGGATCTCTGCCCTTCATTAACTGCCTTCCTTCCTTGGCTTCTCAAATAAATAGTTAAATAAATATGCTTGATAAATATTACTTAGCCCTGGCCATGTTGCTTTCCACCCCGCACCAAAGAGCTCGCCACTTCCCTTGCTTCTGTAAGTAAGCTCCCCTAGTGGAGAAGCATCTCTATCAGCCTCCCATGGCTTGCTTTCTCCTGCTAGCTTTCACTAAATTTAAAGTCACAGGAACCCCTTTTCTAGTGATCCCCGTGTAGTAATAAATAGCACTTTAACCTCGGTTCTCTTTATATAACAAGAAAATGTCCTTTATTAATAACACTCAGTACGAACCAATAGATAGTTAAATATGAAGATAAATAAATAAATAAATCAGTGGCTTCCAAGAATTCACACAGCAATTAGCATCCTACTCTAGGCTGCCTAAAGGTCTCTCCCTCACTCTTCGCAAGCCCTAGACCAGTGATGGTGAACCTTTTGAGCTCAGTGTGTCAAAATTCACAAGAAAACCTAGCTTAACTTGGGTGCTGTGTCACATCTAGAAATATCCATGATTTCGTGATATTTGTAGCTCTAGTAAAAAAGTTATATTTTTGATATATGTATTTTATTAAAAGCAAAAACAATTCTTTACATTAGTGACTTTTGTTGCTGAATCTTCAGTTGAAAGTTGGTATTTTGTACACTTCAAGAACAAGCAAGCACTACACGCCCAGGTGCCAGGGTGACCAGGTGTGTCACCCAAAAGGGCTTGGAGTGTCACCTGTAACACATGTGTCATAGGTTGACCATCACTGCCCTAGACCCTCCTGGAACTATGTGGGTTTCCCTCCTTCAGGTGAAGAACAGTCACTTCAGAACCTTCCCACCCTGAAAACCCAAAGCATAGAACAGTTGTACTTCTGGGTTTGTGCCTTTCATATGGCTGCAGCCTGGCATGGGCTGCCTTTGATTGGCTGCACCTGTGGGCATTCTCTCCTCCCTTTCTTATGCTAATTTGAGTGCTCTGCCCACTGCTTAATTGCTGTCCCTTATCTACAATAAATACATTACCTTAAATATCTTGATATTCACTGAAAATTATCTTAAATAATTACATTGCCAACATTTACAATACTTATATAACATGACCCACAATAAATTCATCCAACAAGCATAGGCATCACACACCCTTCCCCATGAAGCCAACTGGGTGACCTTAGGCTAGTCACAGCTCTTTTCTGAGCTCTCACAGTCCCACCTACCTCACACGGTGTTCTGATGCAGGGAGAAGAATAGAAAGCTTTGTCAGCTGCTTTGAGTCCCCTCAAATGGGTATGAAAAGCATGGTAGAAAAGCCAAATCTTCTTCTTCTTCTTCTTCTTCTTCTTCTTCTTCTTCTTCTTCTTCTTCTTCTTCTTCTTCTTCTTCTTCTTCTTCTTCTTCTTCTTCTTCTTCTTCTTCTTCTTCTTCTTCTTCTTCTTCTCTCCTCCTCCTCCTCCTCCTCCTCCTCCTCCTCCTCCTCCTCCTCCTCCTCCTCCTCCTCCACTGCAGGCTAAGCTGTACTGAGTGAAGCTCTTATTCTGGGTCCCTAAAGGGTTTGTTTAAAATGAGGACAAGTGGGACACTCACAGAAAGAAATGTAGTGTCCAAAAAACCACATTTGTTATGCGCTGTAAGCTGCACTAAAAACAACAACAAAACTGTTCCACAACTTAACCAAGAGTGCCTAGGCTGGTCTTGGCCAACTTCTGTATGTGAATACTGCATGGGGAGCAGCATGGGGGAACACTGATTGCCTTAGCAATGGCCCAGCACACGTGGCTGTTACTATTTATTTATTTATTTATTTATTTATTTATTTATTTATTTATTTATTTATTTATTTATTTATTTATTTATTTATTTATTTATTTATTTATTTATTTATTTATTTATTTACGCTTCTATCCTGCCCCATACCCGAAGGTCTCTGGGTGGGTAACAACCTTAAAACAACAGATTAAAACAGAATATACATTAAAAGACTTTAAAAATTCAACAACTCTAAAACAATACACATAATGTTTAAAATGATAGTGTCTGTCCTGGGAGGGAAATATAATCAGCTCAGCCAAAGGCCAGGGCAAAGAGGTGCGTCTTCACTGCCTTCCTAAATATATATAAGGAAGGGGCATAAAGCACCGCAAGGGGGAGGCCATTCCATAGTCTGGGGGCCATCACCGAAAAGGCTCTCTCCTGGGTGCCCACCAACTTCACTATTGAAGGTGGTGGGATAACCAGGAGGGCCTCACCACTTGATCTTAAGGCACAGGCAGATCGATATGGGAGAAGGCGTTCCTTTAGATATTGGGGACCAAGTCATTTAGGGCCTTCTAAGTCAGAGTCAAAACCTTGAATTGGGCTTGGTAGTAAATTCGCAGCCAATACAGCCCTTTAAAAACTGGTGTGATGTGCATCCGACTAGTTGTTCCGGTCAGCACTCTAGTGGCTGCATTTTGCACTATCTGCAACTTCCAAACTGTCTTCAAGGGCAGCCCCATGTAGAGTGCATTACAGTAGTCCAATCTAGAGGTTACAGAGCATGGCAGTGTGGACAGTCCTGCATCATTGAGGTAAGTCTGGGTTAATTTTGTGACAGGACCGGCACTTGCAACGTGATGCTGACCACCGTCCCTGTACATAATTTCTCCAGGATAGAATCTCATGGAATTTAAGTGTGAAAATGCCCCTAGACTGTGATTAGACAGAGCAAAAAAATATCTCTGAGGTGGCTTACAGAATGCTTCAAGATGGGATTGCTCAAACACCATTCTGCCCCTCCCGACTTTCCTAAACATAATGTGCTAGAAAAGCTGGACTAGAGAAGGCTTGGGAACACATTGTCTAAGGCTGTGGTCACACCTTCACTTTAAAGTTTCTTCAGACCATCTTCAGGTTTGACTACTTACACCTTTTCATTTTTATCAGTTTTATTTGTGGACTTACCACCCTTCATTTGGACCTTCTTGAATGGAAAGTCCACAAATAAAACTGATAAAAATGAAAAGGTGTAAGTAGTCAAACCTGAAGATGGTCTGAAGAAACTTTAAAGTGAAGGTGTGACTATGGCCTGAGGAAGGAATTTAAAGTTGCTTTTTTGGCAGCAGGGGAGATGATAGTCCTATTATTCTTTTATTTTATTCATGTACTCTATAGTAGGGTTAATAAATGGAGACACAACAGAAGTCGTAAGGTGAATGGAAGCTGATTTCAGAAAGCCCTGTTTTCAGAATATTGTCTGTACTCCAATATGCATAGCTGCAATCTATGTGGCACTTCACACTGCTCCATTTCAACTGTCATTCATACAGGTGCTGCTGGATGCATTTCCAAGAAACCAGAACCTTTAGGAAAGGAATCGAAAATTACAGGATGGGGACAGTTGCTTAGTGAGGCAGGAAATTACCAGAGGGAGCACCATTGGTTTCCTGTCTCATGAGAGAACGCTGCCTCCCCCATTTATGATGGGGAAGGTTGGGATTTTTTGTTTGTGTGTTTTTAATAATACATTATTATCCCACAGCTGGCTACTTAATTTCATTAAATATACTTACAATGACTATGTCTTTCCATGGCTGAGGAAAGACATGGTTTCTAGTATAGCATCAGCCGAGAAGAAAAAGTTTCTCACATTCACAGAACCTCGAGCATCCTGGCGCCTTAGAAATCTATTTACAGATATGGACTGAATTTTAAATGCATATCAGTTGAAAGATCTGTATTATACAGCATGCTTTGTTCTTCTTTTGTGCAGTTCTTCAATAGCTCCCACTAAATGAAATGAAAAAAGTCATTTCAATAACATACCTTATTGTGATTTCCCCCCTTATTTGTTATAAATTCCAAAAAGAAAAAGAAAATCCTTTATTAAAAAACAAAAGGCATGAAGATATTCTGAGCAGGTCCTTCTTAACAGTGCACAATTAGAGTTATTGCATTATATGGTGATATGAGAAGGAAACTGCTCTTTTCTAATGTACCAGCTTTATAAAACCCTCCCTGAGGTCCATCTGGTTCGTTAAGGGCAAGAGTTTTTGCTCCTCGCTGCTTGCTTCAGAGTTTTTCAGCTTCAAAAATGCAGCCTAGGGATATTTTTCATCAAGCCAGAAACGGACCTGGAAGTTGGCCATTTTCAGCATAACTAAGGCTGTACTCAGACAAAAGAAAAGGGTCTTCCCAAGCCTTCTATAACTAACTTCTTCTAGCACAGAATGTTCAGGAGAGGGGGAAGAGACAGACTAGTGTGTCAACGAACCCACCGTGCTCAAAACCTTTGGCCGAAAAGACTTCTAGACTGAATCGAGTGTAGGTAGGTCCCTTGTGAGGCTGCCATATGTCTACATGCTGGCAATGTGAACACTGAGAGTGTCCGGTGCCCTCAGAGTTCTTTTGCCCACTCTGGGAAACTTGCCTCCATGGGTACTTGCTTGCCCTCAGGTACCATCAGAGGAGAGCTCTATTGCCTACAGATGCCACGGGCCCTCTGCGCGGGCTCCTAAGGAACAATGTGCAATCCTGGAAATTGTTATTTCCTTGGTTTTTCAAGTTGGTGGGGTTTTTAAATAAAAAATAAATCATTTTGTATTTTCTTAACAAATAAAAAATAAAATTAGAAGAAGAGTTGCCTTTTATACCCCACTTTTCTCACCTGGGGACTCAGAGTGGCTAACAAAGCTTTCTATTCTTCCCACAGCGGACACCCTGTGAGGTAGATGGGGCTGTGAGAGCTCAGAAAGAGAGCTGTGACTAGCCCAAGGTCAACCAGCTGGCTTCATGGAGGAGTGTGGAATAGAACCGGGAGACATCCAGATAAGAATCTGACACTCTAACCACAAACTATGTTGTGTTGTAATGATAATTTAGTTGATAGTACTGTTCCATGGTAAGTATGTACTGGATTGCAGGGTATTTTTAAGAAAGCATAGACACTTTAAGAAGCAAATGGTTCTGACTGAGATCAGTTTCTGACATCTCCAGTTAGAAGCGAGGCTGCTTGGTTGTTCCACATCCCACTCTTATGGACCCATGATACTTATATGCCAGCTCCTAGGCCAGTGATGGCTAACCTTTTGAGCTTGGTGTGTCAAAATTCACAAGAAAACCTAGCTTAACTCGGGTGCTGTGTCACTTCCAGAAATATCCATAATTTTGTGATATTTGTAGCTCTAGTAAGAAAGTTATATTTTTGATATATGTATTTTATTAAAAGCAAAAATGAATAATTATTTACATTTGCTAAATCTTCAATTGAAAGTTGGTATTTCATAGACTTCAAGAACAAGCAAGCACTACATGCCCAGGTGCCAGGGTGACCAGGTGTGTCACTTAAAAGGGCTTGGCGTGTCACCTGTGACACACGTGTCATAGGTTGGCCATCACCGTCCTAGGCCCTTTCTGCACTGGGCCTTATTCTGGATTATATCCTGCCTAGGGCCCAATTTAGTCTGTACCAGCAGGTGGACCACAGATCCCTATTTTGAAATACAATCCATAATAAGGCCCAGTGCAGAAAGGGCCCTAATTGCTTCAGTTAATTCTATATAATATAGAGGGGAGAACAGAATTAGAAAAGGGAAATCCTATAGCTATATTTTTAACAATCCTTAACAAATTGGTCAACAAACTCTGAAACTGTAAATGGCTTCCAATAATGAAAATGAAAGTTATTTTGAAAAAAAAATAGATAGATAGATAGATAGATAGATAGATAGATAGATAGATAGATAGATAGATAGATAGATAGATAGATAATACTGATTTTATAAATGGTGAATAGTTCCTGGGGCTTCTTCTTTCACTGATATTGAAACAGACACTGTTAATATTTAATTTTAGTGGTTTTCATACCTGACAAGTCTGACTGGGACTCAAAACAGATGTCTCCGGTGGGTTTAGCTTTATAGCTGTGATTTAGTGGTGCACTAATATTAACACAAATACTGTAAAGTTATTTTTAAATGGAGCCATACAAACTCAAGGAGGCGGTTGGAACGGAAGACCTGTTTATTAGCGACAGACACAGAAGACAAAGAAATCTTGAGGATTTTTTTGATCAAAGGCTGCAGCCAGATCTTCAAAAGCAGGCCTACTGAGGGAGCCCCCAGAATGGCATTTGCCACCAAGGGCATTTTAAGGGCACAGGAGGACCCTCCATAGCATCTTCCCTCAGAGTTGATTTAGCCATTGTAAGGGTATTAGTCATTCTTGCTGCCACCATGTAGCAACATTTTGGCAGCAAGGGTGACCTATGCACCTGATCTGTACAGCTGTCATGCTGTCAAAAGCCACCTTCTAGGGTATTTTGTAGTCCAACAAAGGTCCCTCCATATTTGGATCTGTCAGCTCAGCTCTGGACAGCCCCAGACAACTCCAAAGACAGTGAGGGGTGAGATGAAGTTGTTTGGCCAACATGCACCACATTTGGCTGACACACACCTCTGCATGCCTGTGCCTTCAAATGACAGCCTTCTCAATGCCAAAACCCATCTGCACAGCTAGCAGTAATTTATATTAGTTAATTAAAACAACAGGCTAGCATTAGCACACTGGTGTTTCTGCTTATTATTCAGTAAAGCATCCTTCTGCAGTTGTTTAATCTGCGATTGTTGATGAAAGTAGCAGTGCATTGGACGAAATAATGGAAAGCAGGAAGGAAGGTTTAGTAGAATCCATATTTAGCCAGCATTGAAGCAGTAGCCAAATGAGCCTAGGATGCAACACTGAAGATGTCAATGCTCTACTGAGGCATTACAGAGGACTGTCCAAATGTATCTCCCCAGGAAGTTTGTCCAACCCAGTGGAAACGGGGGGGAAGAATTTCTGTATAAAGTGCAAAAGGAGGCTTTGAAGAAAAATAATATCCATTAGAAGTATTGTTGCTGTTCCGTGTGGCATGTGCACCCTCAGTAAGAAAACACTATAATTGAAATATGAAATAGTTGTACTGAAATCTGGAACCATCTGTTCATCTTGAAGTGGCATTTCTATAAAGTGCCATGGAAATTTCTGCCAATTTCTGTATTCTCCCCCTCCCGCTAGGGTGGAGTCTAGTAGTTAATGAGACAAGATCTGATTCAGTCAGAAGGCATGTAGAAGAGACAAAGGGAAATCTAATCAGGTTACTCAAGTCACCAAGTAGGAGTTTGTCCTCAATCCACATTTGGTCCTCCATTGGGACCTAAAACACCAAGACGTCAAACAATAGGGTGAAAACTTGAATGCTTACCACAACCCTTAACAAAACTGAATATAAAAACAGCATGAGGCGGCAGCTCAAATCTCTCCTTGTGTGCAAAATGTTATTAATAGACAATAAAAGTACAGTAATTATTGTATTTAATTTCCAACAGCATGCATTAAAGATGCACTAAAAATTCTCACTCTGTTCAGTTTCCTACAGCTATGATCTGGGAGAAAATATCAATTTTCTACTGATTCAAAAGCAGGAGAAAAGCATTTCTTTGAAATTCTGAGGAGCGGTTTTCTGCTTACCTAATTCAGTTTTATCAGCAAATACAGCCAGCAGGAAGCTGTTTAGAATGCCTAGGGAGTGAAGCTGTGGGCTGTGACACAGGGTCAGCTTTAAGGCAGGCCTGACCGTTCAGCTCATGGTAAACTGAGGAGAGCCTTGGATGATGAATATGAAGGCTGCTTGGAGTATTCTAGTGCTAAGTGGAAAAACACCCTTGGCATTGCAATGGGAATGCTGCTGAATATACCCCAGCCATTCCCAACACACTGCTGGCCACAATATGCAAAGAGTGAGTTGCAATGCTATTACAGAAAATACAGCTCTGCTTACCTTCGTATCTGGCAGTTCCTTAGTCCAGATGGGGCTGCTGCAAGTCAGCGAAGCATACAAAACAACAACAACAACAAAAGGAGCAAGCAGTTGACTGCTATTCAGTAGTCCCTATTAAATCGACTGTGAAATCTGCTTGCCTGACATGAAGGTAAGCAGGAGGTTGCTCCTTGCATCTTGCAGCATACATCAAGAGCCTCAGTCATGGGCTTTTTGGTGTCTATAATAAATAGTATGCCCAAAGGGCTTGCAAAATATCCCTTTCCCATAATCTTTCAAAATGATTTTCTTTTGTTTTCACCTATCCATCCAATGCTTGAAAAACAGTTGTTTTAAATTTTCAGATTAATTCTGCCTGCCTGCACACAAGGACAGGTTTATGCAAGCCTTGCCATCATGTCCAAGTTCTGGATTAGGATGAGGAATGGTGAGTGATGCTCACATTGTACTGTGTGCTGACTTTGTACTCAGGGGAACAACAGTATTCAAATACAATCAATGGCTGTGTCTCTTTTTACCCTCTGCTTGAGAAGGTGTCCACTTCTAACAACCCCCCATTTGTGACAACAGCAGGTGCCTCATGGTGACAGTGCTGTTCCATCCAGGTGTGATTTCATGCCCCGAACAGAGTCACCATGATGGGACTCCAGAAATAGCAACTCCACGCTATCAAATGGAGTTTTGAAGGTGCCTTTTTTCAGCAGATAATCAGGTTACCCTTCTCCTGTGCCTGCAACAGTGCCAGTTCACACTTTTAAGTGAAACCTGGCCAATATCCATCCATCCATCCATCCATCCATCCATCCATCCATCACACAGTAGTTATACAGTATCTTATGAAGGTGACAATGAGGATGGTGGCTGTGGTCACACCTTCACTTTAAACCTTCAGGATAACTTCATACCTGATTGCTCACACCTTTTGATTTATATCCCTTTTATTTGTGGACTTTCCATTCAGGAAAGCCCGAATGGAGAGTAGAAAGTCTACAGACAGAATGGGCAGAAATGAAAAGGTGTCAGCAGTCAGACCTGAAGATGGACTGAAAAAGGTTTAAAATGGATAAAATATGTGGAGAACGATCCATGTCCTGATTACACTTTGTGTCCTGAGATGTTGCATCACGAATGTGCTTTGTTTCTCATATCAGCACATGGCAACTGGAAGGAGTTGACTGTGCTGTTTGTGTATGAACATCTCCTCTTGCACAGTCCATCTGTGTGTGACCAGGTACACCCGAAGAAAGACTTGTTACATTGGCCTGGGCCTTTCTGCACTTAGCCCACTGGCAGCCTTTCAGTGACAGAGTATCAGTACACGAAGAAGCCGGCAAGGTGACTATGGCCCTGTTCCCATTACAAGCTTAAAACGGTTTTGAAACGGTTTTGATCCTCACAGTCCCCACGTCAGGTTGGCTTAACACACTTTTCGCATGTTAAATCACCCCAAAGCGTTGTAAATAAAACACTAATTTCAACAGGTCTCGCTCCGGTTCTTGCATCTGAAACATTTTACATTTCTTACTGTGGGAATGGTACCGTTGTAGTGGGATGAGAATGCCTTTTTAGGGTTTCCCTCCCCCAATAGATCTACCCACCCTTGTCACATTGAAAATTTTGTGGCAGGAGGAACCCCAATCAGAGAGAGGGGGTGGGCACCATGACTGGCAATGGGCGGGTGCCTCTCCTTGCACGAGTGCTCACATGTCTTTGAGGGAGAAGGGTTGGCGATGGGCACGTGCCAGAGCGGCAGAGGCAGTGGCAGGAGAACGAGAGATCGCATGGCGGCAGCAGCTGACCCTCACTTGGTCCCCGTCACTGCCGCTGGAAGGAGGGAGGGAGGGGGTCACGCCCCACCCTCTCGCCTCACCTCAGGATGGTGGCCTGGGCAGCGGTGGCCTGGTGAGTGGGCTGGGGGAGAAAAAGATATGCTTTCCCAAATGAAATCCCTGCCCTTGTCACATCAAAAATTTTGTGGAAGGAGGAACCCCAATCAGAGAGAGGGGGTGGGCACCATGACTGGCAATGGGCAGGGAGAAAAAGATATGCTTTCCCAAATGAAGTTTTCAGAATCGGGATCGAACACGATTAAAGTTGAAAGTAATGGGATCAGGCAAATTCATGTTTGCATCCGGTTCTTTTATTTCGGTTTAGGAAAACCGTTTTAAGCTTGTAATGGAATGGGGCCTATGTGTGCAGCACGATTAAACTACTCCACATATACACTTACCTTAACCTTTCCCAGCTCTAGGAAGCCCATCCGCACTCAATGGTGCTGGGAGTGTCAGCTAACATGCTGCACAAGCATGCTGTTGCATCATGTAATCTGGTGTGTGCGCGCATGTGTATGGTGTGTCACCTTTGTCCCTGTGTCATCAATGGGACATGAAGATGGTGGTGCCCAGAAAACACTCCCACTGGAGTTAGGTATGTGGGCACAGGGGGGCAGCGATGGCATAAGTGCAAATGCTAGTACATGCTTGGACAGGATCACATTGATGGGACCAGAACTGCACATTTGCCACTGGTCATTTTCTCTTCTTTAAAGGCAGGGGGTGGGGTGGGGAGAAAAAGAGCTTTTAAAAAAGTGTTTCTGGTCAGAAGAATCATAATTCTAATTTACCGCATTGCATTCCACTATTGTCAGAATCCAAATTTATTGTGCCTGAGTGTCATTTAATCAGGCTGCCAAGGTAAGACCTGTGGCTAAATTATTTTTGGAACCTGTGAATCCCTTGACATGATATTTACTTTTCAGCTATTATGTGACTTCAAGTAATTGGTTTCCTGACAGGTCAAATCTGAAAGGAACGTAAACAGTGCTGTTTCAGATTGCACAACTGGGAATTTCCTGTGTGACTGCTGAAAATAAGGAACTGCTAAAAGTCCAACAACATGTGCCAGGCTATGGGCATATTCTACTTAGCATGCATGAATAAGAAATAACAGTAGCATTCAGAAAGGTATGAAACATTCTCCTTCCTTTTAAATGCAAAAAGAAAGAAAATCTTCTGCCAGGTAGGTTTAGAGTGAACAAACATTTTTCAGCAATCTGCAAATTAATAACAGATCATAATTTTGAATAAACTGAGTGCAGATGGTAGGTAAGAAAAAACACTTAGGAGATTAAATCCCTTGTTTAATTCTCAGATAGGCATTTTCCCCCTCCCAATTTTCTGTGTGCCCCTAGCTATAGCATTTGGATGCTATTGGGAGAAATAAAAATCCAAGCATATTTACACCTCAGCTAAGGATAAAAATTGCTTTTGTTCAGTCTAAGATTGTGAAGGAACATTTCCAGAAGGCAGGAGGGACCACACCAAGACACAGGCCCCTTCTGAACTTACCTGCTTTAGTCAGGATCAGTGGATCCAGAAGAGCCAAGCCCACTGATCTCGATCACGGGAAGACATGGGCAGGATCAGTGCCATCTGCACCAACAATGCTGATTCAGATCAACCCACAGTGCAGCCTCAAAGCTCACATAAGCTTTGTGACCACACTCCCATACCTCTGAGGGCCTCTGGGAACCAGTTTGGTCTTGTGGTTAGAGCCACCAGAGGCCATTTCGCACTAGGCCTTTTGGAACACGTGGAGGACACCCGGGGACAGAGCATTTGCTCCTGTGGGCCGGGAGTTCCGTTCGGAACCGCCTCAGCCCGTCCCAGAGCGCCCTCCACACGTTCCGTGTGTAGAGGACTTAATTGTGCTCTACATATGGTCTGGCGCGTTCCAGCCCATCCCCAGCCATCCAGGGAGGGAAGCGTTTGCACGCCTTCGTTCCTGACAACTGCGGGACACACACCCTTGCCACAATTGGCCCAAAATCGGCCCAACAGGTGGCAGACCTGGGCAAATCACTCACCTTGCCAGCCACGGAGTGCGATCTGCTGTGGGTCTGCACAGTCGCACACACTCCAGTAGGTGGGACCCAGTGGATCCTGTCTACTGGGAGCACGCATGCCTGTGCAGAACGCAGCAGATCGCACCCCAGGGCCGGCAAGGTGAGCGATCGCACATGTGGGGGGGGGGAGGGTTGCTCACTCCTGGCTCCTGCAGTCCCACCCAGTTCGGCCTCCCCTCAACCCTGTCTATGGGCCTGGGGGATGTAGGTTCCCTTGATAGACTGGCCTGAGTCAAAGCGCTGAACGGGTAGGGCTGGTCTACCAAGGGAACCCATTGGGGAAGATCGTTGGCCTCCGCGGGGCTCAGCCACCTGGATCTAGGTGACTGAACACAGCAGATGTCTCACAGGACCACCTCCCACCCCGGGTACCCACCCCCCGGCCCAGGGACACGCACGCACATTCACCTACCTGCTGCCTGTCCTGGGTCTGAGTGAGCCAGCTCAGACGGCGCTGCGCCATGTGTGCATGAGGCACTGCCCCTGATTGGCTGGCCAGTCGACATGGGCTGGGGGAAAAGGCCTCAGGTTTGATTCTGCACTCCTGATTGCACTTAAAGTTTGAATTAGAACCTTTCTGGTCAGAGTCTGCAGAGAAAGGTCATTAAAGAAAAAGAGCAGGGTGATAGATTCAAGTGCTAGAAGCCATTTTGCTGTTTTGGAGCACACATACACATAAGTCAAATGTCTGTTCCACTGATATGTTTGGACTGCTTTCCAAATCTTACAAGAACTTCTGTAGCACTTCTATCATTTGCAGGAATCTTCTAGAATCCCAACACTGTATTTGTTAATCGGCATTTGAGACCTAAAACTTTGTTGGGACATATAAGTCCACTGAAGCAGGCAGTGTGTCCAAGCCTTTTAATAACGTTTGTTTTATTATAGCAATTACTGCCAGAGGTGTTTAAAAAAAAACACATTCCTAAAATACACCCCCAGCTGTCCATGTTCTCTGACATAGAACTGAGATTTAAAATCCGGTTCTGTAATTTGTTCATGTGGTTTCTCTGTAACACACTTCCTGCAAATCTCTTGATTCTGTTTTATCTTGTCTGACTGAACTTGAAAACGGAATGCCTGAGACTTAATGTACAATCCTAGGAAGATGAGATGTGGCCATTTACTTTCTGAGGACATGAAGTCAAGCAAAATCTCATTTTTTTTGCCTCTATTATATTACCTTTCTAATAAAGATTAAAGGACGACAGCGTATCTTAAACCAATCTTTAGCTTTAGGTCACAGAGCAAACACAGTTCTGTAATAATAATATAAAAAAAAGCCTGCATGAGACAGCATGATTAAAATGATGAGTTACATCAAAGATTACAGATCAAAGTGCTTCTCTTCCCCCTCCTTTGTAATGAGTCCCTCTAGTTACCCAGCCTTGTTCAGTGTTAACCATGAGATCATGAAGAAATGTGCTATGCTTAATGGATTATGGGCTTAAAAGGAAAAAATGTAAAAGAACAATTCTAAACCCTCCCGACAGTATATTCTAAACTCTTTGAACATACTTTTTTCAGGTTGCAAACAGAGTAGCGCTGACTGAGGGAACTGTGGGGATTAAAAAATGGATCTATTGCAGAGTATGGCAGTGTTTCTACAGTTCTGGTGCCAGCGCTTCTGTGGCCATTAAGAATCACGAAAAATGGAACCCTGAAAAGGAATCTTCCCGAACTTTAATTGCTCACAATGGCCAATCTTGTTTGACTAAATTAGCAACATGGCTGGCTTACAAGGGCCACGTTAGCAGCACCCTCTCACCACCAGTAGCTTAGAGCTCAAAATCCACCTTCCCTTCTTCTATTACACATATTTTATTTCAGGGCTATCTAATGTCAGCATAATCTACTGTATTCAGTCAAAACAATGGAGATTTTATAGTATTTTGCTTACCATTAGCTCTATATATTCTGATTCTTTTAGTTATTTCCCCCTCCCCGCACCCACTAGCAGCCACAAGAGGGGACTTTGTGAAAGAGAAAAAGCATGTGAATATGTACTGACCACCCTAATGAAGTTTTTAATGGGTTTAATATTTTCTTTTAAACATGCATTTTTTGTTAACCCTATATTCTGTACTCTTTTTTTAAAAAAGAAAGTTGATTATACTTAAACATAGACAATCACCAGCTAACACTGTGAAATTAATCCCTATCAAGAATTACAGCTTTCACCTCTTTTTATTGGGATGATGAGCAACCTCTTTCTTTCATTAGTGCTAGCCAGTGGTCAAGAACGATGGAAGTTGCAATGGTCAAGCATGGATGGATGGATATTCCTTCTGCAATCCCATCTCCATTATCTGTTACGGATAACATTCAGTCTTGCATTTTTGCATATGCTGTCAGGAACTGCTGGATAGGCTGCAAAATTGCAGGATCTCTATACTGATATTTAAAGCCAATGGATGCAGCAGTGATCACCTGAAATCCAAAGAAAACTTGGGCTGTGATCACACCTATAGTTGAAGACATCCACAGTCTGTCTTCTACTCACACAGCTCTCACACACTCTCAGTTTGTCTTATCTGTGGGCTGCTCCTCACTTGCAATTTATCTGGAGTAGGGATCTGCACGAATATCTGTGCCATTTGGAATCTGTATGAATTCCGACATTCCTGTATGAATCAAAAGGGGTCTACATTTGTAGGTCTGATTCTTCAGTGAATCGGGTTTATCCAGCATCTGTCAAAACCTAGGCCAAAGGCAGATCCCCCGGGTGGCCTCCTTTGGTTGTGCCACAACTGCTGCCACTGCCACGTGTTCTCCTTGTAGGCCCAATCAGGCCTTATGGTTCTGTGCACGCAGCTTCCACCTCATCGTGTGGTCCTTGGATGGGGAATTGCACGCAGGAAACTGGAAGGCCTTTTTCAGCTTCCAAAGAGCACTGAAATGATGGTGGATGATGCAGCCATGCCCCCATGTTCCACTCTGTTATACTCTCTTACCTTTCCAGAGGCCATGACAGCGTCTCTGGAACCATTTCAGCGCTGGTTGGAAGCCAAAATGGTCCTTCCAGGTTTGCACATGCAGCTTCCCATCTGGGGATCACGATCACCAGAGGGAGAGCTGTGTGCAAGGACCCATAAGGGTTATTTCAGGTAGTCTGTGAGCGGTGCATGGTGCATGCTGGTGGCAGGTGAATGGGGGGTGGGAAGGGAGGAGTTTGGGGGGTTGCTTCATTCATGTATATTCATACGAATATCTATGCACAAAGCCTAACATCCTCATACACATTCATGGGGGGGGGGTCTGGGTCAATCAACTGTACTTTGCTCATCACCATTCCTAGGATAGTCCCCTCTCCCATCCTGCCCCAGATTCCCCCTTGTTCTAATTGCATGCTGGCAGCTGACGCTGCCCATCATTAAAAAAATAGATCATATATTTTCATTTACTCCCTAGTGGTTTTGCAGAAAAGTTGGAATGATTAAAAAAAAAGGCCAGAAAAGCACTGTTGGGAGGGAGAGCAAAGGAAAATAGCAGAGCAAGAGTATAAATGATACAATTCTAAGGACAATGTATCTTCCATTTTCATTTAGCAATGTGCATTGGAAACAATGTTTCCTTTCAGTAAAAGGGGACTTTACTGAAAAGCAGAATTGCTCCAGTAGCTTTATTGCAAACGGCAGAGTATGGTCTCTTTTTTCTACGAGAATGACACTAACCTGTGTTACCATCAAATTTGCCATCCCCAACCCCAAGCACTCCCCGTTGCCACTGTTGAGTGACAAAACTTTATCCTATCATAATGCAAGTGTTGTTGATGCAATCTAGAGTGTTGGAGAACTAAAGAGTCATCATAAAAGGTGTGAGCAAAGCAGCCCAAACTGAGAACGATCTGAGGACGGATTGTCAGGTGTGGACAAGATTAGGTTCTGTCCAGTTTCTTAACAGGACCGACTATTTTAGCAAGGCATGATCATGGCCTTAGAGGAGCTGTGTGCGTGTGGGTCTGTCCTTTAAGCTTTGTCATTCCTCTTTCATCTTGGCATTTTTGACTCTCTTTGGAGACTGATATTCCATCCTGACATATTCATCCTAATGTACTCAGACAGCTTAAGCAATTATAAGTCTTTTGGCAGCTACAATATTTGACACCTATATTATGGCAAAATCTTTTGTATCCTTGTCATCAGATGCTTGAATCTATTTTGGGATGCCCTGTGAATGTATATTTAATCACATACACATGAGTGAATCATAGTGCAAGTCCTTTGTTTTGCTGTGAACTCTTGATTTGCCGTATATTTTTCCAGAACATTTAAAGAATTATAGCATGAGTGGAGAAGAGCACTGACTTTCAGTAAATCATCTGATAGCTCTGTTACTGATTTACTGTTTACTGATAGCCACTAAATTGAGGTCTTGGGCTCTAGGCCTATACACATACCTGAGCTATAGTAACTGCAAACAGAGCCATCTCTGGCCAAGAAGTCAACTTTTCTTAAATGAGTTCTTATTAGTTAGTCTGAGAAAAAGAACTGCCAAGATCTTTGTTTAAATTTTTCCAGAAACTGGAAAATAAATTGAACTGTGAAGGTAATAAGGATGTTTAGAACTTGGGAATTAAATTTTTCTGTTGCTTGAATTAAAGTGCATTTAATCCAAATGTCATCTATCTATTTAAAGTCTTGAGTCATCTAAGACTTAATCCAGCTTCAGTCCACTTTCAGAGTGAGAGAACACATCAGCGACCAGTAAAGTGACCAGTGATTTTCTTTGCATGTTATTTATCCCAAAAGTGAATTTTCTGAGTTATTTAACACTGAAAGAAAAAACAGCTTGTCACTTTGCTGATGTATTCTCTCACTCTGAAAGTGGACTGAGGCTGGATTAAACCTTAAGACTGACCACAGACAAAGTCACACAACAGCTGTGGGTATACCTGTCACTGATTCTGAGTACCTTTGTCTTACGTAGAATATGCAGGTATCCACATAAAATATTAAAGCGGTCGAAGAGAATATAAGGCAGAGGGCCTTTCATTACAAGTAACTGGCAAAACACCAGGGAACCCAATTCTGTAAAGTGAGTGATGTTTTTCATAAAATGGAAGAGAATATGATTATTATTGTTATTAATTCTCAAGTCTGTTACAAGAAGGCTAATAAAAAAAAGGAGAAGCTTAATTTCCTTTTTTTAACAACCTGTCTGTTGGTGGATTGACACATTGTCTGAACTGTGTGCCATGCTTGTAATTTTGTTCACATTAAATTAGAAAGAAAAGGAGCAAGTAACAAGAACCCTCCAATCCATCTTCTCTTTGTTTTGTTTACCATCCAGATGGAAGAAAGAATTCTACAAAACCTGAACCCTTTCATCCTCTTTTTTGACATTTTGCCAAACCTAATAAAAGTATTTTCCCTCAAATGAAATTTGGAATCATAAGTACCATTCTTAGATAAGTCAGTATCATTAATTGCAAGATAAGATGCAAAAAAGAAAACTTCACTCATGCAATTGCCCATGTGGTCTTTCAGGAAGGAAATCGTGGCTGCTGTCCTGTGATGATTTAGGGTGCCTCCAGACAGGGGCGTAAGCAGCAAATGTGTTTTCATCCCCCAGAGTAGGAGCACAGCATTCCCCAGCCCCCCCCAGTCCAAGAATTATTATTATTGTTGTTGGCTTTTTTTACTCTGCATTTTTTACCCTTAAGCGGATTCAAAGTGACTGACAAAGCTTTCAGTTCTTCTCCCCACAACAGACACCCAATGAGGTAGGTGGGGCTGTGAGAGCTCAGAAAGAAAGCTGTGACTAGCCTAAGATCACCCAACTGGCTTCATGGAGGAGTGCAGAATCAAACTCATTATGTATAGGATGTAAGCCCGGTACTCTAACCACTAGACCAAACTGGCTTACTAAAGTGGATGACCAGCATCTTTTCATTGCGTGCTTACCGTTATTTACTGTGATCCTACTACTAGCAATAGAATTTCCTGTCTGGCCAACAGGAAGAAGCTGCACCAGAAATTTGAAGCTTCCGTTCCTCTAGTTTGGAGGACCAGAAGGAGCTTTCCATTTAAGGCGGAGCAAGTGGCTTGTCTGGAGGCACTCCAGACTGCACTTACTTATTCCACATTATTTGGATAATCCAGACTAAAGCACATCCAGATACATTTTATTAATAATTATGTGGACTCAGTATCAACACCTTTTCCTTTGCTGCTCTTATGTTAAAGTCCATCTTCTTTTCATGTATCCTACTACCCTCTTTTTTGTACAATCTTGAATAAATTGTGAAAGTTCATTCCAGACTCAGAATGTTTACTTTATCTATATATACATATAAGCATATATAAAACTCACTGCCCTAATGATATATTATGGCTGTTAAGTGATGAATGCAGTGAATAATTATAAAATGCTTGTTTAGCTATGTAATATGGTGAGATCACTATAGGGCCCCATTCCTAATGGGGTTTTATTGAGCTTTGAAAACATTTTGAAAATCTTTTGGCCCCATTAAAAATGTGCTTCCTGCACTTTCTGAGGAGTAAATTGCCTAAAAACACATTTAAAAAAACCCTTGAAAAAACAGTTCTCGCTTCCGTTTTTGCTGCTACCACACTTTATATTTTTTGCTTTGGGAACGGTACTGCAGTATTGGGAGATTGTCCCTTTCAGATTGTCCCCCCCAATAGCCTTCTGTCCAATGTCTGTCACCATTGTGGGTGTGTCATTACATGGGTGGAGTTTCACTCTCGGGAGGGCAGCCCTTTGCCAGTGTTATTGTTCCCCTCCTCTTTTATGGTAGGGCAAAACAGAGGATAATAAAGGATCCATTTGGACATAAAAAACTCTCTCCCGAGTCTGTTTTCCCCCCTCTCCCTCATCCAGATCCAGTCTTTCCCCCGTCCTTTTCTTTCTTTTTCTTCCTTTCCTCCTTTTCCCCCTTTTGATTGAGTTTTGGTTTTGGGCACTGGTGGCAGGACTCTTTGCTTGCAGGGAAATATTCTCTTTGGCAAAGCCCTTCTCCCAGCACTTGGGTTTTAAAGCCTAAATCCATATTCAAATCTGGTTGAGGGTGTGTTCTGGGATTTATGAAAAGCAAAGGGGTAAATTTACCAAACTGTGACAAAATCACCTGAGATCTTGCTTTTTTAGACATTGGAAGTGGATGGAGAATTTTAAAGAGAGTGGGTGAGAGAAAAATCACCTCCCTAAGCCAAGATCAAGCCTATATTTTGTGCCCAGTGGTGGTGGGAACATTACAGTTGATAAATTTCTCTCTTGTCCACTGCCGGGTGTAAAACATGGGGTAGATCTAGGCTTAGGAAGGTGATTTTGCACAGGACTGCAGCATCATGGAATCGATCCCCATGGTTATGGGGGAGTGTTAGTCATCAATTACACAGTTGCGCAAAAGTTTGGGTGTGCAATCAAAGGGTGGAGCTGGAATTCCCCACCCTTGGCCACGTCAAGATGTTAACCACAGGGGCGAACCCAGTCAGAGAGAGGGGTGGGAACTCTGACTGGCAAAAGGTAGGGAGTAAAAGATGCTAGTTCCCCAATTGTTTTATGTAGCGCTTTCAGTGGGAATGGCAAAATTCGGGTTCTATGTTTTTATGCATTTTCAATGGGAATGGGCAGAATGTGCGTTCACCTCAAATTTAGGTTAAATTCATATCAAAAAGTCAAGTGGAATCACGGCCTAATATTCTCACACTCTGAAAGTGGACTGAAGCTGGATTAAACCTTAAGTGTGGCCACAGCAAAAGGTACACCACGTGGAGTTTACAAAGCAAAACAGTACATCAGTATTTTAATTCACCTCCTTGTGTATGTTTCCAAGGTTTTTCAGATCAGAAATTTCTAGATAGCAGTAGCTGTGTTCTTCAGTGAAGTTCTTGAGATACTGTTATTAAGATATTTATCTTTGCTCCAGATGCAGAGAATTCTGGTTGCCAAATATTACAGAGCTGAAATTAGGTGAAATGAGGTTTGTATGGTGCATGAAGCTTTTTCACATTGTTAGAAAATCCAATCCTTGTGCTTCTTTTTAACATATGATGCTGGCATGTTAATTTTTCAAGAAAAACAATTTGTTAAACCTCATCATACCATTTTTCAGTACAAAAATAAACAAAATATTTTATTGCTATAAAAATTGTTATTTTAAAAAACAAAGCTAAAACTCCCAGCAGCCAAAAATAACTAGTTGAGCTGCATCACATAAAGATAATGAAGTCTTCTGGTAGAGTTTTGTTTTTTTCATTTTTGATATCATATACATGGAATGGTTCTAAAGAAGGCACAAGAGCTGTTTTTGCTTCATAATTATTGTAATTTCTGTGAATTCCCTCTTAGAACTGCCCTAGGCTGACTAAAGTTCTAATTGAGAATTCTGTGATAAATTCCAAGAGAGGTTTTTCAGGAGAAGGCTAAGGGAAAGATTAAACAAATAGAGTGGAAAATGGTTCAGTGGGAACAAGAGAATGCTGCTTCTAGGGACATATTTATGTAGAATTAGGACATGGAACAGAGTACAAGGGAGAAATTGAACAATTGCTTTCCTTTGATCCTCACTTGGTTAAGTGGCGGCTGGTGGACTTCAGGGCTGGGTGCTCACAGGCAAGGTGGGGAAAGGGGTGGGGCTGGGTGAGGTCATGTGGGCGGGACTGGTGAGGTCATGCTGGTGAGGCCATGTGAGCGTAGGGCTAGTGAGGTCGCGTGGGTGGGGCTCAGGACCAGAAAGATACGGAACCAGATAAACAAAATAAGTCTTTGCATTGAATTTGAAGTAGTGCAATAATGACTAGCACAACCTGTGTGATTCAATACAAGAGAAAGCTACACACAACTTCCCATGCATAACTGAAACCATGCTAAGTGCATTTTGTATTATAAGACTGCATCCAAACTTTAGTTAATTCCACGTTTTGGGGTATTCTGGAATAAAGCACAGATACTGTGGAATGTCCATGCTTTATTCCAGAACATCCAAATACAGCAGAACAAGTAGCCAATGTCTTGATGCCAGCTGAAATAAGGTAATCCTCAAAATCACTGTTATCACCAACAGACTGCATTATGGAAAATTAAAAGCACAAACAAATAGCACTCGGGTGCAAGCCCTAGACATTCTTTCAGTAAGTGTGCTGGGTAAATGTTCCCTAATGTTCCCTAATGGATTGCGAGGGTTGATCAGGATTATGACTCAGAAGCCATAAAAAAAAAATTGGCTTGGCAAGTCTGCAACATTGCTGTCTTTTATTATAAGGCCAAGCACACAAGTTACTTGACTCCATTTCAGCAAACACTGTCCTGCAGCAAGAATCACAACTGTAGGATATCTTCTAGTATCAGAATTTCCCGCTCATTAAACTATTTTAATCTAGCAATAGTAAATGAAAGCTTCAGAATCATATTTTAATAGCACTCTAACAGGCAAGTAGCATTAATTTTATAGCATGAAATAACAGTAGCAAATGCAAGTATTTTACTCTGGATCAGCAAGTAAATCAGGACTGAATTAATCTATATTTATTGGCCCAAACAGATACATGACTAAAAACAAAAATCTACAGAAGTAACCATTACCAACTGCCTGAAACAACATCAGCAAACCAACCCAGCTTCATTTCCTGGTTTTGTCTTCAAAACACACCTTTAAGGGACCATCATGCACCACATAAAGTCACTGGGCTGGCCAGTAAAGTAACAAGAAACAAATTATAATTCTTCCTAAACCCCATGTTTACAGCATCTTCTCTGCCATGCTTTGCAGCAGCACGGCTATCATAAGAACATAAGAGGAGCCCTGCTGGACAGGCCACAGCCCATCTAGTCTAGCATCCTGTCTCAGATAGTGGCCTGCCAATTCCTTTTGGGGATCTCAAGCAGAGACAAGGGCAAACCTTCTCCTGCTCTTGTATCTCAGCAAATGGCCTTAAAGACATCCTCCTTGTCCCCCCAGCCTAAAAGATGTACCTAGGCATCCATTCTAGAAGCCATTGATACACCTGTTATCCATGAATTTGTCTAACAAGCCATCCAGGCTGGTTGCTGTTACCATCTCTTCTGGCAGCAAATTCTATAGACCCTCTGAGTGAAAAAATACTCGAAATGATGCATATGCAGGAGGTACATGTTGTCATTGCCACAGCTTCAAAAGTAGCCTTGACAGTATCTATTCTCCAGAAGTTCTGGGTTTGCTTCTAGATTATGAAACTAGTCTGATTATTTTGCAGAGAGTATATCCCTTACCATCCCTTACCTACTCCTTGCTACTCCTTGCCTTGTTTTTCTCCATCCTCACATTTCCTCCTAAGTAGAACTGATACAATCCCTACTTTCTAAGAGTATTTGGATTTTGCAGCTTTCATTTGCCTTAGCCACAGCATAAAAGCATTTATTACTCACTGTGATAGTTAGGATCTACTTAGATCAGGAGTTAAAGTTGGCAGCCAGCAATACTCAGCCAAAGTATAAGGAAACAGGTTTCCACGAGCAAATGTTAGCAGCTTATTGGTTGAACTTGCTTGATCGGTGGACCATTTGAAATCTGGGCCATTCAAAGTTGGGCATAGGTTGCAAGCCTTTTCCTATTGGCCTTTTTTGAATTAGTTCCAAGGGGACGGGGTGTTCGATGCACGATGCAAGCAGAACCACGCACTGCCAGTTCCTAGAATACAAAGAACAATGCAAGAGCTAAACTTCCTAGCCTTTATTCTAAAGTGATATACAGTAGACCCAAGCAACCTGTACATCTGGATTGTAACCTTGGATTTCCAATCCTGTTTCTTGATGCAATAGAGAGACAGAAGCAGACTTCACTCTGGCTATATAACAGGGAGAACAGAACTCCCTTGCAAAGTTGTTGTAAGGACAATGGGGTACTGAGAGGACCACACATGATTCCTTGGAGGAAGTGTGGCATGTCAATGAAAAAATTCATATATCATGAGCCAAACTGGCCCAGGATCAACTATTGGATGAAGAGAGACTGAATCCTTCCACACGCTGATAGGGAATTTCAGGAGAGATTCAAGTGAGCCCAGCAGGTCTTTGGCACAGACTCAGGGGTTATTTCTGCTATTCTTGTCAGCGGTTGCTGTTAGAAAGTTCTGGCAGTTCATGGCTGGCTGATGAAGGAACTTGAAATATTCTTGGCAGCTGCACAAGAGCAAAAGAATGAAAAAAGAAGAGAGCAAATCTGCTCCTTAGGAAAACCCATTTATTGTGAAGATGCATAGGTTTGCATGGTTCACTTGCTCTCTGTAGCTAGAGGGAACAGGGTGGGAAAACTGAAGCGGGTTTTGTCTTTTGTTGAGGATCTCTAAGGGCTTGTTCACACTTAGGTGATCAGGATGGCTCCACATGCTATATCCACATACCAAGGTGCCACCTCTGTCCCAGAGCAGCCCAGAAGTGTGTGCTCCCATCCTGATTGTCTTTAGCTGCGGAGCAGTAAAAACTCCTCCACAGCTTTACTAGGGTGCTTTTGGTAAACTCCCAGATGCAGTGTTCACAGTGCCTTCTTGTGTGTGAATGCTGGGCTGTAGGGATGGAGGCATTCTGTCAGACATTTGAGAACCTAGTCATTTAGGGCTTTGAATGCCAGAATCAAAACTTGAATTTAGCTTGGCAATCAGGGCAGACCTTAAAGGACTAGGGTAACATGATTGTGGTCAGAACCTTAACCATTTCAAGCACGTAGACTCCTTGATGATTAAAACCAAAATCTTATACTGCTGCAATGACAGTGACATTTGGAAGTGCAACCAAACCTGGGGACTCATTTCAGTGTGTGTTCTTGTGTGTGTGTCTGGGAACCACAATTAAAACTAGGGGTTAAAACTATGCAATTTTGGGGATTTGATTCAATTCAAATTGAATACCCCAAAATTAGATTTGATATGAACCTTTAAAATTCAAATTGAACCAAATTCTATTTGAACTTGCAGTTACAAATGTCAACAACATTTGTATATGCCCGTACACATCGTTATGCACCCTGTACGGATTCATACACACTCATTTGCATCCCATAGTTATCTCATATGCAATCCCCTTTCATCCCATATGGATCCGTACAAATGTGTACAGATGCAGGAAAGACGTGTATCTGCAAGCATGCACGAACCCATATACATGTGAATGTCTGGATAATTTGAATGAATAGATCTGAAATTTGAAATTTGTTCGAATCCTTAAATTTGAATTTATGGACATTCAATTTGAATTTGAATGTCAAAATTCAGGCAGATTTTGAATTTTTGAATACCCTCAAATATTCATGCACAACCCTAGTTAGGACTGGACATTAATTTCCTTAGAATTGATACACAGTATGTTTAGGACCAATCATATTGCTGTAAGGAAATCAGAACTTTACTCCCATTTGTGTTTGCATTTCTTCAGCAGCTGCACATGGGAACTTTGATACATGTTATTTCAGAAGGATCTGGGCTGTTTGTAGGATCATAGAATTGTAGAGTTGGGACCATCAGAATCATCTAGTCCAACCTTTTACAATGTAAGTGGCTCTCTAGTCTTTTCTTCAAAACCTTCAGAAATGCATACATTTGCAGCTCTGGGTGCATGTTTGACCTCACTTTTCACTTATGGAGAGTGCATGTACAGTCCGAGGGCACCACTGGTCTAGCTAGGCAAGTACTGAGCCCACTCTGTCTCAGAGATGAGAAAAGAAGTCAGAGAGTGGGATTACAATGTTGTTCCAGCTGTTCAAACAGCAGCTAAAAGTTCTACTTGGCCTGTAAACAGCTGCTGACAGAGACTTCGCATGCCTTTCAGGTGTCTTGAAAAGCAAATACAGGAAGCTGGCTTTTACAGTACTGACTCAGACCATTTAGCTCAGTATGGTTGCACTGTCTGTGTCAGCATGACCGAAAAAGACAACAGAGAAAGGGCCTGAGGGGGCGTGGCAACCACATGTCACCTCGCCATCGGGCTTCCAGCCCACGTCTGAGGAAAGCAAGTGCCGTCAGGGGCAACCCTTTTTCAGGATGGAAAAACTAGTTCTATACATGCCTGTCATCCTCATTTGTCCTTACTGTGCCCGTAGGTGACTTACCTGCTACATTTTTTTGTGCAGACATATTGTATTATGCAGAGAAAGAAATCAGAATCAGGCAGCTTCCCTGCAGCTACAGGAGGAAACTATTTTCAGTTATTCATTTGCCTTTTTTTAAAGTGTGCTGACAAAAGCACTAGGCCAAGTTTCAGCTAAGCTGGATTTCAGATGACAGCTTCATTTAATTTACGACATTGTTTTGGATATTGGGGCAAAAGAGACTTATTCATAACAATCAGGCCTTGTATTTTCTTTGACCAGCAAATCCAGTCTGGTTAGGTAATGGATACAGTGTTTGACCCCATTATGCAAAACCCCCTTTAAAAGGTTTCTGTATCAGTGGAGTACTTAGGGTGCAAATCTAGTGCCTGCAAACACCAGTTCTGAATTTACAGATCTTCAAAAGCCTGATTGCCCTGGAAACTTGACAGTCTAAAGAAGTTATCCTGAAAGAATCTGTCCTGAACATTTCAATAACTCAACAGGAATGGAATAACCTTCTATTCACGAAGCATACCACCCCCAAAGCTGTAAAATACAAGGAATTATACTTGAAGTCCTTGCACAGATGGTCTAGAACACCTACATTTTTAACACACATTAATCCTGCCGTTCCCTTGAACCCTTGGCACAGTTGTCAAAAGAAAGGCACATGCTACCACTGAGGATGGGTGCATCCCAAAATTTACTGTTATGGGGAAACTATCAATAAAGACATTTCCTCAGTCCTGAAACATTCCATTATTCCTACGCCAGATCTATAAAATGAGAATGTATAAAAATGAGAATGTCAACAATGATCTGCTAGAATTCCTCATCTTTGTAGCCAAGCCAGCAATTGCCCAACATTGGAAAGATGCCTCCCTGATGAATATTCAGCAGTGTTATGCCAGACAATGGCACAGTGCAATTTATGAACTAATATCTACCCAGAATAATGCTATAGAGGAAATGACATCAATCTGCAATGTAATTGTATCTGGAAGCCTCTTTTTGAAGTTCTCATGAGAGAAGAAGGAACTTTTGCCTTCACAAGAATTTTTTGAAAGCCTGATGATGGGATGGGGGTCAAACCTATTAATTACTTCACTCTAATGGAAATCTACAGCTTATTGAAATACATGTCATTCCCTATTGCTGTTTCAAAATTTATAACTGTTACGGTGGTATGTTTGTTGTTTGGTTGCATAAATAAGACTGATTCCACTTTGTATTATGAAAAGTGCTGAACCAGAGACTGAGCACCTTGGTCACATTAGCATTTTTTATGTGAGAAGCCTCTGCCATCTTGGCAGAAACACCAATTCTGCTACATCATCTGGTGCTCCCTTGCCTCCATTTTTGGTATGTGCAGATATCTGTCAGAGCAAGGGATGAGAACTGTTGTTAGACTTGGTGCCTTTCACTGCAGGCACCTTGAGCAGGCGTGTGGAGAAAGTGGAGACATGATACCAGAAGATGTATCCATGGGTACCATGGATGCAACATCACACCAGTATCACAACATCATGACAAGTGATGATTGGCCAAATTGCTGGGAAGTGAGACCAAAAGTTTTCATGTTGTACTGGGATAAGGACCCATGTGTCTATTTGTGCTGTGTCTGGATAGCTATCATGATGCTTGATATTGCTGTGATCCTGCTGTGATCTTGAATTCATGACAAGATGTGGACTTGGCCTTAATCATTAAAAGTGATCAATACTATTATTGCAGAAAATTTTACTGTGGAGTGAAAGATCTTGAAAAAACAAAGTTCTTAGTATTGGCCACAGTGGTCTCTTCATCTGGAGGGTCAGGACCAAGCTCATTCCACTTGGGCAGGGTTACCTTCTGTTTACTTCTGTTCATTCAGCTGGCACAGCAACTCCCAACTTGTCTATGATTTAGAAAGGTAAATAGCTATCATTTCTCTTCTGTTCTCCTAGAACATTCCATCCTGCCAATATCAACTGCCATGGCTTCATGGTCAAATCTTCAAGCAGATTTTCCTGGATACCACGTGGAAGAGTCACATTTGTTTCATTTCCTGGGCTAGAGCCTTGAATCTTTTGAAATCAAAGACACCCACTTCCAGTTGATGACCTTTGTCATTTAGAATGCCAAAATTCTATACTGGTCCCCTTTAATAGTCTGGGGTTGAAAACTCTTGAGACCCCACTCATCTTATGAAGAGTGTCTGTTTAAAACAATTTT
This sequence comes from Aspidoscelis tigris stejnegeri, assembly GCA_023333525.1. Lineage (NCBI taxonomy): Eukaryota > Metazoa > Chordata > Lepidosauria > Squamata > Teiidae > Aspidoscelis > Aspidoscelis tigris. The sequence goes on along the minus strand of JALMGA010000002.1, from coordinate 63,605,226 downwards.
TGTCAATCTTGGCTCATTCTGGAAGATTAAGTTCTTAATAGCATGTTCTGTTCTATTAATAAGTTTGTTCTGTGGCAGTCTGAAAAGGTACATAATCTTTGGAGGTACCATCATCTTAAATAGTGGCTAATCTTCCAGAAAGTGAAATAAACTTGTTTCTCCATTATTTAAGGTCAATTTTGCTTTTACTTCTTATAAGTTTATAATTTTGAGTTGGTGACTGTTTCCTTGATGTTTTATAGCCTCACATATTAGGACTGATTTTAAGCTGACACTGTTTTTAGATAACTAGTTAAGTATTCCGGCTTGGTGCTCATGAACTTAGGTTTACCGGCAATCCTTAAAGTCTTTAATTTGTTAAAAAGTATGTATAACTCCTGGAATAGTGGTTTTTGGGTAGAGCATAAGACAGAAATGTAAATAAATAAAGTCAACAGATAAATTTATAATAACTTCTTTATTTTCAGTTTTGTATGTTTTGTATTTAAGAGTTATTCTTGAGGGCATGAATTAGGTCTTTCATGGCTAGAATAAACAAGAGGCAGAAGAAAGAACCTCATTGCATGGTGCCCCTTGCATTTATAAATTATTCAGTAATGTATCCTTAATATTACTTAACAAGTAATGTAACCATAAGCTTTCCTTGTGCTGATTGGTACATTTGTTGGATCATAGCAAAAAAGAAAAAAAAAACCACCCTGTCACCAGAACAAAATTGCTTTAATGCAATGAGCAGGGACTGATGTTTTAAATGCCTTATAGTTGACTAGACATGTTTTTTAATATGTTCAATAATGTCCACTACTATTCTAATAGGGTTTGTGATTGTTCTGTAAGGACAAATCAGAACTGTTTGTCTGGAACTAATAGAGTCATGCTGAAGGGTATACTTGTGGGAATGGCAGTAAAAAATTTGAAGTCCTGACCCAGTAGAGATATCGGACAAAAGTGTTGAAGATGGACCAAATCATCTCCTTTTTGCAGGACAAACATTTCCCTCCCCAAGTCCAGCAAGTAGTTGAGGCAAATAGTTCCCTGCCAAATATAGTTATATAATTTAGCCAGCATAGTCACTAATATTTCTCTGCATTTTTTTTCATAAAAGGTTGAAGGCAGGGTGGCTTTGCATCTTTCAGTTTTGAAATTGCCCTTCCAAGGGGTTTTGAATGCCTTCTCGAGATGAAACTTTAGGTATATCTTCAGAAAGTGTTGGAAGCTGGGATTTAAGCCATGAGAGCTACTAGAGGAGTGAGACAACCTTGGACAAACCTCAAGGCAAAGCCTGAAATGCTGCTGTAGCCAGAACTGCTTACATTGACAAGGATTTGGGGAGATAATTTGGAGGAAACAGTGATGGAAACTGGCCACTTTCTGGTATGCTGCGGCAGGTCCAACCAGAATTATCAGTACTTGAGTCCTAAGCACCTTACATAGAGTTGAGGAGGTAACTGAAAGAACCATCAGACTAGTTGACTCCAGTTTGCTTTTAGATCACTCCTGTGCTGAATTGGCAGACCTCGGGGGCTGAATGGGGATAGGGGCATTGGTTCACCACTGTTGCTAGTTGCTTTGAGTGTCTAAAATATGCCTTGCGTGAATGCAGCTCTTGACTGATATCGTGAATCCAGGGATCTACCTTCACAACTTGGGCTTTCTCTCATTTTCCCCAGACACATAGAGCTTGGCTCTGAAGCTCTGTCACCAACAGAAAGCTTAGATGTCTCAGAGATGCCATGATGCCAACAATCTATCAGCAGTCAGTTGTGTAAACATTCTGAAAATAAACTAGTATAGATAACGAAAGACCAGAGAGCAGAGATGAAAGAACAAGCAAAAGGGTCCAAAGAAACATTGGATTCCTGAGCTTCTGGGAGGGCTATTATTTGCAGTTGTTATATAGCATCTTCTACAGTGCCTTTGTAACAAGCAAGAATTTTGCCCACATTGCTATACTGAAGTATTGCTTGTGTCTAATGAGATTATACTTGCTGATAATAATCAATATATAGGGTATTGTGCATGACGTCTGGAACTTGATTTAGGGAAGGATGGGAAATGTCATGCCAGTCACAATGTAAAGGCTAAAAAGGTCTCAGAGGTCATTGCCCAGATTATATCAAGACTTTCAAAGACAGGCAGAGAAATGCCACATTAAAGACAAAGATCTAGGCTGCATCCAGCCTTTTTTATACTGTACAGTGGAATATGCAGTCACAATCACAGCATCACACACGATTATCGATGAATTGTCGTGGCATTGCATTATCTGATCGGGACTCTGTGCTTACCTTAATGCTGATTTAATGACACTCGCTGTGCAGTAAATCCGAAGTTTCCCTCCAGTCCAGGTAGAACAGTGAGAAAAGAACAATGTGATTAGCTGTCTCAACCCATGTGATGGCGCACGCTGACTCAGCTCTTGCATCTTCCAATGGGGAAGCTACATGGCTGCTTTTCAAGTCAGGATGGGTGGTTGTCGCTGTGCAGTGGGTATGCTGCACTTCTACCTTTAGCTGAGGATTTATTCTGCTAGTCTGGAAGCAGCCCTGTTGTTAGAACTTCCTATCTCACTTCAAGACCTGACCCAAAGGACATTAGGGCCCTCTCCACACTGGGCATTTTTGCACTTGCCTTCCTGTCCGCTGGATGGGAAGAGTGCATAAAAGACTAACATGTACTAGCATTTGTACTAGGGAATGCTAGTACATGATAGCTTAGCCTCCATGTGCCTGGACACTTACCTTTGTCTGGATGTGCATCTGATCCTCTGCAGGGCACCACCATTTTGATTGTGTATCCTGCATGCCTGTACATATGGCATCGCTCTGGTGACAACGACATTTTGCACATGCGCAGTCACGGCTGGGGTCATCAGAATACTTGCACAGTACCACACGTGAACGCTTGCACTGGAAGTGATGCGAATACTCACTGCTGGACATTCTCTATGTTACATTCTGCCATAGTCTGCACTAGCAAGCAGACAGCAGGTACCTATTCCATGATATATTCCAATATAACGCCAAGTGTGGAAAGGGCCTAGATCTCAGATATTTATTGGATGTGAATGTTATAGAAACAAACTCATGAAGGCAAAAGACTGACCTCATAAATCTAAAAAATAATCTGCACCATCATAGGCTAACCTAACTTGCTGTCAGAATTTAACTTGCAGTCCTATTCTGTTTTATTCACACTTAATACAGTAACCACCTAAATCTTTTGCAGACCAAACTTAAAGGTACCATTTTGCTTCAGGTACACCATAAAAACATAAGAGTAGCCCTGCTGGATCAGGCCACAGCCCATCTAGTCCAGCATCCCGTCGCAAACAGTGGCCCGCCAAATGCTCATGGGCATCTCAAACAGAGACAAGGATAAACCTTTCCCTGCTCTCGAATCCCAGCAAATGGCATTAGAAGTGTCCTGCTTCCCTCCACCCCACCCAGCCTGAAAGATGTTCCCAGGCATTCATTCTAGTAGCCATTGATACATCTGTCATCCATAAATTTGCCCAACCCTACCTTGAAGCAATCTAGACTGGTAGCTGTCACCACCTCTTCCAGCAGCACATTCCATGAGCCAATCACCCTGTGAGTGAAGAAATGCTTCCCCTTGTCGGATCCTAATCTCCTACCCATCAGCTTCATAGAGTGCCCCCTGGTTCTAGTGTTATGTGACAGAGAAAAGAAATATTCTCTATTCACCTTTTTTATACCATGCATAATTTTATATACTTCAGTCAGGTCCCCTCTTAAATGCAGTCTTTCCAAGCAGAGGAGGCCTAGACGTTGCAGCCTGATTTCGTAAGGGAGGTGTTCCAGACCCTTAATCATTCTGGTTGCCCTTTTCTGCGTCTTCTCTAGTTTCACAATATCCTTTTTGGGGTGTGGTGACCAGAATTGTACCATCTCTGACAAAAGGGGGGAAAAAAGAGCTTCGCAATACAGAAGAACAACAAATCCATGCAGTGAAGTGAAGGTCATTTGGAAATGTTTTGAGATGTCCATTTTGGTGCTTGGAAGATGGAATCTTTTAGGGGCACTTTGCTCATTTGGAATGGTCCAGGCTGACCTTCAAGAAATTGAGCCAGTCAAATAGCTATTGTCATCTCATGCTTTTAAGCTGATTTATTTGATGCTTTTATTATTTTTGCTGAATTGATTTTCATATATATTGTTAAGCTCTTTGGGGACTTTTAGGTTGAGATACAAACTGAATGAACAAACAGAATCATTGGATACTGTTTATCTTGGCCCAGTGTAGTTTAATAAGCAGCCTTGTTGAATATACAGGAGCTTACTTTAAGATATTTGTTGAGATACTTAATACTATGGGTCCTGGAAGGAGTGGGAGGAGACCAGGACCTGCTGGGCATCCTCTGTCCAGCTCTCTGACCCCCTTTTACAATCTGAATTGCAACTGCAGGGGGAACCCCAAAGACACACACATGCACACAAAAGCCTCCCTTGCACACTGTCTCTCCCTTTTTCTCTGCTGTAACAAAAAAAAGAGGGGACGAGGCATATGGTGATATGGCAAAAGGAGACTTGTGGTCAGTGCCTGCACCTTCCCTCTAGAACGCCCACAAGGGCAGGAACTGATCAGAGACGGAAAAGGAAACCCCCCTTCTGCCCACCCAGGAAAGGATGGTAACCACCCACCAGCCACTAAGAAACAGAAATCACCTCAGTAGCGGGATACTCCTAATACCAAATAGGTTGATTTCCAGAGGGACATCTCAGAGAAGAACTGGAAGGGCATTTTTAGGTTTGGTCCTTGGACTCCAAGGACTGCCTGGGATCAACTTAAAGTGCAGTTGTGAGTGCAGCCTAAGAGGAGATGAAACAGAAGGAAGAAGGAAGAAAAGGGAACATAAATGAGGAAAAGAAGAAAACAGACAGGATCCCTATTTGGCTAACATCCTTTAGGGAAAGTGAAATGGTTTTAAAATGTTAAAACGATAACATCTCCAGACTGAGGCCGTGCCCCCCACTTGACTATTTTAATCTGGATTGGACTATTTTAATACAGATTCAGAACCCAGTGCGCATTCTGGCTATTCCCATTTGCTTGATGATAATGTGGGCTCAATTCAAATATTGCAGTTCCCATTCAAACCACCCAAATCCCCAGCATGGAGAAACAGAATCTTTTCATCTCTGCCCCTTGTCCAAAGCCTGTAAGCCTGCCCCACTCAGAATCTGCTTAGCAAAAGAACAGACAGGACAATCACTTTCCCTTTCAAATTGGACACTACCTCCAGTTGAATGGGGGTGGGAGGAAGAAGCAAGAGGTGGTTTGGGGTTTTCTGACTGAATGCTCCCTGCTTGCTTTTTTTTTCAACCCATGATTTAGGTGCATGAGGTGGAGGCTACTGACAGCACTGGGGATAGCAACAGCTGTTCAGGAGAAGCATGTTTCCTATGCATCCTCACCCAGTTCAGAGGAAATCAGCTTCTGGGTATGAGCGGGAGACCATTGAGGTACTGCAGCTGAGTTCCAGTACTGAAGAGCAGTGACTGGCCGACTGCAGATAATCCAGAGCGGCATTCACATCATACAACAAGCTGTGCTTAAAGTGAGAAAGACTGCACTTCTCTTGCAGGAATGGTTCCAGCCACTCTTGGGGCAGTGTGTCCACATTCCAGGCCACCACTGTTGTCCCAGAGCTCACTAGAGCTTTCTCAGTCTTCACTAGCTGTGGACAAGTAAAATCTTGTCTATAGTTTCATCAGGAGTGGTCAGTGAGCTCCTGAGTAGCAATGTTCACGCTCCCTTCTGGGTGTGAAACTGTGAGTGGGCACGGTGGCATGGCTGCAGAACCACCCACCATGTCCTGATCATCATGGCAATGGCCAGGCATTGAAGGCTGCAGTGGCTATTGCCATGGTGATCTGGCTGTCTGGGCTGGGCCATCTGCATGTCAGATGCTGGTGGTCTGAATTAGGACTGCACCAGCGCTTGAAATGTGGATGCCTCTCGCGAAGCCTGATCTCACTGAAGCGATATTATTATATCAATCCATTGAGTGAAGTGTGAACAGAACTTAAGTTAGAACATTGTTAAATGTATATTCCTTGTGTAACTTGCTTTGACTGCTATTTGATGCCAATATATCTGTTGTATTTGATGCAAATTGGCCCACTGTGTGATGTGCCATTCATATGTACTTGGCCCTCTTAATTTTTAATAAAATTCACTCTTGTGGAATAACAACAGGTGACTTCCCTTCTTTATCTTCTTCAGCTTCCATTTCCTCCAACTTCACAGATACATTATTGGTTTAAAAACTAGTTTCAACATCCCAGGCAAGTCATTAATGTCTTCTCAGCCACGTGTAGAATGTTTTACAATAGAATAGCACACTTCTAGTTTAGGTAAGAGTAATCATACTTCAATTGATCCAAGAAAAGGATTTTTAAAAAGACAATAAAACTCTCATTCAACAAGGATTTTTGGACTACATCTATATAACAGTCGAGCTGAAATAGTTAACCAAACTAGCAATTTTTAACTCCATACTGCATGACATAAAATAATTTGTTCTGTGTTAATTACCTCTATTTTGCTATAGTTCATGTACATTTTGTATAATTACAGTAATGAGTTTATTCCTGCCGCGGGAGTCATCACTGTGGAACAATAATCATAGTAATTTACAGGAGATCATTTTCTTTAAATAACAACAGAGAACTTATGCCTTGAAGAATAAAACTTTGCAGAAAAATTTGACACTTTCACGTCAATAGATGCTAAACTTCTTGTTGTATCAGTCTCCAGCAATATATGAATTTAATACTATAACTTTTGTACAGGCAATAAATGAATGTCTATTTGGAAATAACTGATTTTCTAAAAAAAATGTGTCATTTATATATAGCCACGGAGTCCAAGGCCAATTGCATTACTTAATATTGATTATAATCTTTTTTGTGTCAGCATCATTGCCTCTAGGATCAAAGGAGTTCTGGGAGCTCTGCTTTGTTAGGTAACAATATCGTTTCAGAGTCAGTCTTCTTGTTCAGAAATAATCTGGATAGTTCCCAACCACATTTATTATGCTAGAACTTACCAAAACCCTCTAGCACTTAAAGATCTTGACGTTTATAAAGCATTCAGTTCCTTATGATGTCAGTTGCTTATGCAAGTATTTTTTTTAATGGTTTAGGTCCAAAAATCTTAAATGCAATGTTTATTTATAAAGAGAGCAGAGTGAACTGGATTATAAATGGATGCTTGCAGTTGGAAGAAATAATCAAGTATAGGTTGAAGAACAGGAAGGGTACTGCGGGGAAGATATATTGCTACTTATAGAAAGGAAAGAGGAAATAGCAAAGGGCTTGACTGAGACATGGCAGAAAGATGTTAATGTGGCAGTGGAAGATCTGAGAACTAGAATTACAATGACAAATGCCACACACAAAAATCTTAGATTAAGGGAACTGAGTATGAAAATAATTCATAAGTGGCATAGGGCCCCAGTGCAGTTATCAGACATGATGAGAAGCCTATCTCCACAATGCTGGCATCTGTGTGGGGCTAAAGGAACATAAGTACATATGATGTGGTTGTGTCCCAAAGTGGTAGCCTCTCGGAGAAAGATTTTTGATTATATTGAAAAGATTATGAATGTAAATGTGTTACAATATCCAGAGTTGAATATTTCCTTATGTTGTAAAGGCCAAGAAATACAGGAAAAGAACAGATACATGATTAACCAATTGTTATTAGCAGCTATGCCAAATATAGCCTTGGGTTGGAAAAATGAAAGTAAATGGATTGTGCAGAATTGGATGAAGTATGTTATTGAACAATTTAAGTTTGATTATTACAGACAAGCCTGCATGAGAAGATTGGAGATACTGGACAGGTGATCTGTATAGGATGAATAGGGGAGGCTGATTTGTTATGTTAATAGTCTGAATTTTCTGAAGGATGAAATAAGGACGGTATTAATGAATACCCAAGCTGAGGAAGTTGGAAGCTTGTTTGTTCAATTTTGTTTTGGTGACTTGGAGAAGGGGTGGTGGTGAACAGCCATGCCTTCTCAAAGGCCCATTATTAGCAGCAATACAAAGAGGGATTTTGCTTCTTTAGAACAATGTGATTTGATATTTGGCACCTTCCCCAATTACATGGTTGGAGAGAGAGGTCTTCTTCTCCACTCCATTTTAGACACAAAGTTCTGCCAGTGGTGATAACAAGGAGAACAGCAGATTGTCACACATTGGGATTGCTATCCAAGACTTAGGTAGGAATAATTAGACCACTATAAGATGTCTGCTCTTTCTATTTATTGCCTAATTTTTAGCAACAGAACAACTTAGTAGCTTCAAGGCAAAGACTGCATGTTAGGGACATGATTATCTTTCTTCTGCCTATTAAGAGGAGTGCTAAGTAGTGTGGTAGCATGCTGTGCACATATGCCTACTGTCCTGAGCTGTACTAACATTGCATCTGAAGAACTTTCAATGCTGAGGGCATCAAAGAGAGGAAGTGGCCCTGTGGCTCAAGGATGTATCATGGCCACTGGCAGTGAACCAGGTAGGTCTGCCCAAGCAGTTGTGGCATGGCAGTGTCGGTGCTGGTGTCATTAGAAGGAGAGCAAAAGAGTTGTGACAGTTTTTATTACTGTGCCTCTCAAGTACTCTCATGAGCCCTTAGTGTGCATGGCAGATGGAAAATGTGTGGGTCCATGCAGATGCCATACTCATCTGTTGCACCCAAGGTGCCTTGAAGGAACATGGGATCCCTTCACCCTCATGGTACATTTACAGCACCAAAAAGGCACCACGTGAATATTGACTTGAGAGTGAATGTTATTCTATTTCCTGCAGATGGTCTGTTGGCAACCTCTGTCTCTTGCCATCCAAAAAAATCTCATGTTGCTGATCTAGAAAGAGCCAAGGTTCCTGACTCAGCAAGGAAGCATAAATCCAGTTTCTTCTCCCTGCATTTATATGCAGGATTTTTTGACTAGCAATGCTGATTTGTCCTCAAATGGGCAATAGAAGCAGCAACTCAGGCTTTGCATAAGTTCCTTGTATATCTAACCTGCTTTTGGAGAACCAGTTACTCTTTAATATCCAAAATAATAATAATAATAAAAATAAAATTATATTTCAGAATAATCTCATCTTAAAACATGGGTACTCATTAAACTAAACTCTTTTTCCTGTTTCAAATTCTTGAACTAAAGACCTAATCTGAACACCTTAGACAACGTATTTGTGAAAATTTTAGATTTCAGCTATGAATAATTTGTGTTTAGGTAGGTGCGGATGAGCCTTGTTTAGACAGGCTAGGAGGACATCATAGAACTTTGGAAAACTCTTTGGTATAGTTCATGAGCTCTGTTGCCACTCAAAGGCTGATAAGGCTTGGGAAAAGGAACTAGGGGTGTGCACAAATTTTTTATCCATTCGAATTTGAGCCGAATTGAATGTCAAAACATACAAAATTATCCGCCACGAAAACCAATTCGAATCTGTCACATTCGCATCTATTCATTCAAATGTTAGATATGAATTTGAAGACACGAATGTCGAAAACATTTGTATGTGTTATATGTATCTCTATGCATTTTGTATGCATCCTGTTTCCATTCCGTATTATAAGCGGAATGATATTCGTACAGGTACATATGTAAAACATATGTATCTGTACATTCGAATGAATGTTTGGAACATCCAAAATTTGTTCAAATGTCTTAAATTCAAATGTGAAGACATTCCATTTGAATTTGAATGTCGACATCTGAACAAATTCGATCAGATTTTGAATGTTTAGAATATTTGTGCACATCCCTAAAAGGAACTGCTATCGCTACTGTACAGACACACACAGACTCAAAAAAAGGGGGCGGGGGGAAGGATTAATTGAAATTCTTTACATGAACATGCTTTACCAGTTTGGTTTTTAATGGCACTGATACCCTCTGCCACCTTGAATGGTTACAGGATGGGCAAGATGGCTGCCTATGTTGAACCTTCCGATGGTGTAATTTGTTTCTGCAGCTTCAATTGCAAACACATTTGCATCAACTATCTCTGGGATTGCCAGCTAGGAATTTAGTTGGGAATTCTGCATATCTGAATTAGCATGAGAGAGGGTAGTTTTAGAGGAAATCCCATTTCAGTGAGTTAAAAGGGCAGTTTTCTGCAGTAAAATGGAAGATTATGTTTTTCTTTTATAAGTAAACTCGCAGAAGGACTTGGCTAACTGGGCATTTCTAGCAGCCTATAATTCTATTGCACTTGTACTAAACGTGCATTTTTAAGCAGTGTGAAACATTTTTAACATTCACTGTACAGAGACAGAGCTAAATTGAGAGCATAAAACAGTCTGGCAAATTTAGTCTGCACAGCGCATAAATCTATGAAATGGTGCTGTTTCTGAGGAATCTCGAAAGATAGCCACATTACATTTTCTGGGCAATGTAATTTGAAATCATTTTATTGGGAGATTATTCATGATCTGAAAGTTTGGTGAATTCACTCGAGGATTGTCTGCCTGCCTCTACTTGTCTTTTGTCTCAGTGCTTTTGCACCTAACTTGGTCCAAGAGTGTGATACTTTAGCAGGATATGCACAGGGCTATTTCTGGCTTTAATAAAACCACTGCTGGGAATCATACAGAGAGGAGTGCTATGCCTGAATGACTCCTGCTACTGCTGCCCCCAAATGTGTGAACACTGTCAGGGACTTTTCCTATAGCCCTGGCCATATTGGAAGAGACAGGGCCACTGGCAGTAAAGGTAGCAGAGGGAAGTCCGCTCAAACTCTGGTGGCCTGGCCATCAAAACATTCCCCTTTATAGTGTCCTGAGGGCTTATGGAAGAATAGTGACTAGTTGCGTGCAGGGCCTAGCTTACTCTCAAGGTTTAATTACAGTAGACCCTTTGCCTTTGATGTGAGACAAGGTCTTTATACCTTGATCCTCTTCTTGACACTTGCAGGCAAGGCTCAAATTTCTTAATGGATTTCTACCTATCTGGATGGAACAGTGACTCTTTGTTATACTTTTGTGCTTCTGTGGTTCATTTTGCATGATGTTATAATTTTCCGTGCTTTTTATGTTTAAAATTACAGATCATTTATGTTTTGTAACTTCATGGTGGAAGGAGCGTTAAAACTGAAATGATGATGATGATGTTAAGGTGTTGTTGTTGTTGATGACCTTCATATTATTCACTGAAAGCCACAGTTTTGCGTATCTCAGTTCTATAGCTGTTCAGCTATAGAATCCTGGATGGGACTCTGTATATATTTAATAGGCCAGTTGTGATTCTAGTACATACGAGTGCATAAAAAAGAATTATCACCACAACTTATACTAGCATCAAAGGATGGAGAGAAAGCATGGAATGTGAGATGCATTTTGGCAACCCAGAAGAAATGTGGAATTCATCAAAACCTTGAAATTGTATGTGGATTCTATCCAGTGGTGCTATGTGCCATTGATTTTGGAGTGTGTGGTCCTGAATTGACAAAAGGGCTCTAATACCACATGGGAACCTGAAGCTTGGGAAGCAGAAATCTGAAAATGCTGTTCCAAAGCTTCCTGATATAATTTTGATGATGATGCTAACACACACCTGAGACGCGTTCAGAGGAGGGAAGCAACAGTAGCAACGTCCACCCTCTCCCACCCATTGTGCTCCATTCTTTGATCTTATGGGTTTGAAAAAAAGAAACTTTACAAAAAAAGCAAACTCTTTAGTGTCTTTTATTTCTATTAGAGAAAGAAAATTTTGAGCAGTGCAAGTTTGTTACAAAACAACTGGTAACAAAACATTTTACTGAAGTTTTTAAAAAGGCACGAGTAGCAAAACAAATACATTCTTGCTCATATTTTTGAAGTGATGTTTTCACAGCATATCAGTGCTTAATGTTATATATTTCTTTCCTTTTTATCTTGCACTTTTCTTTTCAAGAGCTCAAGGCACTGCACATTATTCTTCTCCCTTCCATTTTATCTTCACAAGGAACCTGTGAACTAGGTAACACAGTGAAATTCTGTGACAAGTGATTTTCCAAACTAGGGATATGCCAAACTAGTTTATGTATGAGATGTATAATCATCTCCCGGCCATTCCTTCAATTGTGCCCCAGCTTCTCTTCCTTTCTTTGTCATGCTCTATCAGCCTCTGGGCTGAACCTTGCCATTCCCTCTTTGAGACTATGGGACCTTACTTGATCTCCACATGTACAGGCATACAGAAACATTTGTCCACATAAAACTCCAATGGCAAGATGTAGTCCCGGGAGTTGAAGGGTATGACTAGGAAAGGCAGAGGCTGGGGTGCCTTTTGGTGGGGATTGCAAACCATTCTTAGAACCATCTGGCTGGTTCTAGGGGAGTGCAGAGTTGTCCCCAACGTTGGTTTATATTCATTAAGTGTTTCACATTCATGTATGTCTCTAACAAGTACTCCAAGGCCAGGCTGAAATAAAGGAAACCGATGTAATATATACTTGATTTCACAACAAGAACAAAATACAAAGCACCAAAGACTATCTGCTGTTGCAGTGCTCATCAGTTTATCTCATACTATATAATTAAAAATATGTTGCAAAGATGTACAATATTTCACTTTATCCTGAAACAGGAGGGCTTTCTGTCAGTGTTAGACAAATACTGCGAATCTGCATGACTATCTGGTACTTGTCACAAGACAATGTCTAAGGCTAAGCAGGCAGACCTATTTAAGTGGGAAGTAGGAATGGTGAAGGAGTAACCATAAATGAGTGTTTTTTCTTGGAACAAGACACTTACTGATAGGCTAAAAAGACTATGATGTCATATACCCCTCATGGTAGTATGTTCTAATTATTATTTTACCATTCAGGTATTGCTACGCTGACCTTTGTCAGAAGGGGCTTAAAATGGCAAGTTTCATGTATTAATGATTAGCATATCTTGTCCCAAAAATCATGATCAACCAAGTCTCAAAAACAAACAAACAAAAAGCTTGCTTTCACCTCTGCCATATCCCTGAAATTTGGGAAGTCAAATTTCTGAAAGAACCAAAGAACTTCTCTTACCTTCTCCAAAAGGAAATAAATGCTCCAGAACTCTTTCTATGATCTCTGTCACCTACCTGAAATTCACACATCTTAAGAAATACAGTCTCTGGGAGATCTACACAGCTCTTGACATGCCAACCCTTCTGAATTTCCAGCCCAACCCCCACCAATGCTGCCTCCTTAAGGCCTGGTGAATCTATTTTTCCCTTTATGGTTGGTCTTTTCTTATAAAGAAGGAAACCGGCTGAATCCAAAGTTCTCTGGATTTGGGGGTTTGTGGGCACCAAATTCTCACAGATATCAAGAAACAATTTTTCTAACTGAAACCAACACAGAAACATAAAACTAGATGTAAAGTTTACTAACTAGGTGGCCAGATGGAAAGCAGAGGCATTTCCGCACTGCATCGCGTTCGAAATGGAACGCGTTCAGGCGGAAAGCTTAAGCCAGCTCCGGGCGCTTTCCCCGTTCACACACAGACGCACCAGAACGCGTGTAAACGCGTTCCGGAGCGTCTGGGTGCGAATGCTCAAAGCGCCCGAAGCTGGCTTAGCCGGCAAACGCCGGCAAGGGGCGCGCAGACAGCCGCGGAGGCAGATCGATAATCAGCTGTTTGACAAACAGCTGATTGTCAAAGCCGCGCGGCGTCGGAGGCGCGCCCGCAGCTGTTCGGGAGATAGAAGCAGGCGCGAATGCTTCTCCTCCCGAACGGCTGCGGGCGGCTCGTCCGCGTTGGAACGCGTGTAGAGCAGTTTAAAGTGCTCTACATTTCGAACGCGGTAAAGACAGCTGCGGACACGTCGGAACGCAAGCCGCGCGCGGCCAATGCGGATGACGTTTCCACAGCTGTCTTTTCCGCGTTCCGTTCAGCCCCGTGCGAAAACGTCTCAGGACAAGACTCCTCCATCTTTAATAGAAATACAGAATAGGGAATTTCAGCAGATTATGGCTACATTTTAAGATGCATCTGCTGAATTCCACATGCAAATATTAAAACTGAAGAATCCTGTCCTTTCTATCAGGCCACCAGCAGCTCATTAAAGCTGGTAAAGTTCTTTAATGGAACACATCAAATGTAGAATTCAGATGCATTGTTTTAAAAGAAGATAACGACAAGATAATAATATATTTTTGGGTTTCAAAACAGACATGAAAAGACCAACAAACAAATTAGTTACGGCAAAGCAGAATTCTATGTTCTCTGCAAGCATGCATAATTTTCTGCCTTTTGAAATAAGATTAGGGGTGTTTCTGATTCAGTTCAGCTGGGTGCTGGGCCATTGTGGTTTGGGAGTATTTTGCAGTGCGCTGAACCAGAGGAAGTAGAAAAAAGTGTTGTGACAATGTTATCAGTTTTGTGCCAGGTTGGTTTGTTCTGGTGAATCATACACATTTTTAAGTATGGCTTTCAATTCAAGCTTTCTCAGCCATACTTATGCTGTCATGTAAATCAAAAGTCCTGAAGTAAGAACAAAGAGCTAGTTAACTGAATACTTCTGCCGGAATATTATGATCCAGATTACTTAGGTTTGATAGAAGCTGGGGCTGAATCTCCTAGTGCACCATGGTAGACACCTGTGGGCAGGTGGCTCCATGCAAATCCTTGCCTACAGTATCACTGGGTGCCTTTGTGTCTCCATTTTCAGCATGTCAGGACATCCAAAGACGTCATAGCTGGGCTGCCTGTCCTCTGTTTGCATTTTTTGACCCCCATCTCCAAAACATGTGGCTATAAGTACCTCAGGAGTCTCTGAGCGCCACAGAAGGTGACTGGTGTCACTGAAAATGGAGACCTACCACCCGAGGTGATCTGTGGAAGCGGAAACATATCTTGAGAAGATTGGAAGCACCAAAAATCAAACATCATACAAGCTTGTATGCCATGTATTTGCCAAAATCCAGGAGCTCTGAAAGAATGGATGCCAGTTACTTCACAAAACCTTATCATTTTTATTCTCTCAAAGGTGCACTGGATGTCATTTAAAACCGTGCGAGCCTAATAATAGCATGCTTCAATGAGCCTTCAGCTTGTGTGTTCTGCCCATCTCTGGAACTATTGTGAAGAAACAGGACTCTGCTGCCAATTTCACTAATTACAGTTTAGCATGTTGTTCGGATTATAAAATATTATTACTGTTGGCTATGGTTTGATTAAAGAAGAGAGTTCTTTTTCTAGTATGGAGATTGTAATTTATATCTGAATACTTAGGGGTATATTCCATTAAATTCATATAGAACATTGCTAAACTAGTTAAAATTTAGTTAAAATGCTTTCCCCAAAGTTTTACAGGGTGTATGACACAGCAATCTTGCTAAAGCTAATCGAGTCTGGTTATGGTTAGTGAGTAGGTTAAAAAAATAGCCTCGGCACTATTTTTTACTAGGTTTTAAAAATTTTATATCTTGTCCTTCTCTCATATTGTAATCTGCCTTGGTAATCACATGGTTTCCCAGGTACTGACCAGACCTACTTATGGTGATTCCCCACTGGACCAGCAAGTGTACTAGGAGCCTCCCTTCTGCATACGCTTTTGGTCTAAGGGAGGCCTTTCTACCCTTGCCGGTCTGGTATGTCAGCCACTGCAGAATCACCCTTATTTCAGTAAGGTGGTGGTCCTATATAACAGACCTTTGAATGCAATGTATTAAGAATGGCTGTACATAAAAGTGTAGAATGAACTATTATTTGAATTAATTTGTACAATGTATCCAAAATAAATTTCTAATTCAGGCCACTTGACAAAACTAAGTAAACTTTAAGATGGTAACTAGGGATGGCCAAAAACATTCACCGTGTTCACAATCAGTATGAATTCATACAAATTTGAACGTTCAAGGGCAAACAGAAAGGGCCGTACATCCCCTTCACCTGTGAATTGAATGTATCCAGCCTTCATCAAAGCTTCATATTGAATCAAAGGTGGGAAATGGACTTTGTGTACATCCCTAATGATAACAATAGAATGTGACTTTTTTGTGAAACAAATAATCCTGAAAATTATCACCTATCTTCACTAGTTTTATTCACAGTAAAAAGATACATATACTGTATTTACTTAAGAAAACTTCAATATTTTGTCTATAAATTCTAAAAATACAGAAATTAATAAAGAATGGGGTTTTCAATAATAGAATCATAATTATATTCACCAACATGGCTATATCCTGCACTATCCCTCCCCTTGAAAAGCAAACCAGATAAAAAATAATATATACATTCTGAAAGCTTCAGAGCCCCAAATCCATTTGGATGTACAGTAACAATAATGCAAAGACCAAACCCCAGTGTACAGCTAATACACTCACATATTCTTTTTCATAATTTCAAATGCTATGCAGAGGTAGTACTTTGAAATATAGAAAGCACTGACTAAACCAACATTCTGTTACTGGGTATGGTTAAGAGTTCATTAGTTTCCTGAGTTGACAGAACAGTCCCCACTTAACTGATGCAAACATATTTTTTAAAACCTAAAAATGTATGAACTGCTCCCAGGGTTTTATCCATTCCAGTACTTTTTATGATTACTGTAAAAGGCAGGGACACTGACATATTTTAAATCACCCACAGTAGTCTTTTTGAATTGAAATGGAGCACTATTCTCTGTATTTTCTTTTATGGAAAAGAAAAAAATAAACAGCAAAGAAAATTCCACAGCTATTTTCTTCTTTGTCACATGTATGGACCTGCTTAAATATTCTGAAACCTAGTCTGAATGATAGGCCAGGATGGCTGTTGCACTATTCAAATTCTAGACAGGGCTGGAGGGAAAATGGTTATTTTCAGTACTCAACTGACCTTTCAGTCTCAGTTCTTCTGGCAAGTGATCATGAAGAGGAAAGAAAAGCCATACCACACCATATGGTTCTCCCTTCAAACACTAACATTTGACAGTTCTTCAGCTACACTTTAGATAGCTTCAGAACAGGCAAAGTCTGAAAGAAACAGTTTTAGTCATTTAATTCCCAAGTATTGGAATAGCTCAGGGCAAATTCAAAAGAAAATTTACTAGAAATTACATCTCCGAAATTCAAATTCTTCTTAGCTTTCCCCGCACCAAGCATCATATGCATATGTGTGCATACAATTTTTTAAAACTTATGTTACAAATGTTATTTGGCTCTGACAACAATATACTTTCCTTTCCTTTCCTTATGTAAGGTCAGTGATCGGGAAATTACTGAATCACCTTCACTGAACCCACTGGAGATCTTACCAAAGAGTAATTTCTATGAATAGTAATTTTAATGGTCTCTTCAAAGAACATTTGCATTATTAACAAATCAACGATAATGTTGCCTAGGACTTTCAAAAAACATTTACAACTAAGGAGTACTATAAAATATTTTATAGCTAATAGCCTTTAATAAGATCTGGCATAGATACAAAGTGCAGTTAATATCCTTTGGGTTTTATCATGTTACTGTAAAAAATCTCAACAATATCCTGTAGCATCAAGGACCGTAACTCTAGTCTGAAACAATTACTCTTAAGAGTGACCATTATATGTAAAAGGCCATATAACAGAATAAATAAAATAATCAAGAACAAATGCCACTGACAGATACGTTTCAATTTTGTAAGTTAAACCACTTCCCAAAAATAAAGTATAAAACTTATTTTTATGTAATAGAACTTATTTGCATATAAGCATGATTTGCTTCTGGTTAATGTCAGAAGACATCAGCTTTTTCAATACATTATATTAATTTGAAAACACAGTGCCTGTAATACTGAACAACTGAACTATTCATTTTCCAACAATCTATTAAATGGAAAATACATTAAGGTTTAGCAATAATATTTTTTACCAAATTTTTCATTAAATGTTAAAGTATCAAGGCAGCTTTCAAGATATAATCCTTGTTCAAGATTACCTATTTTTCACATAGTGATCTAAGCATATTTCAGCATTTATTAGTTATAAACTTTTATATTTTTCCTAATTCTGCACAATATTTTTCTATTTTCACCTGATTGAGCATACAATGTTTTCAAAGGCCATTAACTGGAACTGAATTACATGGTTGAGTTTGTTGCAGCAAGCTGGAAGATCAGAAGGGTTAGAAGATTAGAACAAGATATTTTCTTGTACTTATTGCTGTTCAGTTACAGGATGGTACGATGTAAATATGACCAATGCTTTGGCTTAACTGAATGCATATACAAGCTCAACTGGAGCTGTACTACCTTGGTTTGCCTTTGCTATATGGAAAGTCTGGTTGAATGAAATTCCTTTCATCATACAGGCACTGCTGTCCTTGCTACAGTAATAGAGGCACACTTTGATTGACAGTTTAACTTCAGGTGATGGACAATTCATAGGTATCTGCAGTGGGATGACAGGCTGTTTAGAAATATCTGTGATTTCTCCAAATGTGGTCTGTTCATGAAGCAGCCACTCAGTACCTAAAAAAAATAAAGATATTCAACCTGTATTTTGGTTTATTTCTATTTAAAGTAAAATGTCCCATTTTGTTCATTTCATAAAACTCTGATCAAAAAGCTTATGGTGGCAAACTAAGTAGTTTAGTGCAGAAAAAGAAAATGCATTAGTGTTCCCTTATACAGAAATTAGTGATGACTAACTGTGTACAGCATAATTATGTACAATGAAGGATATATAAAGCAAGTCTCCTTGGAATGTCAAAGCATTCCACAGTAACTTATGCAAAACCACAAATTTATCAGGATTTCAGATAGCAGAAGGGTCTTAGATTTAGGGTGTTCTTCCACCGCAGCCCTTAGATCTGGATCTAAGAATATCCGGATCTAAGGAATGGGTACATTCCTTAATCTGGATCTACTAGATCCGGATTAAGGGAAGCATCCAATGTGTTTCCACAGGAGGTATAGCACCCATTAGCAATGGGTGCTAACCCCCCTGCCGTGGAAACACCTTTGTACCCATGTGGGGAATCCGGGTTGACTTACAAGGGGTCTGCCTCTCACCCCAGGTGTTTTGGGAACGGGGTGCAATCTCCAAAGTCCCCCCCCTCCCGAAGGCAACTTCAGAAATTAGCAAAGGCTCCGAAGACAAACCCCTTGCGAGAGCCTGCATATGAATTAGCTCTTTGTGAGCAGGGATGAGTCAGCCTCATTAAATATGTACCTCTTTCTATGCCTGAAGGTAACAGTCTGCTTTGATCTACCTTTGTTATCAGAGGTTTGTCTTCTGAGCCTGTCCTAATCTTCAAAGTTGCCTTTGGAGGGACTTCGGAGCCTTTGCTAATCTCCGAAGGCAACATTGAAGTAACTTTGAAATGGTTTCGAAATGATTTGCTGCAGATAAGTAAAACAGCTGTAACCAGATCAGCAGATATGGGACCATCTTGTCTCTTTAAGGAAGGTTGTATCAGCCAAAGTGTAGAAGTGGAGTGTGATCTCTGAGAGCCTGCTGCAATTACTGCACTAAGGGAACCTGTCCAGAGAGGTTAGAAACTGGGCCCTTATAAGCAATGTAGACACACCTATCTAGGGTTTTTCCCACACCTAGCAGCAGACCAGATCTCAGTCCACTTATGGGTCTCTTTTGTCTGTACCTTACAGTGGACCAGAGACCCCTTCCCCTTATAGGAGGTTGCATCTGGATAGGGAAGAGTGCACTGGGCTAGAATACCCAAAATGGTTGTCCTGGTCTGGTTTACTAGTAGATCTCTTTTTTGAGGTCACCCAGTATACTAAGGAATGGTATATCAGACTACAGAGGTGCACAGACAACATGTCTCTGCTGTCTGGAACACCATGGGGGACCCATTTCAGTAGTGCAGCAAAAAACAGGGGCCCACCTGCTCCAGCTCCAAAGCTGGCACAAGTTTTAGAGCCAGTATGGGACCTAGCGTAGAACAGCCATGTCCAGTGCAATCCATCCCAGTTTGGGGCAGATTGTTTTTCTGGACCAGTGTATCCTGCTCTGCTCTACTAGCCTCTCGTGCAAAAGAACCCTAAAGTTAGTTTGTGGCTAAGCAGCAGAGAGGCATAAGTTAATACTGAAAGGAACTGTAACATTGGCATGTTAGTGAGCTTTAGGGTTTTCTTCCCTTTTTATGTCTGCTAAAATGGAATAGCTTATTCCCGGCATGAGATTTTTTGATACTCTTTTACTCTTTTTTGCGTGTGTGTATAAACTTCTATCTGTAATTATTTTCATCCTTGTAAGTTGAAGATTTTAAAAAATGTAGCTACCATATCAGTTGATCAACTTATCTTAAGAGCCTACTGGTGTCTTTGTTATTATTGTCATTGTTCTTATTCATTATTATCAGATATCGTAGTCCCAGGGAACAGTAAAATTGGAGAAGGGACCATGAAACATTAAGAGGCTTTTTGGATTATTTTTCTGTTATTGTCTGATCTGCAAAACATGTAGTGGTGTTTGAAAACCATGCTATATATAAACAGTCAATGCCTCTTGAAGAAAAAGACAACAGTATTTCCAAGAGTTATGAGCTCACTTGGTGCACTACCAAAATTAAAGAAATACTTGGAATTCAAGAGACATAAAATACATTACTGGGTGGAACTAGCCACTTTCTTAGAAGATATGTCATTTGTTCCCAAGTCATTGATTAGGATTCAAATTAATGATAGGCAAAATTCCAGCCATTACATCTGATGGACTGTACAACCAACACATTTTGTTATTCTTAAAGTTTTGCCCTTTTTCTTCTTGATCCCTTCATTTGTCTGTATTATGTTGGTCATCACAGATAGGAAAACAAGAGAGCCCTGCAAAGCTCAATGTATATTTGCTATAAGTGGAAATCAGGGCTCTTTACCTTCTGATGTGAGAAACCATGCACTGGGTGCTTCTTCCGTCAATTTGGAATTTGGAGGAAGGCTGAGTTTCAAGGCAAACTGAAGTGCTTGACCAGGCATCACCATGACTGAAGGTAGCTGAAGATCTGGGGCAGATTTAGGCAGTTTTGGTAGACTTGCCACTGCAGTCTTTTGTACATGTGGACCATCTGCAGCATCTAGCATGTCAGCGTTTAGAAGAGGTAGCTATCAAAGAAACAGGAAGGAATGTTCACTTTCTGAAAAACTCCACACTTTTCAATAATGGTAGTAGTAGTAGTAGTAGTAATGGTGGTGGTGGTGGTAGAATAAATTTGATAATGCTGCTTTAGGGCAGTGTTTCTCAAACCATGTTTCCAAGTACTCTGCAATCAAGACCTAGGGACTCTGCATTTTTCCCTTTGTAAACTTGGTGACATGGATACAACAGTAAGATAATTATCACCTTAAAAGCTAAAACTCCATTCAAACATTTTTTAAAGTATCTTAAAATGAAATTAATCATTAGTTGTATTTTTAAAAATAGAAGTTTAAGAAGTTTGATGCAGGTTTCTATTAAGGAGATTTTCTAGAATATACAGTTTACCGTTTTCAAGGTTATCTGTCAGCTTACATGCCAAACAAATGCAAAGGTAAGTAATAATTCTCTTTGTACTTTTGACTACTTTAGATGCAAATGGTTTAGAAGAACAAATCTACTGTTACACTGAAAATGGTACTGATGTTATAAGGCTATTAATCCTTTTGTACTAGTAATTCAAAATATTTCACTCTATTATGGTAACCAAACATTGAATCTGTGCATAAAATATGTATTCCTATCTCCAGGACAAAAAATATTAAATAGAAATGACTTGAATTTGATGAGGATATGACAGACATGCTGAGGGATGGCCACCCCGTGCCCTCTTCTGCACACACCCAGAAACTTGCCACCTCAGTCCAATAAAAAGTGAATGTTTCTGAAGCTCTGCCTGCACTAATTGCCAAGTTTACTTTACAACCTCTTAAACAGATGGAACATTTATTTAAAGCTTAACAGGATATCCTTAACACAAAAGCTGTTACGTTTGCCAGTTCATTATAAAGCACCATAAGAATGCATTTACTGCTAGGTTTTGTCAGTGGAATTAAGCTACAGTATGTGACAAAAAGGCGATCAAACTATAATAATTTATCTTAACTGAAAGTGCTTCATAAAGTTTGATAAAGTTAGGCTTACCAGTGAAACAGTTTGGTTTTCTAAATCTAGCACTTTAATCTGGTGATTGTTTGTGTCTGCAACATAGAGCAAGCGCCCTCTCTCTTCAACACACAGGCCTCCTGGTTCATTGAAAGTTGAAGAGGTAAAGTTGGATCCAATAACACTGCTTGCTTCTCCTGTCCCTGCCAAAGTTGCACAGTTCTTCATTTTGGGATCTATGAATTTAATCTAAAAAAAAAAAACCAGAACAAAACAACAACAACAGTGAACTTCATAAACCACAAAACAGAACATACATTTACTGTATTACTATTAGAATTGACTACAGCAGTAATACCCAAACACAGGCATCCAGATGCTGCTGGACTACCACAACCATCAGCCCAAGTGAGCGTGACCAAAGGCAAGGATTTAATACTATTTCCAGCATTCTCTGCCTCACAGTATATGCAGACACGATAGATATAAAAATAATTGATAGAGAACGCTATTTATTGGCAGTAGGAAGCATTTAAACACCTATTCAATATGGTTGGGAGATAAAGTACTTTGAAAGTTTATGAATGAAGCTTCATTGACACACTACTGAAATTTCTGCAGGAAACAAAGTTTGCCATCAGGTGTGCTGGGAAGTTCAGCTTGGTGCTGAGTGGAGCTCTGCAAAATTTTGCAAGATTTGATAACAAATCTGACACATGATGATGATGATGTAGTGGTGGTGGTGGTGGTGGTAGTAGGCATAGGGCATAGGTCCCATATTTAGTAAGCTCTTTTTAGTTTTCTATGTTGCTTACACTGTGTACTTGGGAAGGGCCTCCTCAAGAGACATTTCTGAAGATTTTATTTGATTAGATCAAGTCCTTCAAAGATCAGACAGATTCTTTTTAGATGGCTAATCAACTGCTTCCAATACAAGTGATAGGTGGACAGTGCCTATCCAAAACACATGGCTACCCTCTCACATGACCTCTTTAACCAGATTGATCATGACAGGAACTATGTGTGTACATATTGTGCCACTGAGAATGTAAGGTTGGATTGGTGTATGCTGTGCAACTTTGTGATTATATTTTCTAGCACCATCCTTTACATGCATACCATCTGCATGCCACAGTTCTCAAATCCTGGATAGGTCATTGGGGTCAAATGCCTCTACAGACAGACCAGTGACAGGCTTAGCTAGAAAACTGTTGTGGGACATTTTGGCTATTTAGTCTATAAATGAAACAGCCAAATACACAAAGCATATTTAAGCCTCCTAAAACTCCTGCAATGTGCCTCTTCAAGATGCCTTTAGTCTGCTCTACTAGCGTACGATCACTGAATCTAAACACCCACTTAAATAGACTGAAAAAATATTTATCTGATTTAGGTCATCAATCAAGCTTTAAGAGTCCCATATGGAATTTAGCCTTGGCACATTTATATTCAGTCTATAAGATCAAAGATGTTTCTCACATCACAAATAGCACACAAAATTCAAAAACAATTATAGCCTTCATCTTTTAACTCCAGTGAACAGTTGTCTATTACTACATACAAGAAGACTTAAAAATAATTTCAGTAAAACTAAGATTTGAATAATACATTATGTAGACTCACCTTGTGATTGTAAGAATCAGCAACATAAAGGAGGTTTCTTTTCTTATCCCACGTTACTCCTAAGGGATGCTGCAATTTTGCATTTATTCCAGCGCCATCGATATCACCAAAGGCAAATAAATTCTTTTTTTCAAAGAAAAAAAAACTTTAAAGATGTATAATATAAATTTATTGGTATTATAGCACTTTGATGCAATTGGAAAAGTTCCTTGATTCCCAGGGAATGTAAAACAAAAAAAACAAAAGAAAGCAGCAGTGTTCCATCAAGATCAAGTTTATTTATGAAATCCAGGTAGTGTTATTATACACAAATGGGGACTTAGTAAACTATACAAGTGATTTTCTAATTCTATTCCAATATATTGTAGCTGGATACCACCGAGTCCTGGCCAACTCATGGCTGACTACATGGGCACTTTTATGCAGTTTTTTTGGCACAGATACAGAAGTGGTTTGCCATTGCAACCATGGGGTCTGAGCCTTCTGCAACACACCAGGAAAGGGATCTCAGGGTTTTAGTGGACAGTTCAATGAAGGTGTTGACTCAGTGTGCAGCAGCAGCAAAAAAAGCAAATTCAATGCTGGGAATAAGTAGGAAGGGAATAGAAAATAAGTCAGCAAGTATCATTTTGCCTCTTTATAAATCTATGGTGAGGCCACATTTGGAATATTGTGTACAATTCTGGTCACCACACCTTAAAAAGGATATTGTGGAACTAGAGAAGGTGCAGAAAAGGGCAACCAGAATGATTAAGGGTCTGGAACACCTCCCTTACGAAATCAGGCTGCAATGTCTAGGCCTCTTCAGTCTGGAGAGATGGCGTTTAAGAGGAGACCTGATTGAAGTATATAAAATTATGCAAGGTATAGAAAAGGTGGATAGAAAAAATTTCTTTTCTCTATCGCACAACACTAGAACCAGGGGGCACTCTATGAAGCTGATGGGTCGGAGAGTTGGATCCGACAAGGGGAAGTATTTCTTCACCCAAAGGGTCATTGGTTTATGGAATGTGCTGCCAGAAGAGGTGGTGACAGCTACCAGTCTAGATTGCTTCAAGGTAGGGTTGGACAAATTTATGGAAGACAGGTGCATCTTTCAGGCTGGGGAGGGGGAACTGGGGCGCTTCTAAGGCCATTTGCTGGGATTCAAGAGCAGGGAAAGGTTTGTCCTTGTCTCTGTTTGAGATGCCCATGAGCATTTGGCGGGCCACTGTGTGCAACAAGATGCTGGACTAGATGGGCTGTGGCCTGATCCAACAGGGCCTCTCTTATGTTCTTATTGCCTACTTCTGGGAAAAGGCAGGGGAACAAAACAGCAATCTTCTGCTCTCCATGCTGTTTGCTCTACCACTGAGCAAAAAATAAACATGAAGATTCAAGGTGTGTGTGTGCAGTCTAGGAATGTCACACCACATAAAATTCTATTCACACCCAGGACGCTATATCAGGACAGAGTCCCAGTGTTGCAGCAAATCCTAGGATCACATTCCTTTCATATAAATACGTGATCAAACATATCCACACAGAAAAAGTGAAGTGTATTTTTCATCCATGAATTTTTGTACTTACTTGGTTTAAAAATATTCAGAACAATAAAAATACTGACATAAAAACCCAGTGTCAAGAACAAACCACTGTACTATATTCTTAAGCAAGCAAAAAGAGTAACTCATTAGTTCTGAAAGAAGCTGTAAAAAGGCAGAGAAAATCCTTCTCCAGGACAGAATATATTTGCTGCTTCCTTTCCGCCCAGTTCTACCACTGCAGCTTAGAAAAGTGAATGTAGGTTACTGGCCATGACTAGTTATGAAACATCATGGCCATTCTGATACCCTGGTAGATTTATAAATATTGGGAAGGAATGAAGTTAACGCTAGGCTAGTGATGAAAATTTTGATTAACAATTGCAACTGTATCTAGGAATGAAAAATCAAGAACTGAAAGACATTTTTGAAAAGCTGTTAACACAATTACAAAAATATAAATATTTATAGCAAACTGTCTATAACTCTTGGATGTCTTGCTAAACTGGATTTGAATGGAGAATGAGGACACAGCAAAGAAAAATAAAATTCAGACTTACCATTGGATCTTTTTCCCCTCCTACAAGGTGCTTTACTGCACCATCTTTCAGAGAAATGGTTCGCACTGTGCTGCTTTCACTATCGGCTACAAAAAGGTAGTTCCAAGGTTCTTCAGCAGCAAGGGACAATCCAGAAGGCTGGGCAAAACCTGCTTTGTGTGGATATGAATTGTTCCGGTTCTCTTCATTTCCACTCCCCGCAAACCGAATGCAAGTTCCTTTTTTTAAGTCACTAAAGAGAAAAAAGGATCTCTATGTCTTGGCTCTGACTAAGTATTTCATTACGTATTCTATTTCTTTTATTCTAACCCTTTGTTTACATAAACTGGATCTGGAGAAAACACAGAATTTTTCTTCCCTGTTACTTTACTAAGAATAGAAGCATATTTCGTTTCCCCTTGTCCAACCTGCTGACCAAGATCTGCACACTTTGATGGAAATAAGAGTTTCTGACTTTTAAACACTTGTTAATCAAAACACTATAAGGTTCTTTCTTAACAGTTTGGATAAGCAGCAACAAATTGAAAAACATAAATACACAGAAGTATAATGTGGCTATTCTACCTTACCTTCCTTTGGGCAGCTTTCCACATTCCAGCATGAGTGCCCAGATTTGATGAATTCCTGCCATGGCAATCCATAGAACATCATCTTCATGGGCCCCTGAAACTATAAGAGAATAACAATGTTAAAGTAGCAAATTAGATCACGTTAGGAGACATTGCGGTTTCTTTCTAGTACAAGGACAATATAAATTGCTAGCCTCTCAAAAGACAACAGTCGCCTCCGTTATTGTCAATGAACAAAATATCTAAGGAAATAATATTCTTTTACTTGCTGTAGACCAGCAGTTCTCAAGCTGTAGGTCGCGAGCCCTTTGGGGGTCAAACTACTCTTTTAGAGGGGTCACAACAAGTCTCCCGCTTTCCCGCCCCATCCTCACCCAAGCTGCCCCACCCCCATGGTTGGGGGTCTCCACAACATGAGGAACTGCATTAAGGGGTCAGGGCATTAGGAAGGTTGAGAACCACTGCTTTTAGACCATTTGACAACTGTCATGTACTTCAACAAACCATTTAATCACTTTCCAAATAAATATACAAATTCTTAGCCCAACTTCACCGCCAGTATAGTTTTACTCTCATAACTTTTGTTTCTTAACTACTGTATTTTTCGGCATATAAGACGACCGGGCGTATAAGACGACCTCCAACTTTCCAGTTAAAATATAGAGTTTGGGTTATACTCGCCATATAAGAAAACAACACCCGGCGTATAAAATGACCCCTGACGTTCGAGAAGATTTTCCTAGATTAAAAAGTAGTCTTATACGCCAGAAAATACAGTAAGTGATATCTTTCTTCTGTGTAATAGTAACAACAGTCAAATAAATAAAAATAACCAAAGAAGAAGAACAACAAAACCCTTCTCAATACCTTGTCTATCAAGTTTATTGTTTGTTCTATTATTAAAATGCAACCATGTCAGGTGTATTCCCAGAGTATACTAAAAAGTGAGTCCTTTAGCCACAATGCGAGCACCTTGGATGGCTTGAGCTATCTCTAGAAAAGGAAGATTATATTCTTTTGGGGTAGATTTTATTTTGAAAATGAAAACTGAGGCTATCACTTATTTGCAGAAGATGAATTTGAATTGTGAAAATGAAAGCCTGCTAGTTTAAACATAGCAATTTGATCTGGAAACAGAGCTTGAACCTCTACAGTTCCTTCCTCATCAAGGATCGTAATACACTGGGGATATTCTGAGTTCATATGAATGTGAGATCTTCCCCATCCTATCAGAGATGGCCACTGCCGTGGACAACAAGGCAGTTATACTCTTAAGAAATAATGAAAATTCAGAATTTCAAATCAAAGAAGAACTCTTCAGTACTGAAAAGTTCACCTCCTACTTCACCCTCTTGAAAAGTACAGATGAGAGAGCAAAAACGGAACATGTGAACTGAAAACCTGCTTCAGAATAAATATAAGGCAAGCAACTTCCTATCCTACTATACTCTTAAAAATAGATTATACACCTATGTGGGATGATAAATACTGTCATGATTCAGAAAATCCTTGCAAACTTTCCAGAAAACTAAATGTTCAGTTATGGCACTCTGCAAATGGCAGCAAGGCAAAGCTCAAGGGGCAGGAGGACTGCACGTTCCCACATCCACTTGACTATGCTAGCAAGAGGTGGAATGTGCCATTAAAATCACTTTTTGAGTATAAACAACTGACAGTGCTTTCCTCTGTAACCCCTCCCTACTGTTGTCATGCAAACAAATCTGTCTGTGTGAGTCTTTTCCTGCCTCTAGGCCTGAACTTATTTTGGAAGATGCAGAAAATGGTCAACTTCCAGGCCCACTTCAATTGACCAGTTAAAACTCTGAAGAACCTTCTGACACAGGACTGAAACTTTTCTGTTAGTGCACACAAGACTGGGAGATCACGTACATATCACTCTGTCTGCCTCTAGAGCCAGAGCAGGTGCTTGAACCCTTTGAGAACCATACTGCCACAGATCCTATGTGGGGTTAAAGGTACATCAGTTACTATACAAAGCCATTACATGCTCTAAATTGTGATTCTAATGGTGCCGCCACATATAATGAAATAATTATAGCATTACATTTTATGCAAAGAAGATTGTGGAATGACTAACTAACATTGCTGATTTTGTGGCTCTTGAATATTATGCCCCAAAACTTGGCTTTAACCTTAACTAAAGATCATTCAGGAGATCCTCAGCCCCCCTACTACAGGCAGCAAAACTTGCACTTTTCACCTTATTGTTATAAATGGTTTGACCTCCCAGGAAAAATATCTTTGGAATACAAAATGACCCTGTGCTCATTTAAACAGGACATAATCCCATCCCAGTTTTTTCCTGTATAAAACTGCTCATTCGGTTGGTCTTTTTGCAGGCTAGCTGAGCTCAGTTTTGCAGAACTGGATATAATCAAAGGTCAGACAATAAATCAGCTTAATTTACACTTAGAACACATAAAATTGGTGAAATGTTAACCATGTTTGAAAGGATTTCTTCAAGGGATTCATTTTAATTTTAAACCTTATCTACTTAACCTTCTGTGAGCATTTTTAATTCTTAGTATGTTAACCCTTTCCAAGCCAATAAAAAGTATTCACTTGAAAAATAAAGACAAATATTTTGGCAAGTACAGTCACAGTGGCACCTTAGGGTGCCTGTACAACATGAGCAAGAGACTGCATGCATGTGGGGAAGCCTAGACTTAGACACAGTGCTTTTCTGTGCTCGCCTGTGGTAGATACACAACAGTGGATCCGGAATAATGGACACACTGATCTGGATCTTGTGATGGCGCTCATCTGGCCCACACCTCCCCACAGCCATAAACTTCATGCGATGAATGCATCCACCTCCATCCACCATGCCTCTGAAGACTCGGAATGACAGTTTCTAGCCTTAGAGTGGTGGTTTTAGCTGGATAGGTGAATCTTATAAGTCTGAAGATTTAGTCTTGCTTTTATCCCTCTTCTCAGTTCTCTTCCGATACCTTCTAGGGTCTTTTTAATACTCTAGTCTATATTATTTTCCTGTTTTCTTTTTTCTTTCATAATGTCTTTAGCTTTTTGATTCTGCTGTTATGAATTATTTTATTCTCTTAGCTCCCTTCACCTATCTAGCTTGTTTAAACTTCTCTGTCCTGTCTTGCTGTACCATGTCCTCTTTATCTCATATTCCCTACCTTGATGGAAGAAAGCCTCCACTTCTCAGTTTTATTTAGGCCAGGGGTGTCAAACTCAAATACACAGTGGTCCAAAATTAAAAATTTGGACAAAGTAACGGGCCAACCTTGATATTTATTGAAAAAAATGCTACAATGGAAGAAGCTTAGATACAACAATGAACCTTTTCATATGGAAACAAACTTAAGTTTTGCTTAAACACTGAATGTGGAACAAGGAAAGCTTAATATTATAAACACATGTGAAATCAAATGTCAAATAAAAGACATCTGTGGCATTTACTTTTCTAGAAAGCTTCTGTTTTTCACCTTTTGTATGGCCATTTTTGGGAGGAGTGGCCTAACTTGGCTGGTAGCATGAGGTCGCTAATGAATGTCAACAGAGGAGGGGGCGCTTGTGGGTCCTGACTGATGCAGCAATGCACCCGCAGAGCATTCTGGAATTTGTAGTATTAGCAGTGCATGTGCTGTCTACCAGCAGACCAGTTCTAGTAGACATTTGGTATTTTCTTGCAGGCTAAATATAATTACACTGTGGGCCACATTTGGCCTGCGGGCCTGAGTTTGGCATCTATGATCTAGGCACTGCCTTCTCTCCTCTTTGGGCCCCTCCTGGCTAATTTGACTGGCTGCCAGATGTGCAGCCTGTATGCTAACTATACACAGAAATTCACCCCCCTAAAAGATCACCATAGGAACATAGGTTCAACAACTTGAAAAATAAAAAAATGTACAAGGCTTTGAACGGGATTCATCTGTGTTAAAACCTGGGTTAAATTTGTGACTTTTCAGTCAGCATGAAGAAGATGCCTCTCAACAGCAGAACACTATTTAATTTCTTAGAAGCATAATTTCCTCTTTTGTTTTCCTCAGAGGTAAACACAGGAAAAGGAAGGGCGAGAAAGTCTAATATAATTTCCTCCATGGAAACCTAAGTCTAAATCTCTATAGACTTTTATTGGCCAGCAAAGGCAAGAATTCAGCCAGCTTTATTATGTAAGAAACATTCTTAGAACTTTCATGTACAGATTAAAGTACTTGATGAAAATACTCTCATACCCATAAGAATGAGTTATAATCTGCAGTTCAGAATGATTTCAATAAAAGAGTTTGCAGTAATTATATAATTGAGTACATTATAAGCTTAGTGGCTCTGAAGCACTAACCCACACTGAATGCTCCCCAAGGACCTTTACTTTCCTGAATAACAAATCATTCCCCCTAGAACAGTAACAGATAATTCATATATTTGAAAATAAAATGCACTTTGGTGGCTACTGTAAGACTGAAGTCTGGGTTTGTTCTTTCCACTGAAGTCTGTGATACAGGCTTATATATTACTGCAAATGCAATCTGCTAAAAAACAGTAGGATTTACTGTTGGGTAAACATACAAATTTAGTCAACACTATAATGTTGCTGGCATGAAGGAATATTAGACATATTATGTAAAGCATGCCTAGAATCCATAAATTAGGGGGGAAAACAGTGCAGTATTTTTATCTTTTTAGTCTCTTGCTTTGGAGTTCTCTCCTAGCATATTGCCGGTCCTATGGCATTTTATTTCAACTTTCCAAGAAGTAAAACACTTCTAATATCCAAATTCATATACTTAATTCAACATTTTATTCTAATTAAATTGACAGAGGGTCTTAAGGAATACGCATTGTATCTGCCTGTACTTCTAAAACAGTCATGCAATTACCATCAATTTTTTCATCACAAAAGGACATCTTCTTTTTAATAATAGTTTTATTTGTTTCTGTACATATATGACTACAGCTTGGTAACAGAAATTATCTCAGTTTTTATCCACACAAACTCTAAGAGCAGGATCTGTTTTGGGAGGCCGGGGGCTACTGGGGGAGCAAGCAAATTATCTGGCAAATGTCATAGCTCCTCAAACCTGCTGAAAACAGAACTTTTGCTCACTGTGCTAAGGATCGTGTCTGGACTCACTGCACAGTGGATTGGAAATAGCATCAGAAGTCAACCATTTTCACTGTTTGCAGTAGTGATTTTGGCCAAGGTGGCCTCTAAATTATTCTGATTAATAGTCAGTTACTTTATTAGGAGCTGGAGTTGCTTGAGGGCAGGTAGGGGACAGAAGCATCTGGATGCCCAGGTCACTGGGTACCAACATGTATGGATTCCCAGTCCCTGGGCATCTCAGGAACACTTTAGGCACCTATGCATAAGGTGCCTGTGACATACAGGGCCAGCCTAACTATGATTACTATGTGATTAAGTACCAGTGTGCTTCAATGGTAACAGGAATAGTGTTACATGCTCATATATTTTCGGTATACAGTTTGTATGTAACTGTTATCAGTTAAATGACTTTTGGATACATCATCAATAATCACTTAAATTGGGGGATTTTTTAAATTACTTTTTTAAAAAGATAATCGTAAATGTATGATGAACCTATTTGTGCTTTGGTAAAAAGAACTGCTGCTATTTAACAAGGAAGGAAATTACTTTGAAACTAAAGAGTTTAAAAACATTATTTTCTTAGCACAAATTGTTGAACTGTCCTGCCAACCTGAACTAGCCTGAAGTGGCTGATGACAGGATAGAATGGCCTTGCTTGCTAATTTGCACTCTTCCCCACTGCAACATACAGCCCAAACCCCAAAGCCCAACTGAGGAAGTGAGAGGATTCAAGCACTAGTGCTGACCAATGGCATCAAAAGACCTCATTCATGTCTCCTGTTTGCCAGTGGCTCTGTACAAAATACCTGGCATCTGTTGCTGCTGGCTGTGCTGCTAAGCACATGATGGGGTTGTGGAATGGGTGGATCAGCTGAAATCAGCAATCCGTCCTGACTGAAGTGGCATGAGTTAAGTAGTTTGAATGGACATCTCTCATTTACTATCATTGAATTTTCAGTTGTCACAGCAGAGTTTGGTGATCATGATGGGAGTATTACAAACTTGGATGCTGAAAAGGTTATGACTGTGCTGCCAGGCTTCAATGGTATCAGGAATTATGGATCTAATTTTTCACCAATTTGAGCCTGTCAGAAGCATTTTAGCTTTGAGTTTGAAACATGCTAATTCTGTGGACAGAAGCTTAATTTATTCATTTGAGGTAGAAGCAGAAGCTAATTAAGTCTGCAGGTGACTTAGTCTCCACCCTGACAGCTGCAAGCACAGCTAGTAGCTCATCTTCAGGGGGATGAAATGCCCCTGGTTCTCAGCCCAAATCCATCAGTTGTGTAGTGTTGCAGAAGACTTTCTGGCTTTTCCCCCTTTGATGCTGCTTTTAGATTAGTTTGTCTCCTGTTTTTGTGTGTAATGATACTCTGGAAGGCTTCTCAGATTCTGGTTTTTCTGTGGTATATAAATACACAGTTGCCTTTGCCTTGCTTTAGATAATCTTGTAAAGCCTCCAGCTTCCAGCTCCTATTCCTGCCTCACCATAGCCTCCAGTTCAGCCTTCTGCCTTCCCACTTACTGCTTCCTCCTTCCTTGATCTCTGTGCACTAATCCCAACCCTCCTTCTTCCACTGCAGCTTCTGTAGAATGTGGCGGCTTAGCTACATTGGCTGCTGCTCAGCTACTGGGTGCAACTGAAAGGGTCAGCGCTTTTCTAATAAAATCATATATGGCTCAGTTCCTGGACATTTAAAGGATCCATTGCCAAGGATATCTGCTGAGGATTACGGGCTGACAACAAGTGCCTTTTATCTTCCCAACAAAGTAAACAAAGAGAATGCAAACGTGCTGCTCGCATGCCCACCTAATTGCCTGCATACATTTTTTACATACAGCTCTTGAGGAATTGGTTGCTTTTTATTTTCGTTTTGTTTTGCTTTTCCCTCCTAGTTTTTCGCAAGTTATTTTAGGTTCCATTGGCTAGATGGGAGTATAATTATAATGAACATATTTTAACCAGGGACTGAATATTTTTTAAAAATAAAAATTACCGGGCATCTGAATGGTAAGTTAATTAAAAATAAGATTTGTTCACATTTCCAGATAAATCGGCATATATCTACAGCTCAATACAAATAATAAAAGTGTACTTAGATTTTACAAAACCTTCTTCCACAGACAAAAAATGTATGGATTTAGAAAAAGTAGTAAAATAACTTTTGCAAGCTATTCAAGAATCAGTTGTCACTTTTTTTTGCGGGGGGAGCTCTCTCGAAAATGTGATGAACAGAGAACAGCAGACAATAATCCTGGGAGTTCACCTAACTGCAGATGACACAAAAGTTTGATGTCAAACTGGCATTTTTGTATGAAGCAAAACATGAAATTAAATATAAACAGAGAAGCTTTACCAGGACAGAGGGGAGTGAGCTATACTGTCTGTGCCCAGGGTATAAGACTCAGATGTCTATCTCTTGGCTCCTGCTACTTGATACCATCTGTGGCCTGCTGGGCCCCTATCTTCACCATTGGCACCATTAAGACTGCTGGCTGTGGAAGTTTGTTGCATTTTGGCAGAACTGGGCCCTGCAAGGCAGCTCACTGAAAAACCAACATCTGGTCCTAGTAATTTAGCTGCTGGGGCTTTATAAGAGGGTTGCCTGTGGTGGTACTCTCCCACCAGTGGATCCACTATGGAAGGCACGCACACAGAAGGCGCAGGCACCAAAGGGTTTTGTCCTTTGGGAGAGAAGAAGGGTGCTAGCCCCCGCCCTGGCCTAGGAGTTCTGGATTTTGTTGGAAGGGCCCAAATATCTTTAAAATTTGTTTGCTTCAACATTTTGCTATTTAATATTGTTTTAGCTTATTTATTTCCATTCCATTCCATTTTTATTTGCATACCTCCTTTCCAAAAGAAAATTTTGCCCAAGGTGGTTTACAACAAACAGAAGAAATACAATGCAAATCCAATAATCAGAGAAATACAGCAAGTAAATACAGCAAGTAAGGAAATCTATTTCAATAACTAAACCATCAAATATATATCATAAGTAATGTGCAAAATTCTACTAATAAACTATGTAATCTAAAAAACTACAATATACAGTATGAACTAACAAAATAAACTGTAAGACCAATTAATGCAAGACACTTGTACATTATTCTGTTTGGGGGAGAGGGAATAATGTGTTGAGACAAGGAAGCAGGGAGTTACTGTCACAGGGGGTTAACACTGTTGCAATCACAGCAAGTGGAAGATATTGTGCATGGGAGGATCTCAGATCGGAAGAGAGACTGTCAGATGTATTAAAGCTACCACTCCTTTTGGTCTGCCTTCCAAGAACACCCCCTTTTTATCATGGGTCTTGGCTGATGAAACAGCTTCCCTTCCTCACTTTCAGCACTGCTATTGGTTTTAGTTTGGGTTTACTTAATTTGTTTTTACTACTGTAATCCACCATGAGATCTGGTGAGATAAAAATGTAAAGAAAAGCAGTTAAAATTTACAGCTGCAACTCTTTAGTATTTTACAATTCTAAATTATCTGCAATCAACTAGGGCCAGATTTTCTTTCTTCCCAAACACAGAACAAACAATCACAAGGACTTTCAGAAACAGCACTTAAAGTATGTGCAAGGGCTACTTCAGCTTAATATCAGTACTACTTCTACAAAATGCATTTATTACTTGCATTGCTATTATTTATTTACCAGATTTCAATTTTCTATCACCCCCATGGCCTCCCCCACCAGAAGATTTGGGATACTAGATTACACTTCCAGGACTCACAGTGACAGAGTCTGGTAGTACGTCGGCTTTGCTCAGCTACTAATAAGACACCAGCTGAAACAAAATGACTAGAGAACGAGTTATTTTATACACAAGTCTCTCTTACTTTAAAGAATGAAGGCTTACTATAAGTTTCATCTTTTCCATGAACGAGGAATGCTATTTTTTAATCAGAACTGGACACACTGTAGTTTTTTTTTAAATAAAAATTTATAGCAGATGAGTCTTATTGAAAAACCCTACAGGAAATTAAAATATACTTAAACATGCCTGTTGCTAACACAGAAAGCCAAGATACACTTTATAATCCTTCTATGGGAAAATTTTTACCTAAATTGCTTTTACTATAAAATAGCTATTCTAATAAAAAAGAACAAAGTAATTCCTTCACTTTTATGTAATTAAACTCTGCGTTCCAGCTAGGGAGTAGTTTCAAACCATGCTGCTTATCCTTATTTGGATATGCACAATATCACCACCAGTACTGTTTGCAATATCAAAGCATTTTTTCTTTGTGGTTATAGTTACAGTTGAAACAGTCATTAACAATAAATCACAGCTTTTATGAATTATCAGTCCTCCTACCATATTCTTTCTACCCTGCCTTAAAACCGCGTTCATTACAAATATCTCAAATTAGGGAAGCTTTATATAGCACCTTGATGCTTCTGCTTCTTCTAATAAATAAAAATCAAGCTGTGAGGGGCAAAATGTGTAACTATCATATGGTTAGTTACAGAGTATATTACATTTACATAGGCAGAGATTAAACCGCAAGAAAGCTTTAAGCACTGTACATCTGCAACTTGAAGTTCTGGCACTTGCAGATGGGACAGGGCTATTCTGGGAGCAGGCCTAAAAATCTGACTCAAGTTTCGATGGACAAACAGGTGGTCCCTAAGTGGCAATGGCAACAGCATCCTGGCTTAAGCAGTTTGGGTGATGCCCAACCTTTGAGTAAGAAGTTAGGTTAGCTTGAGTAAGAAGTTACTTAGGTCAGCACTATAGTGTTCAGCCTTTTCTGGGTCAGATATGAATTTATCTAAATTTCTCTTGATTTCATTTTGTTCTATATTTCTTCATGAACATAGAGTATGCTTAATTTGATCTCTTATCGTAGATCCTTTCAGTGTTATGCTGCTTTTATTATACTGTTATTACTTATGTTTAGTTCGAATTCATTTTATTGAATTTTGAAATGTAAAATACCCTGGGATAGACTTAAGGGTGATTATATACATTGATAATAAAAACAGAGTAATTAAATAAAACCCATTACTAAACCATTTGTATCTCCAACTTCAAAATAATGTGCCACTGAAGAGAAGTTCATTATAGTATAAGCTGTTAATAGAGTACAGACTACTTTTAATTCATGAAGTGTTCATCAATGTAAGCATGATTGTGGGAGGGAATTGAAACAATGAGTTAGACAAATAAAAAGCACAAAAGTAGAGACATTTATAATTATATAATTAGCAGTCACTGTCTGTTACTCAACAAAATTCTGAGAGTTACGGTTGCTGTTATAACATACGTGTTGGTAACACAGGCATCCTGGCATTTTAAAGCAAATTAAAACAAATAATGTCCTAAAAATAATGGTTTGTATTGCAATGACCAAAAAGCTCAAGAAACGAAGGGCCCGTATGAGCTTCATTACCTTAGAAGGATTTACTGCTTCTTATTGTAATATATAGTACAGATATGTAGGAGATGAACCTTGTCATCCTTGAAGTCCATGGGAGAAAGATGGGGTATAAAAATGGATCATTTGGTTCAGTTCTATCCACAAGCAATAGCAATGAACCTCTTGATGTACAGTGAATCAACTGTTTAAGTTAAATTTCCTCTATAGTTCCATGTTCAATTATGGAAGGATTAGGAATTTTTTTACACTGCTGATAACTTGATCAAGAAAGTAAGAACACATGTGGAGCCCTTCTGGATTGGGCCACAGCACATATAATCCAACATTATGTCTCACACAGTGGCCCACCATTTGCTAATGGCCACCTCAAGCGTAAGACAAAGGCAAAACCACCTGCTCTCAACTCCCTGCAAATGGCTTTGAAAGACAACCTGCTTGTCTCTCCTGCCTGGAAGAAGTAACTAGGCATTCATTCTAGTAGCCATTGATAGACAATTCATGAAAGACTAAGTGTAACACTTTCTTAAAGCTGTCTAGGGCTGGTTGCTGTTACTCAAAACAAGTGCGAATGCAAAAAAATTCATTAAGTGTGAATCTAGTAAGACCTGGGATTTTATTTCTTAGAAAATCAAAAGAGCTTGGTAAACAATTTCTGAAAGGACACAATAACCAGTTTTCATTCAAACTGCAAAACACAAGGCCTCAACTAGGCTCCTCTGCATCATGTGAGCCAGGTACAGAAGCCTGTGGCATTAGTGGAGATCTCCAGATACCTGTCTTGTCATTAAGTAATCAACTAGAGTACAAAATCCAACCAAGAAATATGTTCTCTGCACGGACAGAGAAATCAGAGATGCTGACTCCTAAAACTCCCTAGACACCACTCACTGATACAGTTTTCAGAATCACTATTTCAAAATAGTATAGTAGATAAAAATTTGCATTCCCAAAAGCTTGTGTTTTGGGACCTAAGCTATAGATGTGATTTCCGGTGGTCAGGTCTTAGTTCTGAGACTTTAAGAAAGAATGTGTCAATCAAGGCCTTTCATACTTCAGTCAAAAGGCACTGCTTGCTTCCAAAGGCAGTAAATAAAAATAGAAATGGTACAAGAAGAGACAAAAAGTACGTTAATAAAGTGTTAAGATTCCAATACTGTGCATAGACTGTATTTAAGAACACAACAAGCAGCCAGACATGTTACTTCAAAAGCAAAAAGGAATTATTTTTTACTAATATACTGTACGCTTTATAACTTCTGTGTTACATCAATATAGCTACGCTTCAGCATAATATGGCTATGGCATAATAATCTCAAGCTCGCATACTCCTTCCTGTTTCTCTGCGGCTCAGTGGAGTTTGATGCTGGCAATTAATTTTCAACAGTTATTAAATGTGCAGGATTTGGCAGTTGTGCAGTGCTACAGATGCCAACGAAGCATAGCAACACGTGATAAAAGCACTGGGCAAAAAGGAAAAATGGCTTCTAAATGTTAAACAGATTAATAAGCAGGCTGTCAAAGTCCTCTGAATTATACAACTTCATAAAGATACCTGAAGTGCCAAAGACTATGTCCCACGGTGAACTAATGGGCTGTTCAACTGCTTTTGCGCCTCCTTCTTTATCTGTGCCTTGTACTCCAGTTCCTGCAACTGTGCTCACCATTTCTAATTGCAAATCAATCTAGAATAAAATGAATAATTTTATTTTCTACTTACTAGCAGTATAGCTTTGCAGGCTGTGTGTAACTCCTGACAAAATATATTCTGCAGTGTTAATAGTCAAGAAGAAGAAGAGTTGGTTTTATACCTTGCTTTTCTCACCCTTAAGGGGACTCAAAGTGGCTGAGAAACCTTATGTTCTTCTCCCCACAACAGACACCCTGTGAGGTAGGTGGGACTGTGAAACCTCAGAATAGAGCTGTGACTAGCTCAAGGTTACCCAGCTAGCTTCCTGGAGGAGAGCAGAATTAAACTGGGAGACTATTCTAGCACTTTAGACCACAAGACCAAACTGGCTTACAGTATACTGGATCAACAGACAAACTAGGGGTGTTTTTCTACTGTCAAAAAGTACCCATTTTTGCACCCATTAAGGACCCATTTGGGTGTGAGTTGGATGACCCCATTTCCACCACGGCACCCATTTGGGATCCGATTGTTTCCACTGCCATGGGGGAAATCCAGATCAAATGGGTACTTTCTGCCCTTTAATCTGGATTTTCTGTAGACCCCATCAAATGGGTCTTCTGCCAGAAAATCCAGATTAAAGGGAGCCTGTTTCCACAGGAAACAGGCAATGGGGTCTAGAGGAGGCTAGGGGGAGGGGATGCACCCATGGGGGGGGGGAGAGCCCCAAAGTCCCAGCTTCGGAGTGATTTCGGAGTGATTTCGAAATCATTCTGAAGTGACTCCAAAGTCCCTCGGAAGAGATCGGCAGAGACTTCGAAGCCGCTCTGGAGTCCCTTCAGAGTGCCTCTGAAGTCTGCACTGATCTCTTTGGAGAGACCGGCGGCGAGACTCCGAAGTCCCTCTGAAGCAATCGGCAGAGACTTCGGAGTCTTGCTGCCGGTCTCTCCAAAGAGATCAGCACAGACTTCGGAGGCGCTCTGAAGGGAGTCCGGAGCAGCTTCGAAGTCTCTGCCAATCTCTCCAGAGGGACTTTGGAGGGGAGTCTACGCGGTCTGCGCTAACAGTGCATGGACCGTGCTGACAGCTCCGGAGCCTCTCCAAAGTCCTTGGTGATCTCTTTGGAGGGACTTCGGAGTCATTTCAAAATGATTTCGAAATGACTCCAAAATCACTCTGAAGCTGGGACTTCAGAGATCGCACTCCCCTGTCCCCAGAGACACCTGGGGTGATGGACCGACCCTTTGGGGGGTCGATCCAGATTCCCCACATGGCTGCAAAGGTATTTACACGGCAGGGGGTTTAGCACCCATTAGCATCCACTACACCTCTCGTGGAAACACATTGTGTGCTTCCCTTAATCCGGATCTACTAGATCCAGATTAAGGAATGTACCCATTCCTTAGATCCAAATCTTCTTAGATCAAGATCTAAGGGCTGCGGTGAAAAAACACCCTAGGAGTCTCCCTTCTGCATGGTCTGCTCTGGGTCTTCCTTAGACTGTATGAGGATGGAAGGCTCCTATAGCATGCTTACTGGTTCAGCACCCCAGACAATGCAGAATTACCCTATAGGTACACAAAGGTGACTTCTTGCATTTTTCCACTACATCTCTCTATATGCTGCCAGTGAATCACATCTATTTTTAATACGTGGATGACTTTTATTTTTCTTGTGTTTGTGATAAAGAAATGACAAGGAAGTTTATTCTTAGAAAAAAAAAGGCATTGGTTAATGAAACAAGTACCCTATTTTCCCCAATTCTGACTCAAAAGCAAGAGTATACATCTGCTACCTGATATTTTTACCCTATGTGCCAGTCAAGTCCTTAAATGAGTGAATGACTAAGTGAATCCTGGCATCTATCTTTGTAGCTCCACTCTTATTCATTGTTTATAAACTCTTTATATAGTGATGCAATAACTAAAGCTTATCTGAGAATCTTACCAACATTAAAAGCATAGTTTAAAATATGAAATATAATAAAATACATAAAACAGAGCAATATATTAAAGCTATATTATAAAATTAAAATAATCAGTTCTTGCCCAGCAACCTGGATGGGGTGAATCTGATGGCAAGGTTTGTCTTTGAAATAAAATATTTAAACATTAGGCAGAGGTGATCGCTGAAGCAAGAATATATCCTCCTATTTCATCGTTATCACCCCCACCCCCCGCCCCAGCCTGGGGCAGAAGAAATAGTGCGCTTCCTGCTAAAATGATCCCTGTCCTGTGACCACAAATGGCATGAGTCTATGCCTGGATGTGAAGCATGAGATAATAAGGTCAATTGCTGCCAGAAGAAAGAAAATAAATGGATGCAAATGAGGTGTTCAAATCTGTCTTCCTCCAAGAGACTAGACACTGCAGTACTACTGTTAAATAAAGGATGTGGGAAATCTGTAGAAACATTAATTTTTCTGTTGTTGTCATTGCTGCTACTGCTGGGAAGGGCACTGTAACAATTATGGAGTGTAGATAATTATGTGAGTAAACACAGTATTAACAGAACATAGTAATCTATTTAAAAAGATTACTGGAGCATACATCACAAACTCTCATTGGTAAGGCCACAATTGTGGTATCAGCCAAAGCTGGAAGAAACCATGGCCCTTTCCGCACTAGGCCTTATTTCAGATTATATCTCAAGATGGGGGACCGACCATCTGCATGCCAGTGCAAACTATGGTAGGCCCTGGTATGGCCTACCACAGATAGGACCAGCATGAATATGGCTGGTCCCTATCCTGAGATATAATCCCGATTAAGATCCAGTGCGGAAAGGGCCCATGTTGTGCAAATGAAACTGCTGTTCCAGTAACAGTACTTGCTCTGAATGTACACCTAAGCTAGTGTAACATGTACGTGGTGTCTGTCTAGAAACACACACTGAACTGTATCATATTGGGATGTAATCCTAAAAGCCATGTGGCATATATCTAATGTGCAAGTTCAGCGTGCAGAAAAGAGCTGCTGCCACAGCATGCAAAGAATGCTACAGAAACCACTATAAACTTATTCCACCAGCATTTTTGCTGGCATTAATGACACTCCATTAATCAGCCTATACAGGTTCAGAATGCGATAGGACGCACCTGCTTGAGCAGCCCCCTCCAGTGCTGAGAGAATGACTGGCAATGGAACTGAATAGCTTCACAGGAGTTATGAATTTGCTGAAGAACAGCTGACAGTCCATTTCCTGAACTCCTGATTAAGGTTTTTGTTAGGAGGTCCATTAAGATTACGACTGCCATTCTACCCCTATAATTCCATTGCTCTGCTCCATAAAAATGCCTTGCTATGAATTTAAAAGATCTCAGCATGTTGGTTTGCAAAAACTTGTTAATTTATAATCCTAGAAATGAACATAAATGGGACAAAGTCTTGTTTGTATTCTTAGATATTTCCCAGGGGAAACTGAGACAAAACACAAGTCTTCATAGAGCCAAAATATCATTACTGTAATATTTAAAACAGGAATCAAGGCACACAATGTTATTATTACATTCCTTTCTCTTTAGGAAAGCGTTAAATTACTGTACTAATAACTTGCCTTAAAAGTATATGTGGAGAAGAAAAGAAGACTGTTCCAGTTACTTTAAATATACATTTATAAATATTGGACAATATACTACTTTAAATAACACTCCAAATATCTTGAATAATTGCTTTGGCGTCAATTTATATTGGTGTTTCTAGGAACAGAATATGACCATTATTTTTAATTTTTTTACATCTAAAAAAGTTTACCTTCCTGATCAGATGGTTTTCTGTATCTGCTACATAAATAATATTGTTCTTTATGGCCACCCCCTGTGGTGAACTGAATAATGCTTCTGAAAATGTTCCATCTTTTCTTCCACTATTTGGTCCTGAATAGAAAAGAAAACAAAAATGAAAAATAAGAGTATTCTAACTAATACCTAATTTTACAGGGTTTTGCTGACATTGTTGCCGACAATGTCACACCACATCGCAGCATAACCCTGTAAAATCAGCAACTATTTGATTTTAGAAATTAGCCTGTTATTTGATCAGAGAACTCAAGTAGTACTTTCTCACCATTTAACATTTTCTCCATCAATCTATAGGGTTTTATTTTGAAAGTCTGTTTAAAGTACAATAATGCACAAATAGGCTTGCAATGCAGTTTGCACAGTTACTGAACAGTAGCAGTCAGCATATCTGACTAATAATCACATAGACCTCTAAGACTGTGGTCACACCTAAGGTTTAATCCAGCTTCAGTCCACCTTCAGAGCAAAAGAACACATGAGCAAAGTGATCAGTAGTTTTCTTTCCACGCTATCTATCCCAAAGATGAATTTTCTGAGTAATTTAACACTGAAAGAAAACAGCTTGTCACTTTCCTGATGTGGTCTCTCACTCTGAAAGTGGACTGAAGCTGGATTAAACCTTAAGTATGACCACAGCCTACAAGACTGAAAAGAGAATTAGAAGTACCTGGGCTTCTAGC
Source organism: Aspidoscelis tigris stejnegeri (assembly GCA_023333525.1). Lineage (NCBI taxonomy): Eukaryota > Metazoa > Chordata > Lepidosauria > Squamata > Teiidae > Aspidoscelis > Aspidoscelis tigris. Next base: position 63,562,349 of record JALMGA010000002.1, on the reverse strand, counting down.
TAAGAGACACTTTTTTGGTGTGAACAAATAAAGCTATGTACAATATGCACCTAAAACTCCTTGGCAAATAGGCCATAGTAAGAAATGTGTAAATAACATATATTTATGCACAATAGAAAATCAATTACATTTCCCCCAAATTTGGTCACTGGATATGAGTTAAAGCTATATACCGTATTTTCCGGTGTATAAGACGACTGGGTGTATAAGACGACCTCCAACTTTCCAGTTAAAATATAGAGTTTGGGATATACTCACCATATAAGAAGACGACACCCGGCGTATAAGACGACCCCTGACTTTTGAGAAGATTTTCCTGGGTTAAAAAGTAGTCTTATATGCCAGAAAATACAGTAAATCTTTCAAGCTTTAGGTTGTACTCCTACTATAGCTAGGCAAATGCTTCAGCAGCAGAAGTGCTTACTCCCACCACAGGGACAGGGAACACACAAGTCTCATGCCACACAACTTCACTGTTTTTGGAGACGGGCATCTGCAAAGCTTCAAGGTGTCCAGCTTCGAAGAGTCAGAGTGCCCTACCCTGCAGAAAATGGCCCTAGAATAGGGTATTTCTGGTGTGGTGCCTATGTAGAGTGGGTAAGTGAAGCCACTGACATGGCTGCCACATGTCCATGTGGAAGCCATATAAGTGTCAGAATGAGGCCGGAGAACATCCCCAAGGAAGCTTGGATATACAGACAATGTATTTCTACATCCTCCAACAGCCACCTTTCATCATTCATGTGGATGCAACCTTAGCTGCTAAGTACAGTAGGACTGATCTAATGGGAACGAATTCCACAGGATCTTAAAATACTTTGATATAGCTCTTAAATCAAATCTCTTTCATCTTAAAATTTCATTACCAGTTAGCCTTAGGTAACCTTCCATACGCAGGAAATAAAGTAACCTTTTCAACATTTATAATGGATCTGTTTCACATTTTGCCCTATAATTACTATGAGAACTTTTTGCAGAGTATGCTAAGTTGCCTAAAAGCAAAAATGATCTAATTCAACAGCACTGACTGCTTTCTATAAAAGTGCTATTTATTATTGTACAAGCGAAAGAGTGTGTGCTAATTATTTGCTTTAGGAAAGGGACCAACTACAATTCACATAAGAAGATATAAAGACTTCTGGTTTACTACGGTCGTACAACAAGATTTCATGTATTTACATGTTATGCATTCAGAGTTTTGATCGTACCATAATGTAGAGTGGTACATAGTCTGATGAAAGACTTCTACAGAGATGAAAAAGTTACAGAAGAATGGTATTTCTCATGCCATACAGTGATATATTTGTTACAACTGGATGCAGTTAACTCAAAGATTTAAGACTCAGATGAAGGCCTTTCATGTCTGGGTATATAATATGTTCTACCTCCACTTATTTGACTTGCTCACATACTCTGCTGATGAGCTGTCACCCTATACCCACCCTATATTAAAGGTCTCAGGGTGGGTTATAATAAAATCGATATAAAAACAGGCAAAATTTATTAGCTAAAACAATGATAATGCTTGCATTGGGGGAGGGGAGCACACTGTTCCCACAGCCAAAGGCCAGGGTAAAGAAATACATCTTTACCCTGCTCTTAAAGAGCCAAGCAAGATGCTTCATGGTAAAAGCACAGTAAGGAAACTTACAAATTAAGCACAAAATTCAAGATTTACTATGACAATTTGCAGCTTAATACATTTAGGATATACTTACCTCCAATGGTGTACAGAATTTGGCCATTTTTTGCAACAACCAAAATCCTGTGATGCCCAGTATCTGATATTACCAGTCTGTCCCCAGTGCTGTCTACTGTGACTTTACCAGGGAAAAGTAAAGGCAAAGGTGACATAGATTCTCTATAGAGCTGGGTTCTAATCTTATTAGCATTAATTTGTCCTAGCTCTCTGTAATACTTTAGAGCTATGGATGTGAAAAGAAATAATCTTTCTTTGTGTCCTTCACCAACCAAAGTGAACAACATATTTCCACGGGGTCCAACAATGACCAAGGTTGGCCAACAGGATACTTCAAGTTCATGCCAGAGGTTTGCTTCAGCATCATTTACCACAGGATGAGTGATGTTATATCTCAGAACAGCACTTTTGATGTTGTCCAGAACCTTTTCATTTGGGAACTTTGCAGAGTGGATACCAATAACAAGGAGGCCATCTGAAAGTAAGAATTTTTTTAAAAATAAAAATATTGAAATCTGTAGCCAAAAGAATGAAATAAAGTAGATTCAATACAATTATCCTGAATAATTAAATGGAATTTTTCTGCATGAATTTGCGTTTGATCAGAGGCTTAAGAACATAAGATCATAAGTAAACATAAGGACCTCTGTTGGATCAGGCCATAGCCCATCTAGTCTACCATCCTGTCTCACATCAGTTGCTTCCAGGCATTTCCATCTTAAGTTATAGCACAGCATAACTGGCATGGCTTGCTCATCAAAGCTGTAGAGGACAGAGCAGTGACTTAACTGAAAGCCCAGAACTCATCTTGTCAAATCAACTGTCCTTCTTCATCATCTCAGGAAATGATCTCCATCATTTTGTCAGAAGCCATGCCTGCTAGGCAATCAGATTTAAGACCACAGAAGTCTATGGAATTTAGCTGACATTTATCATACATTTATGACCTTATTGTCAGTAATATAAAACAGCTATAATAACGGGCTTTAGCAAGGAACTGCTGGTGATCTCAAGACAGATTTAAAAACTCCCTTGATTGGGGTTGCTAGATAATTTTGTCACTCAAGGTGACTATGCAACTGCATTTCTGAGCCCTAGGGCCAGTCTATTTTTGAAATTATTTCTCCCTGTAACTAACATTTTCTTCCACTTTATTTTAAATTGATCAAAATGCTTACTTTTTGACCTCCATGATTAGTTTTCATTACAATTAGACTTTAGGCCTTGTTACTGATCAATGGTCAAAAACAAGGCTGAAATAGTGTAATTCCCTATTGGCAAGAACAGAGAAATTGCCTGCAGAAAGATGAAAGCCTATAGGCTTGAACATGGAACTATGCTTATCTGTAAAGCCACAAGCATAATAAAGAGCCCAACTCCACTTATAGTACTATTTAAACAAAAAGATAATGATCTCCAATCTTCCAGCTATCCACATTGATCACAGAGAACACCTGCCCCAGGGAGCACAGACGGTATTAGTGACATAGCCAGAATAAGATCTGGAAAAAAACTGTTTTGCAAGATCAAAACAGTTCAGATACTCACTCTTTCAACAAGTCAAGCTTGGAATTCTAAAAATTAATTCACACTTTCTTCAGGAACATTTTAAATACCTATATTTTAATAACTCACTAATAGCTATCCAAACAAAAATTGCATAGCAACTATCAAATTAGTATTTTGCATTCATTTTTAAAACTCAAGTACATATAATTGACAAGCAACATGTTTGTATTCTAAGAGTGTTTTTCCACCATGCTCCTTTAATCCAGATCTAAGAAGATCTGGATCTAAGGAATGGGTACTTCCCTTAATCCGGATCTAGTAGATCTGGATTAAGGGAAGTACCCGATGTGTTTCCATGGGTGGTCTAGCACCCAATAGCAATAGGTGCTAGCCTGCCTGCTGTGGAAACACCGGAGCACCCATTTGCAAATCCGGATCTACCCACAAGGGGTCTGCCTGTCACCCTAGGTGTCTGGGGGGACAGGGGGTGCAATCTCTGAAGCTGCCTTCGAAGATTAGCAAAGCTCTGAAGTCCCTGTGAAGTCATTCCGAAGTTGCCTTTGGAGATTAGCACAGGCTCTGCAGAAACCCCCCTTCGGAGCCTTTGCTAGTCTCCAAAGGCAACTTCAGAATTACTTCAGAGGGACTTCAGAGTTTTGATTTTGGGGCACCCCCCATGGGTGCCCCCTCCCTTGAGCCTCCTCTAGACCCCACTGCCCAATTGCAGTGGAAACAGGCTCCCTATAATCCAGATTGTATGGCTGAACAGGAAATCCAGATTATAGAATCCATCTGATCCAGATTTCCTGTGCTGTGGTGGAAACAGATGTGTCCCTAATGGGGTCATCCAGCTCTCAGCCAAATGGGTCCTTAATGAGTGCTAAAATGGGTATCTGCCAATGGAAAAACACCCTAAGATTTCTTCACCATTGTGAGAATAGGAACTATACCATTTATCTGCATTAGCTTCAGTTTAAGTCATTTTTAACCTGTGGTTTCAACATATTTTATGCAGTTCCATTCAAACAAACACTGATTCTGATAAGCAGATATAAACATTATGTTTTACTATTCTCATGCTAAGCACTTTGGAGAGTTCAAAGGAAAGACGGCACAAATATTTCAAATATACAAAGAATAACAATATGACACCTAGTTCAGAGACAAGGGGAAAGTAAAACAATAATTCAAGCCACATAAGCTTCAGACTATGAAGTGACGGTATTATTTTTGGCTCACAAGAAACATCTGTCCTTAAGGTAAACAAAGAGTCCAATTCTTTTGGTCACTTTTTCTACTTTCAGCAAACTAGAGTACACATTTTTAGGAAATACCAATGCACAACCATTTCATCATGAAATGTCCACCCAACTTGCTATACTGACAGGTGTGGATTATATGTAAACACTTTTGTGAAATTCTTTATTTTTAAAATTCCTCAGGCAAATGGATTAAAATAATTCTTAAATCTGGATTAAAAAAAAATAAGGTGTGATCTACTGGTAGTAAAGTTAGGAATGTTCCCTGGCCTTGATGTGGCAGCACAGACGCTACCCATGTTGAATTCCTTAAGTGTACCCATCTAGCAGAGGCACACAATGCAACAGACTCATAGGGCAAAGCTGCCGGCAATAATCACTCAGTATCAGAGCAAATTAAATATATTTGGCTTCATCCAAATGGGCAACAAAAAGCTTGTCTGAAGTGCAGGGCTGCTGGGATCCACTGTAGAGGCAGTAGGCACACCAGTTACATGGCAGGTGCCTTCCAGCCTCATAAGTCTTCACAGAAGTGGAACAAAAGTTTCACAGCTGCCAGGTTTCTCATCTACTGTAGTTTATCACACTGGGATTGTCCTTGAAAGCCAGCCATTTTCAGTTCAATAGTAAACTGGTAGGAGAGGCAAACTGCACTGTGCTACCATTAGGGTGCCTCTCAGAGTAAATTCCAAACGTTTGGGGTGGGCTGTTGGCTGGTAGCATGTGGTGCTTTATCTACCAAGCCTCAGTGGTGCTCAAGGAATATTAGTTGTGTGGACTCAGTCTATATTTTTTGGCAGTGCTACACAGCACAGATCAAACAAGGTTCAGATTGAGCAGAATGGTCTGGTATTGAAAAGGATAGGATTTGTACTGTCATACTTTCAAAATATAAATTAGAACTGAATAGTCCTTCCACATTGCATTGTTTTTACCCATATTTTTAATTCAGTTATTTGGATACTGATTTTGATTGTATATGTTTCAACTTATTGCACTACCCTCAAAACATTAGGAAACAAAGGTGGGCTAGAAATGTAAACAAACAAGTTATTTATGAAACTCCCAGAAGAGGCAGGCAAGTAATATAATACACAGAACACTGTAACATATTATGGTTGATGATTTAGAACAAACTAACAGCTTTCTGGAAAAGAGATACAGTCTTAAAAATCCTTTCATAAATACATCTTAAGATAGCGCTTGTGTGTGTTTAAAAGGCTGCTTTATAGTTCCAACTCAATCAATCTCCCAGCAACTACTGCATGCTGCTTCACCAAAAGGAGATGTACAGAGCTTCTTCCCTTTCATTCCTTCATTAAAAACAGCACTACAAATAATAATATTAATAATAATAATATCAAAAAATTATATGACCTCTGATCAGTGAATGTTTGAAAGCCCATTTAGGTTTTGAACATCACCCCCTTAGCCCCAATGAGATTCAGCTTCTGCCCTATTTTAATGAGGAAAACAAATCACATGCAACAGCACAAAATACTTGCCCCTGCCTGTTGGTAAACAAATTTCCACAGTTGGCAGCAGTGCTCGTTAAAATCTAATCTAAGGATCTAGCAGGCCAGTATAAAAGGAGATGCTCCTTCCCATGTCAGGAAAATCTGAATCTCAAAGCAAGACTCACATCTAATGGCTGCAAGTGAAACTACAGGCTCTCAGGATCATGTCTGCAGACTGCCCACACCCAAATGGCACCAGTTCCAATGCTCAACAATCATCATTGTAAGGACACTGCTTGAGATGTTCAACCAAAATCTGCCTTGTAGTTTCACTGTAAGTGCCCTCAGTCCCTTAACAATCTTTTGTTGCTCATCTGTGAACCTATCCAATTTGAAACCCGCTTAAAGTGAGATGCTTAGACATTCAAGATGGTGATTAACCAGTGCCAAATGGAGCGGAGGCAAAGGAACTAGAGGTCAAATCATCAGCATTTGTTGCAATTCCAGAGAAGCATCTGTTTCTGCTTCACTGTTTATGATAAAGCCTTTGACTGTGTGGATCACAACAAACTGTGGCAAGTTTCTAAAGAAATGGGAGTATTGGGCCAATTTACCTGTCTCCTAAGGAACCTGAATATGGGTCAAGAAACAGGCATTAAAACCAAAATTGGAACTACTGATTGGTTCAATATAGGAAAGGAGCACGACAAGGGTGTATATTATAAACTCACCTACATAACTTATCTGCAGAGTACATCTTGCAAAATGTCAAGCTGAATGAATTAAATGCTGGAATTAAGATTCCTGGGAGAAATAACAACATAAAAATGCACAGACAATACACTCCAATGGCGGAAAGTGAAGACGATAAGGATGATAGAGGAGAGTGCAAAAGCAATCTTGAAGCTCAGCATTAATTTTTTTTAAGCCTAAAATCATGGCCTCTGATTCCACCACTTACTTGCAAATTGAGGAAGAAGTGGAAGCTGTGTCTGAATTTATTTTCTTGGGTTTAAGATCACTGCAGATGTTGACTGCAGTCATAAAATTAAGTGACCTTTGCTCCTTGTTAGCAAAGCTATGGGACAGCATACATCACCTTGCTGACAAAGATCTGTATGGTGAAAGCTATGGTTTTCCCAGGAATAATATATGGTGTTGAGAATTGGACCGTAAGACTGAGTGCTGAAGAATCAATGGTTTTCAATAGTGGTGCTGGAAAAAGCAAATCACTACTGGACCAAGGCAAATCAACTCTGATTGTTCACTGAAAAGGCAAATGCTGAAGCTGAACCTCAAATACTTCAATCACATAACAAGAAGAATTAACTGAAAAAGACCCTGATGCTGGGAAAGATTGAAGGAAAAAGGAGAATGGGGTGGCAGAGGATGAGACAGATAGATAGCACCATGAGCTTGGGAAGCCTTCGGGACAAATAGACTTGTGTGCTATAGACCATGAGGTCACAAAGAATTATATAACTTAATGAGAGAAGAACAACAGATTAATTTGTTTTCTCACTGCAAGTACCAATATTACATGGCAAAAGCACTTCAGAAGAGGATAAACAGGAACTTATTCTGCATATTCCATTTCAGTAGCATCACTATGAAATCTAATGCAATATAATTCAGTGGAAGGCTTCAACACTACTTTCCATTCTTTAAGTGCTGAACAAAGGCAGGGGAGTATCTTCATTACTAAATGTTAGAAAACCCATCATTAGTAGAATCTTGCAATCAATTTAATTAATTTCACTCCTATCCACCTTGCTTCCTGCAAGACAACATACTATGCCAAAAATCCAGTTTCTTTTTGCTGCATTTTCACGCCTAAGCTAAGTTTACAAATACATTATTAAAATATTATAAAGATGGTGGGGGAGGAAGTTGGAGGAACATCTCAAGCAGAATATTTCACAGTTTTCCCCCACCATTTTGTTATGTTGTATTGACAGAACATTACCATAAATAAGATTTCAGCATTCTCTTCTGTTAGGAGACATAACCTAAGGTTGAAGGTACTGGCAAAGATGACAGTGTCTCATTTTAGGAACCCTTGCTACACATATGATAAAAGAATATTTCACATATAAATTTCTACCATATGAATAGGCACATTAAATATTTTATAAATTTTGAATGTACCTACATCCCTTTCTTTGGTATAAAAAGACCTAAGAATATTGGAACAGGATGGCAAAATATTCCAACCTTGTGCTTTTACCCTTGTTTGCCATTAACTTCAAAGAACAAAATAGGGACTCAGTGTCTGAAGACATACAGAAGGGGAAATGCTCCACAGGAATTTTAATGGCTCATTCTTTAGAAACCCCAAATCAGGATTACCACTATATTCCTTTGATCTCTATTATTGTTTTCTGTTTGTAGCATTTTAACAGCAGAGAAGAAGGCACTAACATAATGTTTTACTGCTGCTTGTGCAGATTCTTTGAGCTGAACAGCAGAGCCCTGTTTTGGAAGTCACGCAAAATGGCCATTTCCAGGGCCATTTCCTGCGTATCTCAAAACAATTATGGCCAGAAGCATCAAAACTGGGAAACAGACGTTTCCTAGCATTGACAGTTTTGTGGTTGGAAGAGTCAAGTATGAGATCATCGGAATAGCTGCTCTAAAGAACAGCACTCAAAACCAGAAGCAGCAGTATCTCCTGTGATGAAGTTCCTATCATAACTGAGGGAATATTTAGAGCAACTTATTAATGGAAATACAGACACTTGTTTATTGACAGATGGATACACCATCAGAGAGAAGACACATGAGTATGAAAACACTCAATAAATATTTGCCAATATCTTAATTCTGTGTATTCTCTACTTACTTTCAAATAAAGTTTTTCTTCATCAGTGGTTGGAGCAGAGGTAAGCTCAGTAGACTGACCTTTGCTGTTATTTTAACTTTATTTTTTTAAAACTATATCCCGCTCTTCACCACAGGGTCCCAGAGTGGGTAACAAAAATAAAACATGTAAAATATTAAAACATAATTAAAATTATTACCCCAACACCCAAATCATGGTAACACAGAAAAAATAGATTGAACTATATTAATAAATGGAGTGATAAAAGTAAAAACCTCAAATGTAAACTTCTAGTAATTGAGAATGTAGCAGAACCCAAATCTGTACTGAAATGATTATACAACAGCAGTAAACTGGCCTTCTACCAAAGTATTTCTGTCAAGAAGCACTTCCTTACAGAGCAATCAAACAGGCCCTTTCTAGACTGCTGATGTGAATGAATGTGCATTAAGTCTTAAAATAACCATGTGAATGCCATTCTGAATGCAAAAATAGCAGTAACAATGATAAGAGTAAGAACATGTCAGATAAACAAGCTAGTCAGTATTAATTCCTGTCCAAACTGACGTTTGCCCAAGATACACTAACACAATTCCAGATGTGCATGTGTCAATGAAAGAAAATGTGATGACCTTGACAATGACATGTAACTGATCAAGCATCACCTCACATACACTATGGGGAATGATATTCCAAGACAGCGTATGGAGCATTAGGACTGGTACAGTAGCTAGACTGTTATATTAGCTTTAAGAAAGGGTCGTTAGACAAATTCATGGATGACAGGTTTATCAATGGCTATCAGAATTTATGCTTAGGTACTTCCCTCCAGTCTGAGAAGACAGGCAGGATTTGCAAGGCCATTCGCAAGAATTTGAGAGAAGGTGAAGGTTTACCTTTGTCTTCTGCTAGAGAAGCCCATAAGCAATCGGTGGGCCACTGTGTGGGACAGGATGCCAGACTAGGTGGGCTGTGGCCTCATGCAGCAGGGCTCCTCTTATATCAGTGATGGCCAACCTATGACATGTGTGTCACAGGTGACACGCCAAGCCCTTTTGGGTGACACACATGGTCACCCTGGCACCTGGGCCTGTAATGCTTGCTTGTTCTTGAAATGTACGAAATACCAACTTTCAATTGAAGATCAGCAAATGAAATTCAGCAACAAAAGTCACTAATGTAAAGAATTATTTGTTTTTGCTTTTAATAAAATACATATATCAAGTATAACTTTTTTACTAGAGCTACAAATATCACAAAATTATGGATATTTCTAGATGTGACACAGCACCCGAGTTAAGCTAGGTTTTCTTGCGAATGTTGACACACAGACCTCAAAAGGTTCACCATCACTGTCTTATATTCTTATGAAACCTGGAAGATAATGATCCAGATTCCCACTCAGCCACAAACCCTTACTGGATTACCTTAGGGCCAACTACTGCTTCTCAAACCAAGGCAGCTTACAGAGTGGTTGTGAGAGAAAAATGGAGGAAGAGAATAATATTTGATGCCTCAAGCTTTTTGAAAAGGAGGGGCATAAATATAAAACTATTGAAAAGAAACAATTATAACAGCAATACTTATTAAGGTGGTTATGCACCTATACATAAAGGGATAAATTTTTAATGGTCCAAACTAGGGATGTCTCATTTTAGTTTCCAATTAATAAAGACAAGACTCTAACATATCTACAGCATTTATTTTGTTTTGCATATTGTTTCCAAAATACAAACATTTAGTGATTACAAACAGATAATATGCAACAGCCATTTCATAAAAGCTTTGGTCTTGGCATCTATTGGAAACAGGTTTACAAGTTATTCAGAAGTGACCTAGAACTTGAGACTGCAGGTGGGAGAGGCAAGATAAGAAAGTGGTCAGAACCCTTGCCTTCAGCTCATGAAGCATAATGACCATTATCCCAATGAGGGTTTTAGTTGTCGTATCTCCTTCTTTCCTCATGCTGTATTTCCAGTGTGCAAGCTACTACTGCAGTTACTAAAAGCCCCCATCTTCTTTGTCTTTATTTTTGTTACCTCTTCCTCTTGATTTGTCTTATATTAAATTTTGCCTGAATTAAGTATGAAAATTTTGCAAAAATAAGAAATACCGGTACTCTTTTTACAGTACTGTAACTTAAGGCTAATGAGCTACTGGCTTTTGGGGGATTCCTTGAGTATGAACTAAAATACCTTTCCACAGATTTTTTTTACTTTTTAATTACTATACTTGATCTTAGCCAAAAGGCTAACTGCACTTTTAACAATAGTTATCAGAGAGCATTACATATCCTCTTTCTTAGAAAATTATCAATCACTAGATAATAGAGATAAAGTGTATAAGCTCCTTAGTGGAACTGATAAATTCACTACCAGTCAAGTGGCCTTGTTGATTATCAAGGCTGCCAGGATACGTGCTGCTATGTCTTAGAGATAGTATTTTAATAATGCGTATAATACATTCTTAGTTATATTTTGTATTGTATTCCATTGTATTTTACTTCATGATATGGCCAGTGGACTAATCATTAAACTTATTTACTTATTTTTTTAATTGAGATTTTGGTTGATATACCAGTAATAGATATATTATACTGTATACATATTACATTACAGATACAGATACACATTTCTTTTTGTTTTTGGAAAGTTTGACATCAGTTGCTACTTATTTAGTCTGGTTTTGGTCAAACTTCTATGTTTGTTTGATCATCAGAACAATACTGGAAATTGTGCTAGGCAAAGCAGGTTCAGGAGACCCCAAACGTATTGGTGAGGGGAGAAGTGGAGGCATACTACCTTGTAAGCCTACGTACTAGACATGTGGCCATAAACTAATGTGCACTGTTCCCAGTGGACAATATCAGAGAAATAGCCATATTAGTCTAATTCGAAAAGTCCACCAAGGTAGTTAGTAGCACTTGGAGACTAACAAGAGAAGCATTGGTGGCATGAGCTTTTGTAGACACGACCCTTTTAATATTGACCGCCATGGAAAGCATCAAAATTAGCCAAATGGAGTGGAAATCCATCAATCTCTCCAGGAGCCTTGCCCAGGTACAAGAGAAGTAGAAGTGTCTACGAAAGCTCATGTCACCAACACTTCTCTTTTTAATCTCCAAGTGCTACTAACTACCTTGCTGGACTGTTGTCCGTGGAGCTTTATTAGAATTCCATCTACAACACAATGAAATTGGATTTCATCTATAGGCAAATTTACATATTAGTTTAGTCTTAAAAACCAACAAAAGGGTAACTGATATCACCTGTCAGATATTTGTTCAATACAACTTCAGCTGGCCAGTCGAAAGACATGATGGATTGCATGTAGCATTTCCCTACACTTAATCTAATTAAATTATTACAGAAAGGTGTGATTTGGACATTCTTTGTAAACATTTACTTGAAGCCTTCAGATGAGTTAACAGCAATTAAAACACATGCAAATGAGGGTTTAAAGCATTTAAAATTCACTTTCAGAAGAAGTAACTGACTCTTCAGCCAAAGGTATGGGTAGATATTCAGTTTGATTAATTTATAGTTTAACATGAATAATCTCATTAAGCTGTACATTGCAGCCACAAACAAACTTTCCAGCATCAGTTTAGCCTCAGTTTTGTACAGAAATCAACACTACCACAAATGGTGATGAGGAACATATTCCTGTACTTTCTGTATGCCACATGATTTCATCCCAAACAGAAACAGAAACACGAACAGAAGAATTGAAACTGAAGAACTCAAGTGCATGCTTTTTGCTGTTCCCTGTTCCCTCCCACACCATTTTCCTTTTGTTTCTTGTCTCTTTAGATTGTAAGCCTGAGCGCAGGGACCTGTCTAAGATTAATATAATATTGTACAGCGCTGAGTACATGTACAGCGCTTTAGAAATAAATGGTAATAATAATAATCCCAGTCACCGTAACCAACAGTTAAACAATATAAGCAATGAAGTCCCACAACAAGAGTATCCCAGGGTTCCCAGCCTTAAAACAGACTATCCCTTCTCATACCTGCAAGACCTTTACGATATAAAAGGGCAGAAGACGAGGAAGGATACAATAAAGATCACCAACAATAAAGATCACATACATATCAACAAAGAAATTACAACATAAGCTAAATTGCTCTTTTCTTGGCCAAGCTTTTGAGAGCAACCTAACAAGTGCATAGTGCAATTGGAAGAACAGATAGAATAGAGTTTTCTTCTAGTAGATATGCAAATATCTTTTTAAGCAGGGGTAGGCAAACCACGGCTCGGGAGTCACAGGCGGCTCTTTGGCTCCTCGAGTGTGGCTCTTCCAGTTTACGAGTACCCTAATTAAGTTAATTACAGTGTACCTACCTAAATAGCTTAAGTTTTAAAAATGTGGCTCTCAAAAGAAATTTCAATTGTTGTACTATTGATATTTGGCTCTTTTGGCTAATGAGTTGCTGACCACTGTTTTAAAGGAATATTAAGTTCTAACCAGCTGCATTGATTACAGCAGAACTGACAGGGCAGTGGGAAGAGGCAGGACTCTGGAGCATTACATTTGATCTCTCTAAGCTGGATTTTAATTCACAGCACAGCTGCCTATACAAATGACACATCTAGCACAACCCCTTTCAGGAAATAAATGAACAGACAAGTTATTTTAAGATCCCCAGCAGAGGCTTTTAAGAAGGCATATTATTTCATTTGTGTTGTAGGAAAGTTGAGCATAACAGAGGCATTGATCTTCGAAATCATATTCTAGTATGGTGTGAAAATGAAACTTTCAGTCATTACCTGTCTCATTCTCCTCCAAATCAATATAAGCAAAAGTAAATCTTATATTTTGCCAAATACAGTATCAATTGACAAGTATCTCAACCTCTCTGTGACAATAAAAGTACTTCTGAGGCAGCTTAGAGTTGGCTCAAAGGGTTGGTTTGTTCACATCCCAGTCTGCTCCTCCCCCCTCATGAACATTCTACGCTAGAAAAGATGGATTAAAGTTAGGGTGAGAACATGTGTATCTCATGCTACCATCTCCAAGCTGTTTTTGAGTTATGTTTTTGCAATCTCAGGGCACAGTCTAAAAAACATACCTTTCCTTCCTTCTCCCAACTCTGTCATGTCTTTTTAGACTGTAAACTAGAGAGCAAATACTGCTCATTTTGTAAACCACTCTGCCAGAATTTAAGCTGAAGAACTGAATAAAAATAATTTTAAATAAAAATGGCACATTGGTGGTTTAAGATACAAATTCTTCTTATTGGTATTATAAATAAACAAATGTCACAAGATTCCAATAAAAGGATATGATAATACCTTTATCAGAGTATTTCTGCTCTAATTCATGGAGATCAGGCAGCAGATGGATACAGTTTATGCAGCAGTAAGTGAAGAAATCTAACACAACTATTTTCCCACACAGGTCTTTGTGAAGGGAGAGGGAACCTTCAGTATTTAGCCACTGGAGATCTGAAATAAAAAGGGAAATAATTTACATTCCTTTAAAGAAACATGGCAGAAAGGTCTATGCCAAATAAAAAACAGCAGTTAATGACTATACTACCCTTTTATTTTTAAAAAAGTTTATGCACATCATAAAACAATTGCCTTAATAGTTTACAATCTAGCACATTTTCCAAACTGTGCTACATATGACACTGGCCATATATGAGGTGATTTTAGGCAGAACATGGACACACAATTTATTTTATATAGGTTTAAGTAAAAGTGAGTAAACTTAAATATTAAATCATATAAACAATATGCAGCCAAACACAGATATGTCAAAAGTTAAGAAAGTGGTATATGAGTGACTGAAGCTTGGGTAACATCAATCTCCATATGGTCAGAAACCCAAAAAGTCATATTTTGCAGTGAGAAACTTTTTAAATAAATATAAGACGCATCCATGGATGCATATTGGTATTTCTATACCTCTAAACTCAATGAAGGTGACCCGATCCTACCAACGTGCTCCAACCTCTGGAGAAAAGCTGTTTCTCTCCAAACTTACTTCTTCAAAAAGGGAGTTGGTGCAGACCAACAAGGGACCAGTAGAAAGGTCAAGACTGTAACTTGGAAAGGTGCTTTTGCTTGTCCCGAACCCACATTTGCTCATCACTTCTTAGTCACAACTTGCTCCTATCTCATTTGTCTATGCGATCTAGCTCATTCTGTATCTGCTCTGTGGCAGGAAACAGGTTCATTAAGCAACCTTTTTCTTTTTTAGGTGTTGACAGTTTCTATGCAATGTGCTTTCAGATTTCAACAGGAGAAAAAAACACGTAAATAGAGGAATGAAAGCCTTTGCCCAGAAAATCCAGGACCGGGAAATCACAGCTGCAGTTTAACAAGCACAGACAAAACGTTAGAAAAACAACGGATTCGAGCCTTGGCTGACACTGATTAAGACGGAAATGAAAGCGAGGAGGGGCTTCGGGGGATCCAGGTGGGGCAGCTCCGCCCAGCGCTTTAGCTGAACTCAACCCACGGCTTAGCCCACCTGGTCCGAACTCGGGGACTTTAAGGTCTTGTTCCCACGTATCCACCTTCCGCAGATGTTGATATACCAGGTTCTCCTTCTCCTGGAGTGTCGTCGCCTCGTCAAGCGAGGAGTTCAACTGAGTTTGGGCGGGCAGAAGGGCACCCAGCCCACCCAGCGCCGCCATCTTACCTCGCCAGCCCTTTCGCTCCTCCTCCTCCTCCTCCCTCTCCGAAGAGCGAGCGCCGGCTCTTGTTTACCAATCTGACGTTTAGTCATCAGCAAATTCGACACCATCCCCCGCTTCTTGGAATAAAAAAGCCCTCCTTATACAGCCCAGCACACACTATTTCCTCACATAATTTCGACTCAGCTGCCAAATTACTACTGTATTTATTTTTTTTTTAAAGAAAATTGGGAAAAATCTTCTCAGAAAGCCGTTGGAAGTGCATGTTCGATTTAAAAAAAATACCTAGTAGTAATTTTGGGTTAGCAGATTCGTAAGGCGCAACGAAAATTAAAAAGAAGAAAAGAAAAAAGAGCTTGGTAAAATGCGAACGGAAAATAAACAAGGCTGCAATATTTTACACAAACTGGACTGAGCTTTTTGGGTGTCGGTGTTGGTGAAAGTAATGCTCCCAATCATATCCTAAGTAATGGTATCCGGAAGGCGCGGACGGTAATAAATGACATGAAAGACTTCGGAGCTGCTGGTGTTATGAAAGGGGATCGTGAAGACTCAGATCGGAATTTGGGGACCGTCTTGTTATGTTAGAGAAGGTAGGAGTAGAATACGCGCCGTGTGGGCTGTTTTTTAGTGCATCAGGCACTGAACCCCGGAAGAGCCCATTCATTTGAATATGCAAGGAAATCAAAGATAACTGAAACTAAAGGCCTAGGGTGGATTTTGCTCCTGCTTCTCCCCTTATGGTTATCAGGGTTCTCCCCCCCCCCAAAAAAAAAAAAAACTCCGGAAGGGTCCCGGCTAATCTTAATTCACAATAAGTAGTAGATCGCACAGTTTTAAAGCTGTAAATAATGTCTCAATGTATTTAAAACCAATGTAGAAGAACACAGATATGTAAAGAAAACAAGCATGACTTGCCCGTGGCTTAAGATCTGGAGGGGAGGAAACTCTCCTGGGGTGTTTTTCCACTGTCACTAGAAGCACCCATTAAGTACCCATTAATGGGTACAGAAATGCCATTACGTACCCATTAATGGGTACGTAATGGGTACTTCTAGTGACAGTGGAAAAACACCCCGGTTGCCCTGCCCACCCCCCTTAGTAGTAAAAGGGGTGGGCACCCGGGAGAGGGCCTTCTCAGTGATGGCCCCTTGGGTATGGAATCGTCTCCCCTTTTAAGTGCGTTAAGCACCTTCGCTGTACACGTTTAGGAAGGCAGCGAAGATTCATCTCTGCCCTGGGCTTAGGTTAAATGTGATACACTTTCCCTTCCCACTTGCAGACACTGATGTTTTAATACTGTTATTGTTTTAATGTGTTTGATTTTAAATGCTGTTAACCAGCCTGAGACCTCTGGGTATAGGGCAAGATAAAAATGCATTAATTTAATCAATTAATTAAAATGAACCATCGTCAGAAAGTATATAATTGTAAATCTCCCACCTGCAGTCTTTCAGTGGTTCACAGTTCATGTAGAATACACAGAACACAAATGCTAGAATTACAGATTATTTTTGTGACTGGTGATACAGTTTAGTAATTAAAACACTGTAATTAGATTTACCATTACATTTTCTGTGATGGTTCATTTTAATTGAATCCCTCCTTCACATTTGTTTTCTCTTTACCAGTGCTGTTCAATATTGCCTTCAAATATACCCTGGAATATTACTGGATTTTCCATTTGTACAATGTACTTACTTTGAATTAAGATTACTCTGGAACTTTCTGGGTTTTAGTTTACTACTTGTTTCAGGCTTATTGCCCATCTGGACTTGTTATCTCCCCCCCCCCCCCATGGTCTCATGACATGGGATTGACCACATGTTGCACATTTCAGCCCACTTAGTTGGAACTAAAAAAAACCTACCTCACAGGGTTGTTGTGAGGGCAAAATGGATAAGAGGAAAATGACATTGAGAGCCTTATGCTTCGTAAAGGAAAGACAAAATTTATGAAGTTTTTTAAAAAAGCAAACACTGTGACTTAAATTAGTGGAAATAGCTTTAGAGTACTAATCAGTTTACCGAATTCTCTATTTATATCCTGCTTTTCTTACAAAGGCTTCATAGAGGTGAACCCTTTTGTGAGGATAGCTGGAGCTGACATAACTTTCAACTTGTGCAGTGGGGAGGAGAGCCACCAGCAAAGTCATGACACTTTGTGTTAGTTTTCCTTACTCTCTGGATCATATGTGGTGAGTGCAATCAGCTCCCACATGCACATTGGCCAAGGATAGGAAACAGAACTAAGGGTGTTTTTCCACTGTCACTTGAAGTACCCATTAAGTACCCATAAATGGGTACAAAAATGCCATTATGTACCCATTAATGGGTACTTAATGGGTACTTTTAGTGACAGTGGAAAAACACCCTAAAAGGTAGGCTGTTTACCTGATATATGACCCTCTATTTTAGGTGAAGGGTCAGAGTGGGGGCTAGTCAAACACTCCATGCAAACTCCTCTGAAAGGGGTGACTGTTTTTAGGAAATATCACCCTTTTTTGGATGAAGGGGCAGAAGGTATTTGAATCTGCTATGGGGCATTGTGGACACCCTGCCTCCTGGCTGACCACAGAGAAGCCTAAAATGCATGTGTGGATGGTGCCAAAAATATTTTTTTCTCCTCACAACACTCCATGAAAGATGTTAGACTAAGGCTCCACTTTAAAATGGAGGTTGCTCATTCCTGGATGTGTAAGAGAGGTGCCATAATAGGTGCTGAATCCCCATCTCTGTTTGCTAGGATGGAGGCATGTCACTTTTGGTGACAATTGCCGTTCCTGTGCTGAGGGCAACAAAATCATACCCTCTGAAAATGGCACCTTGCACAGTGGTCATGGCCTGTAATGGAACTGTGCAGTTTCTGCAAGGTTCCTGTTGCCAATGCAAATGAAGATAGAGTGGCAGAAGATGCTTTACTGAGTGCTGTGTTGTACAAGTGTAGACCAGCATGATTAACAATGATTCATGCAGTAAGGTTCCATGGTTGAATGGAGAATTCAATCCCAGTCTTTCAGGTCTTATTATCTATTTTATTACATCTATTTAGTTACACTGCTCTTTATCTTGTTTTATTACCAGCCTCATTAAATATATTTATTTCTTTAAAGATATATACTATCCTACACCAGGAGGTCTCAGGGTGGGTCACGTAAAATATTGAATCCAGTTTGAAAACCCAAAACCCAAACCTCATCCAAGCACACACTGAAGGCCAACATATGGGGGGAACCTAAACACAAAAAAACTGGCTGATAGGATGTTTTTACTAGGCAATGAAAACTCTATAATGCTGGTATCTGGCATACAAAGCTATTCCAGTGGTCAGACAGGTGTTTATGAAAGTGAATGAAAATATATGTTCTATAATATTAGATATTTGGATTAATGCAATATTTTGACAGATATAAAAGATTAATTATGTAGAAAGATTGCTTCAGCAACCATTAATCCCACAATATACCAGGGGGTTCCAAAATTTCTATGCAAATTTCAAAAACACAGTATATAAGCTAGACCCATTTCAATC
Source organism: Aspidoscelis tigris stejnegeri (assembly GCA_023333525.1). Classification (NCBI taxonomy): domain Eukaryota; kingdom Metazoa; phylum Chordata; class Lepidosauria; order Squamata; family Teiidae; genus Aspidoscelis; species Aspidoscelis tigris. Next base: position 63,543,423 of record JALMGA010000002.1, on the reverse strand, counting down.
TGGCTTCAGACCCGGTCATGGCACGGAAGCTGCCTTGGTTGCCCTGGTTGATGACTTTCTCCGGGAGAGAGACGGGGAAACGCTACCCTGTTGGTTCTCCTGGACCTTTCAGTGGCTTTTGATACCATTGACCATGGTATCCTTTTGGAGAGACTACGGAGTTTAGGAGTGAGAGGCAATGCATGGCACTGGTTCTACTCCTCTCTCCAGTATAGATCCCAGATAGTGGCTGTGGGAGATACTGTTTCGACTCCCTGGGAACTCACCTGTGGGGTTCCTCAGGGATCGATCTTATCTCCCATGCTATTTAACATCTATATGAAGCCGTTGGGAGAGGTTATCAGGAGATTTGGAGTAAGGTGTCATCAGTATGCAGATGATACCCAGCTCTATCTCTCTGTACCATCTGAATCAGGAGAGGTGGTTGAAGTGCTTGACAGGTGTCTAGAGGCAGTAATCGGCTGGATGAGGGTGAATAAATTGAAACTGAATGAAGACAAGACAGAGGTGCTGTGTGTTACAGGGTCTCGGGTCTGGGTAGTTGGGAGATACCCTGTCCTTGATGGGGTTGCAATGCCCTGGAAGGGACAGGTCCGTAACCTGGGTGTACTCCTGGACTCCACGCTAACACTTGAAGCTCAGGTGGAGGCTGTGGCCAGGAGTGCCTACTCCCAACTACGGCTGGTCTGGCAACTGAAGCCTCTTCTGGATAGAGACGACTTAGCCACAGTTATCCATGCTCTGGTAACCTCTAGATTGGACTACTGTAATGCGCTCTACATGGGGCTACCCTTGAAGACGGTTCGGAAGTTGCAGCTAGTGCAAAATGCAGCCGCTAGAATGCTGACCGGAACACCTAGCCGGATACACATCACACCGGTCTTAAAAGAATTGCACTGGCTGCCAATTCGCTACCAAGCCCAATTCAAGGTTTTGACTCTGACTTATAAGGCCCTAAATGACTTGGGCCCCAAATATCTAAAGGAATGCCTTCTCCCATATCAACCTGTCCGTGCCTTAAGATCAAGTGGTGAGGCCCTCCTGGTTGTCCCACCACCTTCAGTAGTGAGGTTGGTGGGCACCCGGGAGAGCGCCTTTTCTGTGATGGCCCCCAGACTATGGAATAGCCTCCCCCTCGAGGTGCGTCATGCCCCTTCCTTATATATATTTAGGAGGGCGGTGAAGATGCACCTCTTTGCCCTGGCCTTTGGCTGAGCTGCGTATGCACCCCCCCCCCCGGCCCGCCCAGTACAGACACTGTTATTTTAAATATATTGTATATTGTTTTACACATGTGTGAATTTTTAATGTCTTTTAATGTATATTCTATTTTAATGTGTTGTTACCCGCCCAGAGACCTTCGGGTATGGGGCGGGATAGAAATGTAAATAAATAAATAAATAACTCATGAGTGAATTCCTAGCACTGCCACCTTACTATCTATAGTAAGATGAAATCCCTGATCTTAATTAAATCATTGGAGTCAAATCAAATTGCTGAAAAAGCAATTTTGTATATGTGCAGTATGTTGAAAATATTACTCAATTTTGTTGAACAACAACTACCGTATTTAAAATGTAACACAATGTGCTGTAAGACTGAAGTTTCTAAAGTGCTGGGTAAGCTGATTCAAACATAACATTGTAATTCTTTTGAAATGCTACACTGCTTAACAGAAGAAAGAAGAAACTTTTTTTGCTGTTTTTCTTCTTTATTTCAGGATCGTAAAGGACAATGAAGAAATAAATGGAACAGTTTTGATATCCTGCAACCAAATCCTCCATAAGCTAATATTTTCAAAATGAGTTTCTGGCTAGAACAGTTGGAGGCAGCCTCTATTTTTTAAGTTCATTTTAGATTTTTTTTACAAATGAAATTAAATGGAAGTAAACTTTCAAAAGCTGAACTTAAAGAGAAGGCACATTTTAGACTGTTAAAACAGCACAGTTTATGGGATAACAGTTGTGTATATGGCCGGACTGAATTTTAAAATGGGCTCTGCATGTCATACCCATCATGGTGGTAAAAGCCAATATACTATAAAACAATATGTCTTATTAGAAAATTTATGAATGTAATACAGTTTGAAAGAGTATTGTATATCATTGGGTTGTCATGTCTGAAGATGACCTGTCTGAGAAGAACATTTGGGAGTACAAATTTATTGCAAAGCCAAAAGCAAAACACCGGAATTCAAAACCCATTCTTATGAATGTACAAGAAACAGATTATAGAAAGGGTAAATTGCAAAGAGGCAGGAACAGGAAAACATCAGAAGAAAAAGAGAGCACTAAGGGATCAAGTCAGGGAACTAAGCACTGTGAACCAAATCAACCCCTCTGTGTTGACGATGATAACCCTGTTATGGAGGCACAAGAAGATGTATCATCAGCCTCAGCCAAACAAAGTGGCAAAAAGAAAACATCAGAAGTCAGAAAGGCTGCTAGAAATACAAAACAGGGACCAAGAGAGAAAACTAACCAGAAATCCTTAAACCAACCCTTTAATGTTTCTAACGATGGCCATGTGGCACAGTCACAAGAAGGTGCAAATCAGAAGAGCTGTAAGAAGCTAAGTCTTTCAAAAATGAGACCAGTTTATGAAGGCTATTGCCCAAGTTGCCAGATGCCATTTTCTTTGCTTTTGATCCAGACCCCTCAGTGGCATGTTATGGAATGTTTGGATGGTCCAGAGACTACTCAGAAAGGTACAGTCATTTTAGGGAATATATAGGTACATACTAGATGCTTTGAACACAGACTTTGCTGTTGTGCCTTAAAGAGGTTTATGTTAGGTTTTGAAAGGTGAAACCTTCCATTACGTGCTGCTGTGTCAGGAAAATGTTCACTTACTACATTTCTGCAGGTTCAGTAGGGAGAAGAAAAAAGATGGTACACCTTTAAAATTAATTGTGGAAGCTTGATCATCTGTTACATTGTAAATTGATATTGCAAGTACCATTACTTCCTAAAGCTGAAATGTTTGTGATATTTTTAAAAGAATAAAGCCATACAATTCTAAAGTAAATCTTCTAGGCCAGTAACAAAAGGTAGGCCTTAACTATATTTTTAAAATATTTGCTACTTACTAAATGGATGGATGTATAGTTTTACCTGCAGCCACAAAGAAAAAGTACCACACATCAGTTACACTCCGGAATAGAAGAAGCTTCCATATATGGTACTTAATCACACCAGTAGCTCATTTAAGTCAAAATTGCCTTATTGGGTCTGGGCAAAATATGACTCTCATGATATGGCTTAATCTTACCAAATATGACGTTACCTTTGGCAAGTCTGCCTGCAGTTTATGAAAGCTGTAGTTCAACAACATTTCCAGGGCCAGAACTTGATTATCCCAACTTATAAAAGCTGGCAGTAACTCCCCAGGACTTCAGACAAGGACCCTTTGCAGCCCTTCCTGCGAATGCTAAAACTGAACTTACTTTGTGGAAAGCAGATAATCTGCCACTGAGCAGCATTTATTTTGTTCTCAAAGGCATTTGGAATGATCCCATCCTCTCAGGATTCAAGACCTGGGATACTAAGGAGGAGCAGGTATATCTACCTAAGGGCTTTGCTTGTTCCTTTGGGGCTCATAAAGGTGTACTAGCAGACCTGCAGTAAATATCACCACTCCCCATTTGGAACAGTGTTTACCTACCTCAAGTATAGCTAACCTATAATATTAGTAAGTGGTTGTCCCAGTTAAGAATAATGAATTTCTACTTTATATCTTTCCAATAAATGGGATTGCTACCACTGTGTTATTTGAAGCTTAATATTAAGTGAGGCTAAGGTTTTATGTTGCACTTGTTCACATTTTGCACCTGATAAGTGTTGAAGTACTTTGATGAGGTTCTTCTGGCCTTGGAAGATTTAAAGGGCTTTCTACTATTGAGAATTAGTGGTTGGTTTGGGTAGGTACAGACAGAAACTCCTCACTCACTTCTTCCTGGTCTGTAAGCTTCAGTTGAAGGTCATGTTGTGTATACAGTTCTTCCTTTCGTCTGGTCTGATCTGAAATAGATGGGATTAAAGAAAGAGTTGCCAGTTCAGTATGGGCTTCAAACAAAATCAACAAACCAGTATATGGCAACAGTGAGGAACCCCTGTTGCTACTGAATAATATAAGGCATGACAGCCAGGTTCTAATGATCATTACTTGGTTATCAGTCCATAAACATCAAGAGAACACACTTTCTCATAACTATTAGAATTAGTGAACATTTCTACACCAGGCTTATGTCACAATTGAAGAACTATCATGGCTCATAGTCCTCACTGGCCATTTTTGAACACATTCCAGGAAACACATTTTTAACAAACAGATAACGGTATTTTATTGTGCTACTTGTGCAGATTGTGTTTTAATCTGCAAGTGTGTAGAGAGTTTTTGTCACAGGCTACTCTTTGCTGTCCACTTTCTCTTCCCTGAAACGTCCAGATTTTCAGAGATCTGAATATCCATGCTGATCAATGCAGTTGCTCCATGGCTAATGGTGGATTAGCAACTGATGCCAGAAGAGAGAAAAAATGCATTCACTGATCAACCTGCACAAAACTCTGGTAGTATAGCAGGAACCAGTGGTTTTACTTTTCTTTGTAACTCATAATCAGTAGGCTTTGTTACATTTTCAATAATATCTGCAGGAGCAATCATCCCAGTTTACAACTGCTGGCAGTAATTCTCCAGTATTTCAGACAAGAATCCCTTGCCGTAACTGGAATTGCTGGAACTGAACTTTGGTTTCTCTTCAGGGAAAGCAGATTTTCATAACTGTTTCATGAATGTTGACCAGCAGAAAATCATATGCTCTGGTTTTTTTTTCCCTTCAAATGGTGTTGTCAGGCACTGTTCTAAAATGACTTAATACGTTCAGTTTGAGGATACAAATCTGCTGTACAGATAGTTTAGCTGATGTTAATGATTATTTATTGGAATCATGAAGCTTTTCAGTTGATTTTGTGGTAAACTTTGTGGCACCTATATTCTACAAAGATACAGTTATATTCAAACTCTTTCACTAATTTTCCTGTTTCTTTTGTTAGAGTGTCCTGATGGTCTTCTGTGCACATCAACCTTTCCTTCTCACTACAAACGTTACAGCCATTTTCTTCTTGCAGCAAGCAGAGCAGGAGAACGTGCTGCTGACCTCTTTTTACCTAGTATAGAAAATGATTTAAATAGTTCTAGTGCTCTTCCATCTATTAGCTCTGGTGCCTTCAATTTTGAAAGATTACAAGATCTTTCAAGGCAGTGTCTTCCATTACCAAAACAGAGCTCTCTTGCTACAGATTCCTATATAAATGCTTGCTCTTTGAAAAACTTGACAGAATCTTCACACAGAATACAGTCTATTGATGCTACAAAACAAGTTGAATCCTCTGGTCATCTTTTTCAAAAAACTGAAAGTAGTATAGATCTGGACAGCAAGCTAAATACACTAATAACAGAAGCTGACTCAAGTGACTGTAATATTTCTTACTCTCCCCTTAATACGGACAATGAAGATGTTATAGAGACAGAAGAAGACGTGGCAGCAAAAATGAATAATTTTCCAAAAACTATTTTGGATGGTAGCAGTCTAACTGACAAAAGAGAAAGAAATGAAGGTTTTAATGAGCCACCTTCAAAACTGAGAGACTTTAACCACAATAGCGTCACAACAGTAAAAAGCTGCACAACCAGCTGTGGAGATTCTGAAACTTTAAATATGCTCAGAAACATAAATGGAGTTTCTAAGCCTGTCTGTCAAGGTAAGCACCAAAACAATTACAAGTTCAGCAGAGACCCCAATCTTTCTGTTGAATATTCAGGAACTAGTTCTGCTTAAAATGCAGGTGAATATGGGTGTGGCAAGTCAGAAGAGTGTATTTGGGTCTGTGTAGTTGCTGGTAAGGATAGATAGTTCTTTTCAAAATATTTAGTAGAAAGTATTATAAATTTTTAAAATAATGGTATAAGGGAGCCAAGTAGTAGCTTAGATAGCTACTACTTAGAATAGTTGTGCCTGTTTTTCTTACTACAGTCTCTAAAACACTGCCGTGTATTTCTTTTACAAACTCAAAAGTCAAAGCTGCTCCTACCAGAGTACTGAAACAAATGGACATTGGCGTTTTCTTTGGGTTGCAACCAAAAGCAAAAATGGAGAGTGATCAAAAGAAAAATCCTTCTGAAGCTACCCAGATTTTGAGTCCACTCTGTGCAATGGGAAAAAAACCCAGGCCTCGAAAAAGAAAAGCTGAAGGATCAGTAGGAGACATGGATAGTACTTCAGAAAGCCCAAGCAAAAATGAAGATCCAGCATCTGGTGGGCAGAAAAGGTGGAGAAAGAGATTTAGAGAGTCGTGTCCTGTTGAAGATGTAAGAAGACGAAAGCAGTGTCCTTTCTATAAAAAGATACCAGGTAGCAGGTGCTATTTATTTTATCATAGAACTACTGAGTACTGATGCTACTTTTTTCATTGAGTTTTTCTGTTAAGCATAAAACTATTTCATGTTTTGTGCCATGTGAAATCTCCTTTTTGAAGTTCTTCTCAAAATGTTGACAAGTCTTCTATATTAGCTGCAAGATGGGAGTCCTTAATAGTCTCCAAAATATGAGAGATCTATGAAATGCCATGAGTATTCAAAAGATATAATTTTACAAAATGTAGTTAATGGACAATTGTTTCTTGTAGAATTGGATTAAAATATATATTTTAAAAAAACTATCTACGAAAACAAGTGCTGTTGTAATTAAATAATAGGTCTCAGTCTCAAGCTTATTGATAGTGGGATCTTTTCCTAAGAGTAAGTATTATTTAGCATAAAGGGACTTGCATATGAGGAGGATCTATGTCCTTGCTTCAGTGCAATTTTAACTGTTTGTTCTCAGATGCGTACTTGGTAATATTTAGGAATATGAGGTTAGGATTCCAGCTTCGTATGAAAAAATATTCCATACATTTTTTTTAAACATAATAGACATTGAGGGTTTTTCTACTGACCTCCCTTAATCTGGATCTAAGGAATGGGTCTTTCAACTAATCTGGATCTAGTAGATATGGATTAAGGGAGGTAGCAATGGGTGCTAGCTTGCCCGCAGTGGAAATGCCAGAGCACCCATATGGCAAATCTAAATCGACCCATGTCGATTTTTGGGGAGATGGGGTGCAATCTCCTTAGACGCTCCATAGATTCTTTGAAGCTTTGTCATAAGCTCCGGAAATTCTCTGGAGTGATCTGCCGCAAACTTAAAAGATTTTCTGGAGCTTTTGACAAAGGTGCGTAGGATTGGCATTGCTGTCATGTGGGGTCCTCTTTGAGCCTATGCTGTTTTTTGGAGCCAGCTTTGGAGCTGGCTTTGGAGATTGTGCAAAGGCTTCAGAGCTTTGGGTTTGGGGGCATCCCGCTATGTGTGTGCCCCCCTGAAGCCCCCCCTCAGACCCCATTGCCTGATCAGGGTGGAAACACACTCTGTATAATCCAGATTTGATGCCTGAAGACCCCATTGTAGACCCCATATTTACTAGAAACTTGAAATGATCTATGGGTATACTGTATTTTGTATTGAAGTACACAAACCTGAGACCTGGAAACTGCCTTCTGCTTTGTAAAGCATACTTTTTCTTTTCTTGTACATGTTTTCTTTAAGTTTCCAGACTCTCATGTTTTTTACTCTGAGTGTAGGATTCTGATATAAATATCAAGGTTGAATTATTTTGATGTTTTTTATTTATCTATCAAAATTACATCCATTCTTCTAAGAAACCTGATTCACGTACAATATTAAAATTCCATTGCTAAACATCAAAATCCTAATTTTAAAAGAAGCAAGCAATTGTGTTGGTTTTCACCAGCAAAGTTTTGTTGATTTCTTGAGAAGAGAGAAAAATGTTGAGTATGAAAAATGTCTGATGGTTATGGTTAGGAGTTACACAAGCTGGGCACTAAAATAAGATTTTTCCTCATTATGGAGAAAAGTTAAGGAACCCATATCCATATTCAACAGCAAATATTGTTTCTATTCATCTTGCACAATGGGAAATTTAGTATGTTTCCTATTGTAGTTAAACTCTGCACATTTTGTCACGTAAAGGAATGTTTATTTGCTTATTTCTGTCCCAGGACAGGCCACAGCATGCAAGAAAATAGTAAGAAGTACGGGTAATTCAAAAGATATCAGCTGACTGTTTTTATATTGATTTGTTATAGGAACAGAATTTGTAGTAGATGCCTTTCAGTATGGAGAAATTGAAGGCTGCAAAGGTTATTTCCTTACACACTTCCATTCAGATCACTATGGTGGCTTAACTAAAAAGTTTACATTCCCTATATATTGCAACAAGGTATGTCAAAGGCAAACTTATATGAGATATGTAAAATAAAATGAATGTTTCATTAATGCAAAATCAAAGATCAGTTGGTTACTTTTAATTCTACAAAGGCAGACTAATGTTTGGGTTATATTAGCAGAAAAAGTACAGTATATTCTGGTGTGTAAGACTACTTTTTAACCCAGGAAAATCTTCTCAAAAGTCAGGGGTCGTCTTTGTCGTCTTATACATCAAGTATATGTCAAACTCTACATTTTAACTGGAAAAGTTGGGGGTCGCCTTATACGCCCAGTCGTCTTATATGCTGGAATATACGGGTAGCCAAAAGGTGCAGGAATTTCTAAGAGCCGCATTCACGGCTTATTTGTAAACTCTGCATTTCATTTTTTTCTCCACTAGCAAATCTATGTTGGGATGCAGAACTGTTATATATATTTTCAAGTAAAGTATATGTCAGAAATATTTCATATCTCTCTAATACGTAGAAGTCTATTATATTAATGTATTTCAGTAGGTTGCACAATGAGAAAGAGGCTTCCTATGTCATTTTTGTTTCAATTTGTTGTTTGACAGATAACTGGAAACTTAGTGAAGAGCAAACTTCGAGTGCAAGAACAGTACATTCATATCCTTCCAATGAATAAAGAGTGTATACTCAATGGAATCAAAGTGGTAATGCTCGATGCTAATCAGTAAGTATATCTGATAGAACTCTATTTGGACATTCAAAGCAAATGTCTCTAAATTCAAATTTAACATGCGAACGAATTTGTGAATCTTTTGAATCATTCACATGAATTGTTTGGACATTCGTATGAGAATGGATGTGTACACATGACATGCGCTTCTTATTCGTATCTGTACACATTTGTATGGATACGTATGGGATGAAAATGGGATGCGTATGGATGTGTATGGATACATACAAATGTCAACATTCGTACCTTCAAATATGAATTGAAAATTCGTACGAATAGATTTGAATGTATTCCAATCAAATTGAATGTGACTACATTCGAATTTAAAACATTCTAATTACTTTGAATCTCTGGATATTCGAATCAAATCCCAAAAATTGTGTTTATGCACACTCCCACTTAGTAGCAAAAGGGGTAGGCACCTGGGATTGTGTGCCTTCACTTTGGAGTCTACTTGTTCAGAGGAACTGTGAAGACACACCTCTTTACCCTAGTCTTCAGCTACGTAAGGGAACAGCTTTTCCTCCCCACATCCAGGCACTGTTATGGTTTTGTAAAATATTATATGGTTTTAATATACTCATTTTAGATGTTCATTGTTTTTTAATGTTGTAACCTGCCCTGAGACCTTTGGGTATAGGATGGGATAAAAATTCAAATAAATAAAGTAATACTAGCAGTGAGGGAAGAAAAGGATACAACTCCCTCCATAAGGCTACAGAGCCTCCAAAAAGCTTGAGCCTGCTAAAACATGCTGTAATTAAAGGTTTTTTGTTTTGTTTTGTTTTATTTAGAAAACTTATATCCTGCACTTCACTGAATGGTCCCAGGGCAGGTTACAATGAGATTAAAACATATCAAGTGGTTTAAAAATATAGCCCCCTTCCTCCTACCCCTACCTGCTGGGTCCTCTTTCCTGACCTGAGGCTGATTTATAAATAGAAAGAAATCTTGAACTTTATAAATGCTACTGCTAGTTTCATAATTGCACTGGTAATTCATTAGAGAACAATTAAGGAAGAATTGTCATTTTTGTTTAAGCTGTATTGATAAAATCTCAGGCAAACGACGAACATCTTTGTATATGTACACAAACAGTAACTTCACGTTTTCACTGTTAGAAGGAATTGTTGATCCGTATCAATGTCCATGCTGTGATAGTGATGTGCGCAAATGGATTTTTTTGTATTCGATTCATAGCTAATCAAATGTAAGAAAATTTATATTCATTTGAATAGATCCCCTTTGAATGTGGTAGGATTCTATAAAGTACGTCAAATCCGCTCTGAGTCCACTCTGAATCCTCAAACCATGTCAAATTCACTCTGGATCTGTTCCAGATGCGACTGGTGCAGTCACTTTCCCATGTCCCTGTTTCACAAATGTTCCAAAACATTTGTATTCATATGAATGTCATAACATTCGATTTGTACATGAATGTCCAAATTTGTACGAATATCGAATGTTTAGAATATTCATGCATGTACTTGTTTGTTTGTTTACATTTCTATCCTGCCCCACACCCAAAGGGATATTTACTTCAATATCATTTGTATTTTCACACCTCCAGAATGATGTTTGGGGGCATGGAAAAATGCATATTCAGGAAATGGAAGAACTGTGTTAATGAAAGATATTGTGAGTCCTAGGCACATATATGTTTATTTTAGAATTGGCAAGTGTTTATTCTACAATTATTGGTTATTAAAGGAATGTAAATTGTATTCTGTGCCTCTCTGAGTGTATATGGACTCTATGTGAACAAGGATCTGAGAACCACCTCTGCTTGAAAATGCCTAGAAGCGCTTGGTAGACCAATGTATGAGACAGGATGCTGTCCTGGATGGGTTGTGACCTAATCCAGCAGGGGTCCTCTTATGTTAACTTTCCTTTTTCCTCTTCTCTAATAGCTGTCCTGGTGCTGCAATGATCCTTTTTTCACTCCCAAATGGAGTTACAATACTACACACAGGAGACTTCAGGGCAGATCCTTCCATGGAACGCTGTCCTTTTCTTATTGGCAGAAAAGTGAATACCCTTTACTTAGATACAACGTAAGTTGCATTACACTCTAATGGTTTATGTAACTGTTGTTGTTGTTGTTGTTTTTAATTCACCTTAGCTTGGACTACCCAAAGGCAGTTTGAACGAGTTTTCCACCTGCAGGCTGTGATGTGTTTGGGTGGTAGGGAAAGAGATGCAGTCAGAAAAGACAAAAAAAGAGTGTAAATTAAAGATTTCATTGAAAAAGCTTTGTATTTCAGTATACGTTGGTATGATACATGACAAATTAAAATAATTAAGGCCAAAATAAAAATTGTAGCTAGAATATGAGAGGCATGGAAAATAATATGAGGAAAAGAGTGATAAATTATCACAGAAAGATCACAGATTGTGTTTTTTTTCAAGAAATGTATAACTTTGTGGACAAGTACCCACTTATTAGGCATTAATATTTTGGAATGCAATTATTGGCATATGGGTGTTCTACTATGCCATCCTGCCAAGACAGTTTCTGAAGCTCTGTTGATGTATTTTGAATTAGAAAGAATTTGAGGAATGTGTTAGAGAGATCTGTTTGAGGTTTTAGATCTGGGTTTGGGACAGAATCAGCCTTCATCATCCTTATGAATGATCTTCTATAAGAGAATAATAAAGCACTGCAGTTCTGTTAATCTCCATGATCTTTCACCAGCTTTTGATACCTTTAATCATGATATCCTTTTAGATGATCTGTTAACTGGGAGAAGGTGGAGCTGTGTTGCAGTGATTTGGCTTCTGCCAGCAGAGACAATTTTAGGTGACTGAGCCCTGGCAGCTAGGCTGTGGGATGCCACAGGATGCTGTTTTGTCACCAGCACTATTTAACACCAATCTGAAACTGCTAGGATTGGTTCTTGGGAGCTAAATATGCTGATGACACTCTGGTCTACTTCTTCTTAACATTTGAATATGAGATGTCATGAATATTCTGAACTGGTGCCTAGATGCAGTGATGAGTTGGATAACTAAGCCTGAATCCTGGCAAGGCAAAGACTCTATGGGTAGGAAGTTCCCAAGTTCATGAATTTAGGATTTTGCCTGTTCCTGATGGTGTTGCACTACCTCAGACAGAAGATGTATTCATACACTGTTCTTCATTTTAGTCAAAAAGCTGAGAACCGTATGTAGTTTGGGGTACCTTTGGAATCATTACTGTCACTGGAGGCTCAAGTAACCTCTGTGGCTGAAAGTGTTTATCGACAGCTCTAGCTAATCCACCAGCTATGCCCCTTCCTATAGAATGATAGCTTGTCCAATGTTGTCCATATACTGGCAACTTCACATTTGGATTACTGTAACACACTGTATAGGGCCACCCTTGTCTGGAAGTTGCAATTGCTGCAAAATGAGGCAGCAGCAGCAAAGTTGTTGAGTATGCACCAGTCTGGACACACATTATACTGTGCCTAAGTAGCTGCACTCATTATCATCAAGCTACTGGTCAGATTCAAGGTTCTATGCTTAACATGTAGGGCTCAAAGCAACTTGGGATGAGGGTACTTGCCTGATTGTCTTCTCCTTTAATGTCCACGAAGAAGAAGAAGAGTCAGTTTTTATACCTGACTATTCTCACCCCTAAGGGGACTCAAAGCGGCTAACAAACCTCTGCTCTTCTCTCCATAACAAATTACTGTTCATTTTTGGGGAAGTCCTGCTGTGAGGGTCCACCAATTACTGAATGTTAACTTGTTGTGGCCAGGAGCAGGACCTTCTTGGTGGTGGCACCTATACTCTGGAATACTCTCCTCTCAAATGTTTGTGAGGACCTACTATTAAATTTGCAGAAAATGTTTTTTGCTTTATTCCTTGCTCCATACCGCTTTCTGTTTCAGAGTCTGTTCCTATGATTTTGAAAGTTTGTTTTATAGTGTAAACAACTTTAAGGTCCTTTAGTTGATGATTATCCTTTAGATGATGTTGCTTTTTGCAAAGTTTAATAGTGTTACATTTCTACCGTATTATTTTGATGTCCAAGTAACAGATCAGTGTACTAAATCTCTTTTTAAAAAAATCAAAACTGGTTCTTTAATATTTTTTCAATTTCTTAGGTACTGCGACCCTGAATACACTTTTCCTTCCCAGCAAGAAGTGATTCAGTTTGCTGTTAATACTGCCTTTGAGAGAGTGACACTACATCCACGCACTTTAGTTATCTGTGGCACATATTCTGTTGGAAAAGAAAAAGTCTTTCTGGGTATGTGATTTTTAGGAAAATTTGCAGAGGTACTGCGTAGTCAGAGTTAATTTTCCTTTGGCAACAACATTGAAAATCATTTATTCTGAAATTTCTACTCATAACATTTCCAGGGAAGAAAGATTTATGATATTCCTGTAAAAGTACTTAAAAGCAATGCACAATAGCTGCCTTGGCATATACTACAGACATATGTCATGAACTAATTGCTACCCTGTTTAGTAATGTTATCGTTTTAAAACACTCAACCAATATTAATAGTTACGGAAAAGCAACATGCTTTAAAAATGTTAACTTCAGTTTCTTGGCATGTGCATTAAGTTTCTAAATGTAATGCAGTTTATATCCATGCCAAGTTGGAAACAATTGAAACATATATGTCAGCATGTATTGAAAAATATTCCCTATAGCTAAATGAATTTTTTAGACATGTTTTTCAGTTATAACCTTTTATAGTTTAAACTTCTAGATCTTACACTTCTCCTAACTGAAAGTTTTTAATCAGTCAGCTGATAACAGTTTAACAGTAGCTTTGTAGGATCACTCTACATCAATGCATAATATTCACATTGTTTTTTAAAAAACATGTAATTGCTTCAAATTAAATGCTTGTGTGTGTCCCCCACCCTTAAACAGAACACTATTTCTATAGCCCGTTTGCCCTTACTTCACTAGGGGAGCAGTGACAGCTCTCCAGAACTTGCCACATCCTCCTCCAAAGCCCTACAATGATGGACTTCTAAGAAATAGTCTGCAGCTCGACTGGGAGTGACTAGATCACTTGCAGATAGCAGCGTCCACACCCTCTTCCGGGTGCAGGTCTGTGAGTGGGCATGGCAGCATGAATGTGGCTTAGGCTGCACAGTTGCATGCCGCATCCAGATCAGTTCGACAATGTCTAGATGTGCAGCAGATGTTGTCATGGCAATCCAGCCTGCCCTGCCCTGCCCATCTGCCCTTTCAGTGCTGCTGGATCAGTATGGGGCTTATCCAGCACTTGAAGTGTGGATAGTCACTTTCACACTGGATCTTTACCTGACTGGTTTGGTGGTATTATACCATACCACTTAGGTAAGTGTGAACAGGTCCAGAAACTATAGAACTAGAAGTTTTATTGTGAACTTGGACTGGCTGCCTGTGGGTTACCTTTGCGCTGCAAAATGTATTGGCTTAACTCATGAGGTAATCAATATGCTGCCATCCAGAAGTTGAACTACAGTTTTCATCAGCCATGCTTATGCTCAACCTATGCTCAGGGTTATTAAGAATGATGATGTCCAAATTAGTTGGTGTTAAGTGCAAGATCAGGAAGAGTGAAATAAAAACAAAGCAAATGTAGGATATGTTTTAAGCATTATAAGATGTATCATCATCAACAACAACAGGCTTTCTTTTCTTATTAATTGTGCAGCCATTGCTGAAGTTCTGGGTTCAAAAGTGAGCATGTCTCAAGAGAAATTCAAAACACTGCAGTGCCTGGAATCACCAACAATAAATTCTCTCATCACCCTGGAATGGAATAATACTTTGCTTCACCTTCTCCCCATGATGCAAATTAATTTTAAGGTAACTTTAAAAACAGTCACTTGTGGTTACCTGGCTAAATAGTACAGGTGCTATATTTTTCGTAGAATCACATGACAGAATGAATAATTTGTGGTCATTGTTAATTTGCAGAGTACATAATCTCTTAGTGTTGCAGCTGCACAAAACAAGAGATTGTGTTATTTCTTCAGATACTTGTAGTTACTTTATATTATGAATCCTGGCAACTAAGGAAGTACCGTGATACTGGTTTGTAGTCTGTAAACTCATGATTTTGAAAATTTAGACACACCAAGGTAAGAGGGATAGAAAACAAAAATAAAAAATACATGTATGGTAACACAAAGTAATATAGTATAAAATGAAAAGTATATAAAATGTTACAGCAATATAAAAATATAAATTAGGAGAAAAAATACAACAGAGGCAGTGAGCTTCAAGTCACTCCACTCATACCCAGCTACAACACTTCTTCATTGGAAAAACTGCATGATTTTAAAAAAGAATTTTAATTAAATAAACTGATGCGAATATTTTGTCAGAAAGGACAGTAAAAATTTATGAAGCCACACAAATGTCATGCTGTGATGCTTCTTTTATATGAAACACCAAGTGTCTTAGAATAATTTGATCAGTGTTAGTCTGACTTTTTTTTTTTACAAAGTATATTTTAGATTCTTAATACCTTTTCTTTCAACAGAGGTTAGAAAGCCATTTGAACAAATTTTCTAAGAATTTTGACCAAATTCTGGCTTTCAAACCCACTGGATGGACTTATTCAGATCGATGTTGCTCTTTGACTGAGATTCAGCCGCAAACCAGAGGAAAGATCACTATATATGGTAACCCTTTCAAGTGGCTTAATGTGATTGATTCTCTTTTGACAATGCATTTAAATACCATATTCTTTTTATGTTTATATGAAAGATAACAGGAATATAACTGATTGTTCTATAAGATAAATTTACATTGCAAACTTAACTCCTTTTACTGGCATCAGCCTCTGTGTTGATTTGAAGATGAAAGTTGCCAACTGAAAGTTGTAACTAGATTCGCTTACTGAAAATCCCTCTTCTACATGGCAGTTACAAGACATACAATCTCTAGCTTCAATTCATTTGGTAACTTTATCTGCATTAGCCTATTGCAATAAAGGATTTGTGTCCATACTTAGCCATAAGCCTTACTCAGCTGAATTTATTTCTGAATAAATACCAATAACATATGTAGGCTGCTTCCAGATGAGGCGTTCTGGTCAACCTAATGTGGATTGGGAGTGTGTCATCTGCAAGGCCGTGTGTCTGATATGAATGCCTCCTGCTCCAGTGGCTGTCAGGGTGACCTTTCTGAGACACCTTTGATGGCCTAATGATCGGTCACTTCATCCGTATGCTGAATGAAGACCAGGAACTTCAGGCTGCATTCCACACACACAGGTTCTAGAAACTGTAGAGCAGGACAGGTCTGTGGTCATTATACTGAGCTACTCCTAGTTCTGTGTTGAATCCCACAGTATTCATTCCATCCAGATTGATGATGCCTCTGAAAAATGTCAGCATGCACTGGTAACTTCACATTTGGATTACTGTTAACGCAAGAGGATACCTGTTAGGAGTTTGTCTGTGGAGCATTTTTGTTCAGCTTTGGAAACTTGTTAGATTGTTTTGGCAGTAAAGCAGTTGAGTGTCTAAGGATGTATTATACTATTCTCAGAAGGACAGAGGTAAATAGAATAGAATTATATTTATAAAGAGCTTTACATGAACATTTGTTTTCATTACTTCTGCCTTTAAGGAATGTGTACTTTTTCTGAAGATACTTTTGAATTTCTAGTCCGTTGCTTAATGTTTGGTGAGCTGTGAAATGCTAGGAAGTTTATCTCTTCAAGTATTTGTCAGATATGCCACATATCGCTGTTATTTCTGCTTTTATATGCTATAAGCTATTTTTGTCTATTTGAGTGGAAAGCAGTATGCTATTAAAGTCAAGATGATTCTCTGCTGAAATCATGAACCTCTCAAGATTATCTGGGGATAGTAATAACAGAGCTTTACATATATTTTCTTGGGATTTATTCAACTCAGGGAAATTGGTCAGTATTGTTAATTTACTCTTCTGTATTGCCATGGGTTTAAACATTGCAGGTTGTAGACAAGTTTCTATTAAGAGTGCATAATACTTATTGAACTACAGAAAGCAAGTATGAAAATAAATTTAACCTAATCACTACTCTACTGATTTTGCAAAATCACAAAATATTTCCCAGGAAACCCTTTTCCCTCAAGAAAGTATAGTGTATTTCAGTACAGCTAAACCCCATCAGTTTCACAATGTGCTCTTTGCACTTCTCCACACTTCAGCTTGTCATTTCTCTCCTCTGTATTCTTCTCCATTGCTTGGTTCACAAACAGGAGCACAAACACTTGTTTTCCAGCTAAGTATACAAACTTGTATAGCTTAGCTTGTTGATCTTTCCAGCAGTGGTAACAAATCCAACCACACTTTTCCTTGGCTGCTGCCTGTTGTCTCTAGTCTTAAATATACAGGGGGTAAATGGGCATATCACCACATGTATTTTCTGTGTTTATTTCTCCGGTTTGTTTAATTGGAATTTGCCTAATTTATTTTATCTTTTGTTTATTTTTTTTGTTTGCATTGTTGTCCTCAGGGTGAGTGACAGTAGAACAAAATATGAAATGAACAAATTAAAATAAGATACTAACTTAATAACTAAATGTGGGAATGGGAAGATTAACTAAAGACCAGGGTATATAAGTATGTTGTTAACAATTTTCTTTAAAGTGTTAATTGAAGGTGTTTGGTGTACCTCAGGGTGGAGACTACTCCATAATCTGGGGGCTACTATTGAAAAGGTCCTATCCTAGGTCCCCACCCCCTCAACTATTGAGAGCCCAACTAAATGTTCTGCCAGTGGAGTCTTATACAAATGGTAAAACAAATTTCTCTTACAAAGGTATTAGCAGTAAATATAGCAGATTTATTCCAAATGTGTTGTAATTTTTTAATTGAAATAAAAGTCTTACATTCTTTCATATATTCTTTCACTTTTTTTGGATTAAGTTTTGTATCTATTTAGTAGACCACAAAAAATGCTTTTATAAGTGGCTATATAAATTCAGTTGATAAAATAAATAGGTGTGATGAAGACTGAATTGCTATTTAATTCAAATATTTACTTCAAGACTCCTGTATGCTGTAGTAAAAAGTTCTGCTTTGCTTCAATTGATTTCATTTTTCTCTGTTTCCTCTGTAGGCATTCCTTATAGTGAGCATAGCAGCTTTCTTGAAATGAAACGATTTGTCCAGTGGCTGAAGCCTCAAAAAATTATCCCTACTGTAAACGTGGGTAATTGGAAAAGCAGAAATCAAATGGAAAAGTATTTTAGAGACTGGAAGATGGAAGTTCCAGGATGGAATTAGCAAGAATAGAGTTTACAGTGCAATAGCTGTATGCTTTAAATTCTAATTTAATCATTCTCTTATGTGTTTTAGTCTGTCCCTTGTAGAAAAACTGAAAAATGTTGTTTGAGGAAGTATTTCAATGGTTGTATCAGACAGAAGCTTGTTCTAAGGGCAAGTGTGAAAAGGCACAGAAAGATGTGCAAATTATAAGTCTACTGAGAGCAAAAGACATATGTTGTTTTAAAATGTGGTAAATTGTTATATGAAAGTATCTATTCAAGTCCAGGGGACAAACTGATATGTAAAGATCTTGTAGATTTTGAATGATGTGTTTTAAAACTAAAGGTATTGGGTTTCTAATGCTTAATCTTACATAAGACTTTTGATAGGCTTAACATGCATGACTTTAAGAATGTTTGCACTTCGTCTGATTATTATGTAGATTTCTTTAAACTTCCAAGACCAAACGTTTCTTGAACTGTTTAGGTCCAATTGCCTTTTCCATATTCTCAGTCTTCCAAAATACATTGCCTGGGCATTAGTTGTCCTAGGAGATGGTAGCCTGAACATGCAGAATAAACAGATTCTTTCTAGTGCCTGAGGACTTGAACACTAAACTTCCAGTTTATTTGCATTGTAACGAAGGGCTTCAAAAAGCCACGGTTATGTGCCATGCAGAGAAGTATAGCCTAAGAAAATAAATTCAAGAATACGTATCGAAATCTTTTTTGAAACTTCTGAATTTTTTATATGATGTATTTTAAATTATATAATGCATTTGTATTTAAATTTTCCATAAAGACTTTAAAATAAGTAATAAAAATGTAGTGAAATTTTCTTGTTGTTGTAGCTTTTTTCTAATGGACAATGTAGATGCTTATCATTGTTGCCTGAGAAGTCTGCTTGATCAGATCAAGAATCCATAGACTTATTATGGCTGTCTAACTTCCTTTGAAATCTGCCACAAAAGCTGTACATTTTACAGGAAATTCTTCCAGCTAATTAGGTACTGTGTCAAGGACCAAACCTGCTCAAACTCTCTGATCGTTTTGTTTCTCCATTCACAGAATATGGAAATGTGATGGACTCAGGCACAGAGTCTATCCTTATTGTATTCAAGGGTGTTTTTCCACTGGCAGTAAGTACCCATTTTAGCACCCATACGGACCTATTTGGCTGAGAGCCGGATGACGCCATTTCCACTACGGACCCCATTAGAGACACATCTGTTTCCACCACAGCTTGAGAAATCTGGATCATATGGGGCCTTCAGGACCTTTAATCTGAATTTTGTGTACAATGGGGTTTTCAGCCATAAAATCCAGACTATAGGGAGCCTGTTTCCACTGCAATTGGGCAATGGGGTCTAGGGGAGGCTTGGGGGAGGGAGCACCCATGGGGGTTGCCCCAAAATCAAAACTCCAAAGTCCCTCCGAAGTTATTCTGAAATCATTCCAAAGTTGTGAAGGGGTTTTTCTGCAGAACCTATGCTAATCTCCAAAGGCAACTTCAGAATGACTTTGGAGGGACTTCGGAGCCTTTGCTAATCTCTGAAGGCAACTTCAGCGATTGCACCCCCTGTCCCCCAAAACACCTGAGGTGACAGGCAGATCCCTTGTGGGTAGATCTGGATTTGCAAATGGGTGCTCCGGTGTTTCCACAGCAGGTAGGCTAGCATCCATTGCTATTGGGTGCTAGACCACCCATGAAAACACATTGGGTACTTCCCTTAATCCAGATCTACTAGATTTGGATTAAGGGAAGTACCCATTCCTTAGATCTTTATCTTCTTAGATCCAGAGTAAAGGAGCGTGGTGGAAAAACTCCCCAAGTGGGGTGAAGTTTTATTTCCACTGGTTTATGCAAGAAGCGGGGGGGGGGGGGGGATTATTCACATATACTAGTGATGTTCATTTTATATTTGGCTTTTAATGTTGTATCCCACCCCAAGACCTTTGGGTATAGAATGGGATAAAAATCCAAATAAATAAACAAATAATAACAAATAACGAGTTGGAGGGGAGCAGTTCTGACCTGCAACACCAGAAGTACAGTATAATGCAGCATACTTTCCAATACTCCACACTTGTCATATTTTGTTTCATAATTGCCAACAATCTGGCCTTATCAGAATTGTAAATAACTTGTCCCTGCAGCCAGTTGAAGCTCCTGTGTTATTACTAGCATGTGAAATTCTCAAAAGCCATCAATAGGGACAAACCTAGCATGAGAACGTTGAGAAACTTTGGAAGTGGAATGTGCTGCATGTCACAGCAGTGACAGGTTGGCAGAGATGGTGCCAGGCGTGTTGTGTAGGTCTCAGTTGAGTATATGGCTACAATTTGGAACACTTTGTATAAACTGTGTCTATAAGTTAGATGTTTTAATAAACAGCTTTATATATATGCCATCATTCTTGGTCATAGGTACCTATAGTTCTATGAGCAGAAGTTGATAAGATACCTGGAAAAGATATCACAAAGAGAGAACGGGTTTCCATGGCCAAATGTGGATACAAACTTGGGAACTTTTAGGTCCTGGTTTGACATTCTAGCCATTAAGAAATGCTGGCTCTCTTGCTTGACTATGAATTTCCCTTGCCAAAACTTGCCAAGTGGTCTGGCAAAAGCATTTTAAAACTCCTATTGGATCATTAAGTAAGTCTAAATTAGGGAAGAGGATACAGTTGCCATCCCTCCTTGCTAACATAATCCAGTTTATTTGGGGTACACCTTGGTGAAGACTGCTTTAAAATGATGATTCAGGACTTTTTGGAGGTGGTGAACAATGCTAGTTCATTCTCAATAATACTGGTATGCCTAACAAAGCTCATTAAAATTTCTAGAACCGTACTAGAAAAAGCATTTCCTGACCTGATACGCTTTGACATTTAGGACTGCAGCTCCCACCAGCCGTATTCATCATGTTAGCTGAGATTATTGGTTGTAGCCCAAGATATTTAGAAAATATCTAAATATTCTTGGGGAAGGCTCTCGTGGTCTAACAGATTGTTTTCTTTTTTAAACAATTGATTTCCGTTGGCTCCCATCAGTCTGCTAGTAAGGTAGTAAGGCGATATATTTTCTTGATTTTTCAATTTAGTGTTTTTGCAGGAACATCTCTGATTTTAAAACATATTAGCTGTGAAATTTCTAAATGTTTACTATATTTCCTCCTACTGAAGAGAGCAGTCGATGAAGGAATTGGAAGTTTTGAAACTACTCACTTCAACTGAACTTATCTATTCAGGGTTCAAGGGAAATTGAAGCACTGATTTTCTTATCTCTTATGCTGTGACCCTCAACATAGAAGTACTTATCTTGGCTGAGTTGTATGCCTAGACGCGAGAATCTTGGAAGATTCATAATTAGCAAAGGTCAACAAAATACATCTTCATTTTCATTCTGTCCTGATTGCATCCAGGCAGTAACAGATTGTCTTGTTACCAAATAGTGGGTTAGTTTTGCCTGAGTACAATACAGTGTTTAAAGGTTATGTTTATCCTACTCCATGGGTCATCCTATGTGGTTACAGCTTTTTATCGCTCCTTTTTTTGGCTAACAACATCCCATATATCTTTGCCTTATCCATATTCTGATGTGGAAATTGTTGTGACCTCAGATTCAGGATTTCATTTTTTTTTTAATGTTCATTTACCTGGAACTTAAAATAGCAGATGATTAATAATGGAGTTATGGAAAATAGCTATTTTTTAAAATCCATGCTAACTGCCTCTTCAATGGTCTAGATAATTGCTCATTCCCAAGTAAAAATACCTAACAGATTATTGGAAAAGTGTGGTATCCAGTTATATAGGGATTACAAAATAAGGTTTTTGATAGTAATGTTAACTCAGTGTAGTGTATCACCTTTGGCGTATACTGTAGGGAATAACTAGGGCTCTACCTTAATACTTGGTAAACCCTTCTACTTTCTAGTTCCATCTCAAAGGCTGCTGATTGTTTCCCAGCCACTGTGTGAGGACAAAGATCCCTTGTCTGAATGTAGTGGCAGATAGTTTTGCTTCACTCAACAGGTGCAATTCAAGTTCATGGACACCCTTAATTCTTTCTACGGAGCCCCAAGGAGTCTGTAGACCCCTGGTTAAGCACTGAAGATGAAACCCTAAATTCTCCCTGGTCATCACAGAAGGAAGAGGCTTTGTTGTTAGCACAGTACAGCTATTATAATGGCCATTCATATTCTTACCCTCTGTATTGGCTTGCAGGAGGGTTAATTACCTGCCTGCCATGATAGCATAAGTGCCAGCATCCTTGTGATTTGCCAGGCAACAATGAAACAGTTGTGGCTCTCCAAATCAACTGGAAAGAGTGCTATCACCAGTCCTTTGTCACTGTTGATACATCAAGAAACTTATTTGCTGCTTTCTGAGTTCTTTTTCTTTTTGCTCTTTGTCTGAAACTTGCTGCTGATACATATCCTTTCGAAGGCCAGAATGTGATGCCAATATTACTTGGAAGAATCACATGGCCTTTATACAACCTAAGTGAACATCCAAGAAGTCCGTGAGACATTTTTTTGGCTAACAGATAAATATGACAACCAGCTCAAAGTCTGAACTGTTTTTTCAAACTTCAGTGCATTCAGTTTATCTCTTAACTCACATGTTATTAATCACAAGATGCACATTTAGAAATGTCTTGATCCTACACTAGTTTGGGGTGGGAGGATTGAAAATATTTTCTTTCATCTTAATGATTTCCAGAGCCCTATAGTATTTGGATAGCTTTATTACTTGTCAACAGTAGTAATTTGATTAATTTGTACTGGGAAGGTGGTTGAGTTCAGAGAAATTTCAAGCATTATTCTCAATCAACCACTTGTTTTTTAGTCTCTGTTTATTAGTATGGTCGGCATTTGTACAAAAACAGGATTTACCACATGACAGTTTTCCCTGCTGAAATTAGGGATTAAGTTAAGCAAATAGTCCCAAGTTTTCATAGCTGAAATTTTAAACTTGTTCATGCAGAGGCACTTTACCCCACCAACTGAATGTACAAAACACTGGTTAAAATATTTAAAGAGCAAGTGATTCAAAACAGAAGTAAAATTATGTTTGAAATAGTATTCTAGATATTCTGAGTTGGGTTGCGGGAATTTGCCCAGTTGTTTGAGTGTTCCACATAGTAGCGTCTGAACCTGCATCTGTGGGATGGAAGTTTCAGGCATGGCATTTGTATGTTTGTTGTTGCTTCCCTAACTTAACTTGTGAATTCGTTGCCTTTTTCCCTTTTGGTATTCTGTATAAATTTTGTATATGGTTGGATGAATATATCTGATCCATCTATCCATCCATTGTTCTATTCATGAAGGGATTTATTGAAAATATGAGCCTCCCATCATAAACTTCGTTCATCCAACCATGATCTTGAAGATACAATCATTACCAGGGATGTTTTTCCACTGAGCTCCTTTAATCCGGATCTAAGAAGATCTGGATATAAGGCATGGGTACTTCCCTTAATCCGGATCTGGTAGATCCGGATTAAGTAAAGTACCCAATGTGTTTCCACGGGTGGTCTAGCACCCAATAGCAAAGGGTGCTAGCTTGCTCACAGTGGAAATGCCAGAGTACCCACGTGGCAAACCAGGTGTTTTGGGGGACAGGGGTTGCCTAAATTATCCCCTCTCTAATGGAAGCTGCACAGCAAGACTTGGGGGCACAGTTTCATCTTCATCCCCTCCTTATTTGTATTCTGACTTCCTTTGGCATACTCAAAGTGGTTTACAAGCCATTGCCAAAGAAGATATAGGAAGAAAATACAATAATCATATATTGTAATATTCAATACTGTACATTTAAATATAAAGTCCAAACCAAAATATATATATCAAGCAGAGCTGTTTTAGTCTCTAGAGCATCTGAGCAGGCCTGCTCCCAGGCAGTTCTTTTATGCAGAATTCTGTGCCTGAAGTAACTAAGGCCAGAAGCAGCTGTTCTTATGTCTAAGGCTACTGCCCAAAGGGCCCTGGTCCTGCAAAGAAAAACCTCCTCCAGAGTAACAACACCCAGCCAGGCATGAAAAGCAGCAAGAGGGTAAGGTGGCCTAGGCTGCCACCACTAAACCACCTTCAGGAGCAATGACACAGTTCTCCGGCTGAGCTTCAAGCAGTTTGAGAAAGATGGGTAGTGTGTCTTTGCAAGAAAGTTTTCAAGTTTTCCTTGTGTTATATACTAATTGCTTTTTAGGGGAATGGAAAAAAATTGTACTACCTTACTTGTACTCTGTGTGACCTTACCTGGATAAATGAAGAAAATCCGTGGAAGGGGCCTACATTCTCCTTTTCCCTACTGGGTTGGTAGACTTCATCTCCCTAAGGTACTGGTTTATGTTGGTTCTAGTTCACTGGTTGGCACTATGGCCTACCAAGGTAAAGCCTCATCCATTATCACTGGGGAGGTTTGACATATAGCATTCCAGAAGGCTTATCTATTCATGTCAATTCAGGGCCTGTAGTTATCTGCAGTTAAAAGCATTCATAAATAAAATGTATAGGCTAGGAGAATTAAAAGGGAATCGTTATGGGAAACCTCTATCATTCCTCCTTAATTAGCTCATGAACATTTACTGATCCACCCAGGGGAGGAGAAACCCACCATTTTCTCAACATGCGATGTATATTGTGGGATGGGATGGGGAACATTTAATTGGCAGAATGGGAAGATTGTGACTTCATAGTACCTGAGCCAATAAGGGAGGTGAAGGAGGGATCACGTGGCTGGGACTAGGGATAAAAGGAGGGTTGCATCCCTCCAGCCTTTGAGAGACTCACCTAAGGGTGCAATAGCCCTGGTGGTTCTCTTTATATAAAGGTTTTTTGCTTTACATCCTCTGCCTCTGCCGATATTTTGGTGGGAACAAATGATGAGCACCACCTAGCAGAGTCTTTACACGTTGAAGTTAGAAGCAGCCAGCCTTCATGACCTTTGGGTGTGGCTGAGGCCAGGTGGAGTCCAGAGCTGATGACAAAAGGGTCCAGGGATGACCATGCAAAATTGCTAGCTGTAGTAGTAGTGGAATGAGGAAGACAAAAAAGTGACAGCTGTGGTGTGGGAATGGACCCCTCATACAGAGAACTATAGTAATGAGAAAAAAAACTGGCACTGCTCTTTATGGCAAAGGAAGTGGACATTTCTCTCTCTTTTTTCCCTCCAAATCCCACACACACACTATTTCAACAACTGGGCATTGACTACTTTAAGTTTAGTTAGGGTCTGGGTTAGCAGAAAGCTGCTTGCCCCCAGACAATACTCATCCCCTAATAATGTCAGTGCTGATCCTGAGGTAGAGAACAGGTTGAGCCACATCTTCTGTGTGTTTGTGCACATCGCCACATGTGCATAAGGTAGGTGAGAGAAAGTGTCTAAGTACACTTACTGTATTGACAAATACATTAGCTGGAATCTGTGGGGTTCGATCAATTGGGCCGAGTAAACACAGCAGGAGAATTGCATGTGTAAACATGGTAAACTCACTGAATAGGCTAGACGGAGGCTTAGGTTTCATAGTGGAAGAGTTAGAAAACACATGCTGAGATTGGAAAAGCTATAAGCTATGAAGCAACATGCTGCAGGGAAGCAAGAGGAAGCAAACTCTGACATAAAGGAAGGGGAACAGGACTGACTGAGTACTTTTAATTCACAAAGTAGGGCAACTCAGGACAAAGGCAGGAGGATCTGCATGAAGCTTGTGGGTAGCACTGTGCTAAAAAGAGCAGTATGCTGTTCACAGGCCTTGCAAACATTGCAGCTGCTGGGAAACTTTTGTTCTCTAGCTACAATGTTTCTGGCTGAGACAGTTCCATCAAAGACAGGAAATGACCCTGGGAGTTGCCTCGAAAGCTGCATCGAAGAATGCAGACTGCACAAGTGGGATCATATCTAAAGTGCTGGGGCTAAGCACTGGTAAAGGGCTTATTACCACTGCCTTTATCGCCCTGTACTGAAGGCTTAGGGTTGGATGTGTGCTGGAAGAGCATAGGGCTGTGTGGACTCTGCACTCTTCCGATATAGCCACTGCATCATCTGTGTGCATTGCTGTGTGGACCCTGCACACTCATGACAGATTCATAGTGCAGCAATGGTACTGCGTGAATACAACCAAAGAAAAAAGAAAGAAGAAGAAGAAACTCGGTTTGCTACTTGTATACCTATTTCAGAGCTGCAAAGGCAGTTAAGATCAGGGATGGAGGCTGACATTTGCATTGCCTCTTGGCACAGTTTGGTCTGGTGGTTAAGGAGCTGGACTCTTATCTGGGCATACCGGGTTTGATTCCGCCCTCCTCCATGAAGGCAGCTGGGTGACCTTGGGCTAGTCACAGCTCTCTTCTGAGCTCTCACAGCCCCACCTACCTCACAGGGTGCCTGTTGTGGGGAGAATAGAAAGCTTTGTCAGCCACTTTGAGTCCCCTTAAATGGGTTAGAAAAGCAGGCTAGAAAAGCCAACTCTTCTTCTCTTACCGTTGCTGAAGTGCTACTCCCGAGAGCCCATGATGAGCTTCTGTCACCCATGTCATTCCCCAAAGAGCCTTCCTTTGCTCCCATTTTGTCTTTTAGGTTTTTCATAAAACCACTGTCATTTTCTCAAGCATTTCAATGTTTTGCTCTTTTTAAATGAATGCTAGACCTTTAAAATGCTGGCATTTTGCTACTTTGTTTACTTGGCTGTTTCAACTGCCGTTTCAATCATGCTCTGTCCTGCTAATGGTGCTATTATTAACCTTTAATCGGCAATTTGTTCTTATTGCTTAGATTTAAATTTAAATTGCAAACTACCTTGGGGTCAGTGTTAGAAAGGATGGCTTCTAAATGCATCAAACAAATAGATCTAATTAAAATCCAAGTACTTTATTAAAATCCAGGAAATAAAATTCCCTGGGAGCTTTCCCTAATGTTTCTCCTAGCAACAGATACATGGGAAATGGAATTGAAGAAAAATGAGGCCGCGTCTACATGGAAAAAAAATAAATCCAGATTTAAGCTTGTTTTGCTTCAGAGCATCTCCATGCAGAGCTTTACTCCGGACTACCAGAGCCACAAAAGGGGAAAATCAGCAGCAGAAAAAAAACCCCTTTCAACAGTTCTGCATCCAAAGTTGTGGGAAGCCACGGGTTTTCCTGGTAGCATGGAGACATTTACAAGCGTAACATTAGGAGGCTGTCATTTGCCCTGCATGCTTGCTGGCTGGATGACAGCTGAAGGGAGAGAGGGGAAAGGGAAACAGGGAGAGAAAATGGAGGGAGAGGAAGACACACACACAGGTGCACCTGAAGGCAAGGAGCAGGGGTGAGCGGAAAGGGAAGTATGTGTCTTCGTCTCCCTTCCCTTTCCTCTCTCCCCTGCTGCTTGCCTCCAGGTGCACCTGTGCATGTGTGCACCTCTCCCTCCGTTTTCTCTCACTGTTTCCCTTTCCCCTCTCTCCCTTCAGCTGTCATCCAGCTCTGTGCATTCACGTTGTTTATGCACGTAAGCAAAGTAGTGACTTGCCCCTTTCTCCCTTCCCTCTCTCCCCTCCAGGCGCACCCATGTGTGTGTGTGTCTTCCTCTCCCTTCCCTCTCTCCTCCTTGCCTCCAGGTGGGAAGGAGGGAAAGAGAAAGGCACCAGTGAAATTTACAGGGAGGGGGAGAAACAAGGGAGGGACAGACAGACACACACATGCTGTGAAAGAAAGAGGAGATCGCTCATTTGCTTTTGCATTAAAGCAGCTGCCGGTCTTGACGTGAATGCCGACAGCTGAATATGGCAGCTGAACGGAGCCTGTCGCTGCTCCAGCGGGTGAGGGGTGGGGTGGGGGAGAAAAAGATGCAGTCTTATAAAAAGCGGTTTCCATGGGGACAGGAAAGTGCAATTTTAATCCGTATTGCTCCAAACCACGTGGGGTCGCTTTACTGCGAGTTACAACCTGGATTTTTAAAAATCGCATCAATAGCAAAGCAATTAGCTCCCATGGAGACGCACCCTGAGTGATGTATCACAAGGAGAAGGAGGATATATAGTTGATATACAACTGACTTATTCACAGAAAAGTTGTTGACTTTGTTGATTAAAAAAAAGTCATTTGGGAACAGAGTAGATGAAACATTTTCATGATGTTTCATTTAAGAAAAAAAATAACTCTGAATGCCTGGAAGACACTCAAACAGTTTCTATGACCTGAAATGTCTTCTTGGTTTCTTTTGTCTTTGATTCTTTACCCGGTATTACACAGTGCCATCTTCTTATCAGTTCGCCAATGAATATTTGGCACCAGGCAAACTTTTCCATTCTGTAAGATCTTCAAGAACTGCAGTATCATGCAGCTGACAGAAACTGGCACAAACCAAAATCTAAAATAACTTCTTATGTAAAACAAAATAACAGTGGGGAAATATTTGTCCACTTATAGCTTGCTTTGATGCTGCACACCCTTTAAAAAAACACTTTGCAAATCAGTAGATGTTATTTGAATAACTTTAAGAATGAGGAAGGGCATAAATAGTGTCACAGCTTCCATCAAAGCGTTCTACTTTTCATTAACGATAGCCGTTTAATTTCTTCTTGTTAGTACTAGGAAAGATTTCCCCCAAAATGGACCTTTGGGCAACTCATCACAGACCTATTAACCTGAAACATCAACTGGCCATTTTATATTTCAACAAAAATGGGGAATTATGCCATCAAAAAAGAAGATGAAAGGGGACATAGGCTTATATTTATGTAATTAATTTAAGTGCATATCAACTATTGATGTGTGTTCTTTCCTTTTTGTGCATGCTCTCCCTTTTTATGGTTCTTTTTCATTAGACTGGTGTTGGATGAATCAGTCATTCAAGCAAAAGATTCCACAAATAAAATATTTGTCTTTCAAACAGAGTTACATCCTTGGTAGAATGGGAAGTGGCTGTATATCAGTAGAAGTGTCGGCTTGGCCACTGTGCTGCCATCTTTGAAGCTCTGTAATACTAGTAAATCCCTATTAGCATTTCTGACCAACTCTACCTTTCTCCTGCTTTAATGATAAGAATGTAAACATCGAGGACTGGGAAAGATTTCAAGGTTGGCCAGTCCTGAGAAACTGAGGCGAGTGAACTTGACTGTGAGATAGGCATCTTAGGTAGGAAATTGTTAAGGGATAAATATATCTGTTGGCACTGTATTCAAATGTGACCTTTTATTAAAGAAACACTGACTCCTTGACTCCTGATTTGGGGCCTAGGAAGAATGATTTTGACAGAAGTTCCTGGTGAAGGCCGTCTTCTTCCACTTGCGCTGTATGAAATGGCTAGTGAGCTGCATGAAGCACTCTATGGACTTTCTGGCCAACAGGACCTTGCTCTGGCTTGGTCCAGAGCTGAGACTGAGAGAATCCAGACATTGAATGAGTAGTGGACAGAGTATAATCACTACCATCCTGCACACTTCCTTGCTGGTTGTGAGAGCAGTGCAGAGAGGCCACCTTAGCCAAACTGTATCCTGGCATTGGGTTATTGGTGAAGGATGAGAAAACTAATAATCTGCTGATTGCAGATCAATTCTGGTTGCCATGGTGAGAGTTTCCAGTTCTGTGAGCCCACCACTCCATGGACTGAGTGGAAATGTCAAGTTATGAGTAGTACCCAAAGGGGAACTTCAAACTAGCTAAATCCTGTTTGCCTTCCCACAAGATTCACACCTTGGGTTTGGGATTACCATCTTCAAAAGGGAAGGGCAAGTAAGACAGTTGCCTGTAAAGTAAGGGTCACCAGCTGGATCCGTGATACCTCACCAGAACAACCGCTTCCACATATTTGCCTAAAGGCTTTTATGCAGTCAGCCAGCTCTTGGCTATGAGGATGGCTGAAATCTCTAGTTTTTCATCTGTCAAGTAGAATACCTGGCTGACCTATTGGACCATAACAGCACAGATTCTTTTTCAGACTATGGTTTGTTCCTTGTTCTAATAATAAATTGGAAAAAACAGAGCTGGGATAAAATTAAAAAAGAAACAAAAACCCAGCAAAGAATTATCAGAGCCACTTGGATAAGCATTCTTTGCCATCCAGATTCTGAATCCAATAGGTTGGAGGAGATTTGGATGCAACAGGTTGTCTATTTGCCAGTAACAATTCAATAAGTTATCTTGGCATGACTCTCCAGTAAGTGCCCCTTGCAACATTGCTGCCAGGAGTGGGAGCATTCCAGATATGGAAAAGGTTGTCTACACTATCCCAAACCTGTTCAGACCAGATTCAGACTGCAGCAGTGTTAATATATACATTTGAAAGCCTATTTTGTCTCCTCAAATGTTTCCATCAGACTTTCAGCATACCATTTAACTATTTTCATCAAGAGTCTGGATTAGTATGAGCAAGGGCATGTGTGCACATGTAAGCTTTAAAGTAACTAAAGAAGAAAGAACACAAGAAGAATCTGAAGAGAGAAAGGAACATGCTCCCTGCCTAGCATCAGGACCTAGGAACATGTGCAGGTGGTTTCAGCTGCAATAGGAAGTTTGGCTTGGTCTTTCCGAATTATGCTTCACTTCTGCAACAGTTGTGCGTGCCCTGAAGAGTCATAATTTTATGAATCTGTTTCTCTAAACAGAGAAGAGGAATTCGAATGAGGTTTCCAGTCTTTCCTTTTCTCTCTCCTCATGCTGCCACTTACCTTTTCCTGTAATTTCATTTCCCATAACTTTTTTTTCTTTAAACTTTAATTTCATGTCAATAGTATTAATCCTCCTCCTCTACTTATAACTTACTGTAATGAATATGATCAATGTAAAGTGAGCGTGTTGGATTTCTCTCTCTCTCCTAGAATGAATTTGTGAAAGGAGAATGAATAAACAGCATTCAGATTTACATTGCAAGCCCTTCCAAGGCTTCAGCCCAGCCAAACGCGCAGCTGCTTTCCATTCTATTTCTGTCCTTGCCATTATCCTGAATTAACCCCTCTAGTAGATGCCAAACTTAAAAAGGGCATCAGTTTTGCTTCAGTTCTGGATGACAGCTGTGGGTTCTCAGAAGCCTCTCACAAGACTGTGTATCAGCTGAATGCATGAATACACATAACTCAACTGAAACAAATGATTGGGTAATAATTATCCTATTGGTGAAGTGGAATTCTTGGAGGGATGCCAGCCTCAAAGGTATGGTTGTTGATGGCTGACAGAAAAGCTGAGAAATGTTCTAGAAGAGCATAATGTACCTTCATAATTAAATCTTTAACTTCCTTCATCCACTAGTGAGGCAACGGAGGCCAGTTAGATAAGAATGATGTTTAATCAATTAGGTAGTTCTCAAGATGCAGAGTTTGCCAAGCAGTGGAACAAAACAATTGCTGATATTTTATATGTCAGATTAGCAGATGTTTTTAGCATCTCATTTCCCACCTTGTGGCATACTTATCACAACTCAGAAAGTTTTCATCATATCTACTTAGGGATGGTCAGCATAGAGGATAAGGTGATCAAACACCAATAGTCAAGGAGAAATTATGCTCCTTTTACTGCTAACCACCGTATGCCTTTGAATATCAGGTGGTATCAACCAAATTTGTGTCTTTTTCTTTGTCTCATTCTATAGAAATGCCCCCTCTCTTCTATATAGTATGATCTTGCTCATCACTGTTGGGAAAATGTCAATTTCTCTTGTACCTCTTTATTTATTTATTAAATTCCAATAACCAACCTATAATGAAATGTTCCCCGGGGGGGGGGGGGGGCACAATAGAAATACATTACAATATGTCACACACAAATCACATGTATAAAACAGCCATGTATAAAAAACAGTGTTTAATAATTTATTTTTATATTTATTTGTATTTCTATCCCGCCCTATACCCGGAGATCTCAGGGCTGGTTATATTATTTTATTTATTACCGTAATCTTAGACAGGTCCCTGCCCTCAGGCTTACAATCTAAAGAGACAAGATACAAAAGGAAAATGGTGTGGGAGGGAACAGGGACACTCTTAATGATAATAATACTACATACAAATTAAAATGAGGTTCTTAAAGATCTTAACTTGACCAGATATGAAACAATTAAAAACTGTTTAAAGGTGTATTGAGAAAAAACAGGTCTTTAAAAACATGTTTGTCACTACCAAAAGGAGACTACTTTAGGTAAAAATAATAATAAAAAAACCATGCTGCATAGATAATGCAGATAGTTTGTTACCTGGCCAACAGCAAAAAGCAGGTACTTAAGGTCTTCAGTTCCAATTCTTCAGTTCATTTCTTACTGCTGGAATGTTCATAATCTCTTTATTTCAATTTTTCTCTCTTCATTGATGACTAAACCGAATGATGGTAGAGACGGTAAGGCGGCATTTACTCAGCCCTGCCCTGCTTGGCCTCAGGAGCAGACATGTTCTCAGCTGGTGGATCGGCCCACCTTAGTCTCTTTGCCATCTTATGGTTTAGGATTTTCTTGGCATCAGCGTCAGAAGTTGAAGTTTTGTCGTTATCGATGTTGAGGTGGCTGCTGTCCCTAGGCCTTATCAGCATGGTTCAGAGATATCAAAGGTAAAAGTTCAGGTGTGTTTACATATATGTGGGGTGGAGCTGTCTCCACAGAAAAGCCAACCTGGGAGTCTTTTGGTCTTTCCAGAGTCCTGCCAGACTGGTCTGTTGTGGAGTGATATGGGAGGAATTAGCAATGGCAAATTACAAACAACCTTTGTAATGAGTGTTGAAATAGCCACCCATGATCATCTCAATATAAAGGGGTACCCTAAGAGTAGGAAATCCCACTCCACCCTGAGGATGCCCTGTTCATTACCTCTGGGCAGGATTCATGGTTTCAGGGCAAGAAATAGAAAGGTGACATTGGCCCTGGAGGTGACTCTCAGTCATACCCAAAGATATTTATTAAAATAGCCTCCATTCTAAGCCCCACCCTTCCTTTACCACTATGGGACATTGCTAAATGGACAATACCTCCCTTGTTCCCAAGGTACGGCACCCTTCTTTTTTCTAAATTTTCATGCCTCCGGTCCGTCTCTTGAATGAAATAAGGGCCCTTTCTGCACTGGGCCTCATTGCAGATTGTATCTCAGACCAGGGACATACCATCCCCACACCTGTGCACACTATGGCAGACCCTGCCCAGGCCTGCCATAGTCTTCACTAACATGTGGATGGCAGGGCCGCACTCCAAGGTATAATCTAGACTTAAGCCCAGAGCAGAAAAGGCCAACATTTATCTGTTTGCACTCACATTTATATTATTGTTCTTTGGTATTTTATTGATTTTGTTTTATATATTTACTACTTTACAATATATCAGTGTCATGGCTAGTGTTAGAATCACCATCTGATGCCTCATTCAAGGAACATAGCTAGAGGGTAGGTGAACTATGCTGTTGAGCTTTATTTGATAACATTATAAAAGAGTCAAGCTGTATTCTGAGTACACATCAAACTTCTTGTCTTCTCAGTTGCCACAGCCCAGATCACTCACATAATACAAGCTTGAGTTCTCAAAATGAGGGCCCTTTCTGAACTGGCCCTTATTCTAGATTATGGGTATTTTTCCACTGTCACTAAAAGTACCCATTAAGTACCCATTAATGGGTATGTAATGGCATTTTTGTACCCATTAATGGGTACTTAAAGGGTACTTATAGTGACAGTGGAAAAACACCCTATATCTAAGGCTATGTTCAGACATAACAAAAGGGGTATATATGCTTAAATATGTGAATTTTCTGGAATAGGCAAATGCTGGCTTATGTTTACCTAGTGGCTTATAGCATAGGATGAGTAACCACAGGAGCATCAATCGTGCTCCTAGTAGACCTTTGCATGGACCCTTTGCATGTACTTCTGTGCAAAGGCTGCATGGCGGCAGGGTGGAGAAGGTGCAGCTGTGCAGTTACATACCAAGCCAGCTGGTTGCTGCAGCAATGACTGGCCATGCTTGTGTGAGCTTCAGGCCTGGTGTGAGGGCTAGTCTGGAAAAGTGCCACTGGGCAAATGGTGTTGTTCCAGATCAAGCCTTGCTGTGATTGAGAATAGAGAGCCTTGTGTGGTCCAGACAAACTGATTTGGATCATATCAAGCCAAGTGCAGAAAGGTCCATAGAATTGTTTTTGCTGGATTTCCTAGAAATAGCAGTAACTAAGGCTGATTCAGTTGGTGTGGTTTAATGGAGACCCTAACCCCTCCTAATATGCGGTTTGCACAGGATAGAGTGTAGACTGGGATAAAAAAGACACAGGGGATTTTTGTGCCTGGCCCACTGAAGAGATCAGGGGATGCTCCAATATGGAACGTTTACACTGTGCAGAGCTGCTTCCGTTCTGGACTTTCCCTTGGCCAGATAGCAGTGGAACACTAAAACGTGCTCCACAATTATACTAGCTGTGTATGGAATGTGGCAAGTATCCTCTGGCACACAGCTTTTGCACCTCTTCTGAGCAAAATGTCCATGAGGCAGAGTGGCACAACCACAGTTGTGCACTGTGTTACACAATTGCCACGACAGTGGCCATAAGAACATAAGAGAAGGCCTGCTGGATCAGGCCACAGCCCATCTAGTCCAGCATCCTGTTGCACACAGTGGCCCACCAAATGCTCATGGGCATCTCAAACAGAGACAAGGACAAACCTATTCCTGCTCACAAATCCCAGCAAATGGCCTTAGAAGCGCCCCAGTTCCCCCTCCCCAGCCTGAAAGATGCACCTAGGCATTTATTCTAGTAGCCATTGATACATCTGTCATCCATAAATTTGTCTAACCCTACCTTAAAGCCATCTAGACTGGTAGCTGTCACCACCTCTTCCGGAAGCACATTCCATAAGCCAATGACCCTCTGGGTGAAGAAATACTTCCCCTTGCCAGATCCGACTCTCCTACCCATCAGCTTCATAGAATGGTTCTAGTGTTGTGCGATAGAGAAAAGAAATGTTCTCTATCCACCTTTTCTATACCATGCATAATTTTATATACTTCAGTCAGGTCTGGGGCTGGGCCAGAACAGTCGTTCCCAATGCAGATGGCTTTGTTCTGGTCGAGGGATGGACCTGCCTGAGCCTGGAATGGATTCCTTGGACTGGATCACTGCAGTCCAGTCTGTTGATGATAAGTGTAGAAACAGCTTGAATTATGGATATTTTTTATTCTGTACATTGTCATTCCATAAATTAGCATTTGTCCTCTATTTTTGGTGTGGGAGGGCCTGAGGGGCAAATGCCTTGTCATTTGCTATGTCGCTGGGTACTTCCATCTATCCATTTTCGAACTCCTCTACAGAACACAGTATTGCTCCCTTACCCACAGAAGCCTTGGGCTAGCACTGTGGTCCTCAAGCGGGCATTGCATCTTTCACTGATACCACCAAATCTGGTAACATGACATCCTAGCCCCTTTCATCAAGTGCCCTTGGATATAAGTGGAGGCACTATATAAAGGTTTCCTCATCAGATCCAGATACATGAAGGGTGGTCTCTAACTGGCATAATTTGCTCCCTCCCCTTTTTACAATATGTGATATTACATTTGGAATGCACAGATTTGATGAAACATGAATGGTGGCAGCATAGGAGGTTACAATGAAGTTGAGAAAAATCGGCCAAGCAAATAATTCCCCCCCCCTCCCAACGCAAGTGTTAAAAGTCTCTTATCAATATCGTTTCCCACAATTAGCTGGAAAAAGTTTTGTGCCAGTCTTCTAGCAATTCAGTCACTGCTACAAAAGATATCTGCCAGGAGGAAGGAGACGATGTCTTACAAAAGTAAGGTTCTTCCAAGGCATTAAGCCATCCATTGGTGATGTTGCTATAGCAGTACCAGAAACACTGTTGCTACTGAAAATTAGTAGTTTCATCATTTTTTAATCCATGTGTGCGATTCTTTTCAGATGTAGGTCTTCACTCCTTTTGCCCATGCATCAGACTTTCTCAATAAAGATTCTGCAACAGAGATAACAAAAACCGATTTAACACATTTGAATCCCCACCTTTTCAATGCAGTCTGCCTGAATTTCTTGATCGTTGCCGAGTAAAAGTTCCAAACATTGTTTCAGAATCTATTGATTCTGAAATAGCAATTCCAAGAAGGGCCATAACGATCTTTGCTGTGTATCTATTACGTTATCTGGTATACTGCATACAGCAGGAGCCATCAGTCAGTACTGAGGGAAGAGGGAAGGCAGAAGAAGAGCATTATTGGAAACTTCACTTTTGCCATTTCATACTGCTCATAGGGCCTTTTTACAGTTTGTGAAAAGCAGAACTCCGGTATGCACCATCATGGGGCATACGCACTGTGTAGAGACTCTTCCATTCTAGCAATGTCTCTGTGTGTGCCAGAGTGTCCCCCAGTCTGGATACGCTGTAGAGCAAGTTTTTGTGCTCAACAGGTATACTAGGCACCGACTGGTAAAACCTGTCATGCTGTGTTGGTACCTCTTCTGGGTAAACAGAGTGTGCTGCTGGCACAGGTGCAGTTGCGCACTGTATCACCTGGCTGCAATGGCACTGGCACAGCACATGCTCATTGGTGCTGTTGCCATAGCAAGGCAAATGCTGCTGGTATAGCAGCATTCACATTTACCCAACATGTAACAAAATGCCGTGTAACTTTGGGATGGACTGGGTGTTCTGAAGTGTGAATGCCCAATCCACCCCAGAGGTTTTCTGGCTTTTGCACCTAGCAAAAGTGCAAAAGGCCATAGTTTGGGAGGCTCAAATCAAGTCATAAATCACATGAGTGACAAAACATACTAATGAAATTAGAATACTTTTATTTAAATCTCATTTGCTGCATGTTAATTAAAACAGCTTACTAAGGATGTGCACAAATATTTGAGATATTTGTTATTCGATCGAATTCAGATGAATTCGGACATTTGAACTCGAATTAAATGTCCAGACATTTGTTTTTTAGTATTAAAATGAATATGAATATTTTGAATTATTTGTATGGATATGTACGCATTGCATATGTATCTGTATGTACCTGGGATGCACAAGGGATAAAAATGGGATGTTTATGGTTGCATATCATTGGATAAGTGTTGAATATTCGTACAAATATACAAATGTATTCGAATTGGTTTGGATGTCCAGACATTCATTTTTCTCTATTCGTACGAATTAGGATATTTGAATATTCTATTTGCATTCATGCACACCCCTACATCTTACCCTACCTGGGTACCCAGAACCTTCCATAAAATCAATTACCTCCAACATTTGGTCATACTGGCTATAAAAGCTGAACAATACCTAAAATGGCACATATTTTCCACCTCTGGCTTTATCTGGTCTGCTAACTGCTTATGAGTGTCCACAGGAACATTTAGGTCCGCCAAGCACTTAGTTTTTCCTTACCTTCTGTTTTCTTCATGTTATATGCACTTGCATCCTACAGCATGTAAAATTTCTGAACCCGGAAGACGACGTACAGTCAGTTTCACCTTCAAAAAAACAGAAGTGGAAGCAATTAACATTACCTTTCACAGCATAAAAGCTTGCCATTTTTTTTACATTAATTGGTTTTGTTAGCAACTTTGTACAGGCAAGCAGTAATAATAATTCTGTACTTGGGGCTGCACTCCTAACAAACTAAAGAGCCTTACCTCCTTTTTTGTGGATCTACTTATAAATAAAGAAACTTCATCCATGCTCTTCACATGCAGGTCATTCACGGCGACTAAATAATCCCCTTGATGAAATACACAGCGTAAGCGATGCAAATCCTTCCACTCAGAGACACTACAATGGTATGGAGAAGGAACCAAACGAACAAATTAATGAAATGATGAGACCTGCTGTTTGCTGCTTCTGCAATTATATGTATTTCTGAGATACATATTTAGCATCTGTCATTTAAAAAATGTCAGAGAAGTGCTATGAGTCTAAGATCTTTCCAATGAATGAAGACCAGCAGAAGAAATCAAGAAGCTGTAGGTTTCGGATGAAGAAATGGAATACTGTTAGGTGTGTGGATGTACCGCTACAGGAGTTTCTGGAAGCACTATGACTGAGATTTTACCTCCACTATATCGCCCGGTGACTCTGGTGCTGATTACTACACGCCATTGTTACACCTTGCACAACATACACAGACTGAATATTATAAAACGTGGCCAGCAGCTTTAAATTAACATTTTTAAGTCCTGTGACATTCAAGAACAGCCAGGAAATGAAGATGTGGGCAATGAAGTTGGTACATAAATGGGAAAATGGGTTAATATGATTTGAGATGATATAGAAATTCTATGATTAGAATTTTTCTTACACAGTAAAATCTTATGACCTTTAAATCACTTGTTTTCAGTTTTGGATTTCTATGAAAAAAGTGAGAAAACAACGGAACAAACAGTGAGCAGCAATTTCTTAAGAAATAAAAATGTAATAAACTGTGATAGAGAAAGTGTGCCATCTTGTGGTTCCAAAAGCTCCAGATCATTCCCTCTATCCCATGTATTTCAATTCTGCTACTAATACCAAACTTTCCAAAGGAAGTTCTGCTGACCCCAAAACTTCACCTGGAAAAACTGTGTGGAAAGGTAGTGTTTAGAGTTACCTCCTCCTTCAAGAGAAGGCAACTCCAAGTGATTAACAGCTGGTTGAAGAGGAAAATGGAGGGCAATTTCTGAAGCCACCAATAAGCAATATAAAACATCACTCTGGACTGAAATCTCATTCGCTGACTACAACTGCACGTACCCCAATCAGTTGAAGCTACTTACTTTCCATCGAGAAGGTAACCTTTAGCAAGCAGCACATTTTTCACCCCTTTCCCTCTATGTTAGACATTCCTACTAATTTCTATACTCATATGAAGATATGATTGAGGATTTCCAAATTTAAGAGGACAATACATTGTGAATTTCAGTATAAGCAACCATTGCTTTGACAACAACAAAATGCCATATGCTATTAGTCTGGAGCATTTTTAAGCCCCCCCCCTCTCCCCATCAACGACTACCAGAATGGATGCCTAGGTACTGCCTCTGGGATGAAGAGACAGTATACATCTTAAGGCCATTGGCAGGGAACTGGGAGCAGTGAAGGCTTTGCCTTTGTCTTCGGCTTGAGATGCCCAGAAGCAATTTGTGGGGCACTTTGTCAGACAGGATGCTGCATTAGATGGGCTGTGGCCTGATACAGCAGGCCTCCTCTTATGTTCCTATGTTTTTGCTATATTTGGATGAAGCCTTAGTAATTGAAAAATGATATTTTGAATTTTATTCATTTTTTACCCCAGTTTTTTATATCACAAAGTTTTGCTTTACGTTACTGATAGAATACATTTTTCCTTTTTTATAGTGTGCTTTTACTTTTATTTCTTCAGTGTAGTACTCAAAACTTTCAATATAGTGGCTTTGCCTCTGACTTACATTGGTAGACTGAGGCTCTGTCATTCCCCTAAGCCCCATATTTTCATAGGTGGAAATTACTAGCACAAAAACAGTTTTGTTCCATGGGAATCAAACCATTGCATTACAGAGGCAAGACATGCACAGAGGCTGGAAATGCACATTCCAGGGGAGTACAAGAGGCCATTGCTTCAATTTTTTCCTCTTGTAGAAGGATCCAGCCATTTATGACTCTGTTGGCATTCCAGCCCTGCAGACGTCTGTAAGGAAATGATCAGTATGCACCTGTGCTCAGAATTTCAGCTGGAAGAGCTCTGTGCAGGATTGTGCTGGAGCACATATCTGCCGTTTACATATGAACACATTTGAGTATTGAAACAATGGAGGAAAACACAATAACTGACGTTATGCTGACCAATGATTTCAGTGGCGGGGGAAGAGTTGCATATTAGTGACAGTAATTAATTTGACCTGAGACCCGGCACATGTAATATTCTTTAACTATCCAGATTTATCCTCTTCTTAACACAAAATCCATGTGATTTCATCTCCAATTCATTTTGAAGCATGAGGGAAGGCTTGTGTGTAGCTAGGTCCTAGTTACATATTGTTAGATTTTGTGAGTATCTTGTGAAGGACACTTCAGTGGTGAGGGTATTTCAGAAAACAATTTATGCATGTATGCATACCTACAACATTAAAGCATAACC
This sequence comes from Aspidoscelis tigris stejnegeri, assembly GCA_023333525.1. Classification (NCBI taxonomy): domain Eukaryota; kingdom Metazoa; phylum Chordata; class Lepidosauria; order Squamata; family Teiidae; genus Aspidoscelis; species Aspidoscelis tigris. The sequence continues at coordinate 63,503,172 of JALMGA010000002.1, read as the reverse complement.
ATATGCTTAAATACTTGCATATAAAGGCAGGAAGAATTTATCATAGCTGCTCCAGTCACTACCAGCAGTTAGTAAGAAAGCAAATATGTATTTAATTACTCACACCATTAAAATCTAGATAACAGAATTAATAAAATACTTGCTCTGACTGTATTACTTCTAAAGCTGCAGATATTCAAGGGAACATAAAAAGAAGAAGCCTTACCATATGCGTCCACCAGCTTTTGTTAGTGTCAGCCAGTTGGCAAGATCGCCATGAGGAAAGATAATATTCACCTCTTCCAGCTGATGTTCATCTGTAATTTCACTGAACACAAGAAGGTGCTTTGTGAAATACCAAATGTGTGACTAACATACTGCTGTGAGTTAGTAATCCATATTCCATTCCCTAATAAAACTCAAGGCTGACAACTGCCATGTTGGGAAATCCTGGCACCAAGGTGAGAGATGCTGGTAGAAGGATGCTTGGGTGAAAAGTCTTTTAGGAGTTTTAGAACCATCCTGAGGCAGAGGATCTGTTGCTGGAGCATCCAGCTGCCTCAGTGACAACTGGACGATGCCAGGGGCATTTACACACCACCAAGTAGAGTTCTTCTGGATTCCACAGCATGGCAAGAATGCAGGCAAATGTGGAAGCAAGTAGAAATTATCCTCCATGTTCCATTGTGTGTGTGTGTGTGTGTGTGACAAGCACCATCACTCTCCTTAGGTCCAAATGCACTCATAAATATTCCCTCTTTTCATTTTTCATATTAACTTCAACACTTGAGCTATGTTATCTGTGTAGCTTTGATCCTGTGAATCAAAAATGTAGCTTGACCAATTTTGTCTAGTTTGTGAGTGTGCAGACAATACTGGCTAGATAAAATTTGGTCACTACTACCCTCAGGTTTGGATTACTCTGGACCTCCCTGGGTTGGCTACTCTTAGGTGATCAGGTAGTGCAGCAGTGCACAGATGGCAGCTAAATTAGTGAAATGATCAAGAAACTTTTTTTACCTGTTCTGAAGGTGTTTTACTGCATGTCAATTTGCTCTTGAGACAAATTCAGGGTATAATTTCCACTGAACTATCATGGTTGTTTCCTAGGCACTCAGGAAACAAAGAGAGAGACTTGAGGGACATTTGCTGCTGAATTTGCTGTTTATTTATTATTAGGCTTTGTACATGTTTTTGGTCTCAACCTGCATGGTATGAGAATCCACCTTGCTTTTTTTTTTCAAGTGGTTCCGTTTCATTCTAGTTATGATCCTGGTCAGATTTAGGAAGTTTTAATTGACAATACAAATCCCTCTACAGTACCTGAACCAGAAATCTGATGTTGCACTGACCTCACAATGCTTAGCCTCTGATGCCCTTTCTCCACTCCCCCTGAACTCTCCAGGGCATGTTGCTGCTGGACTAAGACAGGGCCTACTGCCTGCCCAGCTGCTGCCTCCAAAGACCTGTTGAAGGAAATGCCAAGATTCCAAAAACTAGGAACTGTTAGTGGCTCGGCTGTTTTCAGGATGGCTTCCTGGAGCATCATCAAACAGAGTCCCTTGTGGTATACAGGATCATGGGAGTGTGCTAGTCACCTGCCTCTATAGTCCAGTTTACTGGCCCTAGGTCAATTGTAGACATCTTCATTGAGGTCTACTGCTAACCAGGCTGGGGCATTATTTTGGGTGCCATAGCCCAATCTATGCTTTGTCCAGTGCACACAAAGCATGATTTTGGGCAGCGGGGACTGTTATAGTCCATGTTAGCATGTGGACAGCAGTTCCTTGCACAACGCATAAAGGGCTTTATTCAGATGCAGTAAGCTCTTGTCTTGATGTCACTATTGCCTGGGGTACAGCATTCAGCAAGTTGAAGGGATGATTTTCTCTCTGGTGGTGCCCCTTATATCGACTTTTTCTTCTCTGAAGTAGCACACGGATTGAATGGGTTGAAGATCCCATAGGTATGCTCCCTCCCCCCAAACCCTAATTCCTAGGTGCATGTGACTGGATTATATTCTATAAATGGTTCCAAGAACTTTAAATGAAGAGAGGTGCATAAATGCTTTAAAGAAATATGAGGGAATCGCTGAACCTGTGCAATTTTCAACCAATGGAGGTATATTAAAAATATTGCATATATTTTGTTTTCATGCTAGTGTGTGGAAAGCAACTCAGCATCTAACAAAATCCTGCAGTTGTAGAAAAAATAATTATAGCTACTCCCCTCCTTTCTAGCCCCTAGCAAGCTAAGCAGAACAAAGTCCAGGACATGCTTTAGTGAATGCTATAGGCTCATGTGGGGGTGAGAGAAAGGGTACCATTTCCTGGTTCACATAATGGAACAAATGATTCAAAATCCTATTAATCAATACAGGACAGATTGTGTCACTTATTTAAATTACTTCTAATTATCCAGAAAGGCTTTTATTTTCTTTCAGCAATTTTATGTTAATATGCAAAAAATTATTCATAGTGTGTTGTTGAAGGAATAGTTAAATGATAAAAAATAAAAAAGAAATCACACCCTAAATATCCTTACCTGAGAATTCTGGTCAACTGAACCACTGTTAAGAGTGATAGTTTTGCTGTTTTTTCTGGTCTATAGGTTCTTGGTGGTGGCGGCGGTTTTTGTGGTTTGTCCTCTGTTGCCATTGGTTTTGAACCATTGCCTTGGCTAGATGCCACTTCGTTACTTGTAGACTGAACAACCTCTTCACTCACTTCTGGAATCCTACTAAATAAATATCATTCTTGAAATGAAATGCATCAACTGTGTCATTATCTTGCCCACTATCCAAAGAACTCACAGTAAATTTCAATAAAATGAATTTGCTTTTTGAAAAGAAAAGTTCTTTCTTATTTAAGTATTTAATTTAAAATTAGGAATTGCAAAAATCTAAGCAGGTTAAAAATATGGTTGGCTCATGTGCAGCAAGCCACTGCTCTTGTGAGAATGTGCTTGCAAGAGGACCTGTGCTCAAAGCAGCAACAGTCTTGCCTAGACTCACTGGGGAAATCCAGAAAGTGCATCAGAAGTTGGCCATTTTCACTCCTCTAGTTGGTAATTTAAGGAGTTGAGTGCCTGTTGAGTTGCTTCCTCCTTATTAGTGCATTCACACAGAGGGATGCACATCCCACTTCCAACAACTGAAGCAGTTTGGGAACGTCTTGATGCTTTGTCCTATGAGCATTTGGATGCCCTGCCCTGGCGAAGCACCTTAAGAGGCCTATAAGGATGGACCCTTTATCTTCATCGTATCTGTCATAACTAGAATCCCCATTGTGGTGGCAGAGCACTTCGGCAGCAGTGGTGATGTAGAAGACAAACTCTGGTTCCTTGTGCTACATTTCTGTAGCAAAGCAATTTGTGCGCTCATGGAGATCAAAGGGAGGCTTTCCTTTTCCACTGACCCTTCCACACAGCTTTGGACGTTTTATTTTGCAAGCAAGCAGAATATGCAAGCAGAAGCCGTGTCCAAAAGTGGCTGTAGCCATATATATGTGCTTGCATGCGCACTTCCTGCCCCCTCTTGTCCTATGTGTCACGGTTTGTTGTTCTGTTTGTTTGTTTTACTTCTAATGTAACCATCGATACTGAGTAAAGCTGGAAATACTGGGGGGGGGGGAGAAAAATATTTTTTATCTAGGATGTCACTAATTTAGGGTAATAAAGGAAAGCAGATGTCATCACCCCTGACCAGCAGTCATGTAGGCTAGGCCTGATGGGATCTGGACATCAGATTAAGAAGCTTACAGGTTCCGCAAGCCCTGTCAAATTTCATTTGCAAATGAAATCAATAAAAGTTTGTTCCAATGTAATGCAAGAAAAAATTCACACCAGACTTACAAGTCTTTCATGGGCATGTATACTTCAGCATTGCAGATTTTGTCATCCTCTAGGTCTGCAGTATCTTCCTGAGTGCTAAATCTATTAAGCATATTGTCCAGCTATGAAAGTAAAACCACATCCAACAGTTACTAAGATACATAAATGTTTATCATATAAAAATCTCACCAAATTAAATCTAGTGCTGCACATCTTCTTCCTGAATATACTAGTATCATATATATAGGAAGATTCTGCACTGGCCAATATGCTGGACCAGAACCTGTACCAGGAGTCTCCCCTATACATGCTGTTGTGGTCTAAAGGAGGTCTGTAGTACACTGGAAGGTCTAGTATACCAGCCGGTGCTGAGTCGCCCATAGATTAAGTTGTTTCACTAACAGTCATTTCAGGGGACTCAAAGTGGATGTGAGCCAGTTTGGTCTAGTGGTTAGGAAGCTGGACTCTTATCTGGGGACACTGGATTTGATTCTGTACTCCTCCACGAAGACAGCTGGGAGATCTTGGGCTAGTCACAGTTCTCTTCTGAGCTCTCATAGCCCCATCCACCTCACAGGGTGTTCTGTTGTGGGGAGAAGAACAGAAAGCTTTGTGTCCCCTTAAATGGGTAAGAAAAGCAACAGCCACACTGTGAGGTAGGTAGGGCTGTGAGAGCTCTGAATAAGAGCTGCGACTAGCCCAGGTCACCCAGGTGGCTTAATGGAGGAGTGTGGAATCAAACCTTGTGACTACAAGATATGAATCCAGCACTCTGACCACAAGACCAAACTGGCCTCCAGGTCAGAGCCAAGAATATTTACAATCATAACGCAGGACAGAGGAATCTAAATTACCTGGGCCAGGATACTACTTGGAGAAGCATAGTAATCTTCCTCTTTGGGGTATTCTTCAACAGGTTTATTTGGTAGCGGTCGCTAAAATAAAGAACAGATGTGTTTATAAGATCACAGTTCATTGTTTGATAAAAACTTGCTCCATTTGACAAACAAATTAGCAAGAAACAAAGAGTTACTTGCTGTCCACAAAAAACAGAAATGGAACCAGACTGAGGCTGCGCTCAGACATAACAAACAGGGAGCCTCAGAGGTGACTCAGATGACTGAGCTGAGCAACATATTGTTAGGCAGAGTTTGATCAAGATGTACATGGGCCAAATCGCCCTTGGCCCCATAGTACACGATAGGGTAATATCTGCACTTGCAGGAGGTGTTTTCAACCCAGAAATGCCTCCTGCTTTACCAGATATCACCCTATGGTCTACTAGCAGTGGTGCATGAAATTGTGCACCCAACCCTTACCCAAGGCTTACTTTTCCGGTCTAGTCCTGCAACCATTTGCACCATTTCTGTCATGCCAGGCTCCACAAAGAAGATGGCAACACCAGGCCATGAACCCAGACACAGGTAAGTCTCTGGGGCATGTGGTACCTAGTCTGGCATGTAATAGTGTTCCCAAGTGCAAACCCTAGTACACGTTAGTAGGAAATGCACTTTTCCTGTCTAGCAGATGGGAAGCTAAGTGCAGAAATGCCACATGTTGTGAAGTTAGATTGGTATTATAAAGATCACAGGACAGCCTACACATCACCCCCAGAGTGGGAGGTTTAAATGTCTCCCCACCCTGAACTGACATCAACCCCCTTCTATGACCTTGAGGCAAAGGACGGGGCATATTAATGGTGAGTGAGGGACTTCTTGCATCCATAGTGCTCTATCCATTGATTTGGCTCACAGCACCATCCAAATTCAAGGGAACTGACTGGCCTTGCAGGGTGTGACCAGCTGGCCTCGAAACAAAAATATAACCATAACACACAGGTGTTGGTACTCTGCAGGTAGATTTAGAGGACTGTCATGCATATGTCCCCATGGTGTGACTAAGATAGTCTGACATTTGCCCCTTCCAGCTAGCTTGATAGAGGTGTAAAAGGTCCCTACATGTTCAATATTTTTTAAATAGAAAACCCTTGCACTAGCAAAGGTCAATATTAATTAATTGATTTTTATCCTATTCATCAAAAGGTTTCAGGGCAGGTCGCAATAAGAAACAATAAAATATATAAAATATTAAAACATATTTAAGAATGAAACCCTTTCTCTCTCCCCCTTCCACCTTCCCCAGCAGGAGAGCTCCGATGTTCTAAAGAAGTGGCCTCTCAGTTACCCACTTTCTGTACTTACTAGACGTATTACTGCTGGTGACTCATAAAGATGTGTCTTCTCAGAGGCTTCATTAGGTATAGGATCTGAAGAAGGTGTGGGGTCTGAAGAAGGCCTCTTTTTGCAAGAAGTTTTTGCTTTGTCCTGCAGTCCAACAATTTAAGACAAACTAAATATAGAAGATCCCTGTATTGTATTTTAAGGTGATTCTATGCATCAGGGCTAATAAGGCAGCACTTGGACTCCACAAATCCAGTTCTGGGCCTCATATTTTAAAAATGGGCATTAAGGGTAAATTGACATGGAGAAAAAAGGCAGCCTGAAAGTGCCTCAGAGACAATTGCGTTGGGACTTCTGGATCATGGTAGTTGGGGCCAGTGTCTCACGTGCCATCTGCTGCTCTGATGAACCAGCTGGAACGCTGCATGGATTACTTATGCTATTTTTGTGTTGCGGAGAGTTCCAACAATGTTTAGAGCAGTTGGAGTAGTCTACTGGGAACCAGCCCCCCCCCTGATAGGCAGTACATACTGCAGATAAGGCATTCCAGGGGGACACTTGCGAAAGTCTACTAGCCCAATGCAGACATGGCCTAAAATTGTTAAGCAATGTAAAGCCTTCCTGCTCTTATCCTTAAAATAGTATATGGCCCTGTCCCCAAAAGACTTATTAGCCCCTCTTGGCTTCCTCTGCCGTCACTTCCGGAATAAGCGTCCCCATGGTAGCCGCGATCTAAACGGACTTTCCATCCCCATGGTAGCCGTCTTCTCTATCCGGGCATCTTTTCCCCCCCGCCCCCTCTCTTGTTAAAAGGAAAAATAGCCAGATCTTCGTCTCCTGAAACGGCTTCCCGCCCCTAGCAAAGGCAGATGATCGCTCATTCATTCACTTTCAGCACTTACTTTCACTCAGTTCTCTGTTAGAATAGGCTTTCTGCCCCGGCAAAGTCAGCGGCTGCAGGCATCGGCAGTGCGATCCTTCGCTCATTCTCTTTTAACGCTTTCACAGATCACTTGATAACAATGTTGCAATTCTGAGCAATTCTGGCTCTTTTTACAAAGGAAAGGAAGCGAACCTGCTGCATTTCTCAGATGTGTGAATGCTTTTTGGCTGTGTGTGCAGGCAAGCAATCCCCGCCCCTTTTGCCACGGAGCGTCCTCAAGGCAGATATAGCGAGCAAAACCCGCGAATCACCGAAAGAGCGCTGGAACTCTTCTTTAAAGTGCACGTATTTTATCGCGGGTGTCTCACTTTCCTAAGCTCCCTAAGCGCCTTGTAAAGCCTGGCACGGGGCCACTCAGAGGCAAAAGAAGAGTTCCAGCAGACTTTCAATTGCATGGGACAGGGCCTAACCCACTTCTGGGCCTTTCTTTTCCATACTCCAGAGTTAAAGAGAGAAGCCATGCTCCCTGCAAGCATACTAAGTCACATTGGAGACAGTGTAGTCTAGTCTAGGTGACAATGATACTGGCAGACCTTTTTTAACAGCTTTATTGGTAGTCCAGAGACTTCCAGAATGGAACAGGTAGGCATGAGGAAAGGTGCACACCTCCCTGGTCTGGTTTAGCGGGTTTCAAAGTTTCAAAGGCATACCAAATTATGCTGCTGAAATGGTTCTCTCAGGGCTCTGAGACCAGGAACCTTTGTTCCTTGCTCACAGCAGACTCTGAAGCATGCACAAACTTTGGAGCAGTGCAGGGCTTGTCCCAGAACAGCTGGAGTGGTACAGTCCCTATAAGTAGAGAAAGGGTCAAACAATCTGCCTCATGAAGCAGTGGATTTCTTCACACTTAAACAGAAGCCCTGGTTGATCAGCGTTAAAAATGAAAAAGGGATTGGACTAGAAGGCTTAAGTATTATTTCTGACTTATTTCCTATGCTTCCATGAAATGACTCTACAAATAAATTAGACGTAGACTATTAAAACACCCCCCCCCGCAACTCTTTGATAACACTCACTTCACATTCAGTATGAGAACTCACTTCTTCTAGGAGGGACTGAATCTCTCTTCTTTCATCAAGACAAGCTGGTGAAGATTTTGATCGACTTCTGGGTTCCAGGTACTGGTTTAAAAATGAAGCAGCCTAGTCACCTGCAGTTTCATCTGGTTAACGCCTTCATTTCCATTGTAAAATAAACTTTTGTAACTCTGGATATGAGCTAAAACCCACCACTGTATTGGGAATGCTAGATGTAATTGCAGCATTTCCAATACACAGTAGTTCAGGTTCAGCGAAGTGATAATCTGTTATATCACTATTACACAAAATCCTGCACCCTTGCACCATTTGTACCCCTGTGAGTCTTAGAATAGCACTATTAATATAGTGCTATTCTTAATGCACAACAAAATCACTGTGCTTCCATGCAGATTTTGTTACAATGTGTGTGCTTGGCACACCAATAGTACAGTAGCAAGAATGTCTATTTCTTTTTGATCAATGCCTGTTTCTGCACTGGGCCTTATTTTGAATTGTATTCTATTCCAGGGCCCTGCTGTCCACATGCTAGTTTTGACTATGGTGGACACCATCACCTCCCACAGTCAGTGGTAGAATGCAGAAGCCGGTCTGCATTAGAGGATATAATCTGAAATAAGACCTAGGCTATTGTTTTTTATGATAATTAGGGATGTGCACAAATGGTTTTTCTTTTTTTTGCATTCAGTTCATATTGAATTGAAGGTAAGAAAATTCATATTCATTCAAATAGATCCCCTTCAAATGTGGTAGCATTCTATTTGATACAAATATATTTGTATGAATTCGTACAAATATCCGGTACAAATGCATACATAGCTGATACATATCTGATATGTATCACGTAACATATCCACTCTGAAAGTGTCAAATCCACCCTTAATCCACTTTGAATCCATTTTCAAACCATGTTGAATTCAATCTGGATCTTTTGGATATGTGACTGGCACAGCCGCTTTCCCACTTCGCTGTTTCATGAATGTTCTGAAGTTTTGTACAAATGTTCTGAAATATTTGTATTTGTATGAATGTCAATGTACAAATGTCATAATATTCATTTCGTATATAAATGTCCGAATGCATCCTAATTCGTATGAATAATGAATGTTATGAATATTCATGCACATCCCTAAGATAATCCATGTTTTCATAACATCACGTCTAGATTTTTACAAAGCCTACATATTTTGAAATAAATGCACTATAGATGCACATATTGTACTGTGAGAGCTGCCCTGGCTGCCTACATACAGTATTTTTGGTGCCAAGACATGAATTTGGTACAGAAATGCCAGAACAAATTATTTCCCCAATAAAATGCAATTTGATCTTTAAATTGCTGGTGGGATGCCGTTTTTCTGTGGTACAATGCAATGATGAAGAAGTCTTTTGTAGTTGTTCCTTGATAGTGGAATTCTCTCTTAGAAATATCAATTGGCATTTTCAAATTTTGTGGTGAGTTTATCTTAGCCTGGCAATTGCCAAGGACTTCATTACCAAGACTAATCTCAAGATGAAAAGTGCAATTTAGAAAAGGCAGCAAATTACTTATAGTCTCAGCATCTACCACCCTCTTTACAATTATTAACACTGTATTTTAAGCTAACTGCTTCAATTTGATAAATGAATACATCATCATCATCATCATCAATAATTTACAAAGTAATTTCTTACTTGTTTTTTGCAGGTTGAAAATAGGAAAGTAGCCCATTCCTCAATATCATTGCTAGACATGAAACAAAGATTTAAGGAAATGAAAATCAAATCTTAGGATTTTTAATTTTTAATAATGCAATTTTTTTGAATAATTTGGTCACTTAAATACAATCTAAAACTTCAAGATTATCAGAAACAATCACATTGATTTCTTTTTTCTAAACTTTTAAAATTAATTTTCTTTTTTAATAATTTTATTTATTAAAATTTTACCACAAACTAAAAAAGAAAAATCATTTACACACTCTTCCCATCATTACATTAATTGAAATTCCCTTAACTTCCTCCGCTTGTCTGACTTCTATATTCTGTATCCATCCTTTACTGCTCCACATCTTTGTCTCCCCTTGGTTTCCTGTTTGTTCTTTATCGTCACTCGAACCCATTTGTCGTTAATTCGAGCTCAGTCAGATATTCAATAAATGGGGACCAGTCTCTCGTAAATTTATCAGTTGATCTATCATTTAGTAGATTTGTTAATTTATCCATTAATTTTCATACAATATATAGCAATATGAGTAAGTTTACAAAAAGCAAGTCGCCTCCATCTTCCTTCCCCTTCCCCTAAATGGGTAGGTCGGTTTTCATGGCTCTTCAGTTATGCTCCATACTTCATTACTTTCCAAACAGGAGATTGCATTTGTTATTACTTGTATAGCTGTGTTTCCCATTTTTTGACAAAGATATGTTACAGTCCTTGGCCATACTTATACTGTGATATCACATTACCCATATATTTCTTTCTTTTTTTTCCCTTGTAAAATCAAATATCATGTATACCACTCTATTAACTTTCTGTTTTGGGGTCCCTTTGTCACCATACAAATCTAATGCTTTATATCCTTTTCTTTTCATTTTATTTAATAGGTCTTATTATTTGATTTTTAAAATCATTAATGATTTCTATTGAGGCAAATTTCAAAAATTCTGGATTTTAAAAAATGTTTATTCCTTACATTCATTGTTACTGCCAATGGATGCTGATATTGATTTATCCTTCTTTCTATTCTTCCACACAACAACGATTTATCATTTGTCTTGTTCCACAACTCAGTTTTAGCACTTAAAAAAACCCTTTTATCTAATTCTACTAATAACCTTTGCATTTGGAACGTTTTAAAATGTTCCTCCAAATTTGGGATGTTCAGACTGATTTCATTAAAAGTAAGACCACCAAGGACCTTCAAAAGAGCAGAAAACAGTATCTAGTTTATTAATACATTTTAACTGAATAAAATTTTTTAATGAATGATTCTTCTATTTATTGTTGCAGATCAATTACTGGGAAAAAGGACAAATAACTTGAATGAATGTGGGCAACTATGAAATACTGAAACCAGAAAAAGGGTTTGCAGTGGTTACACATAGAGACCACTGTGTTCTGAAGAGCCAGAACACTGCCCCATTGCTCTCACTTATCTGTCTCCTTGACAGGGTGCATGACAAGAGAGCTCTGAATGGCAGCCTAACCAACTGTTTACATAATGTCTAATCCACTTCCCTATTTGGTCTGTCACTTGCTGTACTCTCCTTCTTTTCAGAAGACAAATAAGTTGCATTATTGTCACAGCTACGTTTTAATCAAGCTTCAGTCCACCTTCAGAGTGAGAAAACACATCTGAAAAGTGACTAGTCATTTTCTTTCCACATTAGGTAACCCAAAGCCTGAGTTAGGTAACGCTGAAAGAAAACAGTCTGTAGTTTACTATTGTGTTCTCTCACTTTGAAAGTGTTTTGAAAGATGATTCTACATTGGTTAGTAAACAGGACCAGCAAGCATACTAGGAACCTCTCTTCTGCATTCTGATGTGGTTTAAGAGAGGCCCTAGGCAGGGAGGCCACTAAGGGAAGTCCTGGATGGGCCTTCTCTAGATCACACCAGTGTGTGGAAAGGAGGGTCCTAATACCTTTGATGGTCCAGCCAGTTTGGAATTGTTCATAAATGTGAAAAGCCCTTTTCTTCCTGGTCCCAGTCATTCTGAAAGGTATATTGACATTGGCACTTTAATGCCAATTGACTTTTTTCTTGTCCATTAATAGAATTAATTATTTACTAAATTACACATGTGACTTTTGGTTCAGAAACTGATTTATACTACCTTTGTGAGCTTAGAACAAAGTACTTAATGGCTACATCCACACATTAATTCCTTACTTCCTGTTGTATCACCACTGCCTAGTGCATAGTAAAGACTTGTTAGAATCTTTTTCTACTGTGTCGTTGGCCATTATGTCTAATGAAAATATTATAGTTAAATAAAGCAAAACAAAACACCTTCTGAAGCACTGTTTTTCTGCACAAATTCCTCCCAAGCACACAGAGGAAGAAACTGGCATCCTCTGTAGGATAATTCCACTGACAGAACACTCAGGAAATGTCCCTGTATGTGCTATCATCATGAAGAAAGAACTACCTCTAGGATCAAGACACTATTTCTCAAATGGGCAAATTATTCTTTTAAAAACCCAGATCTCCAGACTTTTCTACTGCAGCAACACACATACACACAGAAAATACTATATACCGGTATATTCAGAACTCCTCAATTAATAACACCACAATTTTAGAATTTACTCAGAGCAGCTATTAAGAAACTTGGCTCTTCATTTGTTGCGGAAAGCATGAAAGAAAATTAGGCTGTGTTCAGGCATAATAAAAGGGGTACCCTTGGGTTCCCAAACCTTCCCCAATCCACCTGTTTTCTAGCACAGAATGTTTAGGAGAGGGGGGAGGGCAGACTGGTGCGTCAGAACTCTCTCAGAGATGGTTTTTCCCCCCTTTGTCTGATGACAACCTTAGATGGGTTTGAGTACAAGGTCAATGTATTATTGCTTGAGCACATAAGCAACTTACCTATCTGTTCCAATAAGGTAGAAAACCCTGTTCTCTGTTCTGATAGTCATCACTTCACTGAACTGGCATTTAAACATCTTCTTTACAGCTGTCAGTTTCTCTGGGTCACCAATGCCGATTTCTATTTCTGAAGTCCTGTTACAAAATGTAAGGAAAATAGACATAGCTTGTATGAACAGTCCATTATATACATTTTAGCAAGTTCAACATTTTGAAAGAAAAAACTACAAATAAGGACACTATAAAGACATGTATATATAATGGTGGCTTAAGGGTATATTTGGCTTTAATGGTATTCTGCAGAATTTTAAAATCCTAGTTGTGAGCACAAAAATGTCAGTTTGTTTTGTAATGAACCTGAACCAGCAATGGAGTGAACCAGCTGTGTACAAATCTAGAATCAGCCAGCTGGGCCTAAGATCTAGTGGTGCATTTAATGAATAACTTGTGAACTTCCCTCAAATGCACTCTGAATGCTGGCAGCCTCCTCACATCTTGCCACAGCAGGCTTCAGGTCACGGCTCAGGCTTTCCCTTCCCAGAAATCTCCAGGCCCTACCTTACCATCTCCCTATCTCATTCACAGGGTCTTACCTGAGGCATTTTCGCATTACACGCGTTCCATTTGGAACGCGTGTAGAATGGGAAGCCTAGGGCACTTCAGGACGCTTTGATCATTCACACACAGGAGCGCAGGAACGCGTGTAAACGCGTTCCGGCGCGCCTGTGTGCGAATGCTCAAAGCGTCGTGAGCTGTCTTAGCCGGCAAACGCCGGCAAGGGGCGGGGAGACAGCTGAGGAGGCTCCCGCAGCCGGCGCTGGCTGAAAACAGCTGATTGTCAAAGCTGCGCCGGCGTGGGAGGCGATCCCGCGGCTTTTAGGGAGAGAGAAGCAGGCGCGAATGCTTCTCCTCCCGAATGCCTTCGGGCAGTTCGTGTGCGCCCGAACGCATGTAGAGCACTTTAAAGTGCTCTACATCTTGAACGCGTGCAAGACAGCTCCGGACACGTCGGAGCACAAGCCCCGCTGAGCCAATGCGTATACCGTGTCCGGAGTTGTCTTGCACGAGTTCCAAAACGGCATGTGCGAAAACGCCTCTGGTTCTGAACAGCCTATGCTGCTCTGCTATATCCACCCATGAGGTAGAGAGAAGACCTTCTGGAGTGGAGGACTATAGGTTGTCCCAGAAGGTCTAGTGTGTGGACATAAAGGGGTGCATCCTGGGGGGAGCAATTAGAGAAAGGGGAAAAGATTGGGATGTGACTGTGGAGGAAGTCAGGATGTGATATGGGTGTGTCTGTGGGAATTCAAATTAATAAAAACCATTGGCTGAATTCCTGCTCAATTCTTTTAGTTTTTAGACTAAACCTCAAAATTTTCAAGGGGTTCTATCCAAACATGAACCCTATAAACTTTCCCCAGTTCTGTACAAACCAAGTCATACAGAAATGATCTGGGACATCTCCAAACAATAAACATGCTCTTTCCTACTGTGTCTGAAACAAGTGCAAAAATATCTAATTTAGACTGAGACCTAATTCTGTGTACAATGATGTTCATGACAACATCCACATGGGGAATGCACCATAAAGATGCAGGGATCACATGCTCTGCTCCCTCATGGTGTATCGGGTGCACTGGGTGAATTTGGTGCCTACATTGGCCCATCTTTGTTCAGCCACCATGCCAAGCTTAGAGTGCTTATACAACACAGTGGTAGGAAGAGCATCATCTACCACCATGATGCTGTTGCTTGTGAAGACCTACCTGATACCTCCTGGGTGGCCACTATTCTATTTCCTGTGTTTCATGACATCTCCCACCATTAACCTCACAGCTAAAGAATTAAGGTTCCTTGACTGAATATTAATGGAGTTGGGGGTAACAGGCAGTATTCAAACAGCATGCCAATGTTTTAAGTGCTACCATAACACTCCCTTAATACTTAGGGAGAAGAACGCAACACCAGTAGCGCTCTTCCCCCCACCCATTTCTACAGCATCATTATCAGCTATGGGTATTTCTTCAGATTCCTTCAAGTGCCAGTTTTTACACCTGCATCACTTATGGGAGATGCTAGTTCAGTTCTCCAGAATTATATAACACTTAGGCCGTGTCTTCACGGCAACCTTATATCGGATTCAATCCTCGGAGTCCGCATGGCAGTTTCGCTTAACACGCTTTCCCGGTGTTAAACCACCCCAAAGCGTGGTGAATCTCAATCCTGATTTCAACAGGTCTCACTCCGGATCATGCGCTTGAAACGTTTTACATTTTTTACTGTGTGGACAGTACCGTTTTAAGGGATGAGAATCCATGTTTAGGGTTTCCCTCTCCCAATAGTTTGCTTCCAAAGACAGTGATTTCAGTGTAAAAATCCACTTAACAGCGATCGCTACACTGTAGTGATGGAACCACTTCACACCTTGATGGTTGGAATAACAATGTTGCAATTTTGCGCAATTCTAAAAGTTCTGACTTTAGAAAGGGAAAGGGAGGAAAGCATCTGAGGTTCTGTGTGAATGTTTAAAGCAAAGGGGCTTTAGTTGCCACTGCTGCTGTGTGCCCTGAGCAATGGGGAGAGGAGGGGAAAGAATCGCTGGCTGCCCACTGCCATTTTTCCTCCATCCAGGCAAGCGGCAGCCACCCAGCCACCCAGCTAGGCTCCGTGAAGGGGTCCCTTATGGGTGGCGCGTCCATGCCAGGAGGAAGAGGGCAGGGCAGACCCGAAAAGCAGCTTTTAGAAAGTAGCCACTTGAGTCCCCCCTTGAGTCACATACCCCACCTACGATCCTCAGAATCCGGATCCACGACAATTAAGTTAAAAGTAATGGGAACAGGCAAATTCGCATTTGCATCCGGTTCTATTATTTCGGTTTAAGGAAACTGGATTAAGCATTTAATGGGGATGCACCCTTAAGTGCTGCTGAGGCTCCTAATTAGTGAACACATAGGAGGGTAAAGGAGAACCTTCTCACAGGCTGAAACTAAATGCAAAGGGCTACCTAAGTGAGAAGAGCCTCTCATCAATATGCCTATGAAGCATGCCAAACTCCCCTGACTGCATGCCTACAAAGACAGAGAGCTTCTCCTTGTCAACGGGAACCCTTAAGATCCTCTCTTGCATAAGTGCAAACAATTATATGTGCAAACTTTATTACGTATGTTGGTCTTTAGATCCTCTTCTTGAATCTGTCTTTTATATAGGACAGGGCTATCTAGGGGTGCTTCCGGACTGGCTGTAAAAACACATTTAAAAACACATACAGGACACATACAGAACACATTAAGACTTACCTTCTGCACTGGAGGCCAGACCCAGGACTCTTCAAGGATGCCGCTTCTGCATTCCCGTGCACAAGATCCAACCATAATTGGGTCTTGCCGTTGAAGGATCCAGCCTCCAGGAGAACTTTGAAAATTAGGTCTTCCATCCGGCCCCTCGCCTCAATCCGGTCAGAAGCAGGACATTTCCACACACGGAGAGGTGAGGGGCCGGATGTGCCAGCGTCCGCCATCTTGGGAAAGGTGGAAGGAGGCTGGTCTACCTCCTTCCGCCCTTCCCCCGTGTGCTGCGTGCCGCCAGAAACACGTGGTGACTGGCAGCTGCATGCTCTGGTGGTGGTGTTGGCAGCGCGAGAGGCCGGATACCCTTTGGAATGGGTGCTGTGGCTTCAGCACTGCACCCAGGGGATTTGGCCGGTCCGATCCATCCTCCCCATGCGTGTGCGAACACGCGGGGCCTCCAAGGATCCGTCCCTATTTGGGACGGATTCTTGGGAGGATGGATCACAGAGAAATGGATTTACTTTAATCTGTTTCCCGGCAGCAGGTGTGGAAGCACCCTAGGAATTATAAAGACCCTTCTGAAGCATGCTATTGTTTTAGATGCTGTCCAAAATGCATTTGAAAAGAAATTGAACTTTTTTATAATCAAGGTGGGCAGAAAGTTGCATTTCAACTTGGAAATGATCAGAATCGGCATTAAAATCACTCATCTTATCAGATACTTACTCATTAATGTCTATACAGCCCTTTAACTGATGGCCTTTAAGGTACTTTAGAACATAACCATTTTTGCTAGACTTGGAGAATACGAAGTATCTTTTCTTCCATGACATCTGCAAAACAATAACAACAAGAAGATGCGTATTGATGTCATGTAGCTGTTGGTCAGTCCTGGTGACAATCAGCAAGCAGCAACTCAGTACTTTTAGAATGTGACGCTAAAGAACAATGGACTTGAGAAACTGATTATGTTTTGCAAGCATAATGGAAGCAGAAGCAGAGAAACATTACAGACAGAATGGACAGATAGTCACATATGCCTTAGGTGCACACTGTGGAGATCATTCCTCTTGTAGAAAAAAGCATTCTGGGCTAAGAATGCACCTAGTGGCTTGGAGCACACTGGAAACTGTCCTCCTGATGACCAGTCTGTCCCAACCTACCTCCAAAATTTCTTAGCTTTGAAACTGAAGGCATGAGACATTTGTCAGTGGCCCCAGAAATGGTCCTGTAAGGGCACCATACTCTGGGATCTGGGGAAATGTTACTGGGTTTTGGATTGGGCCTAAGCTGTTCTTGCCACTTTTGGCTTTTTGCAATTTAGCTGCAGGAAAATGGATACAGATTGGCCTACTACAGTGAAACTATCTTGATGCAATCTTCCACTGGAGTGCAGCCAGGAATGAAACAGGCACAGAGGTCATAGGGCCTCTATATGCTGCTTATAGACCCCACAGTCTCAGCATCCATCTGGTGCTATCCTAAGCAAGTGTGGATCTTTCCAAAGAAACTAGTAGAAAATCCATCAAGAATTGCTAGATCTTATTAACTTCTCCTTAGTATAGGCTTGGTAACATTGCACCCTAGCCAACTGAAAGTCGAGATGTTCACTTCAGAACATATGCAGATATAATATGATTTTACAATTTTAAGACAATCCTTATGAAGAAAAAACTTCTACAGAAATCAAGCCAATACCATTTTTGTTTTGGCTGTGGAGATTAGGAGGATACAACTTCACTGTTCACAAACTGCATAATTTTTAGACAATGGCTCTTTAAAAAAACACTGTAATACTGCATAGAAAAAATAACAGATTATTGTGTTGCTGGAATATTGCTATGCCTGCCTCAACTGTACCTGATTGTAGAAAAGATGAGGTGGTGGGGATTTGATAAAGAAGCCTTGCTTGTAGACATCTTCATAATTAGAATTTCCTGACAAGGAATGAGCAAGAGAGTGTGTTATTTTAAACATACTGCCGCTAGTGCTAATCATGGGTCTGTTTCCTAACCACAGAGTACAAAGAGGATTTACAGAGCAACTATTTTGGAAAGTCCCATTTGCCCAAAGGTTTGTATTGGTTTTTTGTTTCAGGTAAGCTCAGTGTTTGTTTTTCTGCTTCTCCCAACTATTTTTGTGTGTGAGTCCCACATAATTCTCTGTTTGAAAGGTGTACTTCAGGTTGAATCTTCATTGGCGGTACTAGTGGGACAAAAGAGAGAAAGTGCTGCCAAGAGTTTTGACAGTGCTTCTGTGGGCTCAGTGGGTGTGGGGACGTGAAATCCCCATGACTTTGAGCTCTCCCATTGTGCCATTTTGGAACTGTGTGGATCCAGTTTCTGATTTATTAAATTGAAGTTTTTACTGATGTTTTAATACAGTTGATATTTCCTTAAGTAAGAGGGAACTTATGCTGTACTTACTTCAATCTATTCCAGCCAGGATGGCCAATGGTAATTTTTTTTTAAAGGCTGTTTCCAGTAGGGGCAGGCTATCCTGCTTCAGTATGGAATAAAAAATAGCCACTACACCACTTTAAGATTGTCTGAACAGAGGACAGCCAATACTGTCTTAGCACTGAAGGCTGGGGATTAACATTCCCAGATTTTAAAGTTTCTGGCCAGGGATTTTTCAGCTACATGCACAGAATGTTTCTGGGTGCCCTACTGGGCTAGGGGGTATGCTGTCCACTGTGTGGTCTCATGCAGACAAGTTAGTCTGATAGGGGCCATGGCCTAAGTAAACTGGTCCAGCATGTGGACCATTTGTTCTATATTAGTTCAATAAGGAAAGTGGAAATATTCCATTGTCCAGATACTTACAGATTTTCTTGTATCTGGTGCATTTCTTGCCCCACAGTTGGGTACAGAATAGTTAATTACTCAAAATCAAGATGTACTCTGAAAGATTTTTCTGATTTTAGGTTTCTAGAGCTCATACCAAGAGAGGAGCTGGCTTAGCATCCAAAACAACTGAAATAAAATTGCTTAACCTATGTAAAGTGAGAAGAGCAGTCTCTGTGGTTTCTACTGTTTAAAAACCCAAAAGAGGACTTGAAAAGTATCACAAAACAAAAATGAAAGCGTGTATTGTGTTGCGCTGAATCTAACCTAGCTATATATTAAAAAGATGTTCATAATGTATTTTCCATGTCACTGCATAGTTGCAGTCCAACAATATACCACATAAACCTAGAATTAGGAGATAAGACTTTATTTGATGTGGTCATAAC
Source organism: Aspidoscelis tigris stejnegeri (assembly GCA_023333525.1). Taxonomy (NCBI): domain Eukaryota; kingdom Metazoa; phylum Chordata; class Lepidosauria; order Squamata; family Teiidae; genus Aspidoscelis; species Aspidoscelis tigris. The sequence continues at coordinate 63,484,110 of JALMGA010000002.1, read as the reverse complement.
TTGCGGCTCATTTATGCTTGAAAAGTGATATCCAAATATATAACCTGTCCCATGGCTTGAAAAATAAGGCTGTGACCAGACATACAGAGGTGGGATTGTTCACATACCAGTTTGTCTCTTCCTCTCCTAAATATTTTGTGCTAGAAAAAGGGGATTAGAGAAGAATTGGGAACATGAGGGCCACACAGTATCTCTATGAAGTGGTCCTTTTGTTACATCTGATCACAGCCTAAATGCACTTTAGTAGCAATTAGGAGAAAAACAAAGATACCTCCTGACCACTGTTGAAAATTACCTGCTAGTTTTAACTAGAGTCTTACATCAGTTGTGTTCATTTGTAAAGCTAACCAGTATGCTACAAAAACTAATATGATTTGCTGAAATTCTTATACCTGTGTTGACTAATGGTGAAGAATCCATTCTGTTATTTCTTCAGTCTGGGGAAAAAAAGTGGTGACAGTCAAAGCTGGTTTGATAATGTGCCAATCCACATCTTGCCTCTCTGGTAATCAGCCTAAATCCATTTCACATTAAATAAACAGATTATTGCTGCTCATAGAAGGGCATTTTCTTTCCCATTTTTTTGGTCTAAGATACATAAACAGAAACTGTAACCAAGCAAATGTTTAGCAGAGGATAACAAATATTTATTATCTGCTAGCACTCATAAGTTAAGGTAGTCAAATATTAACATGATTGTAGGCTGTACCTATGAGCTGAAACAAACAAGAAATTAAACAGTAAAACTGTGTTTCATCCCCAAATGATGCAGTTACGGTAATAAACAGCATTAAGAATTACAAGCTGTGTTCAGACAGAGGTCACCTCCTGGGTAATGGGGGGGGGGCTTTGCATACAACAGTATTTATACTTCCTTTATCCTGAACCTCTGATGCCACTCTGAACTAGGGTCAAGGTGAATTGAGAGAAGAATGACACCCTGTTCCTAAATGCAGCATTTAGTTGTTCAAGGAAAGCTGCCTGTATTTAAAGCTTTACCCAGCCTGTATTATTTGGATAATCTGGAGTAAAAGCACAACCAGACAGACACATTTTGTTTTGGATTATCCATAATTTATCCTAGTGTGCATCCCCATGGCATTTTTACTCCAAAATTAACCTTGCTTTGCCTCTGACCGTCCCCATGAACAGCCTCTAAGCCGGACTACATGAGGGGCAAAGAGACAAATCTGCAGCAGAAAAATCCCCTTTCCAACAGTTCTACACCTGAATTAGGGGGCAAGCATGCATTATCCTGGGATCATGGGGACACTCCCAAGGTATTGGAGGTGGAGATTGGCAAACGCCGTATTAGCAGGGGGGGGGGTCTTGCTGTCCCCACTGCTAATGCTGCAATCACAACTGTCCCAGGCAAGGGCTTCCTTTAGCCCAAACAAGTGCATGACAGCTGAGTGGCTTGCATCATTAGCAGGCGAGGTTTCATACCCTGTGCTTGCTGTGCCCTGTTTGGGCATTTCTTTTAATTATAAAATCACCAAAATCTGTGGTGATGAGGGGGATCATCTGGTCTTCCCGCAACACTTATTCCCACCCTGCTCTCTTGTCACCGGCAAAGCCACTATATAGGCAGTTAAGCCAAAATGCGCACCTCTGCTAAACTGCCTAGAAACCTAGAAACATTGTAGCAGCTTTGGTTAACTGCTGTTTGCTGGTGATTGGGGAACATGGTTGGATTAAGGCTTGTGGGAAGAGGTACTGTTATGAACCTAATGCACCATGCAATTATTAAGGTTAAATATTTACTTAAGGAACAGAGATAACAAAGAAGCTGGTATCTCTATATAAAAAATCACATTGCATATTAGCTGCACAGAGTTATTTATATGTAAATGTCACTATGATTTATATGATTTATATTACAGTTCCATTCCATCTATGGTCTAAACACACACAGAGGACAGACTCAAGTGCAGGCCTTGTGGATATGTTCCAATTCAAAGCTGATCGTGTTGTTATGGAAGATCTATAGGAAAATTCTAAGCATGTTGAGTTGGAAATAATCAACTTTTTTCATCAGTATCAGTGAAAAATGCAATTCACAGTGGAATTGTTTTGTACCCTACTTTTAAAAAATCACTGAAGCTAAGGCATATATGATAGGGGCCTCATTCTGCAGAGGATATCCTAAAACTGTAAAACTGTACTGCCTAATCATATTTTCAGACTGCATTCTTTCACTTGGCTGGGGCTGAAAGTTATCCCACCTGCCCTATTGAAGGTTAAGCTCATTTAAAATGGCAGATCACTAGACAATGGTACACTTGTAATTTTGATCAAATTGCCAGTGCAATTCAGAAATCATAGGCCTTTTTGCCAATCAGAGGCACTGCACGTGCAGATGCAGAATGCCGTTGACTGGACCAGGAAGTCATGCCCTCGAGCTTCCCAGTCGAGCAGGTAAGTTGCTTGCACGCGCACATCCCTGGGGAGGCCCTCGGCCCTGGGTGTGGGGTGGTCCCAAGGGGCATCTGAGGGGCACAGCTGCGTAGATCTAGGTGCCTGCACCCTGTGGAGGCTGAAGATCTGCCCTGGTGGCTGGCAGGTGACGCAGCCTGGATTGAGCTGCGCCAGCTGCCAGACCCCCCATAGGTACCCAAAAAGATCTATCAAGAAGAGAAACCAAGGTCCTTCTAATATGAAATAAAATAAAAGGCATATAAGACAATTCTCTCACTCTAAAACAGTGTAATACTATCATATTACACTGTTTTAGAGTGAGAGAATTGTCTTATTTGCCTTTTATAAAAGTTTTACATATGGTGTATGTGTTAGAGCCCCTTGTGGCATATACGAAAGGAGTTATCTTCATTTGGGATGATCGTATGAACCACTGAAGAAGACTATCAGTTGAAACGCGTCTGGCTTAAGATCCCCTTTTTGTTATATGAAAATACTTGGGTCACAACTCTTTGTCTTTTCTGAGGAGTCTCCTGTATTGCTGGACATTTGCTGGACATTTTCTGGTGCTCCTGTATTGCTGGACATTTGCTATCTCCTTTCTTGTTTTTATACACCATCCCCCCTCATTTTTTCTTTTGTATATTATTTCTTTTGTAAATTATTATAAGCTTTTATAAGATATACTATTTTTATTAGTAAATTTACAACTATTCTTTATAATAAGTTTGTATATTCCTTTTTTGGAATCAGGGCATTTTATTGGTTATTTCATATTAGAAGAACCTTGGTTTCTCTTCTTGTGTTGAGTTGATCTATCATATTTTGATTGTTTGGGTTGCTCCCCCATAGGTGCCCACTGGCACCCAGGGAGGTTAAACCCTCGCCCCAGCTGCGCGATGACTTATGTTGTCAGACCCTCTGGTCCAACATGGTGGTCACATGCCTGGCTGTGGCGACATTTGGCTCTGGATGGTAGACAGGCCCCATGCTGTCAGCACATCGCATCAGAGGTGCTCACAATGGTAGATGGTTCCCTCTGACAGCATGGGGCCCATGTACCAGCATGCGCAGCTTTGTTCTGATGCGCTGACAGCGCGGGGCCCGTCTAGTGTCCCGCATGCTTGCATGTGGAATGGAACATCGCCCCGGCCAAAGACACCACCAGCCCGGTTTTTCCCCGCCCTCAAAAGGGAAAGCTCTTCCTGGCTCCGGAAGTGGCAATCTGCCGCTTCTGGGGCAAGGGCGAGCCGCAAAATCGGAGTCCCCCGGCTTGCCATGATTGGCTCCGAGGAGCCGATCATGGCGGGCTGGGGAAGGGCCTCCAGAGCACAGATTTTGATCTAAATCAAATCCGGATCTAAATTATCCTTTCACCCCGTGTGCGGAAGGGTTGGCGAATCTACATTCTGAAATCCAGATCTACACTGCATCCGGATTTAGTAAATTTGGATTTTCTCTAAAACGGATTTACTAAATCTGGATGTAGTAGATCCAGATTTCCAGTGGTAAATGCGGAAGCACCCAAAGAGAGATAAGGAAGAGAGTGTATCTGATCATGGGAAGTGATCAGTCATCTTTCCCCAGATTAAGAGAAGTGTAGGAGAAATCAGTGTATCTTTTAATAGTTGGTGGCCTTCAATAGAAAGGTCCTGGTCACACAAATCTAAGACAGAGTGGCCTATTTATTAATTCAAACTGAGATCGCACCAATGCTGGTCATGCATAGGTTGCCCTTAGTCCTTCCCCACCTTGGGCTGCATTGATCACTCCTTTCTGCACTGTGTGATAACTTGATCTTGGATGCATGTTCTGATGCACAGCACCAAGAAGTCTGGATGCAGCCCAACAACAACTTATCTTCCCAACTCCATTTCCAATCTGCAGACTAGTACTTTAATTTTTATTACTTTAATATTTATGGATAAGTGCATATGTGAATACCTGTTAGGGAGTAAGGAAGAAACTAAATAAAATGGTGGCTCCTTCACATACATTAAAGACCAGAAAATGCATTTTGTAAGTGGACATTCTGGCTTTTAATGTGGATTAAGGCATTAGTATGCAGACATTACCACTTCTAAGGTGATTTTGAGCCACTTTTTCATTGTATATAGAGGGCAGATCATGGTATCAAATGTTTCCAGAATTGCATTAGACAAATGAAATCAGGTTGTATGCATGTCCTTTCCTTTGTTACATTCACTCTGAGTATTTAAGGAAGACTAGTGACTAGCATCTTCTCCCTCTCATGTAATCAAAACAGCAACAAATAATTTTAAATGGAACCATAATCTGGGAACATGAGCAACCATATTCTCTGTACCTTTCCTCTGACATGCTAACTGATAACAGGTAAAAATAAAAATAAAATGCACTGTGAACTTGATTATTCTGTAGCCCTTTGTGTCTCTTCTGAAAGGAGCTTTGTTCTGCAAATAATAGTTGAACAACTTCAACTTCTGTTGAGCACAAAAGGCTCAGAAACAATATGTGACACCATGTACTGGCACATTAGCTTAAGCACTAAGGTTATCCGTCATCGATACTTCCCTGATATTATAAAGTAATGCTTTGGCCTAATGTTTGGATGAAAGCTAGAAAAATATATCTGACCCTTTCTTCACTGTGGAACAGTAGATCCTCGTTTACCAGATCTACTGATCTGGATAATGGGGAGGCAAAGGCCAGACCACAGACAATGCTAATCTGCTTCAAAGCCGTCCTGAGGCTGCAAAGTCAAGCAAGCTTTGCAGCTGTTGCCCTACTCCCCTCCTGATGGTTAGGAGTGAAAGGAATTGGAAAGTACCCAATGCATTTCCACAGATGGTCTAGCACCCAATAGCAATGGGTGCTAGCTTGTCCACAGTGGAAACACTGGAGCACCCATGTGGCGAATCCAGGTCAACCTACATGGGGCCTGCCCGTCACTCCAGGTGTTTGGGGGGATAGGGGGTGCAATTTCCGTAGACCAGTGGTTCTCAACCTTCCTAATACTGTGACACTTTAATACAGTTCCTTATGTTGTGGTGACCCCCAACCTAACCCTAACCCCCCACCCATAAAATAATTTTCGTTGCTACTTCATAACGACCCATGTGGAAGAGTAGATTGACCCCCAAAGAGGTCCTGACCCACTGGTTGAGACCACTACCGTAGATGCTCCAGAGATTCTTCGAAGATTCTCCAGAGTGGCTCTGGAGAATCTCCAGAGCTTTAGCATAAACTCCAAAGATTCTCTGGAGCTGTGCTATAAACTCCAAAGATTTGCTGCAAACTCCGAAGATCCTCTGGAGCCTTTGACAAAGGTCCATAGGAATGGCATTGCTCTCGCTTGGGGTCCTCTTTGAAGCCTGTGCTATTCTTCAGAGCCAGCTTCAGAGATTGTGCACAGGCTTTGGAGTTTGGGGTTTTGGGGCACCCCCCCCCCCCCCGATGGGGGTGCCCCCCTAGACCTCATTGCCCGACTGTGGTAGAAACAGGCTCCATATAATCTGGATTTGATGCCTGAAGACCCCACTGTAGACCCCTTTAATGGGGTCTACAGGAAATCCAGATTATAGGTCCTGAAGGACCCATATGATCCAGATTTCCCTAGAACAGGTGGAAACAAATGTGGCTCTAATGGGGTCCACAGTGGAAACAGGGTCTTCCTGCTCTGAGCCTAATGGGTCCCTAATGGGTACTTAGTGCTAGTGGAAAAACACCCAAAGTTCCTAGCATCAGAGCATGTCTGGATGCTTCTGTGATCCAGAATACAGCTCTTGGTCCAGTTTGTAGACCTGACATATCAGGTCTACAATAGATCTTGATCAAGTGCCTCTTCATCTGGATCTTATGGTCTTGTGCACGTGGGAATGGTCTAAGGGGGCAGGGCCTTTAACGGGTAGATCAGAAGCCCACGATCCACGTTAGGGGGCCTTAAGGAGTAGTACAGAAAGGGCCTTAGAAGATTGGATTATTGTCTAGAAAACAACATGGATATTTTTGTTATCAGTAGGGGTCTAGACTCAGCTTGGAGGCACCTTTAACAAAGGCTATGTCTCCATTTAATGGTTATGATGTCTTTGATGGGCATTTGGGGTGAGTCATTAGAGACCCCCACCTGAGGCTCATCAAAGAGGCTGTTCAGTGAATGAGGGGGCAGGCACCAAAACGACTCCCTTGTACTCTTGCAGGGCCCCTCATCACAGACAATTCAAAGGGCTGCTGGACTTCCATGTGCAGATGTAAATCCCTTACAAGAGTGTGTGCCCAGCAGCAATGGAACTAAGCAGGAACCTTAGCTGATTTTAGACAGGCTGCTCAAAGTTGATTATGGTGGAGGTACCGTCATAGCCTGTCTGATGTAGTTTTCTAAAATCTTCATGCAATAAGATCAGGGTTCTCTTATCTAATTCATCAACTCACACCTGTCTCTCCTAGCCAGAGTTCTTCTGAATCTTCTATCTGAATATCTCCCATATAGACCAGCCTGTGTCCTAAGATCACAAAGTGAAGGAGGGGCTTCTTGTAGTTCTGCTACCTTCAGATGCGTAAGTGATTGCGACACAGAAGGGGGCCTTTTCTATGGCTGCCCCTCCAGCTTTGGACAGGTGGAATACAAATGTAGTGAATGAATGGATTTTAAAAAACAGCAACTTCTTCCCCTGTACTCTTTTATCAGTATACCTTTTAGAGATTATTGCTATCTTTGTTCAGTGTGCTTATTTGCCCGACCAGCTTACAATTTTTAATCTCATGCTCATTACTAATCCTTCTGAAATGAATGTATAATGCAGAGGACATAGTCTGAAAAATGTGGATGTTGAATTTTTGAAAAGCACCTCTTCCAGGACAAGGCCAAATTCAGCCCCCCTGCACCTATTTTAGGCTCCCATTAAAGACTTCTCTCCTTACATAAGCATTTCCTGTGTGAATGTTTGTTCCTTTTCCTGACCCACCCAATTTTAAATATTTATAGGTGTTGTCTTTTGTTGTTGTGTAGTTTTATCCTAGTTTTTAATCTCTCATGCAAACCTCCTCAAGGCTTTCATAATAAAAAATGGTACGTAAATGTTTTAATTACATTAATAATAATTAAATTAATAATGATTTCAGATATTCTCAAATGAGTTCCAGCTTTGTCTAAGAATTGCATTCTAGTTCTTTTGTGTTTCAAGTGACATGCTTTCAAATGTGTTTGTTTTATCCATCCTGTGGATTGTTACCTGGTGCTACACTGATCTTTTTGCACCTGTCTTGTTTCCCATTTAGCAAGTTTTCCTTTCATTTACATTCCATTCCAAATGGCAACCACAAGAAAAAGAACGTCAGTTAACATATATAACCCTGAGGTCATAGGTGCTCAGCTCCAGATGCTCTTGACCTATACCTCCCAGCAACACACTGGCTGTGGCCACTTTAAACCTTCTCTAGTCCATCTTCATTGCTCCCACCCTTTCATTTCGACCATTTTATTTGTCGGACTTCCACCCTCCATTTGGACTTTCTTGAATGGAAAGAGAAAAGATAGAGAGGGCTGGAGAGCATGCAGACTTGAGAACTTAATGAATGGGATTATAATTGTCTGGAAAATGTTAAGTATACAATTAAACAAGTATCAATATTAAATGACAGAATGCTATTAGTACACAGATATCATTTGGTAGAATAATGGGTTTTAAAAGTAGCATAGCCCACTGCACAAATTTTGCTTTGTTTGGAGAATGTTCAGTATGTTTTTAAGCTCAATTTAGCCTCTTTTATAAAATAACAAATGTAAATAAAAAGCAAGTAACTTAAGCAAAAGACCATCCAGATGTTATTACTGCTTCAGTACTGTTTTGCTAACTGCTTCCAAGAAACAAAAATATCTGCAGAGGTACTTACAGCTATCGTGTTTTCTATGCTGAAACTCTCTGAAGTCCAAGCACCAGATTACATTTTGTCAGCACTGTATTGTTCTTATTTCAGTGCTGACTATATAGCTACTACGTCTGCACAGCACTGCCTTGACTATGAGTCATAAGGAAATACCCAAACTTTTTTTAAATCTTTTTTTATTCCCTACTGCTCAGGTGAAGAATGTTTTAAGGTGATATGAGAAACACAGATACAAACAAACAAAAATACAAAATTTTGCTTGGAGGAAGAGGATGGACATTTTAGTTACTTCTTGTTTTTATTCATGCTTCATTTATACAGTGATTTTTAAAAGAAAGGGGGGGGGGAGAGAGAAAGAACAAAGGAAAACAGAGAAAGCACTACGCTTGGTTTGAATGATTGTACCTATAGCCTACCCTTTGCTCTGTTATTCCTAAGAAACTTCAGGTGCCTATTAAAAACCATCACCAGATAATAATTAAAATGTCTAGCTTGATAGTTACAGACTTTTAAGAACAAAAAAGTTCACAAAAACTATGAAAAATCTAAAAAAATCAACAAGTCTCACAAAAAAGTAATCTCTAGTGTAATAAAAATATGGTTTGTAGAGACAGAATGATGCTTCCTTCCGTTTCCAAATGTGTATATAAACACTGTACGGTTTGGCTTTGGAGTGGCAGACTTAAGAATATTTTTTGGAGGAAGGTGCCATAGTCTAGTTTAGTGGTTGTTGACCCAGGGTCTCGGGACCCCCAGGGGTCTTGAAGGCCTCACAGGGAGTTCGCACTAGACCAGTGGTGGCATTGGATGTGGGGGCTGGGCTGGCAGGGGACTCAAGGTGGGGAGTGAATGTAGGATGCACAATGAGGGTGAGGGGTCTGCTGCAACAAAAGTTATGCAAAGGGAGTCCACGGTGAAGAAAAGGTTAAGAATCAATGGTCTAGTCAATTACCAGTATTACAAGAAAGGTGAATTTCATTTCTTAGGTTGGTATAGTATTGCTTATTGTTTGTAAAATCACAGTGCTTTGAACAGGCTGACAATTTAATATTGTGACTGTGTTTAGCTCTTGATGTGTTTAATAGCACATCTATTAAGCTGTTATTATATATTTTATCAATGAATATATTATACATTGGACCACTCCTTGAATGTTCAATGGAAGAAGACTGGTTAAGCATCCAAGTTCCAATGTTTCAAGTATTTCCTGTATTTTCTAAGAGTAGTGTGAAGCAGTAAATAAAATTAAACATAATTAATGCTAAGTTTTCCAAAAGTAAAAAGCTGATACATTTACAGTTAATTACTTTAGTTGTACGCTGTGTGGTCAAGTAAGATATGATTAATGAAAATGCCAAATTCTGCACGCCCTGATTATATTTCTGTGTTTCACATTGTGTCGTTTCCCTCTTACAGAAATCTCCACAGTCAAGTGAGAAATTTAAATAGTACAGTAAGGCCTTGAACAGGATTTCAGTAGAAACCTAAGGGATTTCCACGGTAAAAGATACAAGGCATTTTCAAGCAAGAGAGGTACTCAGTGTAAACAGAACAATGATTATGGCAATATATGCAAACAAAACTCAAAATGGCATGTCGGAAAGTCTTAATCTGACCAACTGAGGTAATCTTGGTACTGGATAGATATTTTTTTAAAAAATCAACTTGAAGTCTGGATTGTCCACAAACAGCTAGGTAGTAGATGCATCTGAGTGTCTTCACAATTTGATACTTTTCTATGAATCTAAACATTAACTCCTATTGCTGCCTCAAAACTGATCAACATAATCTGGACTGTTCATGAGATTTCAAAAATAAAGTTCTTTGGTCAGCATAGAGACCACGCACGGAACCTGTTTCTTCTCTTTATAGGCTGGATCATCACTCTGAGATTCGTAGTTTCTTGCTACCTTGTAGTTTACCATGGTGAGGATCTGTAGGATCTCCAGTTCTTTGCCGTGGTCGTTTAGAACTGAGCAAAGAGACTGGACAAACCAGGAGCCTTTCCCTGGATTCCTCCAGGAATAATAACCTGTAAGTAAAAACAGATTCAGTATTCCTTATGGAAGCCAACTATTCCTTATGAACAAAAGCTTGCTGCACGTCGCAGGTGCAGTGGCAGTCAAAAATACACTCAAGACTAGAGGCCAATTTGCCCTTGGACTCTTAGTTAACATCTGAGCAGGTGCATCTGCACTTGCAGGAGGCGTTTACAGCCTACTAAAGCCCCCCCCCCCCCCGGTCTGCCCAGATGTAGACTAATTATAAACTAATGGTGCACCACACGTAAACTAACATTTACCTATCACAACCAGAAACTTACCTGAGCGTTCAGCAACCATCTGCACTGTTTCCAGAGCAAGCAGAATCATTTGAGGTGCCCTGCAAGTGTGCTAGCCTCTCAGATGATACCTGATATGACTGCGCATGAACAGTGCCAGCACACACACATTTGCACAGGCTCCTGCGGCCAAAATGGCAGTGATCTGCAGAGGACTGGAAGTGGTGACCGGACACAGGTATGTCTTCAGTCGCGGTAGGGCTAGGCTATTGCTAGTATACATTAGTCTTTAATGCACCTTTCCTGTCCGACTGATGGGAAAGCAAGTACAGAAATGCCCAAGGTAAGAGCCAAACATAAACTAATATTCTTCATGCCTGCTTAAAACCCAAATTAGTTATTCAAAAAGTAGTTTGCTTCCTCAAAAACATGAGCCATTGAAACTCCAAATAATGCTTGCTTGAGTATATGTGGTTCAGCAATGACTGATGCAGGGGAGGGTGTAAACATTACTGTTTTACTAATATTGTGGCCCACCCTGGCACCCTCTGGTAAAGGGCAGGATATAAATACTGCAACAGACGGTGATCCACAGTAAGGTCCCAGCTATACCTAAGTTTTAATCTACATTTGATCCACCTTAAGGCAGAGAGATTGCATCAGCAAACGACTAGCCACTTTCCTTCCAAATTATTTAACTCAAACAGAAATTTTCTGGATTAGGTAATGTGAAAGGAAAATTGCATCAGTCTGCTGTTGGGTTCTCTCTGAAAGTGGTTTGAACATGGATTAAAACTTAGGTGTAGCTTTGCTTTCTTAGGGCCTGTTTGAACATATCCCATGGAGTGGTCTCAGCTGCTCCTAGGGAAGTGTGTATGCACGTTCCACCACTGACACTCTTGTAGAGGTCACTCCTGCTGCCCAGGTCTTTGCTAGATCTCGATAGATCCTCAGCTTGATCTGGAGCAGCTAGTGAGCTCCCAACCGGCAGTGTTCGTATCCTCTTTCAGATGCAAAGCTGTGAGGGGGCTCTAAGGGCCAATTGTTATGGCAACATCCAGGTGCAAGCCAGATTGTGATGGCCATTGCCAAGACAATCCTGCCTGCCTGGGCTGCGCCATCTGGTGGTCTGCTTGGGGAATGCACCAGCACTCGAAACACAGATGGCTCCCTCCACGCCTGATAATACCATTCCACTGAGTGTTAACAGGCCCTTAGCTATGGCAGACTAGTCCCTGTTTAGACCCTCCTCTATGCCTTGCATAATCAGCTGCTGCTGGTGAGCATACAGGATTTAACTAGATTGTACTAAATGAAATTTGTCTGAAATCCAGAATAGATACAAACTAGGCTCTTTCTGCACTGGGCCTAATTCTGGGGTATATGCCAGAATAGAGTCCTGCCGTCCACGTGCCGCTATAGAGATATGCTTTAAATAAGGCCCAATGCAGAAATAACCTAAAAAAGCTTGGGGGGGGGGGCACAAGACATGTTTATAAAGTCATAAGGGTCTTTGAAAGAAAAAAATGATCTATTGCAAATCAATAGATTATTATTTTACTTGATGAACCTCAGTACCAGTATGCAGATAACAAAATATCTTCAGGTGAAGAGCAATTAGCTCATAAAATGCATTTCCATAAAATGCATTGACTGATATCAATTTGAATGGGATATAAATGTATATGATGGTGATGATGATGATGATGATGATGGTGATGATGTAAAAACAGCAGTTACACACAGCAAACAAGATCACTATGCTGGATTTTGTATTATATCACTAGTCGGGCACTTCCCAAGTACCTAGGACTGTCTGATGTAATTACCTAGGACTGTGTGATGATGATGATGATGATGATTCCTTAAAGTTTCATGATAGGCTTAAAAAGTTCAAAATGTAGAATAATGAAAAACAATTTTAAGAAGCACAGAGCTTGGAGAAGGAAAAAAGCATCTTCATGGATAAGTAAAGAGATGCCATAAAGTAATGTTTCTAGATGATCCTCTGAAGGGAGCAGATCATTGCAGAATCTGAGGTATATCACCAAGAAGGCCACCAGTAGGACTTCCTCCTGCTTTTAACATTTGCAGATGATGGGACTGGCAAGATGGCCTCTCCAACAGATCCTGGAGATCTTGGCAGATCTGTACAGGAACTGGTACTCCTTTAGATGTTTAGCACCCAAGTTGTTTAGAGATTTATAAGTCTTTTCCAGGGAAGTTCAGGCCCATAAGAAAATGGTATGTTCATCTTGTCCAGACTGAGTATTGGTACACATGCAGTCCATTACTGCCTTCATGCAAGAGTAAAGCACCTGGACTGCCTTCCCTGAAATAAACTGAAGGAAAGGTGGAGCTGGGTGTTCCTTGCTTCCAGCAGCTTCATACAAATGTTAGAAATCAAAACTTGAGGCCTATTCACACTTAGGCCTCTGGTATGTCCTAACTGCATACCAGAGGCCTAAGTGTGAACAGGCCTTTGATCTGCTATACTTGGAATTTGCAAGATGGGTCAAATATCAAAATAAAGATGATGATGATGATGATGATGATGATGATTTAGAAAAGTTTCCCTCTATATTTTAATCACCTATATTTGTTCTTAAAATTAATACTTGGCTTTCTTATAACTTGTTACTTGTTCCAGCTGTACCTCTCACAGTGGAATACGCATACAAAAAATCTGCTTCTACAGGAATCTTGCATCGTGGACTGGCATCCATTTCAAGGTTGTCATTTGAAGACCCAGCATCTGTTTGAATTCCATTGTCAAATTCAGAACCTTGGCAAGCCTGAAACAGTAATTGGGAAAAATTGGGAAAAATTATTCTCATGTGCAGGACTTGCACACTTTGCAGAAATAATGGAATTATGGGAATGAATGGGTGTGAACTTTGCATACTAACAATTAGTGGAAGGCTGCAGATAAAAACCTCTTATATTCATTTATAAGAATGTAAGAGTCGGCGAGCACCATCATGGTCTATAAGCTAAATACATTCTGAGGGTAAGCATTTGCTAGCATTACATGTGACCTTACTTGAATGAAAAACAATTTTGGTTTTCCGATGAGGCTTTGACATCTGTCTCCTTTGAAATATGCTGTCAAGTCGTTGATTGGCATAGATTTATCGGTACCATAAATACAGCCCTCTTCTCCGTGGCTTAGTAATACACAGGCAAAACAAGCAGCATCTCTGTGATCTTCATCGGCAGCTGCAAAAAAAAAAAAAAGATTATCTATCAATCACTGGAAACAAAAAACACATTTCCCCCCTATATGATTAAAGAGTGTCTGAAAGTAAAGGCTAGCTCTCTTTGCAGTGGTGAGGGTGAATGTGGGAAGACACCCACACCCACACCCACACCCTGCATGCATGTTTGTGGGTTTCACTTGAAGTCTTCCTTTGATCTGACTGCCAGATTTGTTGGCACTGCATGGACTTCAACTGAAGCCCATGAAATGGTGCCTAGTGGGAAGAGGCTCTTCCACTGTGCTTACATGTGAAGGCCACTACTGGTTATCACCAGTCCGATACATGCTGATTGAAAAAAGTCCTATTGCAACTTGCTGTTGTAGCTCCTAACTCAGTCATGGGGTGTTTTTCCACTGTCACTAGAAGTACCCATTAAGTACCCATTAATGGGTACAAAAATGCCATTACGTACCCATTAATGGGTACTTAATGGGTACTTTTAGTGACAGTGGAAAAACACCCATGCTGAGTGAAGAGCTGGTAAAATCAAAACCTTAGTCATCCTTGAATAGTAATTCTGGTGGATACTTTTGAAGGAAGGAGGCTAGGAAGTATATTAGATTATGTTAAAAACTAAATTAGCAAAACAATCCAAGGGGAAATCTAAGGCTGCCTCTAGACCTCACTTATTTATTCCATAATTTATTGATTTACCAGTTTAAAGCACACCCGGAACTACCACACATAGTCTATACATTAAATTGACACTCCAGGTTTTAGCTTTTCCACAGCATTAGAGTAATATTACAGCTTCTAGATTTTCTTTTCACATGACCTAACCCTCCAATTGTATAATGTGAAATTTTTCCAGGGTCCAACAGCTCACCCTGAATCTTCAATGGACTTCTAATGCAGTATTCTAGTCAGACTTGCAATTACAGAATAACAGAACATTGTACTTCAATAGTGAATTTTACTGGGGAAATGATAACCTGATGAATTGGGTTTGTACTCCGGGACTGTATTGAGAGCACCAGGATTAATTATAAAACAATGGAAGTTTTTTTATTCTATCTGGGTGCAGCCCAACTCAAGTACCCCTTTTACCTTCACTGAGTATTCTTTCCATGTCATCACAGGTGAGGTCATTATAGATGCTGACATCGAATCCAATCTTACGAAAACATTTTTGCAAATCTCCTGCATCTTTATCAGTGCCTTCTCGTGTATCCATCTCTATGAAAATTAAAGAGGATTGCAGTGGAATGTCAAAAGCATAGTTATCTGACGGAGCACACAGGCTTTATCAGTTGCTGCCACTCACAGGTTGTAATCTAAATTTGTATTTTAGATTCTTCTTTTTCTTTTGGAGCTTTATTATAGTTTGTAAGCTACGGCGACATTTTTAGGACAGGCAGAATGAAACATTTTATCTAAATAACTAAAATCTTACACACATCTAGCAGGACACAAACCCCAGGGAGAAGCCATGCTAACTAGACTGAACCACTAGAAGTAAGTCCTGTGACACTGCAAAGATAAATAATTTGATGATAAAATCCCTCAACTGAATGGCCTTGATTAGAGATGCTCTGGACCTATGAAATCTTATTTTTGACCACATATTGATTTTAAAATTGACATGTATTGACTTTTATTGTAAATTGCTTTTTTAAATCTGCATTTGTGTACTTTTTTTTAATGTTTGGACAAGTAAAATTTTGTATTGTACAAAGTTTATGATAGGATATATTTTCATGACTATAGACCATTATATCAGATACATATACCCACAAAAAAATAATAAAACAAACAAAAAACATAACTGTGTTCTATAACTGTGCTATCCTGGAACTGAGTGGCACAGTCTGGTCCAAGATAGCAATCTGTACAAAGCTGGAATGGATTGTTCCTGGGGCAGAACAAGGATGCCTGGGAGCCCATTTTGCTGGCACATCTTGTTGCACTGCCAAATGAGTTTTCCATGGCATACTGGGCCATGGAAATTTGCTGTCTGTAGGGTATATTACCTCACAATATGCCTGTAGACTTTTAAAAAGAAGTCTACTGGTAGATCGGACCAGGATGCCGTTTTGGAGAGCACTAGGAGGGGCAGGGCAGGTGCAGATGGCAAAGGCCTAGACTGGAGCATGGTTCAGGTTACCGCATAGTGCAGAAAGGCCCATACTAATATACAACAAAGGGAGGTAACCTCAAGAAATTTCTGAATTACAAATCAGTAAAAAAATCAATTGTATCATCAATGACTTGAAAAGAGACCCAAAAAGGGTTAGGCCATTTCTGCACTTACTGTTGGACCACATCATGGTCCACTTTTGGGTCTCTTATATCTGCATCTTAGGAAAGACCAGAGAGGCCCTGCCCCTTCTTAGTATGTTCCATCTGCAGAGGGTGGGATGTAGAAAGGACTAGGATGCCTGAAATGACACCTTAGTTGGGTCTAACAGTAGAGCTATTTCTCAAGATATACTGGCTTCTTAGGGAAGTAGTACAGCAGATTGCAAGCTTCAGAGCCTGTGAGGGCTAGCTCAGAACAGGCTGTTCCAATGCAGATGGTTTTGTTCTGGCCAGAAGCAATTCATTTCAGCTTGGGATGGATTGCCTGTTCCAGAAACATTAGACCACTCCATTGGGAGATAAGTGTGGAAATGGTGTTAATGTCTTACTAACACCAGACATCATTAAAGCTTCAGAGACCCTGTACAACTTCTTCTTGTTGGGACAGGAAGAGGGAAAACTGCACAGGAAGGGTGGAGCCCCTTCGGAGCTGCATCCTGTTGTCCAGACTGGATGATTGATCCTCTGCAGTATCCTTGCAGTATGTGAGGGGAAAGTATGAAGTAAAGAGCTGCTGATTAATCAGCAGCTTTTTACAACACACTTTCCCGGCTGATCTGCTGCCACCACAAACGATCAATCATCACATGACCGGGGTTGGCACAGTGGCTGCAAAGCTTTAATGATGTCTGGAGGCACCTGTGGTTTGTTCTGTAATTTGTAAAAGCCATGTTTCCATGAACAATTTTATAATTGTTCATTATAATTTTGTAATTACTATTAATAATCCTATAGCTTCTCATAGTTGCTTCATTTCCTCTGACCTCAATGTTTACAAGTCCTCTCCAACTATGAACCTTTCCACGCTTGCCAGTTTAAGGAACTCTGGGAGAACTTCTGCACATGTTATTTGCAATGCCTGCAATAGTTACTATTCCGGGGGCATCTGCACACACGCAGGACTGCCCCGGAGGCTGTAGAAGTATGGGCTCTACATCTATGCTCCCTGCAGCCTAGAGTGGCTACATCTGAACCTCTCCCTCCTGGGAGAGGCTTGAAGGGAATCTGGGGAGAGGTGGCACAAGTGAGGTTAGTGCTGCTTCATCCCATCACTGGCAGCAACAGTGCTGTGCAACATTGGCACCACTGCTGTCGTTGTGTGTTGCCATTGTCGTGGTGATTTGCATCCAGCCAAAACTTCCTTCAGTGGTGACGAGGTTAGGGATAGATCCCATGTCCCAGTGTGCAGACACATAATATATACATAATAATATATATACTATTCAATAATGTGAACTTTTGGCCAGATAAATATATCAATGTTTTAAAATTCCTTTTTTCATTGTTATAGTATTACTGCTGTAGGTTTAGCATCAGAAAATCATTCTGCCTGCAAGTCAGAAAAGTTTGGGTTTGCCAAGGTCTAGGTGTATAAACTGTCACTTATTCCAATTAGATTTGAGTCTAGAACAAGATAAAATCTTATATTGGCAAAGATCTGAATATCTTGAGATATATTTAGTAAAAGACTCTGTTATTCATGCAGGTTTGTAATAAGTGTGGAAGAAAACATACCTGTAAAGTTCTTGTTGTTTATAATAATACATTTCCCAACTTTTTTGAATTCCATATTATACTGGTATGTGGAATTAACAATTCGGTATCGTTTTGTGGAAGAGGTGTCTGGCTGTTGTTCCTCATCATCCTTCTTTTTCCTATAGAAGTACAACTGCGTGTTTATACACAGAGCACAGCAGCTTCAGAAATTAGTTGCTACATATCACAGTGGTGGTGTTGTCCAATGATTCTAGGTTTCAATCTTCACAGAGACATGCTTTGCTCACAATATGGTTAACAGATCACCTCCGGCCTGAGATGTATTGACATTAGAAAACTTGAATGAAGCAAAGACCCCCATAAACATGTAAAGAGGAGTTCTGTAGATGAAGTCACTGTGGAAGTGGGATTAGTCCTTAACATCTGTAAAAGCTGCTACCTAAACCTTGAAAACCCAAAAGCAGATGTACGCCACTTGAAGAAGCAGGTGGCTTCTTTGCAGGCATTTGGGTGGAGGTGCCATGACTGCTGTTTGGAATGGTGCCTTCTCATTTCCATTTTTGAGTATGAAGGCATCAATCAAAGCAGTGATTTTAAGCACCTCTTCTGAGGGCAGGAAATGGCATCCTCCAAAAATGGCATGTCATACCTGATAACAGGGCACTGTACTTGATACAAGATACCTGTTACCACCACAAACTGACATTCGATGATAGAGCATCTTTTCCTTTAAGTGGAGATACAGCCATAGAAAAAGATGAAGGCCATTTTATTTCAATCCAACTTTGAAATTGAACCTGGGATGACTGTATCCCATTGGTTTTCACTGGTCCACCAGGTTTCAGGTATGCCAATAATATCAGTCCTATTCCTTATACTGCCCCTTGCATCGTTCTGCTTGCATAATATTGACTAATCCCCCTCTTCGTTCAGAATTATGTGCATATTTCCAGCCCTCCTCACTTGAGGGTGTACTCTTCCAAACCGGATGATGCCCAGCTCCTGTTGGCTTCTCCCAGGGATCAGTTTAAAATCTGCTCTGCAACCTTTTTAATGTTAATCGCCAGCAATCTGGTTCCATCTTGGTTCAAGTGTAACCCATCTCTCTTGTACAGGTTTGGCTTGTCCCAAAATGTTCCCCAGTTCCTTACAAATATAAACCCCTCCTCCCAACACCACTGCCACATCCACGCATTGAGGCTTTTGAGCTCTGCCTGTCTGGCTGCTCCTGCACGTGGAACAGGTAGCATTTCTGAGAATGCAACCTTTGATGTCCTGGACTTTAGTCTTCTACCTAACAACCTAAATTTGGCTTCCAGGACGCTCCGTCTTGCCTTCCCAACATCACTGGTACTGACATGTACCATGACCACTGGCTCCTCCCCGGCACTGTCTACTAACCTATCTAGATGCCGCGTGATGTCTGCAACCTTCGCACCCGGCAGGCAAGTCACCATGTGGTCAACATGCCCATCACAAACCCGGCTCTCTATATTCCTGATAATCGGATCTCCCACTACAAGAAGTCCCCCTCCGGCTACCCGTGGAAGAATATTCTCAGTGCAAGAGGATATAGTCACATCCTCTAAGGAAGGGGTCCCGACTAAGGTAGCCTGTTCCTTTTCCTCAGCTTGATATCCTCCCTGCCTGAGGCTTCCACTCTCTGAGGCAGCTGGAAGGCTTGCTTGTTGTGGAGTGGGATGCTCCTACTGAATCCCCGAAGGCCTCACCCTCAGCCCTGTTACTCTCTATCTCCTTCTCCAGGTCCGCTACCTTGGCTTCAAGGGAAGAGACACGTTCCCTGAGAGCCCGGAGCTCATTGAACCGAGCACAGATCCAGGGCAGGTAGACATACATATGACACTCAGTGCAAAACACTGGGAAGACTCCCTTCCCCTGCTGCCATTGTATCTTCACTTTATTTATTGGACTTGTTTTATTTTTGAAAAATTACCTTTCCAAATTAATACTTCGTTATGATATAGTATAGTCCCCCAAACTCTGTCCAAAAACCAGAGGACTTACCTCCCAAACTTACCACAGTGCAGCAGCAATTTTTCCAGATTATTTTATCAAATTCCCAGTTATTTTCTGTTTAGTCTTAGGAAGAACTCCTCCTTCCACTGAGTTTCTTCTCAAAACCCTAGCATGCAAACCTTTAGGATCATATCCTAACATGCTGGATATCCTAACTACACTTGTTTGAAATATTTTTCAGACATTTTATTTATTTGTTCCTTTATACTTTTAAGGTCATGGAGTTCTCCTTGAAATATGAAGATAACACTTTAAAAACTCGCATCTACCCAACACTTTAAAATGTATTCATCATCAAAGTCTGTATGAATTTTTATACATATCAAGGTGCTCGAGAGACCATGAGACAGAGAATTAGAGATACATTTGAAAGAGGAAGTTTTGTAGCAATGGGAAATTTCAGTTGCCCACACACTGACATGGTACATGTTTGCTCAGCTCAGAACAGAGATTTAGAAACAATGAATGATTGTGTACTGGAGCTGGTGAATGTGGAATTGACGTGGAACTGACTTGGAGAGAGAGGTAAAAGCAGTCCTATAAAGGTTATTATTCTAAACATGACAAAAGGTCTCACATCCCAAGGGACATTGTCCTATATTAGGAAGACAAATTAGTCTTGTCTTTATATCTTCTAACTGCCCTGAGACCTTTGATATGGAGTGGGATACAAATGTCAATAAATAAATTTATTTACTATAGCCGCCTGGTAAAGATCTGGCATGGAGCAGCCATCCACATTTTAAGTGCTGGATGAGTCCCATAGCTGAAGTGCAGATGGTCCTTAGGCAGGAGAACACTCACAATCTGATTTCAACAGATACTGCCATAGCCTATTCTCATACTGATTGGAAGAAATAAAACTCTATTTCAACCTTTAAGCAATGGAACTGGCAGGTGGAGAGGAAGGCGCTCAGGTTGGTTTTTTTTTTAAATTGCATTCTTGTTCACAGCTAATGATTCTAGGCAGCCACTTCTAGTGCCTTGGCCTTGACGACTACCAACCCCACAGTAGAAACAACAGCTTGGTTTCTACTTGTGGCTGCTAGCTCATTTTCCATGGGTATGATTGGTCAGCAGCAGTAGCAGGCTGAGATTGGCTCAGGAGCCTGCCCCATCTGATCTTAACTCCTTCTCACTTGAGAGTGATTCTTTTGAGTCTGCAAAAGAGATGCACAGAGACCTCAAGAGACCTTGGGATGGCGTCAAGTTTTTAACAATATTTTCTGTGTGTCTCAAGGATTTCAAAATTGTCCCATGGGCTTCTAAAACTACCCGTATTTTCCAGCGTATAAGACGACTGGGCGTATAAGACGACCCCCAACTTTCCAGTTAAAATATAGAGTTTGGAATATACTTGCCATATAAGAAACAACACCCGGCGTATAAGACGACCCCCGACTTTTGAGAAGATATTCCTGGGTTAAAAAGTAGTCTTATACACCAGAAAATACAGTATGTATCTGAGCAAGTTCTATGTAAGTTTAGGCTAGCTACTTTCTCTCAGCCTATCATATCCTGGTGAGGATAAAATGAAAGGGGAAAAAAAGACAGCGGATATTATCCAAAGAAAGAAAGACTAAGGCTGTGGTTACACTTAAAGTTTAATCCAGCTTCAGTCCAGTTTCAGAGTGAGAGAATACATAAACAAAGTGACAAGCTGTTTTCTTTCAGTGTTAACTCAGAAAATTCAGCTTTGGGATAGATAATGTGGAAATAAAATCACTGGTCACTTTGCTGATGTGTTCTCTCACTCTGAAGATGGACTAAAGCTGGATTAAACCTTAAATGTGACCACAGCCTCAGTTTAGGCTTCTTTTTCTTTTTGCTTTTGATATGTTTTGCATCACCTCCTCCATCCAGAATATTTATGTTCTGCATAAATAAGTGATCTTCTTTGATTACCCTTTGCTTTGGCATGCAAATAAGGGAAATTCCAAAACCTGAAAATTAACTTCCTTAATGTTCTGCCAAATCTTTGATAAAGTACTGAATACTTGTATGTCTAAGTGACTAACAGTAATATGCATCTCACACTGAAGGGCAGAGGGGTTCTCCAACTTTGTCATAATCACTTCCTCATAAGAAGAAAATACACAGAGAAAGCCTGAACAATCTACAGAAATGGTATACAGTTCAATAGCACAGAAGCAGATACTTAGAAGAAGAGAGGCCACTTCTCACAAGCTTTATTCATATTTTACCCATAGGCTGTACCACTGACAACTCGCACAACAGAACCAATAATGCAGTGGTAGAAGAGAATGAAACCAAGTCATGCCTGACCTGCGATATTTCCAAACCTCTTTCAAGTCTTTGGGTTTAAATCCCTACTTTCCATCAAAACACACTGAGTTACCTTGGGGCAGTCACTCTCTCTCTCAGCATCATTTACTTAAAGATGAAATGGAAGGAAGGAAGGAATAGTAGCTGCTACTTTGGGAGTAAGGGTGGTATGTAAATGGTCTTAGTAACAACAACAATTTGAACCTAATTCTCCAGATCCTCTGTGTGGAAGCTCTTTATCATTCCAGTTTATTCTGCTAATCCATTCATCTATCCATCTAACCTTCAATTCATAACATAAAAGCATTTGATACTTTTGTTTAATTTCACCACTTCTAGCTTTTCTAGCCCCTCACACTCCAATGGCAATGTGACTTTGGCCTCTCCTCTTCTGGGAACAGAACCAGTTCTCATATGGGGAGGAGCTGCAGGCTGGACATTTCCCAACCAGCTTGACTCTTCTCTTTATCATTTATTAAAACTGGAAGATGCTTCCCATCCAAAGAGCCCCAAAGCAACATACAATAAAGCAAGACACAATGCTATAGAAGTGATAAAATACTTAGTATGCCCCCTAAGAAAGTTAAGATACTAAAATACATAGTATGTCCCTACCCATTCACAACAGAAAAAAGCATTATTCTCAAGGACACTCAAGAAAAGGAGACAATACAAAGTAGAAATATATCCATAGATTACCATTGCTTTCAAGAAAAAAAACCCTATTTCCATCCCTTCTGACTTGCTTTAATTCATTTAAGTAATGTGTAAGCCTGTAGCACGCTTACCAAAATGTTGCCAGACATTTTTTCGTGTGTTCATTTTCTTAGGCCATGATATTTATATCTAAACTACATCCTAGCGCCCAGGTGGAGGAGAGATACAAAGAGTATACGGTACCTTGATTTGTCATCAAATGACACACCACTCTGCATCTGAAAAATCTGTTCACTTTGCATTGAAGGGAAAGTTTAATCTTCTCTGATAATGCCAACATCCCACTTACATTACATGAATGAAAAAAGCAGGCTATGGTATGTTCACAAATCCAAGGATTTGCCTGTGTCAGCAATGGGTCAGGCTGGACTTTTCTATACGCCTATTGAAACCTGGGTTAACTCTAACCGGCTGGAGTCACGTACATCTTTTCTAGTCCTGCTGACAGGATCAATGTGATACTTGCGCCAATGTGATTCTATGACATGCTATGATAATGCAGGGAAGAAAGAATGGCTTGAGGAGAGGAAGACATGGTTCCTCTCATTTGCCTTTCATTTGAAAGCATAATTTGATTCTGATTTATTCTTTCAGTGTTTATCACCTTGTTATCCTAAAATATCCCAAATGTCTAAAGCGGTGCCTCCTTCCATACAGACCTGCCTACCAGCTAGGATCTGCAAGAAAGGCCCTTTTGGTAGGGCCAACAATATCAGCGATTAAAAGTGAGGCACATCAGAAGACCCCAGGTTGTAGAACTATCACCCCTCTGAGGTATATCAGCACCATCACTATTCAGGTAGCAAGATGCACTTCTTTACCCTACCCTGTTGACGAAGAAGCTGATTGCTCTTCACTTTCACTCATCATGGCCTCCTCCAGATGGGAGTTGGATATCCCGCTTGGAGGCGATAATGCAGGAAATCCTCCCCATGTTATTATCTCCTCCTAACTAGACAGCACAGTGGTAGACACTGTCTTACTGTGTTTAGTGGGTGAGCATATCCAGGCATTTGGGCTGCCCAGATGTGCTCATTGCTACTTCCATGGATGTATGAACACCTGTTTTGGCCTCTAGGCAAGTATACTGGATGAAGCATGGAAAGAGGACGGCTTGTCACATTGCTGATGTCTTCTCTCACTCTGAAAGTAGGGCTGAAGCTGCATTAGGGTTAGGTGTGAATGCCCTATAAAAGCACACATAATAGGGAGCCTGGGTTTTTGACAAGGGTGCAAAGGCCTGCTCTATCATTAGTGCATTTGTTAATGATTATATCATTCCTGTTGGATTAGTTTATGGATGAAAGATTTATCAGTGGCTACTAAAATGCATGCCTAAGTCCATCTTTCAGGCTGGAGCGACAAGTGGGATGCTTCTAAGGCCATTTGCTTAGATTCAAGAGCAGGAGAAGGTTTGCCCTTGTCTCTCCTTGAGGTGCCCATGGGCAATTGGTGGGCCACTGTGTACAACAGGATGCTGGACTAGATGGGATATGACCTGATCCAGCAGGGCTTCTCTTATGTTCTTAAGCTACTATGGGTTGTCCAGCAATAGGGCTTTTTACCTACTATCTGGATGGGGCCACCATCATAAAAGAGCTTCAGCCAGAATGTAGGTAAAAATCCCTATTGCTGGAAAACCCACAGCTGGTTTGTCAGCTGGATGGGGCCTGTCATTTGGGGCTTTTAATGATGGGGCCTGGATATTTGGGGTTTTTAACTCTTTTTACAGTATTGGTTTTATTATAACATACCCTGAGACCTTAGGTCAAAGGGCACAATAGAAACACAAATAAATAAGTAAAATTCCTTAACAAGAGAATTAAGATGATAAATAGGTCACATATCCCATTTAAGATGAACATTTCTTGACCTGTGATTCTTTTGAGCTCCTGAAATTCAGGCTCTGTCATTTCTTGCTACAATCCAGAGCAACTGGGACTGATGACAGTTGTTTAAATACATACCGTAGTGACAGTACAGTTTTGACAACTTCTGAATTAAACAAACACCATGTATCTGCTTATAGATGCGACTGCAACCACAGCTTTTGTTCATTTTTTTCATGGTTTCAAGCCAAGAAAACAGTGACATAAAAAGCAGTTCTCTTTCCTGTATCTTTTTAAACTGACATCCTTGCAAATAAGTGTATTCAGAATCCAAGAGGAAGGTTAAAAAACAATAGGAAAAACTGATAAATCAGTTTGCATTACAATCTAAAATACAGTATGCAGATTGGACAAATTTCTTCTTAAAACCTATGAGCTAGTTCCTACTCTACTTTCTGCTGAGGAAGCTCCTATGATCTTTCCTTTCAAAGGAGAATGGTGCACTAGACAAAAAAATAACATCTCCATTTTGGCATAAAAAATATTTTTTGCTTACCAGTCTATCAAGATCAGTGTGACATATTTGCTAGGAATGTGCATGAACAAATTTGCATTAAATTTTTTTTGAGTCTGAATTTTTTTGCATCAAATCAAAAGTACGGACATGTATATACAGTGGTTTACATATGTCCAACTAGCAGATATATATATATAGAAAAGATAAAGAGAATATTAATTTTCAAGGGGAAAACCAGGACTGGGAAATAAAATTTAAAAAGGCAGAAAGGGGTACGATTGGTATTATGTATAAAGTCCTACTTCAGATTGAAATGGTGAGTGTATGATTGCATGGGCAAGAAATTTTGGATATAATATCCAGATGGAGCAATGAGAGAAACTGTGGACAAAGGATAAGAAATTTCAAATTATATGTTATTAAAAGAAAATATATAAGATGATGTATAGATAGTATTTAACAACTCATAAATTGGGGAAAATATATCAAAATATGTCAACTAAATGTTGGAAATGTAAAAAGGGGGAGGGAACATTGTATCATATGTGGTGGACCTGTGAAAAAAAGCAAAAAAGTATTGGGTACAAATATATAATCTGATGAGACAAATTTTAAAGAGATCATTTATAGTCAAATCGAAATTGTTTTTATTGGGAATTGTAGACAATATTTTGGATAATACAAATTCCTTGATTTTATATATGGTAAAAGGAGCTAAGTTTCTAAGTTTCATGTTGCTTAATGGGTTGCCTGCCTATGGAATGCTCCTTGTCTGATAATGAAGATTTGTTTTTCCAAGACATTTTTTTTAAAAAAATTCAGGACTACCCAAATTCAGGACTCCAATTTGTCCCATGTCTCTCTTCAATGAGTCCTAAAGGTGGTTGGGGTTCTGATGGCACTGCCCACCAAAGGCCGGTCACCTGTCAGACTATGTATTAAGTATGAGATGTGCTCTTAGCATCTTTAGTAATTGGTATGGGGTGGGGGGTTAGCCTGTCTTTTATCAGGAGCTAGGTAGGATTTTTAGGCCTCAACTTCAGAGTTAATAAAAAAATTTTGCCAACTCCATACTGCCAAGGATAGGCTGGATAAGCAGAATGATTGACATGTCACAACTTGGACTATACTTGAAAACTGCATCCTGAGACACCCTTTGGATATGGGGACCAAGGTAAATAGTGTGCAGGCTTGAGTTAACTTGATCTTGGTGATTTGTTCTTGACCCTCCAAACACTATTCAGCAGTAGAAAGGTGAGGTGTCAAGCAACCTTTCACTTGGCTAACAAACAAGGAAATGATATGTACTTGGGTGTCAGCTTGTACAGGTCACCTAGTACAGGCCTCTGAGCTAGAGTTGGTTTCCCCCAGCCCAGGAGACTTGGGAAATTCCTTTCCTTATCGAGGTGTGGGGTAATGTATACTAACCTTTTATTTAATGTACCCTGATCGCGTTTGCTGTTAGTGTCTTTAGCTGACAGGAAGCTGAGTGGAAATCTACTAAGGAGTGTGGTGGTGGAAGAAGGAAAAGGAAAAGAAGATGGCATGATGCCACATGCCTTCAGCTCCATCGTAACTTTGCCATTGTGAATATTATTAAACTATGTGAAAACACTCCCTGGGATGAATTCAAGCCCCTGGAAACAAGACAATGAAAAGTCATATAGCAGATCAGGTTTCATATGGATAAATCGTGCTCTAAAACAAATTTGTTAACAACAGCAACTCAGTTAGTTGAGAAACTGATTTTAAAGGTTATAAGTACCCTAACAAAGAGGAATGAGCATTTACAAAGGGGAATGTAATAAAGAGGATTTCAAATGTATTTCCTGTTGTTTGACCTCTTTATGAAACGCTATAGAGTAGTAGATGCAAAATAGACCCAAGTGACAGTGTGGGACAACAATTCAAGGGCAAAAGCAAAATACCTATCTATGTTTACATGCCTGAAAAAAGAGTTACACAATCATCAGACTACAGTAGAAGCATTTGCCTTACCTATGACTGCTTATTATTCTTCTTTGTATGTACACACAAGGAAAGAATTTGAAATTCAAGAGAGGTGTGGCTATTTCAAAGATTTCGTAATCAGTGCTGTAACAAAAGAAATTAGTGGCCAGGGCAAGGAAAAAAACAGCACCAAAGTTAGGATTCAGGAAAATGTGTACAATATGGATGGCAAGGTGTTCCTTGGGTCAGGAGCTATGACTAAGGTGAACATAAGAACATAAGAACATAAGAGAAGCCCTGCTGGATCAGGACACAGCCCATCTAGTCCAACATCCTGTTGCACACAGTGGCCCGCCAACTGCTCATGGGCATCTCAAGCAGAGACAAGGACAAACATATTCCTGCTCTAGAATCCCAGCAAATGGCCTTAGAAGCACCCCATCCCCCCCCCCCCGCCTGAAAAATGCACCTAGGCATTTGTTCTAGTAGCCATTGATACATGTGTCATCCATAAATTTGCCTAACCCTATCTTAAAGCCATCTAGACTCTTCCAGCAGCAAATTCCATAAGCCGATGACCCTCTGGGTGAAGAAATACTTCCCCCTGTCAGACCTGACTCTCCTACCCATCAGCTGCATAGAGTGCCCCCTGGTTCTAGTATTGTGTGATAGAGAAAAGAAGTTTTCTCTATCTACCTTTTCTATACCATGCATAATTTTATATACTTCAATCAGGTCGCCTCTTAAACGCCGTCGCTCCAGGTGGGCAGTAGCCAAGCTGGCAGAAGGTCAAGGCTGCACCTGTATCACTTCAGGACCCAGCCTGGCAGAATTGTGGAATTCCACCCTCCATTTGTCATGGCTGGAAGTGGGAAGGAGAGAGGAAAGCCTGGGCCTGCAGGAGACCCAATGGGGCCCAGCATTGCCAATAACTGCTCCTGCTGCCTCAGTTGCCCAAATCTGATTCCAGGCTGAAGGGTGCTCACCAAGCACATAGTATGAGCCCCCGCATGCATTCTCCACTGGGAAACTCCAGCCCAACATGGGTGAGGGCAATGTTTTTCTCCTGAGCATGTATACAGAGTGTGCCTTTGGAATGGAAGAGGAGAACAAGGAAGCTGGCCAAGGCAGAACCCTGCTGGTGAGGAGAAAGCACCTACTGGAGCAAAGGTACCCGCTTGCTGGAGGGTTCTAGAGAAAAGCACCTTGCTGTCCCTGTCAGGGATGGATAGTCCTGATGCTGGACAGACTGATTCCAGCTCAGCATCTTCTTGAACAAAAAATGCACAGAGACATGGGTGGGTGCCCAGCTACACAGGTTTTTCAGAGATGCCACAGAAAGAAGCAGCCAGAACAGATCATTCTCCTAACCCTTAACATTTTTGTGCCCTATCATTTTCTGCCTGGGGCACCTGTCCCCACTCCCCCTACCCCACTTATATGACTCTTTGTAAAGCAGTTGGAATAGCATTTCACATACCTATACCTGCTCTGTGAGTTTTTTCTTTCATCCAGTCACCACATTTTCAGCGGCACCTGAACATACCTCATCACAGAGGCCTCTGTGGTGAATTTTAGGCTAGCCATAATGACTGAAACTACTGCTGTAATAATGTGCTGATTTTAATATAGTTTTAAGATTACAGCAGAGCTTAAAAAGACAGAAAACCTAGAGGGCCTCCTGGTGGGATGAAAGCTGTGAATTCCCATTGCAGCTGCTTCCCATCTGACAGATGGGACGATGTGAAGGGAATTCAGAGCCACTTCCTGTCAGACTGACAGGAAGTTCAGAAGCTGCAAAGGAAATTTGCAGTCATTTCTGTCAGTCTGACAGGAAGCTTTGATTACCCGTAGTATCCCTATTTATTCTACAACAATCATCTTCAATTTTGCACCTGTAGCTACAAAAAGTGCTTGCATTTAACAGTGTCCTCTTACAGCAATTCTGCACTGGCCAGCATATCAGCCCTTGCAAAATCTCTCTTGGTTTAATAAAGTGTTTGGGGTAACTCATGTCCCTCAAACCTGAAAGTCTGTTCAACCTGAAAGACCGCAGTTCCTTCTTGCACTAATATAAGCCTTTGTAAATGGCATTGGGGTACCAGGAAATCTCTCAAAAAATGAGGGAAGCTGTTTCTTCTCCCTTGAAAGTCCTCCTGTGCAAGGGAAGGAATGAGAGTAAATTCCCTGGACTTTGAAAAAGTTCAAAATCAACGAGAACGCTCTTGGTTGCATTGTAAACATAGATGAAGGAGCTATTAGATTTACAATCTGCTGAGCAGAAGTATAAAAAATAAAAGGGTCTAAACGTATGCAAAACACTCAACACAAGCATATAGAGGTTTTTTGCACTTGGTCCTCAGGGAGAGCTAGAAACACTCCAGCACCGAGCACTTTTGTCTTGGAGCAGTTCTGGAGCATGCAGCCGTCTCCATGTTTAATAGCTCTGAAGCAGTTTTTACTGGCAGGAGAGCCAACAGCAGCCGCAGCCTTTGCACCTACTTTTGTGCAAAGGTTGGGTGGGAGCAGGGCATTGCTTTGCAGCAACACACAGAATTGCCTGATCACCGTAGCAAAGGCCCAGTACATATAGCCATTGCTGTAGCAAGGTGGGTAGTGCCAGATGGCAGCACTGACAGGGCCAGTGTTCTCAGTGTGAATGCTGGACACTCTCCCTGGTACTTGACTTCAGGGACATTAAGTAGGAAAAACAGGTTTCCAGGATAGTATTGTATTCTGTAGCATACAAAAAATTGTATTTGCCTGCCATCTAGTGGATATGTAATGCTATATTTCCTTTAAGCATATAATTTCTTTCTTTTTTTAAGGAGACTGTCTTTACCCAAATACTGTATAAAGATGCTGCAATTCCCATACACTTTATTATTTTAAAATAATCTTTAGACTTCTCTTAAGTTGGGTCCCAGGCCTGCTTACAAAAAGTATATCTGATGTAAAGGTAAAAAAGTAATAAGAGAGGGAGGAGAATCCATAGCAAAAATCACAAATTTAAACAAGGAGTATGACAAACACCCACCCAGCTATGTATGGTCATGTTTCTGCAGACAACCTGCCTTGAGAACATAAGAAATATCCCACTGGATCAGACTGATGGCTCATCTAGTCAGCCAGTCTTTTCTCCAGTTTGGAGAGCCAGTTTGTTCTAGTGGTTAGGGAGCCAGACTCTTACCTGGGAATACTGGGTTTGATTCCACTGTCCTTCATGAACCTAGCTGGGTGACGTTGGGTGAGTCACAGCTCTCTTCTGAGCTCTCACAGCCCCACCCGCCTAACAGGGTCTTCTGTTGTGAGGAGGAGGATAGAAAGCTTTGTCAGCCAGAGTCCCCTTAAAATGGGTGAGAAAAGTGGGGTAGAAAAGCCAACTCTTCTTTTCTGAGTGCCCAATCAGCTGCCCAGAGAAGCAAACGCACCAGCAGGACATGAGCACACAGCTCGCTGTCCTCCTACTCTCCAACAGCTGGCCTTCACGGACATACAACCCCGTGCTCTCAGTAGCTGGTTATAGCCTGACTTCCATGAATTGGTTCAATTCCAAGCTAGTAGCCAGCACTACAGTATGGTAGCAAATTACATAACCTTTCTGCACTTACCACTAATCCATATTTGTATCCCTTGTAATCAGGGCCTCTTTTGATCACACATTATGCATAAGACATTCAGTCCAGGAAGCCCTTGATCTGGACCATGAGCACTGCAAGCATAGCAGCTCAGGTCAGTCCAGATCATGGAAATGTGCTGAACTATTAGGTCTAGATCACGGAAGAGTTTCTGGACTATTGTTCTGGCCCAGTATCCTAACTGTCTGCTACTTTAAAAAAGATCTTTCACTGGACCGTGATATGGTGCTATTTTGGTGCCCCATCCCGGCCCATGGCCTAGTCCAATGTGTATAAACCACACTGCGTTGGGGTGATGGTGGTGCTCTACTGGTCCGCACTAGCATGTAGATGTTATAGGCCTAAATCAGACCGTGGTCCAGTCTACTGTCCAACATGAAAACTTTCTTTCTTTACTTTTTTCCTATTTTGTCTGACCTACATTTGTACTCCACTCTTCACACAAAGAACCCAGTATAGTGTACCTATTAAATAGAAGGGGAACATAAAATATTACAATACATAGACATGTGAAGCTGGACACCTTTAAAAATATGGTTTAACATCCCTCTAGATAGAACTGGTTTATTAGGCTGTGCCTGGCAGTAAAATCCTAAGAAACAAGCTAGAATAATAATATCTTTTGATATGCAATTAATTAATAACCTGGCTTATTGGAAAAATGCTGACTTAGCTTTCCTGATAAAAAAAAATGAAATAAAATAGCTAATAAAAGACTTCCTGAATTGTTTGCTTATTCTTAGGCATGGCATGCAAAGCTTAAAGGTTAACTCATAACTTTATTATGTCAAAGAACAATAATCCAGGTCACCTCTTACTGCCACTGCTACCCTAAGAATAAATGATGGAATATAACTTCTACATGTGACTGCGCCTTCAAGGCTCTAAGCTCCTTTGGTTACATCTGAAAAGAATAAGCCTTATAAGCAGTTCTTTTAGGAGAATGTAAGCACTAAAAATCATGTGAAATAATGGACAGTGACTACAGAGTAGTAGAAGAGTTGGCTTTTCTATCCTGCTTTTCTCACCCATTTAAGGGAATTCAAAGCAGCTGACAAAGCTTTCTTTTCTTCTCCCCACAACAGATACCCTGTGAGGTGGGTGGGGGCTGTGAGAGCTCAGAAGAAAGCTGTGACTAGCCCAAGGTCACCCAGCTGGTTTCGTCGGGAAGGGGGAATCAAACCTGGTATTCCCAGATATGTCCAGCATTAGACCAAATTGGTTCATGCCAGTTATAAAAGCACAAGATTTGCCCTTCTTTAGTGCTTGCTGCAATCGTGATACCATACTTAACTCAAGCCCTTATCTTGCTCCAGAAGGTTCTTTGATGAGAAAACAAAAACCAGACAAAAAAGGGTTCTGCCAAAAAATATAAAATAAGTCATAAACAGGGTAAAATAAGTCCCTCTTGCAAATATAATAAAAAAAGCAAATATGTAAAGAAATAACTGAATTCTAAAGCAGAAAAGCCAATATAATTACTAAAAGGGTAACAATACCCCACTGAAAAGTATACAAATACTGAATACAATCTAAATAAAATAATATTCCAAATTGCAAAGCAAAAGGCCAGACGCAGATGAGATTCCATGAAATTTCCGGATGTAGAAGGTGTGTGTACCTCCAGAAGGCCTACTTGGG
Source organism: Aspidoscelis tigris stejnegeri (assembly GCA_023333525.1). Lineage (NCBI taxonomy): Eukaryota > Metazoa > Chordata > Lepidosauria > Squamata > Teiidae > Aspidoscelis > Aspidoscelis tigris. Next base: position 63,451,876 of record JALMGA010000002.1, on the reverse strand, counting down.
CTTCCATGGGGCGTGCAATGACCGCCACAGCAACAAGTGAGGGTGGGGCAAGGTGGGATGGGACCGGAGAGGTGGGGGTTCCCTTCACAGGTGAACATTTGCCAGATGTTTGTAGCTGAAGCCCTCCACATTCACAAGGGTGGGGTTTCGCATGAAACCAAATATCCCCCCATTTGATTTTCATCAAACCAAATGAGGGAATTTGGCTTCATGCACATACCTAGTCCAGACCCTTTTGGAAGCCTCTCAAGCTAGTAACTATATTTCAACATTTAATTACCTACCGTGTGAAAAATATTTACTTCTGTTTACCCTGGCTCTTCTATCCTAGGTAGCTATACAGCTGCAAGCCAACAAATATGCTTGCAGACATAATCAGCAAACCCTGGAAGAGAGGCTTAATACATAAAGTTAATCCCATTAAATATACATGCACAGCATGTTGAAATGGGCTTTTCACAGAATCCCCAAATTTGCTATTTTGAAGCTGATCAATTTTTATGGTGAGTAGACAACAGGCTTGTTTCACAAGAAGATTGCCCCTGTAAATTTTTTCCATCCTCAGCAAATACATTTGTCTTCCACTTCTGAATAACAAAGCATGAATAATTTAACCTAAGTAAATATTCCCTGCTGCATGAGGACTGATAATATATTCCTGATCTAAACAGTACTGATAGCTGGTCTTCAAATTCTGTATTTCAGGACTAAACAAATATATTTGAAGATGGGAGCCATCAGAATAAGTGAGGGGCTTATTTATATTACAAAAAACAATGCCAAAACCTTTAGGCTCTGCATCACATACTAATCTGTAAGTCCCCTAAACAAGGAAAATAAACATTCTAGTCTGTGACAAATTTGCAGGCATTTACCTTCCATGTTTGCTGCTCACATATATGGAGAAAAACAGCTCAATCTGTTAAGGGAAACTGGTTTCTCTTCCTTTAAGTCATCTGACTTTCAAAGAAAAATTTATCAGGCTGAAATGATCTGAGTAATGGCTCTTATCAGCTTTAATCTGATTATTTGTTTAGTAAGCATGAGACAGCAGAAGGTAAGAGAAACTTTCTTTTTCCTTCTCACTCTTAAGAATGAACACATTAACTAGTTGGTATTAAAAATAAGTATATATAAAATGACAACCATCTCCAGAAACTTAAAGGCTTGTATTGAAATCCAAACTTGCACGATGATCCTATGCACATTTATCTAAAAGTAGTCCCAATTTCCAAGTTAATATTCACAGGCTTGCCCTATTAAGCCCAAATGACACATTAGGCATCAAAGCAGATAACAGTAGCCAACAACCAAATATTTGCAGCTCCAAATCTTCCCAGCAAGACCCATCCTTTCCTAATGAAGGTATCAGGGCTAGAAATCAGGCAGAATGAATGCAGAGCTGTGTGATGTTTTGTTTTGTTTCACTTCCATCTATTTAGAATAATCAGCTCAGGAGTGCAGATGTTCAGAAGTATGGGGGCCTCAATTTTTTATAGCTAAAGCAGGGGTACTGATCTTGCTGTCTTCCAATGTAAGGCTGAATCTGTCCTCTGACCTGCAGACAGAGTGACACAGCTGAGAGGTCAATCATCACACACATTCAGAGTGGCAAAGGAGACTTTGACTTAAGGGCAGTAAAAAAAAGAAAAGAAAATAGAAATGGAAATGGACTGGGGCCTTTGGTCTTCTGCTCTGGACTCCACTTGGCCTCAGCTGCCTCAATTTGTGTGTGTTGGCTTATTTTAAAATGTTTTGTATGATGTACAATTTTTATCATGTATTTTTATTATCATGTTTTATTACTTCTGCATTTTATATTTTCTGTTGTAAACCGCCCTGAGCAAAATTTTCTTTTGGAAAGGTGGTATACAAATAAAAAATGGAAAATGGAAATTTTCCTGAATCGCAACTCCACACTGGAAGGTTTAGGAAGTTTCCCCATAGGCCATTAAACTGTATTATGGAGGAGTCCAAGCCTCTGCTATCTGTGTGCTAGTGCATGATAGCAGAGGTCACATCCCCCTTGGAATGTTCCATCTGCACAGTATCCCAGTTCACCAACAAAGCTCAGCAAAGTGGTCCACCAGCAGACTACGGTACTTCAGGTATACCAATCTGCACATGTCCTTCTGAACTGGTATATAGGGTTGACTTTTTTTGCAGCACACTACACCAGGAAGTGTCACTGTCAAAAGTGGTCCAAGGCGGGTATAGCAATGTCTGGGAATCAAAGTTTACAGTCTTTGAAAGCTTTTGATCCTGGCAGCCAGGATGGGCTGCTTGAAATGTGATACCAGCAACTCACCCTAATGGGAAAGGTTGCCTATCTGGGGCCAGTGCATTGCCGGATAAAATACACTGTTTCAAGGGCTGTGAGTTGAGCACCTCTGATAGAGCTTCAGACAATTAAGAAAAGTTCTCCTTACTTCATGAAGAGCGACACTCTACTTCTTCTATCTGGCTTTGCATCTGTTGTGTCAGCATAGTTTCCTCCATTTTCTTCATCCACTGATGCGGAAAGATCTTCTGCTTCCTATTCAAGGAGGACAAGGGGAAAAATCCAAAACCATTGCAAAAATGTAGTGAATAACACTTTCCCGTTTCAAAATTTAAAAAGAATTGTGTCAGCAATACTGAGCACACACTTTCAAAACTCAGGAAGCATTCAAAATGCAAGTATTTAAATTTCGCTTTCCCTTCCTTTGTGCACTCACGTACACAAATATACATTTGTATCTTAACAAATGGACTGACCTGGGCAGGGGCTAACACAAGTGTCTATATCTTTCTTAGTGAATAACTATACTGAACTCAATGCAAGTTAAATCCAAATAGAATGGCTGCTGTATGGTAATATTAATTAAGTTTAATTTGCTAGTCTAACCTCTGAATCACTTTCACATTGAAGAAGAGTTGGCTTTTATACCCTGCTTTTCTCACCTATTTAAGGGGACTCAAAGGGGCTGGCAAACCTTCTAGTTCTTCTCCCCACAACAGACACCCTGTGATGTACGTGGAGCTGTGAGAGCTCAGTAAGAGAGCTGTGACTAGCCCAAGGTCATCCAGCTGGCTTCATGGAGGAGAGAAGAATCAAACCTGGTGACTGAGATATAAGTACGACACTCTAACTCCAAGACCAAACTGGCTCAAAGGAACCATCTATAGCAGGTCTTTCCCACAGGTGATGTATTCCCCGCTGAATGTGTGCCCCTCACAAACTCCATGTAAACAGAGAAATGGAACTGTGAATTCATAAATATGTCTGCATAAAAACACAAATTGAACAAGCCTTTACCAGTTGCTTCTTCTCTCTCCCACCCCAAAGTTTTTAAGTTGAATAACATCTATAACACACTTATAACTGGCAGATCTGTCAAGCTTTGCAAATTAAGTATGCAGAAGTTACATTGTCACTTTATGCCTTAGACAATTTTCCCCACAGTTATCTAGGTTAGCCAGTTGCCATGAAACAACAACAACAACAAAAACCACCTTTATAAAATTGCCCATTTTGGTTTTCTAGAATTGCTTCCCATTTTATACAACCATCCTTTTTGCAAGAGTCAAATTAACTCAAGTTTTCAGGCTGCAGTTGTAATCTTATTTTCCTGGGAATAAGCCTTATTAGGCACAATGGAATTTATTGCAGCTAAGACATGGTTGGGATTGCATTAAAATGTAAAGAGTAGCTTTAATTTGAGTATGCAAATCTTAAACAAGCTTGTAATATAACTGGAAATGAAAAGGATAATTTTCTTCCTGAACAAAATTGTTACACATTTTGAAAGTCTGTAAATATTCTCATACTCCCAATTTTCATGGGAAAATGAACCTCCTATGTTCAGGACTAATGAGGACGGAATCTGGTGGCATGCCAATGTGTGCTGCTGAAATAGGTTCCTTGGAGGTTCTAAGGCTAGGAAGAAAACTTTTGTTCCTAGTTCTCAGAATGCTAAAAGCCCAGCCTCAAAGCCCTTGTGAGCTTGGAGGCTAGAGCACTGAGCTAGTACTGTTCCAGACCAAACCATTCTGTAGCCAGAACTGGTGAACCTAGCAGTTCCAGACCCATTGTTTTCTACAATGAACCAGTAAACACAGAAATAGCTATAATTTGGAATCTGGCCCATGGCAGTAAGGGCCTACAAGTACAGAAGCAAACCAGTGACTACAGCAAAATATTAATCACAGGATAAAAGAAAGGCTACGGATGGAACAAGAGTTCTATGTGGTAGAGGTTAGGGCAGTGTGTCAAAATTCACAAGAGAACCTAGCCTAACTCAGGTGCTGTGTCACATCTAGAAATATCCATAATTTTGTGATATTTGTAGCTCTAGTAAAAAAGTTATATTTTTGATAAATGTATTTTATTAAAAGCAAAAACAATTCTTTACATTAGTGACTTTTGTTGCTGAATTTTGTTTGCTAAATCTTCAATTGCAAGTTGGTATTTCATACACTTCAAGAACAACCAAGCACTACATGCCAAGGTGCCAGGGTGACCATGTGTGTCACTCAAAAGGGCTTGGCGTGTCACCTGTGACACACGTGTCATAGGTTGGCCATCACTGGGTTAGGGAATGAGGTATGGTGCTAACTTTTTCTGGCAGACACTGGTGTCTTTTGAGGGGAAGCACTGGTGAGGTTTGGGATAGATCTGGTGTCCTAAAGTGTGGATGCCAGATCCGTTCCTCATCTTCATTTCCCTGGGTCATAGGGAAGTGAAGGTAATAAATAAATAATATAATAATAAATAAAACGTTTATTTCTAACGCCCTTTCTTCCAAAGGGCCTGACAAAATAAAACATATACAATCAATGAGAATATACACAGACAACAACCTACAATGAAACTTCTCGCCTACCCCCCATAGCAGGTTCACTCAAAGAGAAAAGTTTTTAGCTTCCTTCGAAAAGAACCAAGATCCTCTTCCAGCCTTAATTCCAATGGAAGACGATTCCAGGTGCTGAAAGGCCTTCTGTAAGCCTGTGGTCACATCTTCACTTTAAGCCTTCTTCAGTCTATTTTCAGGTCTGACCGCTCACACCTTTTCATTTCTATCTGGTGTATTTGTGGACTTTCCATTCAGGAGTTGTCTCTTTTTTTCAAGCTGTGCTATTCCTCTGTTTGGTGGGAAACCATTGTTTGTGTTATGAATGGGTAGGAATCTATTTCCCTGAGACAAGGATACCAGTGACATTGCCTGTTCTTGATTGTATAGTACACTCAAATATATGAACTTCTTTATCACTCAAACCATAAAAACCTTTTACCCATAGCTTAAGATACAGTAATGACAGCTGTATTAAGAATTCTAGACACAGGATATAGTGGTGATGCCCACCGTGAGAATGCAAAAAAGATACTTCATAGAATTACATATTGGAGTTAGGAAAGCCGCGGGGACTCCGCATCTCAGCAGCGGAAACGCAACAGGACTCAGCGAAAGAAGCGAGGAGCTAATAACGGGGCCACCACGTCAACAGCCTCGAGGCAAAAGGAGATCGGGGGAGAGGGGAAGGCGGGTGATCAGAAGAAGGGATCGGAAGGAGAAGAGACTTGCCCGTGTAAGATCCATGGTGAAGACGGGGCAACGAAAAGAAAATCCCGTTCCTCAGTTCCCACTGCGCCGCCGGCAGGACTTCCAAAGCGAAAGCGAAAGCGAAGCGTCCAGGAAACAACTCCCCTTGAACGTGAACTTCGCTTTTGCAGGTTGCCCGCCTCTCGGTCTCCCTGAGCCGAAGCGGCTAAGAGCGCCACCGCTTGGCCTGAGCTGCCCTTCCGGGCGGTGCGCGCTACCGAGTGAGAGCCGCCGATGGATGAATCGCCGAGCGCGAGCGCGAGCGCGAGCGCAACAGTGGTGGCCGTGGGGATGCTTCGCTCGCAATTCAGCCCCAAAGTCGCCACTCCAGGGATTTCACGTCTTCCAAGGAGCCCTTTATATCTTCCCCTAAAGCAAGCCCAGGATGTTGTAGTGGGATATATGAAGCTAAAAGGGGGAGATTAAGCTACTTGTGTGGGTTTTGATGTGTATGCGACCCACCTCCTCACCGAACCAGGTGAACCACAGATGTCGCAGTCTGTCCCTGGTAAATGAAAGGATGAGTGGATTTGGATCCAACATTTTCTGGTACGAGAACACAAAGACAGGGAGCCACCAGGTTTATTATTATTTATTTATTTGTATTTCTATCCCGCCCTACACGTGGAGGACTCAGGGCGGTTTACAATATGATATTAATCTTAGACAGGTCCCTGCCCTCAGGCTTACAATTTAAAGAGACAAGAAACCAAAGGGAAATGGTCTGGGAAGGAACAGGGAACAGCAAAAAGCAAGCAATTGAGGTCTTCAATTCCAGGTTTTTCAATGGATAGTCATAGATCTTCATGATTCATCTCGGGGGTTTATTCAGAGGCGTGAGGATTTGTGCTCAACACCATGACTGGTGAAACCAGACGCCTTCCTTAAAAGAAATGGGTGTGCAATAGTAGCTGGCAGTTGTCTGTGGGATGAAGCTAGCCAACTCCCCACCCCAGATTAATTCCTTAAAGGATTGGCTAATGCGTACAAGATCCAATTTGTAAATAAATAAATTTTGTTTTCTAACGGTAGTTTTTGTGTAGGTTTAATTGTCTTATTATTAGCTATATCTTCCGTAACCCTTGCTACACCTTCTACTTGCTGTCTAACCCTCTGTTCTGGTTAGTCACAACAGGCACTAAGACCACTGGTGCTGATAGATCTAAGATACTTCTGCTCTTTGTCCCTCCTCATTTTTTTTAAAAAAAGTTGTGTGGACAAGAGCATGCCTTCCTTTCCCCTTTCATTCAATGTTGTTCCAAACAGCTGTTCAGACATAAGACAAGGGGCACCTCAGAGGAATCACAGGGCCTTTCCACACTAGGCCTTATTCTGGAATATATCCTGCAATAGGACCTTGCTGTCTGCCTGCTAGTGTGGACTGTGGCAGGCCCCAGGCAAGACCTACCATACCCTGCATTAGCAAGCAGACAACAGACCCCTACCCTGAAATATATTCCAGAATAAGGCCGAGTGCAGAAAGGGCCTCAGAGAGGGAGCGTGTGATCCTTAGGTTCTCAACCCTCTAAGCCATCTTTTTTAGCATAGAAAGTTTAGGACTGCGGGGGAGGGACTGACTGGTGTGTGAACAGTTCCCTCTTGAAGCCTTCCCTTAGCCATCTCAGAGATGCCTTTTTTGCTGTGTCCGATCACAGCCTTGATGGTTTATTGATTGTGCTCAATAAAATATATTTGAGTGCTAACCAAGTGTGGATCCTTAACTCCTCCCTCTTGCATTGATTTATCCCCCCTCCCAATGTTGCTATGGATTTCTGCCAGTAGTTAAAAATTTACTGATGTTGTGTTGCATTAACCATCAGTTTTCTTGGCTTTGTTCACAGATGCAGTTGTTCATCTGAACGGTCTAAAGAGAAACTGTAATTCACACATTCTGTGGAAGTTTTACAATCTGAGGGTCTTGCCTTGCCTCTTAGGAAAAATATAGTAATAACTCTGACTAAAAGTTTTATTCGTTCAGAGTTCAAAAACATGCAGCCTGTGGTATTAAAAAACAAGTATGAATTAAAGCACAAACAAAAACAAAAACAATGCTTACAGTATTTATTTAATGCATTTTAATTCCAGCACTAAGCCTATTAGGACTCTCAGAGTGGCTTATACAATAAAATATGTTAGATTCCTGCCTTCAGGTTTAGGTTCTAATAGTGGATACAACAACAAAGGATATGGTGGAGAAACTTTTTCAGGACACTGTAGCAACATCTAGGGACTGCACCAATTGTATTCTGAGAGCATCAGGTCTGTGGCCGAATGAACCCACGGAAAGTTCCAGCCTCCTGGAAAATGCACTGGAAATACAAGCTCCATACATTGGTGCAGGAACTATGGCTAGGTGTTCTCCAGTAGAAGATCACTTTAAGGTGTCTTTTAACGTCATCAGGCTTGGTCTCCATTTTTGTTTTTGTTTTTCCACTGAGGAGCTATAGATCTGGAGTTAGCCGATCTACTGATCCAAATCACAGCAAGGCAAGTGGTAGATCAATGATGTCTGCACTGATGGCGCTAATCTAGATCAAGCCTTTGGCGGCTGTGGAGCTTCTGGAAGTTTAGCAGCTTCTTCCCCCAATGGCTAGGATTGAAAGTTCCCAGTCGCAGGGCAGCAGGGTGGGGTGGGGTGGGGGATGATTTAGTGTGTTGTTGAATGACAGCAGGATTTCCAGAGGTGTTTTCGCACACGCCAATTTAGTACGTGTGGAAGACAGCTCCGGACACGGCATATGCATTGGCCCAGCGGGGCTTGCGCTCCGACGTATCCGGAGCTGTCTTCGGCGCGTTCGAGATGTAGAGCACTTTGAAGTGCTCTACATGCGTTCGGGCGCACACGAACTGCCCACAGGCGTTCGGGAGGAGAAGGATTCGCGCTTACTTCTCGCTCCCGAACAGCCGCGGGCCCGCCTCCCCCGCCGGCGCAGGTTTGGCAATCAGCTGTTTGACAATCAGCTGATTGCCGATCTGCCTCCGCAGCGGTCTCCACGCCCCTGGCCGGCCTTTGCCGGCCAAGACAGCTCCCGGCGCTTTCACCTTTCGCACACAGACGCGCTGGTACGCGTTCCGGCGCGTCTGTGTGTGAACGGTGAAAGCGCCTGGAGCTGTCTTAAGCTTCCCGCCTGCACGCGTTCCGTTTGGAACGCGTTGCAGTGCGGAAATCCCTCAGATCTAGAATACAACCCTTGGTCCTGATTGCACATTTATCAGTTCTATAATAGATCTGGATCCAGAATGGGCTCCGACTTTATTTTATTGATCCAGAATGGGCTCCGGCTTAATTTTATTATTTATATTAGTGCAGACAGAGCAAGACTAATGGGGGTGAGGGCCTCCTTGATCCAGATTAGCATGTGATTCGGATCTATCAGCCAGTGCAGAAAGGCCCAGAACCCAATGATGTTTCATTGGATTCCAGAAGATGGCCCATTTCTGAGGCCACAGGGAAATGTCCCTAGTCTGCAGCCTGAAAGTGGGGGGATGATTGTCCCTTAGTGTCAGAACTGTGCCAGGATGGGGTAGTTGTCATGTGGCACCTCATCAGTGCACCCAGCTGTGTTCCTGCAGTCTTCTCTAGCCCAAGCTCACCCAGCTGGCTTCATGTAGGAGGGCAGAATAAAACCCGGTATTCCCAGATAAGAGTCCAGTTCCAGTCCAGACCAAATTAGCTCACAGGCCTTCTTTGATGACAGAAGGGAGGGGGAGAAGAAGCTGGAGCAAATACTCTGCATCCAAATCTACCTTTACATGAACTGTCCTTTGTGGAAGATCTGACCTTAAAGAAGCCATCCAGACAACCACGGTCCTAGCATGACTTTTGCTGCTGTGGGCTGAGTAGGGTAAGCAATATCTCCTGCCTTTGAGACATCCTAAGGCCAGGGCCAAATGCCAGACATTGGCTTAGGGACTTTTTCTCCAATGAGGTGCATCAAAAATGGGATTACCTGCCCTCCTCAGAAGTGCATTTTCCACATGCATGGAGAAGAAAGGTTCATACTTGTCATTATAGGATCAGCTTTTAGCCATTAGAGCAAGCAGCAAATAGGTTTATTCCAGAATATCGCTAAATAGTAGTATATTTAGGTGTTGTCTGGAGGTGGCTGTAGATGAACAGGTGGCTAATAACAAGAGGATATTACTTGGGCCAGTAGGATTTTAATCTATCTTATGCGTTATACACTGCAGGAAAATTGTGTGTGTGTAATTAGAACTATCTCAATAAGGAGTGTCAGTAGTGATTGAGTTAGTGGAACTGGGTGGCTAGTTGGGAAGGTGCTGCATGACTATTAGATCTGAACATTTCATTGTTCCAAACAGAGTTGTGATGTGCAATGGATCGAAGGCCGAATTCACACTTATCTGCTTAGAATGGAATCAGTAGACCAGCAGTTCTCAACCTTCCTAATGCTGCGACCCCTTAATGGAGTTCCTCATGTTGTGGAGACCCCCAACCACGGGGGCGGAGCAGCTGGGAGATGGGAGGGAAGAGCGGCGGGAGACTCGTCACGACCCCTCTGAAAGGGTAGTTTGACCCCCAAAGGGGTCCTGACCCCCAGGTTGAGAACCACTGCAGTAGACAATCCCAGGCCCGTTAACAACAAGAATGGTGGGGTCATGAGTACATGCTGAGCACTGGAATAGTCCCCTTCCTGCTAAGCAGTCTTTGGCAATGTGAATACCTGTTCCTCATGTGACATCCTGGTGGGACATGTCCAGCCTACCACTAGCCGCAGTTATTGGAAGCAGGTGCAGACCAGCAACTTTTGCCTTGAAACAACTGGAAGTGTAATGAATGCACCTGTCCCAAACTGTTGCTGATGCTGTGGGAATGCCTGTGGACAGTATTTAAGCTGTTAACAGCAGATAAGGATCAGGAATGATTTGGGGTGCCTCAGGGCAGCTGCAGTGGACTGAGGCACAAACAATGTGTTCCAGTAATCTGCCTGGAACTGTCCTGGAGGTAAGTGTGAAAAGTCTGCTTTGGTGTGATGAAAGAGCTTGAATGCAAAGCTCCTCCTGCTGACCTGATCATTCTACCAGCAGTTCAGCAGCTGTCCTTGAACAGAACAGAAGAGAGTTCAGACAGAAAATAAACTGTACTTGGATGTGAAAGCCTTTTGTGCTGACGTGCTTAACTACATATTGCAGAAAAGAGATGGGAATCAAATTGAAGCAAAGGAAATGAGAGTTATGCATAGGGTACCGTTCACTGTATCCTATGCATAAACTACTACTAATAAATTCTCTTTCCTAATCACCTTCAGACTCCGTTCCCTTCCTTACATAGTTAGATTGTCATCATTTTGTACATAGTTCAGTGGATGTCTGTTGACTAGAACCTCAAGATGATTATTATTATTTTTATCCCACCCTATACCCGAAAGTCTCAGGGTAGCTAACAACATTTACAATAAAATATAGATATATATTAAAGCAATAAAGTGGGAAGAGAAAGTGTATCCCCATTTAACCAAAGGCCGGGGCATCTGGAAATGTGGAAGGATTACTCATTGGGTCTGATGGATCAGACAAATGGTCAGATATCTGCCATTTTTGGTCCATTAGGTGTCTTGCTGGCATAGAACCACTGAAGCCATACTGGGAGCTTTAGTGGAGTGAATTCAATGTGTCTCCCATGGCTCTGGCCTCCAGAGTGAGACTGCTGCCTCCAGCTTCTGGCCCAGATAGGTCTCATATGGATAGTATCGTATTGTGTGCATTATATATTCAGCCTTGGAGAGCTGGAAGGAGGTTATTGTAGATAAATGATACATTGAGTTCAGCTGGGGAACTGTCTCAACCTAGTTTTCTTTCCTTAAAGATGATTCCTTGCTAATAGATAATAATCTGAAGATGAAGCAGAATATATTTAGCAGCCTACATGAGGTTTTGTCAACTGTTGAACTCCATAGGTTAAAAATGAACAATTAGATGCAGTAACTCATATGATCATGATGCTTCTCTATGAGTTCACTCTTCTATTTAGAGAAAGGTGTTGCAGACCTCTCTTGTCTCTTTCCCTTCTGTGAACTCTTACACAGTTGCCAAAATAGCCCCTCTTAGTAACCAGCTGCTTTAAAAACCAGACAACAGCTGAGTTTGAAACAGAAGCCCAGCAAAAGTCAGGCATTAGTTTTGGCCTGTTAGTTGACACAGGCAGACCGGACTGTTTGAACGGAAACAACACCTTTTTTAAAAAACACATTTTGTAGTGATTCAGGATGAATATTCAGCCTTGTGCTCGATGTGGCTATGGTGTTTATCCTGCAGAAAAGATCAACTGCATTGATCAGGTCAGTCTGGATTATTATTTTTGACCATTATGAGTATTTTGGATAAAATCAGTCTCTTCAGTTAGACAAATTGCATAGAGCTTTTAACTCAGTTAAAATAATAATATCCAAGATTATGATTAATTTGTAATGGATAACTTGGACATCAGAAATAAACTTTGAAGTGTGTGGTTTGCCAGAGGATTTTATATTTCAAAAAGATTAAGTGTGGGAAATGGACCTTTGAACTGGTAAGAAGAGTTGAATCTTAGGCTGAAAGAATAATCGGTTTTTAAGATTTTAAAACAGAATTGTAAAAGGGGAGCCATAAGAACCTTCACTGTTATTTTTATCCTACTATTTCTAGACCTGGCACAAAGCCTGCTTTCATTGCGAGGTTTGCAAGATGATGCTAACCGTAAATAACTTTGTTAGCCACCAGAAGAGGCCTTACTGTCAAGTGTAAGTTCGTCTAATGAAACAATATTACTGCTGTATAATCTATCAACAGGACCTTGCCTGGACTGGATTTTGGTTCTACTGTTAAAAATACTGAATTAATTATCCCCCCCCCCCCCACCCAGCACTTCTGCGTTAATTACTTTTTCCTCAGAGTGTTTTAATTCCATTGGTTTTGGATGTACAAACTATGGATGTGTATCAGCATTTGAGTCACAAAACAGAACAAAACAAAACTAACTACATATATTTTATGTAATGTATTTTGTGATGTCAACTTTTCTGAGCTGAAAAAGAATTATATTCATTCAGTTTAAAAGTAAAATATTTCTGGGCATTTTCTTGGACCAGATCATTCCATTATAGTTTTATTCACAGGATACAACATTTTGTGATAGCCTTGTTAAATAGATTAATCTATGGAGCTGATGGGCAGGAGAGTTAGGACAGACATGGGGAAGTATTTTTTATTTTTTCACCAAGAGGGTAATCAGTCTATAGAATTTGCTGCCAGAAAATATAGTAACTAAATGCTAGAATGGATACTAGAATGTTCTTTAGAGGCATCCTTCAGAGTCCTCTCCCACCAACTTGGAGAGTTCCCTTGTAAGTGGACCTCTAACAGCTTGTTGGGCCCAGCAGTTCCTGCTTTCGTATTACACTATTTCCCAGGCTGGTTAATAAGCTTGACAGGTGCTGGACTTCCACTTCCTGTTGGCATCATGGTTTACTCTCCCTGTAGATGTCATCGGAGTATATTTTTCAGGATCCAAAAATGAGACATTCTCTGATACCTTCTCATCTCACAGGGCCTGTTTGCACTTTCCTCTGTGGAATGGTATTATTACCATTGAGATTAACACTGGGCACAGAGGGAAGAATCTGATTACCATGACAATCATCTCATGACATATGCATCTGCACTATCCTACCCACTCAGGGCTTCACACCCATAAGTAGGCACAAATGCTGCTGACTAGGAGCTCACCCTGTACCGTCTGCCACCCCAAGAGACACCCTATGCAAGAATGCCACCTCACCAAGGAATACAATCACTATCATTGTGCAAAGGGCACAATTTCCCATTCTCATAAAAAATGCCTTGATCGCTATGCCATCAGGGACCTCTGCACTCTGAAATGGAGCTTTGGAGACATCTTCAATGTGACGAGCAAGGCATGCTCAATAAGGTGTGCATATCTGAATAGAAGCTTTACCAGTAATGTGCATAAAAGAAGTCATTGCATTTGTGTGAGGCCCTGATGACTTTCTAAAATTCTACTGATCTTTCTTATAGACACAATCCAAAAAACAATACATTCACAAGTGTTTACGAGACACCAGTCAATATGAATGTGAAAAAACAGACCGAAGCTGCAAGTGAGGTAAGTTGCATTAGGAATTTATTTAAAATATATGGGTAATATATTTTTAGAATTTGTCTCAATTGATAAGAATTGTGTTTTTCTGCCTATTTCTGCTCTGATTATTTTTTTAAATCAGTCTCAGTTTTTCCAGAAATGATTCCAGGCTGTGGAGAAGCTTACTGAATCTAAACACAACTGAATGTTGTACCTTCTAAAGTAGATCATACTATAAAACACTTTAAAGTGATTTTAGTCCTTCCCATAATCACTGTCAGAGATCTAGGCTGTATCTGGATGATGGGGATAATGGGAGCTGCTAGGTTAGGCCACTTGCACTGGAAGTGCTGTTGGGAAGTGTGTCATCCACATGCCCTGGGTCTTTTGCATTTGCAGATGTGGAAGACAGAGTATGATAGTTTTCTGGTTTTGAAGTTATAGCGCAACCCTACTTCAGAACATATAATACATGGGATGGAGTGTGGGATAGATAGCTCACTTGTGTTGCTGCTGCCCATCTTCATGCTGGAGGCAAAGCGCTTGGGGATGGCATGTGCCCTCAGAGTCACTGATAGCTTCCGCATATCATGCATTAGTATGGAACACAGTGCACCTTCCTTTTCCCAAATAATCAATTCAGGCTAGGAAAGTACAGCCAGTTGGGGCTCCACTGTCAGATGTCAGTATGACAACTGCCAGTCCTGGTCCAATGTCAGAGGCTGGGAATGGAAATCTCCCAGCCTCTGAAATTACATGCTAGTGTGTTGTGTTGTTGTTGTTGTTTTGTCTTCACAAACAGCCCATTTCTGGGGGCATTTCCAGGAGCCTGGCACTAATAGCATTAGGCTCCACTCACCTCCTGGCCCATTGCACTACTGGAAATGTTCAGGAGACCACTGTTATCCTGATTGTGCACTCCTTGGCACCATTTTTGTGCCCAGGAGTAGACCAGTTGGTGCTGTCACCTGGTCAGAGTATTACCTAGAAAGGATGGTTTCCTGGGGACCAATCTAGCATCCAGGCTCCAATTAACCTAGTGGGAGCTAGTATAGTCCCTAGGGGCCATGCAGAAACTGCCATTTTTCTACTCTACAGAATAGTCACCGCCCCCAAGGGCAATGTCCAGGGGTGTTGCTAGCATACAGATTCCATGACTCTTGGGCCCTCACTGGTTGTACTTTTTGACCAATGAGGGTGCATCTCCAGACATCTCAAGCAGAAACAGGATATGCACAGGGGTGGGGAACCATAGCACTCTTCTTTAATGTGGAGGTGTGCTGTCTGCAGGCCACCTCCCAGCCTGCTGTCAAATGGAAGAACAACTTTGATCTGGCAGTGGAAGAGGTATTTTCCATGTTCAAAGACTAGGAATGCTGCCTCCTGCCCCCCTCTGAGTCAAGAGAGGGTTAGATCTTGATTCAGGATGGAAGGAGAAGGGAGAAATATCACCAAAGTTGACATGGGAAGAAACAACTCCCTCATTCTGTTATGATCAAAGTCAGGGTGTTGCAGGCTTTGATCTTAATGTGTGTGTGTGTGTGGGGGGAGGAAAGCTGTTAATATTGTTAGATTCAAAGCAAGGAATCCATGATTTTGAATCTGATGGTGAGTGGCTGTTGAACACAGGGGTCATTTCTTGTGTCCTATAACATAGAATGCCCAAAGGGGACCGATAAGTCATCCTAAGTGGCGGCAGTAGGGACAGCACCATAATGATAGCAGAGCAGAAGAACATGGCACCCATGAAGTTGCCATGTCCTTCTTCTGCATTGTATGTCCAGTGGGAGTGCAGTGTCATGCAGATACTGTGCCTTCATTTCACATCCAAAGTGCTATAAGGGTGCTGAGTGGCAAATGCTGCTCTCCTGCAGGGAAAGGGATTTCTTATTTCAACATTGACAGAGATTTTTAGATTCTGGCCCATTCTACTTTCCTTTTTGAAGTTCATAATGCAAAATAGATTGCAGTTTGAGTACTTAGCTCCAGCAAACTAAACAAATAATTAGCTGTATGTCCTTCATATGTGACCTATGGGCAGCTAAATTTGATTCACAGTTATTACTCCCAGGTCTTGATCCAAAAACCAAAATTTTATCTAAAACTCAAGGCTGTGGTCACACTTAATGTTTAATCCACCTTCAGTCCACTTTTAGAGTGAGATAATACATCAGCAAAGAGACAAGCCATTTTCTTTCAGTGTTAAATAACTCAGAAAACTCACCTTTGGGATAGATAACATGGAAAGATAATTACTGGTCACTTTGCTCATGTGTTCTCCCACTCTGAAGGTGGACTGAAACTGGATTAAACTGTAGGTATGTGACTATACAGTGAACTGATGCTGGATTAAACCTTAGATGTTTACAAGTTCTAAATCTTGTAGAGCCAGAGTATTGGGCATTTGATTAAAAAAAATATTAAAGTGTGAAAAAATTTATTTAGCAGATTTCTAAAGAGTGGCCTGTATTTTTTTAATGGTAACTCTGAGAAAGGCAGTATTTTCTGAGCTATAACATTATTATAGGTGATAATAATAATGTTACCTGGCATGCAGTCTCCAATTTACCTAGTGGGAGATAGCATAGTCCCTAATGTACCTTTTGTGCACAGATGCAGAGTGGTGCACTGAAGGCCTGCACGAAGCAGTGGAATAGAATAATTATGTTTGTAAAATATATCTCCAAATTTCACTGTTCATGTAATGTCTGTATATATATTTTTTTAAAAAACTTGAGTCTCCTTAAGTATAATGTTATATGACCCTAGTTATATGACCCTATCGTTTATAAAATATAAAATCATATAGAACATACAAAGATAAAAACAAAAATAAAATAGAGACAGCATCATTATTTGTCCCCATCACTCTTACAAGACACCCCATTCAACTCAATGAACAATTTCCTAAATCGGGCAGCCTTAACAATCCTTGAGTATAACAATTTGAAGGATTCTTGCATAAACAACTATGGTATGACTTCGCAGTGGTTCCCTTAGCTAATGTGCCATTTTTCCTGTCCAAAAATTGCTAGGGATGCTGGTTTGAGATACACAAAGCTTGATAAGTTCCGTATGAATCGGGTTTATGCATACGTTATCTGCAGCTTTCACAGACCAAGTTTCCCTCTGCATCTTCATTTCAAATAAACCAGAAAACTCAAAGTAACATTTGGTGAAAACATGACACCAAAACCAGAGAGAGTCTGAAGATTCATTAGAATTTGAACACCAGTTTGCCCTTAAAATAAAAAGATAAAATGACTGATGAGCCTGCACTTGGATCTGAGCTATCAAAAATATAAAGCTTAGTTAGTTTTACGTGGTTGCACTGGAAAATTTGGTGAAATGTCAGAAGGCTGATAGTCGCTCCACTTTCTCTGTGCGGTTTGAAGTTGTAGAAAAGCCTACAAAATTCTCCTGAGCTTTCTCTTTTTTTTCCAGTTGCAAGTCTTCCAAATTGGGGGAATTTTGCATTTTATGTCTTGCCCCAATTTTCAGCAAAGAAACAAGAGGTCTTGCACAAGCATAAAAATATTTACTTAGAAGTAGTTCCCACTGGGTTCAATGGGCTTGCTCTGAAGTAAATGAGCATTAGATTGCTCATTTGGAAAATGCTGCCAATCACAGCTTTATTGTGAATTATGCTGATTTTGAAAATAACTTTTAAAATCAAAATCCTCGGGACTCCCCTCCCCCCGGCTCCCCACTTTGGAACTATAACAATTGAAATGGTCTGCTCAGGAATGTAGTTGGGATTAACAGCAATTTCTATTTCTTCTTTAGGACTGTGATAAGAGATCATCTTACATTCTGTTAGATACATACACAGATGCACACATACCCATGCTCACATGTTTAAAGTTCCCTCATACCATAGTTCCGATTCTGGTCAGTGACCATACAAATAAAATTCAATCCCTTGTGGGTTTTGGCTCAGAGCATTCCTTAGTCCTTTCTGCACTTACCTGGGTTTAATTCAGATCAAGTGAACCTACTGAGTTGGACTCTGGGGCAACGTCTCTGAAGCCTGCGTGAACTTCAGAGCTGCAGCCGTATGCCTCTGAAAGCTAGAGAAAGGATACCCCACTACAAATCATTTTAGAATTTGGATGAATAGGTTGGACAAGCTGAGGGGTTTCTGGGTTTGAGAGAATGTTATGCTGCAGTTTTGTGAAGACACTGTATTCACACCTACATTTTAATCAGCTTCAGTCCACTTTCAGAGTGGAAGAACACAGCAGTGAAGTGACTTGTCACTTTCCATCCATGTTATCTAACTCAAAGGTGGATTTTCTGAGTTAGGTAAAACCAAAAGCAAACTGCTTGTCACTTGTGTTATGTCACTCTGAAAGTGAACAGAAGCTGGATTAAAATGTAGGCGTGAACACATCCCTTGCCCTAAATAATTTGTTGCAACTTGGCAGCTTCTTGTTGCTTGATCAACACCAGAAATAAAGGAGCCATGATTTAGCTTGCTTGAACTTAGGTCTGACAAGGATTTATACTGCAAATGTTTGTTTTGATGATTTTTTTAGATTCAATATTTCTAAAATATGTGAAGCTTCTAGAGAAAACATGACTTCAAATTCATGTCTAAAGTATATTAGAAAATAACGCATTTGGCAGCTTCATCCTTTTTCATATTTTTGTTGCATTTGTTCATGCAGATTAAATACAGAGAAGAAGGTGAGAGATTCAAATCTGTTTTTCACTGGGATGTAAAATCCAGAGACATGGAAACATCACATAAAATGAAGCAACTGAACCATCAGGTGGGAAGCATGCCTAGAGTCCTGCACTGTGACTTCTGTGCAGCTAGTTTTTATGCTTTTAATACTATTTATTTCAAGAATACAAGTAACTCATGTATGTTCTGATCTGTTTCTTATGAAATTTGCCCTAGCACTCTGCATCTCCTCAGAGACACAGGAACTTTAGAACAAAAAAATTGGTTTAACAGACACTAAATTGACATCTATTCTAAAGAGAAGAGGAAATAACCAGGTTGATTTAGCTATAATGTTTGTTTATTGAACCCAAGGAGGCAAAAGAAAAGTAGTGGGAAACAGGTACAGGGCTTTTGCACACTTTCTTCTCTGGCAGGGATTGGAGTGCTCTGAGATGCTCCATCGAATGCCTTCCTCCCAGACCGCCTGAGAGCATCCTGAAGTGCCTTGATTCTCTGTAGGATGTGGAGCAGTATATATAGTCATATTCTTATTTTTGCTCTACCATATCGACTAAGGCTATTCAGACTGATCAGCAAGAAAATGCAATTATAATTCAAGTATATATACATACAGTCTGAATATATATATGTGTGTGTGTATATATGTGTGTGTGTGTGTGCGCGATTATTATACAAAGGGGAATGCCAAGGTGAACGTAACCCTTTAAAAAAAAAATCCTGAAAATTGCATTTGTTTTTTTTTTAAAATTTGTACCAAAGAAGCAGAAGAAGTTTCATCTTTGGAATGTAAACAATTCTGGAATGACTGGAAACTTTATTAATGCTTGTAACATTTAAATATGCTTGGTAGAAGCTGAGGGATGCCCTGTGATTGTTATTGTAGAATATGTGGAATGAAGAGAAGTGATTGGAGTCAGCTGTACCTTTGTAGATGCTGTAAAGCAGTGGCTCTTAAACTGCAGTCTTCCAGTTGGGCTGACATGGAATGATGTTAGTGGAATGCTGGGAATTGTTCCTAGTTTGAGAACCAATGATTTAGGCTCCACTTCTAAGGAGTTAGTTTCTGCATGGGCCCCAAGGTGAAGGCACCATGAACACCACAACAAAGGATCCCTCCATGTCTCTGTTTTGGAGCACAGAGGCATAGTTTCAAACAGCAATTTGAGGCGCTCATGGTAAGGGTGTAAAATTGTGTCCTGCATAATAGGTGCCTCACACCTGCAAATGGGGAGGTGTGGTTACTATGTAACACCTGTTTCACCCTCATGGGGAGATACAGTGGGGAATATGCTTCACTAGGGTGCCCCTATCAGTACGTGGAGATCCAGCCATAATCAGAAGTTACAACTGTGGTCTTTTCTTATTTACTGTATATTATATTTAGAAAGCTTACCATACAGCCTATGAAGAAGAGAAGTCCTGGTATTCAGGAGATATTGCAGATGCTGAAATGGTCAGAATAGCACAAGCAGGGAACACTCTCAGTGATGTAAGTGAGCATGTATTTTATATAAACCTTATCTGTGGTGGTGAATGAATGGAAGAATAGAATGCATAGAATGGAATATAGGATAAACAAAGAATTTCAGAAGAGAAAAGCTTTTTTGTGCCTCTTGCAGCTCACATATTAATTAATTTATTTAACAATTTACCTACACCTCATTCTCCAAATGAAGCATACAAGGCCACACATTTGCATTTTTTTCTTAGATATTTACTTATTGCTTATTTAAAAACCATTCATCCCTGAAAAGCCTGTCTGGAGGGCAGTAGCTTTTCCTGGACAATATCCACCTGGTGTGGAGCTGTCCTTGCTCCCTGCAGCAATCAATCATCTTCCATACCAACCTTTCACACATCTCCCCCCCTCCCTCGCCTTCTGCTGTCCTAGGTAGCTGTGCTGGGCAGGATGTGACAGGAAGCTTTTCTTGAATGAATTTCCTTAAGGTATTTTCTCCCTTAGGAGCCAAGCCAAACTGGAACTGCAATTCACACAAAAGAGATTATGCATATCTGGGATGCAAAATCCCATTTTGTGCTGTTTATCATTTCACATTCAATAGTGTTTCAGCAGACAGGTTTGGTACAATAGCTGGATTTGTGGGCAGCAATTATAATTATTCAAATGCCTGCATGTTGTACAGTTAGCATGACTTGGACCAAGTTTATGATTTTGGCCGCTGATGTACGAAGCCATAACAACACCTTTTTTGCTTACTAATCTTCTTGATCCTCTGAATATATTTTCCTGTTGTACTTCTCCTTACAGAGGTCTTTCTATTGTCAAATAGAGGCTGTCCCTGAAATAAAACAGACACCAGCATTGTTGAGCTTCCAGTTCCTGCTCGGAACATATTTGTCACATTCAGCCATTGACCGATTGCTGATCAGTTCACTTGGCTGAACACCAATTACTGTTATCCTTGTGTTAATTTTGTTTTCTATTTTTTTTTTTGTAAACTTCCCTGGTATCTTTGCGTACATAAACAAATGAGCATCTATTTCTCCTAGGTGAACTACACAGAAGATTATAAGGAGCAGAAGGGGAAAGGCAGCTTTCCTGCACTCATTACACCAGCATATCAGATAGCAAAGAAAGCTTCTCAGCTATCCAGTAATGTGAGTTCCTGAGGCTTAATTTTAATAATGGGGGGGGGGGGGGAAGGCTGCGGTGCAGTGAATTCAGCAAAATTCACAGCAAGGTTATGACTGTACTTCTTCAGTGCTTCATTATCAGAGATCTTGATTATTTGTTCGCATGACTGACCACATGTGGTGTGCAAAACAGATCAAGGGCGTTTTCACACTTCCCTTGGAGAGCTAGTCAACTTTGGCTGTTCCCTCCCCCTTCCGCGATTGTGCATGTGTCAGTGCCATTGCCTTGACAAACCTGATGTTCTGTGCATGTGCAGTCATTTCTATGGTTGTCTGAGGTGCCAGCGCTAATAGAAACTGTGTTATGCAAGGGGTGATTGCACATTGGAAACAAAAACATTTGTGAATGTTCCTAAAAGCCACATTAAGATTAGAGTTTAAAAATTCTGTGGTACCCAAATTGAAAAGTCTTCAGTATTTAAGAGTTCAGTGATTCTGTTTATTTTAATAAGCATTTGAATAGAGCCCTGCCATGCATTTATCAGTTTGCTCTCTACTCATCAGTTAGAGGAATGGTTGTTTGCATTTGTAATCAAGAAATTAATTTTTAGGTCCAAATATTAAGAACATAAGAGGAGCCCTCCTGGATCAGGCCACGGCCAATCTAGTCTACTATCCTGTCTCACAGAATGACCCACCAATTGCTTCTGGGCATCTCAAGCAGAAGACAAACTAATTTGGGTTCTCAAACATCTGTGATGCCAGCCCGCCCAGAGACCTGCATTCCAGCCATGCAGATACACACAAAGCTCCCAGTAATATAAAGTGTTACAAACATATCACACAAGCACAAACACTACTGTTCAAGCATGACTCTTTCAAACATTGGGGTGGGCCCTTGGCTATACTTATCCGTATGGTCTTGATCTCACACCTCAGTGCCTCTTCTTCCTCTGCCTGCTGTTGTCTTAGCATCTCCTGCTAGACCTAGAGCACCAACCTTCCGAGACCACCATCCCCGCCTCTGGGCAGCCTTGGAGTCATGCAGTCTCTAGCACTGATAACACAGCTGTGGATTTAATGCCTCCTTTGATGTTATTACCTCTGGCTCTATGAGAGGGCACCAAAACAGACTTCAAAAGGAAATTGAAAAAAAAAAAAGCTCAGAACAACACGATCTTGTCATTTGATTCTATGATTCTATGAAAAAGACAGGGAGATCTTCATCATTTTCAGATGTTCTCTGTCTGTCTTCCATTTCCACAGGTAGAATATAAGCGAGGGCATGAAGAGCGGGTGTCCAAATACACCAGTGTTGTGGATACTCCTGACATTCTCCATGCAAAAGCTGGAGGGCAGCATGTGAGTGATGTAAGTAGAGCAGAAGATTAAGCTGAGCCTTTTTACTCAACCTCACCCATGGCCTTCTGTAGATCCAGGCATTACAAACTATCTTGCTTTTGCTAGGTAAGATACACAGAGGAATATGAACACCAGAGAGGAAAAGGCAGCTTCCCTGCTATGATCACTCCAGCTTATCAGATAGCTAAAAGAGCCAATGAACTCGCTAGTGATGTAAGTTTCTAAAGTATGTAATATACTGAAGCAAAATCTATATTGCAGCTGGGCAAAAGGGGCTACAAAAGTCAGTGAATGAATGTTCTATGGTTTTTAAGGCAAACTAATGCTATTTCTTTAGACTGGAAAACCTGCAAACTCAATTTCACTTTGCTGCTTTCAGGTTAAGTATCATCAAAGATACGAGAAAGAAATTAGAGGTAAAGCAAGCCATTCTGTTGGTGCTTCAAAAGAAAATGTTGATCAGTATAGCCAGGTAAGGAACAGTGCAAATCTGCCTATACCTGTCTGAATCAACGGACTAGACTCCAGCACACAGAACAAAGCAACTGCATGGCAGCTTACTATTCAGTCCAATCACTCCACCCCACTCACTAGCTGCTGGTGGGCATGCCATTAGCTATGAGAAAAGACAGGCTGTATCAAACCTCCTTCCAGTCAAATGTCCTCACCTGGTAGCCAACAGCTGAACAGAGTGCAAGGGGGGTGGGTTCAACAACCTTGCTAAGAGATTAGGGTTGTGTACATGTGTAACAAAAAAGCAGATTAGAAGTGCCTTATAGATGATTGTATGAGGCTCTTGTGTTTTCTAGCCTAGAATGTTTAGTGGTGGAAGGCAGACTGTCATGTGAACAATTTCACTTGCAACCCATAACTAACCTGTCTTTAGGTAACCTTCAAGGTTCTTAAAAACAAAAGCAAAACACATGAATGCAGCTACTGGACTAAAACCGAGGCTGGCATTCACTATTGACTTGGGACCTATTTGGAGCCTATGGGAGTAGGCTTGGGCTGCTATGGATGGAATACCTTATTCTTCACCATGGTTTTTCTTTTTCTTTTTAATGAAGATAATTAGGATGCATCTAAACATCACTTATTTCATTATATTTGGATATTTCAGTATAAACATGAATGATTTTTCTTGAATACCCAAATATAGTGGAATAAGTAAGCAACATCTAGATTCAGACTTAGATTTTTTTTAAGGAGTCAGTTTGGTCTAGTGGCTAAGGAGCCGGACTCTTATCTGGGAGTACCAGGTTTGATTCTGCACTCCCTTACAAAGCCAGCTGGGTGACCTTGTGCTAGTCATAGCTCTCTTCTGAGTTCTCACAGTCTCACCTACCTCACAGAGTCTTCTGTTGTAGGGAGCAGAATAGAAAGCTTTGTCAGCAACTTTCAGTCCCCTTAGATGGGTGAGAAAAGCGGGGTAGAAAAGCCAATTTTTCTTCTTCTCCTTTCTCAACCTTTCTTCTCCTCCTTTCTTCTCCTCCCTTCTCCCTTCTCCTTCTCTTTCTCTCCTCCTCCTCCATGCTATTGTTTGTGGGTCATTTTATCATTCAAATTCTATATTTGTGCTGAAACCTGCTCTGAGATCATCAGACGTTTGAATGTCCATTATGCCAAGGCTCCAACATGCATAGATTGTCAACCTAATACTCACTGTTGGGAAGGAAACACTACATGGGTGGAAATAAAATGAAAGGGCTTGAAAAACAACAACCACAAGTGTTAATATCTAAAGAAGAACTGCTGGGGAGTTCCTGGTGAGCTCATAGGGTGTTTTTCCACTGTCACTAGAAGTACTCATTAAGTACCCATTAATGGCATTAATGTACCCATTAATGGGTACTTTATGGGTACTTCTAGTGACAGTGGGAAAACACCCATAGACACTTTTTTTCAGTGTGGATGTCGCTTGGGAGCAGGATGGCTGTAGCTGCACAAATGTGTGTTGTGTTGTAATTGCCATGGCAATGGCCATTGATTTTCCTGTTATAATGGACAAGTACAAAAGCAAATGACACACAAATAACAGCATATTAAATGTTTTCCAGGATTATATGGATGACTATGAAGAGCACAGAGGGAAAGGGAGCTTTCCTGCTATGATCACCCCAGCATATCTAAATGCTAAAAAGGCAAATGAATTGGCTAGTGATGTAAGTATGAAACAAGATGTTTCTTATTATAACCAGAAGGTCCCCTGGTGTCGTATTACTTGAGGATCTAGCAGGGACCTATAAAAAGAGGGACTCTTAGATGTTCTTGTAACATGTCCAATGATATCAGATATACAAATGTTCCTGACTGATGATCCTATTTTAATGGGCCTCCAAAACTGAAACATTAGTTTATGTTTATGCTTTGTGGCATATCAAATTATGTAATTTGTTTTGAACTGCAGTTATATTTGCTTTCTAATCAAGGCAGTTACCAAAGAGACCATATTCTGTTGTGTATCAAAATGTTTTTAAAAGGTGAGATCTTTTCGAACACCTCTGGAGACAGTTTCTGTTATGAGCAGGCACAAAGAAACTATGTCGGTTTGAGCATCTTTAACCAACTGTTATTTATATTAAGGTAACCTATGTCCTATGCTGCCACCTAGGTAGGATAACCATGGTGCTGATAAAGTACTTTGAATGTACGTGAGGTGGCTGTGTTTTTATGATATTGCCTCCTTGTTCCACATTCAGCATGTTAGGAACAGGGCAGCATTTGCGCAGAAGCTGTGCTCTTCCTCTGTCATGCCGCCATAAGTGCAGTTAGGCCACTGTAGCCACAGAGTGTTTTAAAGATCCTGCATAACTCTTTGAACTGCTCTTCCCAATGTACATTTCAAAGACTGATCTTTGAAAGCGACAGCAGGAAGTGTGTAGGCAGCAACCCCCACATTAAGAATAGCACAAACGTTTAATGCAAAAGGGGGGGAAGGGCTATGGTTGTAGCACTTCCTCCTTCCTGTGAAGTTTGTGCTCTATTGTTTAAGCCACATGGAAACGGGGACCATTTAGAGACCTTTCAGGGGCTGAGAAATTGGATCAGGCCACACAATGAAGAGGTAAGAGGTGGACCTGCCCCCTTCCAGATTTGAATAATCTTGGTTGGGGCAGGCAGTAGCAAGGTGAACTGAGGTGAGCAGTCACCTTGTTCAAGGTGCTCTACCTAGCAAACATGGCCCTCATGGAAGGAAGTGTGGCCATTCTGAATGCTACATAAACCATTTAAAACAGCATTGTGTACATTTGTAGTTCCTAAAATGAGTAAAAGTGGAACATGAATATATAATAACATAAGAAATCAGATTGGAAAGGACCATTGTGGCCCATTTAGTTCAATAGTTGTTCTTGCAGTAGCCCAGCCACCTGCACAAAGATCCTCAGTAGCAAGATACAAACCCAGAGTTTGCTTGGCTCACAGTTTTTCAGCAGCTGGCCCTCAGAGACATACCATAAATGCAGTCATCATGCCAGCAAGGCTAATAGGTGTTAGACCATAAGCCTTCCTGGATCAGGGCATAGCCTATCTAGTCCAGCATCTTGTCTCAGGCATGGACATTCTCAAGCAAAAGATGAAGGTGAAACTCTCATCTGGTCTTGACTTTCTCCAAGTGGTCTTTAGAGGTATCTTGTCTATCTTTCCAATCTAGAAACAATATCTAAGCATCCATTCTAGCAGCCAGTGATACACTTGACCTCCATGAATTTACCAGGCTAAAGGCTATCACCACTCCTTAGGTAATATATAATTCTGATTTCCATTTATTGGTCCAGACCTTTTTTGAAGCTATCCAGGCTGGTAGTCAACACCACATCTTGTGATAGTAAGACAAAGAAGATATTTGTCACACAACTAAAAGTGTAGACATCCAGTTGTCATTTCACCATGATATTTTCCATTCCATTTCTTTTTAGATAAAATATAAGAAGGATTTATCAAATATGAAAGGAGCAGCCCACTATCATTCTCTTTCAGCACAAGAGAATCTAGTCCTTAAACAAGCACAAGATGTGAACAAACTATACAGTGAGGTAAGAAGAACAAATATTATTTTGTGGATAAGACAAGTCTTGTTAAAGGCAGATCAGGATAGCAGGCATTCACTGTTACATCTATTAAGGCCCTTTCTGTACCGGACCTTATCTTGGATTATATCCCATTCCTTCTGCATGCTGGTGCAGACTTTGGCACTGCTACATCCCTCCCCACCCCCCAAAATATGAATTTGTTAGCAGCTTGAATGTGTGTATGATTGTTTCACTTCTGGGCCACACTCCCTTAAACCCAGCAAATTATCAGGCCATATGAAACAGCTTTTGAATTTTTTTTAATTTAACAGTTCAGGAATTTAAAAATGCCTGTTTCTACTATCCATTGTGCATTAGAGAAAAATTGAACACATGCCTTTGGCCCTTTCCACACTGGGCCATATCCTGGAATAAAGCTCATTGTGTAAAGGACCAAGTTTAGGATTGCAATATCAGAAAGAGGCAACAGTTCTGGCATTTTTAATAGCTGTTATTGGAAAAGAAATTTTACAGCTGCCACTTTTAATGCAGGCATCACCTTTTCTGTACAAATTTTAAAGGTTCAAAAATTCTGCCATTTTTAATGACATGAAAAAAAATATTTTTATTACTGTAGCTGAGAGATTTAGATGCAAACTGTATACAAAAATGAAATATATAAAATAATTTTAGGTGTTTTTAATTAACAGTAATGCGCTCTGAGTTCTGTGGAGTGTGGCTCCTGTTGAAATGTAATATTGCAAATATTTTATTCTTGTATATTTTATATGGTCAAGCGACTAATCTATAAAGTTTATTCATTATTTACTGCCTTTCACCAGCAGTTCCCAGAGTGGGTTACAACAATGAAAAGATAAGATATATAGCATACACCTAGAGCATATTTAAAATATAACCCTCCAACTAATTATTGTCCCACCTAACTCTTTTTGCAAAGTTCCCCATATCCTCACAGCGAGAAAGAGATGCTGAAACTACAGTATTTACATGCTGAACAATATGGTATTTGTCTTTTTTGCTTCAGAAGATAGTATTGTTTCTGTTATTTGTGAATGTAACTATTACTGTTACAACAGGCCATTGTATATATGGTTGTATTTTACTCTTGAAATTTCTGATTCTTAAGGTGGAATATAAAAAGGATCTGGAGAACAGCAAGGGACACAGTATTAACTACTGTGAGACACCTCAATTCAGGAATGTTAGCAAGATCTCAAAATACACCAGTGATGTAAGTTCTGTGTTTGGCAAAATCGAGTCACTGATGGAATCACTATACTTATATGAACTCCATATACAACTAAGAAGTTAGGTAAAAACAGCTCTGGGTGTTTAAATATAGAAGAAATCTCTACAAGAAGGAGATTACATAGGACTCATTACTAATCCAATCAAACAGTGCATGTTCATTGTTAATACTAATTGTGTCATCTCTCACTTAAGTCTTACATTTGTTTCATAATGGGTTTTTAATACATCCAGGGTACCTCAGACAAGAACACAATGCAAACTGCAAATTATAGAGCAGCCCTACATGCCATCTGCTAATAATTGTAGATTTTTTAAAAATGGCTACTTATTCCATTCTGTTTTATAGTGAATTAAAATGCTGTAATTTAAGGAATGTAAGATAATCTCAGCAGCTGTTACTCTTCGTAGCATCTGAAGCATTTATATAAGAAGCCTACAGCTTTGCAAAGTAAATTGAACCCAAGCACAAAACTTAAAAATGGTTGGCCATTGCTAGGTTGGCCATATAGTCTGCTGATTTGCTTCCCTTTAGTACCCAGGGAGGTAAGAACTCACAAGCCTTTCATTTTTGCACTGCCCAAAGTTGGAACAGTTCCCTTTTTTGAGTCTAAAGTTCATGGAATGCCCCAAATATAGAGAGGAATCACACAGCACATCAAAGAACACTAGCAATGTAACACTCTTCTTGTAACACTCTTCCTGTGCATTATAGAGTGTTATGCTAGTAGTATTTTTCTTGAACCAGTAACTAACATCCCTGCAAGAGGAACATTTGTTCCCTGACAACAGTGTGCTGGCCAAGAGGTCTTTGAATGTAGGAAATGGCACTGTAGGTCTTTTCCTGGGTTCCAAGATGTGAGCCACCACCAGAAACAGCCAGTGGACTTGGCAGTAGGATAGTGACAAAATTAATTTCTGCTTGCTGTTTACAGTGTTCTAGTGTGCACTCACTGCTGGATGGTGACTGTCTGTTTGAGGGTCTATGTGGACCCACATTCTATTAGTGCACCAAGTGTTCCATGAGGGAACAGCTGAGTTATGGAGCCATGAGGGCCCTATTCAAATCCTAGCAAATATAAATACATTTCTGTTACACATCATGCATTACTTATTTCAATATAAAAGACTAATCTTTTTATGTATGACAGAATTCCCCCCCTTTCTGTTTAGCTCAAATATAAAGAACATTACCAGAACCAGAAAGGTCATTATGAAGGAGTTGGCATGGACAGACGCACACTGCATGCCATGAAGGTTGGAAGTCTGGCAAGTAATGTAAGTTGTTTGATCTCAGATAGCCATGAATAGTGTACTATTTTGATATACTTTTCTATCTGTGTGTGTGTATTGACATGGAGAGTAGCCATCTTTCTGAAGAGACAGAAGGATAGGTGGGAGTCAAAATGCAATAGAGAGGATTTCAAAAAAACATTTGAACAGAGGAATAGATATGCTAATAAAAACAAGGCATGAATGTCTTCCAGGACAACATTCTGTTGTTGGATCATTGGGGTAACATTACAGTTGGCACTTCTGGTATTGCAACAGCTGGTAAAATTTTCAGGTCAGGGCAGTGTAGTGACATCTGAAAGGAACTGAACGAGAACTCATTGAACAGCCTAATATTTCCCAAACTCAGCTTCCAGTTGCTAGGATGATCACCACTGGTAATAATAGTTGGGCAGGCCAACAAATTGCCTACCACTGTAACAATAAATTATATTTGTGTCAGTGAGCTTAGATATGTTTATAAGCTTCTGAAGAATGCTGAGAATTTAAGGCCTTTCCTGCACTGGGTCTTATTTTGGATTATGTCCTAGAATAGGAACGTGCCATCCACATGCTGGTGCAACTTATGGAGGAGCTTGATAAAGCCTGCCATAGTCTGCACCAGTATGTGATGGCAGGTCCCCATTCTGGGATATAATCTGGAATAAGTCCCATTGCAGGAAAGGCCTATATTTCATCAGCTTTTCAAGTGACATGCTATCATCCAGGTCTAGGCCTCCAATATAAACTTTAATGATAAGCCTTGTTTAATTTTTGTTGAGTTTCTTTAGGTACCATTTAATTATGCTCCATGTCTTGAAGTACATTATTTATAGATCTCTAAGAACCTCAAAAGCTAAACAGGAAAATGAAAAGGATGTGTCACAGGTAGAAGTTAAAGCTCCTATAGTTGGCACTGGATTAATTGTGTAGCTGAAAAAGAATCAATTAGTTGTTAAACTATGCAAATAATTTCATTTTCTTTGGCACTGACAACACTGAACCTACTTTGCTGCTTGTGTTTAATATTAATATTACTGTTTTCCCTCTTTTTCTCTTGTCTGATAAGTATTCAGAACAAATGACAGCTTTAAAAAACTGTTGATTCCTTTTGTTCTTCTTGTTCCAGATAGCCTATAAATCTGACTACACACATGACAATGTTGAGTACAATTATCCTGCCACCCTTACTCCTTCATACCAGACGACAAGGAAATTGATCCCCTTGAAAGATGTAAATAGCCTTTTCAGTTCTTACTCTGTTGCTTGCCTAGTTCACAGTCCCCAGTGGGAGGGGAAAAGATTCATGGCCTGAATAAGGCAGTCATTTAATTTCATTGACAAACATAGCTGATGACAACAGAGCCCCAAAGAAGTAAATAAAGTTGTTTCCCAACTGATAGGCTTGTGAATACTCAGGGCTCCAGAAATGAGATACAGAACCAGTTGCATTTAGATGTTCTGATGTTAGTTCTATTTTCTTTGGTTGGATTCCAAAAGTTTTCTTTTTTTAAGTACAAAATTTATCTTAGTTTTGTTGCAACAAACAAATAACTGATTTCATGACACCCCAGATCATCTTGTTGCATTTGTATGCAGTCTTTCTTCCAAAAGGGAAAGTAAGGCTGGAAGCTTAAACATTAGCCTATAAAGATACTAAATTTAGGTCCTTTCTGCACTGTGACTTAGGCCCCATCTGGGTGGTTTTGGTGTGGAATATTGCACCATTACAATGCTGGTGTGGTGGCGTTGAGTCAGATATCTGAGGCGTACATGTAGTGCATACATTTTCTGTGTCAGTCTTGTTCGAAGTGGAATAAGGCAAACATCAAAGAAACTATACAGCCCTCAGCACCAGTTGTCATCTAAGCATCATTATCCAAAAATAAGGTTAATTAGTATTACACTTTTTACATAGCTTATTTCATAATTTTCAGTACAATTTGGCTGCCACAGCACCTTTTCATTAGACAAAAGGTCTTTAGATCAACAGAACCCTTATCTTATTTTTCCTAGCCATGTTAAAAAACTTCAGCATGCATTCATAAATGGGAGAAACTGGACATCAGAAGGGAACACGATTAGTTCGGTTATATTGATCTTCTTTTTTGCAGTGCTAAATCATACTTTGTTTTCCAGAGTAACGTTCATGTTTATTCCATAACTTCAAATAGTTTTTAGCTACGAGATCGCCTTCCTTCTTCTTTTGCTTTTCCTCTCTTCCACCCCCACACCACCGGAGAGAGGGAAGGAGGGAGGGAGAGAGTTGAACTACATCTAAGTAGCATACAATTTGCATTTTAGCAAGAAGGTAATTAACTAGGGCAAATATTAATTAAGGCCTGCCGAGAATAATAATTGTATCCTGCAGAGTGACATGGAGGTCTTTTGGAAGAATAGGCTTAAAGGGAAACCTCACTATGACATTTTATCTTGCATAATGTGAATTTAATATACTGCTTTGTATAGGTTGGTATTGTTTCTATTGCCTTCATATATTGGCGGGCTGGTGGGCTCTGACCTTATCAGGCACTGACTTTGAAATCACATTTTTGCCTTATTAAAGTTTTCCACTGCTTTTCGCATATGGAGCGTCTGTTTAATGATTTTTCTTTATTTTTGTTCATTTAAAACTAATTGAACACACTTGACATGGATAACCAGTCTCCCAATTAAAAGCCCTTGGAACTATAAGGGAGAAGCGGGCAGAAGAAATGATGGAAACTTTATATATACTTGTAACAAGTGCAACAGCGTGGTGGGGGGAAAAGCCTTGTGGTTTCTAATTCTAGGAGACCTCCTAAGATGTTCTCAATGAAAATGTTCGGCGATCTGGAGAAGTTATTAACTTGTTTTGCGTTTGTTATCAATATAGGTAAACTATAAGCAAAGTATAGATAAGCTGAAATACAGTTCTGTGACCTGCACACCTCAAATCGTTCAGGCAAAGATCAATGCACAGCAGCTAAGTGATGTAAGTCTTTCCTTCTGTATTCATACCCATTGTATTTTATCTCCCAGTCTGTCTTTCTTTCTGTTTGTTTATATCAGTAACTTACCCTGTCACTTTATAGTACTCAGTGAGGTATATAATATTAAAACAAATGAAGAAGTTTAAATACAATCTTAGGCCCCTTCTGCATTAGTCCTTATTTTGGATTATATCCCAGAATAGGCCCCTGCCATTGACATACTAGTGCAAACTACTGTATGCCACGCTGTCATATAATCTGGAAAAAGATCCAGGGCAGAAAGGGCCTTAAATTGTAATTTACAATTTAAATGACATATATTTAATACTTATAGGACAGTCCAGAAAGAAATATGATGGTAAAAAAGACTGCTTTTACCTTTCTTCTAAAAATAGGCAAAGCAAAGCTTATTCCACA
This sequence comes from Aspidoscelis tigris stejnegeri, assembly GCA_023333525.1. Lineage (NCBI taxonomy): Eukaryota > Metazoa > Chordata > Lepidosauria > Squamata > Teiidae > Aspidoscelis > Aspidoscelis tigris. The sequence goes on along the minus strand of JALMGA010000002.1, from coordinate 63,419,606 downwards.
GGACTGGGGCAACTATGGAATATCTGCCTGCACTATATCTTGGGAAGTTGGAATTTTCAGCAAGCCGGCTTCAGATGATTTCAGATTCCAGTGTGGCTGATATAGCATTCAGGCCCAGAGTAATTTAGGGTTTTATAGGTTAAAACAACACTAGGACCTGCATGCGACCTTAAGGTTGCCATGGGACTACTACAACAAGAGGTGTGATGGTCGCATATCTGTGTGGGCTGGAGAGGCATTCTAGAATACATGATCCACTCAATTCCGCATCCTGGAATACCTGCTCCACTCTTGGCATTCTGTTGAGTACTATAACGGAAAACCACTGGACCATGCTGTCTACATCTACATGGCCAAGTTCAATTTTTCCCTCACCTAGAGCAATGACATGCATGTGAGCAGCATGCCACCACCACTGTCAAAAGAATATTTCTCACAGATTGAACATAATCTATAGCGCAGGTTCTGCTCTTGTGCAGAACCTGCCTAAGATCTTGAATGGGGCTCTATACACAGTGGACAGCACAGGAATGAATTTTCACTTTCTACAGGGTTTGCACTCTACCCCGGTTGCAGTATTTTTCACTAGTTGTAGTCTGTGACAGCTCAGCACAGAAACCTTATAACTTTCATAAAGAAACATTTCAAAAATGAGAAAATTAGTTAAAAGGGAAGTGAAAGGGAAAGGTAGAAGATTCACTCCAGTCACTCCAAAATGTATGCAAACTATTAACAAATGCATACCTCCAAGTCCAAGAGGTCACCAATGTAGTTTATGGTAGTGTCATATGGGAAGTCACTAAAAGCAAGAAAAGCTCAGAAAAATGAAGGCTTGTTCTAAGTAGAAGGACAGCATAGTCTTAAGAAAGCGTTAGGCAAATTCATGGAGGACAGGAGTGTCAGTGGTTACTAGAATGGATGCCTAGGTACTGCCTCCAGATTGGAGAGACAGACAGGATGCCTGTAAAGACCATTTCAGAGAATGGGAGAGCAAGTAAAGGTTTTGCCTTTGTCTTCTGCTTGAGAATGCCTAGAAGCAATTGGCATGAGATGGGATGCTAGACTAGACTGGCTGTGGTTGATCCAGCAAAGTTCTTATGATGTTCCTAGGTTCTAGGTTGAACAATTTGACCTATGCCTGGTCCAGGTTTGCTATCAATCAAACTGGGATTTTAAGTTCTTGTACATCACTATTCCAAACTCTCAAATACTGGATTCTTGGCAATCTAAACTGACTGCATTATGTTTTACTTCTAGATATTCTTTATTTTTGTCATTAAATCATTTAGTGGAGCCAGTTTAAGAATCTACAGAATTTTCCTGAGAACCTGATTAACTTGTAAGAAAATTATTACAGGTCCTGATGCCACAAATGATCAACTATGATGTTGTTGCTAATTGATTATTATAGCTGAAATTGAACATGTTTTCAATTTTTTGGCAGTTGAACTACCGAGCACAGTATGAGAAAACCAAAACCCATTATACTTTGCCGAAGGATGTACCACAATTGGTCAAGGCCAAAGCCAATGCAGAATTATATAGTGAGGTAAGTAAAATAATATACAAATATATATTTGAATACCTGGGAACACAGAAAAATTAATCTTTATCAAAAGCTCCATAGTATTTCTTTTAATTGTGATTTTGCCATAAGATCACTTTAAGTGGTTTCAATGAAAACCAAAGATTTCTATACATTTCTTTTTGATTGATGGTAACAAGCATGTAACAGATGTAGTCCCCTTCTACACTGGCCTTTATTCTGCATGCTGATGCAGAGGGTTGCTGCATCCAGACATTAGTTTCTTTCTGATATTCTGGAATGAAGCATGGATATTCTGGAATACCTGTGTTTTATTCTGAAATATCCAAATATAGCAGAATAAATAACTGGTGTCTGGATGCAAACTATGCAAGGGATCTGCTGTAGTCTGTGCTGGCCCATGGATGGGAGGCCCCTATTCTGGGGTATAATCCAGAATAAGACCCAGTGCAGAAGGAGCCATATTTTGACACAGTACGAGGCAGTACAGGACACAAAGTTTATGCTGTCTATAAAGAAAATGAGCAGAAATGTTTGAAGAAATGTTAATTTAATAAACTGCTGCTTTAAATTGCAACTTTATGTTTCTGACCCATTTTAATTCCCCCTGCAGTAGATTATATGCTATGCGTGCTTAGGTAAGTCAATCAAAAACAGTGAGCCTATTTTTGAATGTACACAAATAACATTGCAATACAAAGCGTACAACAGGAAATGCTTTACAATGTGGGTATATTATTATTATTATTTCCTTTTTGTGGAAAATCAGTTATTAAATCTTTGACATCGTGCTGCAGGTGATTTGAAAGTTATTTTCTGTTAATACTGTTCTGCAGATTAAAGCTACTACCTAATCAATAGCTTAGGCAGGCTGATACATCCCAATATAATCATGACATTAAAATATAATATATTGTGACAAATTTACTGCATTTCTTCCCCAGATTAAGTACAAAGAAAACTGGCAGAAAAGCAGAGGCTGTGGCTTTGAAATGAAGTTGGATTCCATGTCTTTGCTTGCTGCCAAGGCTTCAAGGGATCTTGCCAGCGATGTAAGTTGGATTCCTTTAACTGGGGCATATTGCTAAAAAAAACAAAAAAAGTCAACAACATGATGCCTTGGAGGTTAGATTGCAAATATTTCAAATGATATTTTTCTTTCTTTCTAGCTAATTTTAGTTTTGAAACTACCATCTTTAGAGCATCTAAAAACATCAACAGATTTTTTTTAAGTGTAGGAAACTGTAGCACTCTGATTACAATAGTTCCTGACCCATTAAAATATGATCTCTTTCCATTTCACATTAAGATTACTGTTGTTGTCACTGTTGTTGCATTTATCTGTGCATCTTCTTTTCAAGAAACTTTCCAAGGCATTTACAACAAAAGAAACACAGTCCAATATAAACGATAAAAATAATGCATTATAAAATTAAGCAGAAAATTAAAAAAAACGCAAAGAAAATTAAAAATAGGATGAAGTTTTCTTTCTCTGAAACAGATCTCTAGCCTGTGACTCATGCTCTTGGAGGTGTTAACAGGTCCAAGCAGATGTTTTCTGCATCCAGACTTACTTATTCTGCTGCATGCGGATATTCTAGAATAAAGTGTGGATATTCCTAAATATCCATGCTTTATTCTGGAATATTCAAATCTAGTGGAATATGTAGGTGATCTCTGGATGGAGCTGTTAACAGATACTGCTAATTCTTGGGTTCTAGGCTTGCAAAGGCTCCTGCAAGAGCAGCCAGCAGTAATAGTCTTGCTAGTGACAGAGGGCAACATAGGTTCTCACCCTGGCACTGTGTGGGAAGGAGATGGGCCCAGCTCTTCTGGAGAGTTCTGGAGTAATCTCTAGATCATGCGACTTAACTTACACTTAATATAGGATGTACATAAATATATGTGCTTCATGACAAAATAACTTACCTAGTAATCATTGTTTGATTCCACACCCCTCCATGAAGCCAGCTGGGTGAGGTTCAGCTAGTCACAGCTCTCTTTCTTTCTCACAGCCCCACCTTCCTCACAGGGTGTCTGTTGTGGGGGGGAATAGCTTTGTCAGCTGCTTTGAGACCTCTTAAGTGGGTGTGAAAATTGGGGTAGAAAAGCCAACTTTTCTCCTTTAGTCAGTGAGGTGATATTTTCATGCTGGGTGAATTTTTGAACAAATCTTCTCTTTTTAGATTAAATACAAAGAAGAATATGAAAAAACAAAAGGCAAGGCAATGGCAACCAAAGATTCAAGACTTCTGCATTCTCTGCAAGTAGCTAAAATGAGTAGTGAGGTACATGATTTATTAATATTTTGAAACTTGTTAGTTCAGAAACAAAAATAATGGTACTTCGATCTATAAGATCAGTAGCATATCACAAGTTAATATTTATGGTTTCTTCTTTCACTTTTCAATTCTGTATTGCTGCTAACTGCCATTAGATAGTTGCTAATAAGTCATAGGTCACCACCAGACAGTGCGTATAGATATATATCACTATTTAGTGATATTCTGGAATAAAGCACTTGTAGAATGTTTATTGCCCATAACATCAGGCATATGTCCAGGTATTTCAGTGCTGTGAAATACCTGGAAGTATATAAACACCACCCCGTGTGCATATGTGACTACTATTTTAGGCCCAAGTTGGCCCTGTACAGGCACAGTGACCATTCCTAACATGGTAGATTACATTCGCCAGGTGTAGACCAGGTGGTAATCCCAACATAGGCCTGGGATAATCCTGGGCTTTACTCCCAGTCTGGATGCATCCATAGTTAGTTTTATTTGCAAGATTTGCAGGTCAGCTGGCTTAAAAATATTTGCGATCAGGAGACAGTGGTACATGGATGGTGAGTGGGAATCAAAAGCCATCACTGATACCTAAACAGTCACAGCTGTGTCAGACATTCACAGCAGGCTTCAATGTTGTCAAAAAATGTTAAAATTCAAGAAGACGAACAGCTTGTCCTCAAAAAGACATATCTGTAAGGGCTTTCCCCCCATTATTTTCTCCAGCAGCTGATGTATTTGAACATAGCATTCCATATGAGTATAAGCACATATCGTTTCTAGTGGTGGACCTAAAATATAACTTTAGTTTCATAAAGATAAGTTTAGTTTCTATAAAAGTTCCATGCTACTTGAGTGAGAAAAGTAAGGGGAAAAACATTGTTTATACTACGGTAAGATTAGTTATGATGATGGTTACTGTAGGAAGAGGATAATCAACTGGTATTCTCCTGGAGCCGTCAGAGAACATGATGTTTCCTTAATTTTATATTACCTAGATTGCATATAAAAAGGAATTTGAGAAGAACAAAACACATTTCCACTTACCCATGGACATGATAAACTTGGAACATGCCAAAAAGGCTCAGGCCTTGGCTAGTGATCTTGACTACCGGAAGAAGCTACATGAATATACAGTGGTTCCAGAAGATCTAAAGACACAGTGGGCCAAAAAAGCTTATGGATTACAGAGTGAGGTAAGAAATAAGACAAGAGTGTTCTTACTGGAATATTCTGTCCTTATAATTATTTCTGAGTGACTTTGGCGGCTGCTAGGCATGCTTAATATGGCATATTGGTGCTAGACATCCAGCACTTTTAAAAAAAAATTTCTGGCATGATTTGATTACCTGGATATCTGGTTTAAAAACATTACCTTAAAAACTGGGACCTCACCAAGTATGCAAGGAAGCAAACACAGAAAGCTTGGTGAACTCCCACGAATTGCTGGTGACGCCAAGTTTCAGAATCTTGCCATGACAAAGGGCAGTGCTGGCTTTCCCTCTATATCCAGTGTTTTCCCTCACTATCTGGAGAAAGACCTAAGCTGTGTAGTTAAAAAAAGGTGACTCAAAAGGGTATTAGAGGTGATAGCTTATGGCACTAGTATTCTCACTCCATTCTACCTCTAATGCACTTTGAAAGGGCATTTCCTCACCTTTACTGTACATTAGAGCCATCTCTGAATCACTTTTGAGGTATTTTTTAAAAAAACATATGAATATTGCCTTACAGTGCGATCCTAAGGTAAAATGTGCCCATTTGATAGGAATTAAGATAAAGTGAAGGTCCTTTCTCAGCAAAACTTAGGTAGCAGTGGTTCCATCAATATTAAATCCCTGCCAAAAGTAATTGGCCTCAAAAGAATTAAGTGCTGCTATAGCCACTTCCAAGATTGATTACTGAATTATATCTAAAAGTTTTAAATGATGAAATATTTCTTAAAGATAACCCACAGTGAACTTCCAGGCTAATAAAGAATGAGCCACCCTCCAATTGAAAACTTCACTTGGAAGTTTGTTTTTGAGCAGCTGTAGACCAAATATAGTTTGAGGAAATCAAGTGGAAGCATCTGGTTGGATTTCTATCATGCTGTCCTATCATCCTTGCTGTTCTGATTCTCAGTCATTTCTTTGATGCTACTGTGCCAAATCTTGACAAATCTTTTCTTTTGCCTTTAGCTTCAATACAAGACAGACCTTGCATGGATGAAGGGAGTAGGGTGGATAGCAGAAGGAAGCCTCAACATTGAGCAAGCAAAGAAAGCTGGTGAACTTGTTAGTGAGGTAAGTTTATTGATTTTCCTCTTTTAGCATGGTATGTTTGGATGCTCTTGGAATTAAAATGAAATGTGGAACTAAAGATGTTTCAAAATATATGGCTGTATTACACTAGTTGGTAGTTTCTCGAGTGCTCAGACGTTGTTATATATGGCTGTTTGAACGGTGTTCTGCCTGCAAGGTGACAAGTACTTCAAATGTCTTGCGGAAAATTTAGAGTTATGAACAAGCAAACATAGGCCACTTTTGCATTTACCTTAGATCTGGAATAATAATACGGACCTTGAGGCTGTGCTGAAATAGTCCATCTTATTAAGAAGGTAGACTCAAAACACACTAATTCCAGCCACACCCAATACCTGATAAACCTTCCTCAGATCGTCCTCAGTTTGGCTCACTATGCTCAAATCTTTCTGTTCCAATCCTGAGATTCCTTTATGAGACTTTTTAAAGATATCCTCCCCTTTCCATCACCACCACATCTCCTGCACTCTGATAGTATAAAAGTTCTATGACTCAACAGCGTGTAATCACGCAGTGGATAAAAGGGAAGGCAAATGCATGCAGTATCCACCCACTATAGTCTGGTTCAACCCCTCTGCCCCAATCACAGCCAAAAAATGAAAAATGGATTAACACTCAAAGGGTGTGTTCCCACCTACAGCAAATCTGAACTTCTCTGGTCCAGGTTCTGCTGGAGATTTGAGTGGAGGCCAGGAACAGCATCGAGCGCACTCGCGGGCTATTCTCCAACGGAACCTGCAAGTGTGCACAAACACAGCAGCCGCTGGCCTCCTCCTCCTCTGATCCTCGGGTGCCTGCTTCTCCCCCCCACACCTGCGGGGTGGCTTTGGACAGGGGTGTGTGTGGAGGAGAGGCAGTCTCCCCTTCTCGCTTGCAGGGCTCCATCAGATGGGGTGTGTGTGGGGAGGAGAGGCAGTCTCCCCCATACCTGCGTGGTGGTTTCGGAGAATGGGTGCGGGGAGGAGAGGCGGTCTCCCCTCCTCACTCACTCACTCGCATGCTCACCTGCTTGCCCTGGCTGGCTGCCAGTTCTCATCTTTCCCAGCACTAAAATCCGGGCTGGATTGGAAAGTCCTAGTTTTCTGTGGGGTTTCTGCAGAAAACCTGGGGGGAAAGAACTGGTGTGGGACCGAGCCTTCCTTGATTTGGACTACTGGCTGATTTAATGGAAATGCTCATTCCTGAGTCCAAATCCAGTCCATACTTTAGTGTCTTGGGAATGCACCCTAACAGCTTGAGTCCTGTAAAAATCAGGACTCAGGAAAGTATGACTGAAGGGAGGAAAGCCTATACATAAAATTAATTGGACTAAAAAGGTGTGAGCATTGGGATCCAAAGACGGCCTGAAGCAAGATTAAAGTGAAGGTGTGTCAATGACCTGAGCCCCTTTACCCACATGTTAATGCAGATCACAGAAGCCAGATCCATATTAAGAGGTCCTTAATTCAGATCTTAATCCGGAACACATGCCCCTGTGTTCTGAGATTACTGTGTGCATTTCTATCAGGGATGGGGGTGGGGGATAAAAGAAGATAAAGAAACTGGCTGCCTCCAGACATGCGGAATAAATTGGCAGTTATTCCGATCGAATATCCCAAAATTCAAATCAATTTGAATGTTTAAAATACAAATGTATTCATATTTGATTTGATTTGAATACATTTGAATCTATTCGTACAAATGTTCAATTTATATTTGAAGATACAAATGTCAACAACATTCATATGTGTCCGTAGGCATCCTTACACATTTGTACGCATCCCATTTTTATCCCATATGCATCCTGTTTTTCCCCCGCACGTATCTGCACGGATGCGAATAAGAGGCGTACAGATACGTATGTAATTCAGATGTATCCGTACACATACGAATGTCCAAATAATTTGTACAAATGATTTAAAACATTTGCAATTCATTCTCATGTTAAATACAAATGTATAGACATTCAATTCAAATTTGAACTAATTCAATCAAATTTTGAATGATATTTCTGCACATCCCTAAAAAGCACAACTTACTTGCTGTGCAGCAATGACCTCTGTCTTGACTAAAAAGCAGCTCCATAGCTTCCTCCTTGGAAGCTGCAAGAGCTGAGCTGCTGTGCACGGTCATGCGGGATGAAGCAGCCAATCAGAAGTGAGCTGCCCTTCCTGCTCTCCTTCGTCTTTTCTCAACGTTCTGCCCAGACTGGCAGGAAGATTCAAATCTTCCATATACTGTGCAGCGAGTGTTGTTAAATCAGCATTAAGGTAAGTGCACAGTATCGATTGGATAACGTGCTGCCATGATGATGCATCAATTGTCATGTGTGATGCCCCGATCATGACAGTGCATTCCACTGCACAGTATAAACAAGTCTGGACGCAGCTTCTGCTCAAGTGATGGGCCAATCTATGTTCTGTTACTTGACTTTAGCAGTTTTATTTCTTCTTTCTTTAAAAGTCAAAAGCAACATGCCTCTTTCCAGGCCCTTGATGGTTAGCCATCTCTGAGTGGTGTTCTGCCAGGGAGGGAGCAATAGTTATATTTTAAATATGTTTTAGGAATATTCTATATTGTTGTGACTCACCCTGGGACCTTCTGATAAAGGTTGGTATATAAATGCTTAAAAATAAAACATGACTACATTAAGTTGCTGTTGCTGGCTGTGAGTGAAAGACATTGGTTACCAATTTCTACCAGTTGAAAAATGTGCTCACAATGTCTCCATCTTTCTCCCCCCGCCCCAATGCATTTTAATTAGAAAAAGTACCGGCAGAAAGCTGATGCTCTAAAGTTCACAAGTGTGGCAGACAGTTCTCAGATCAAACATGCGAAGAAAAGCCAGGAACTGCAGAGTGATGTAAGTCCCCTGCCTTACCTTCTCTCCACACTGTTTCTTTGTCATTAAAACTTATAATTCTTAGGGACAGTCAGTACCACTGAAAAAAGCAATAGGATCCTCCATGAAAATTTGCCATTGCTTTATACTGGTTTGAGGTATACTTCTAAGATTTGTTTGAACTCCCTGTAATTCCACAGGTATTAAACCTTTAAACCCAAAGGTATCAAGAGGCGTGCTGACCAGGTTTCACACACTATGGTGATAAAGGCCATATATACCTAACTGAAGAGAAAAAGACTAAATTGGATCTTTTAGAACATCCACACAAGCCTTCGTAGCTGTTCATTTTCCTTACTGAAGCTGTTCTGCATGTTATTCACATTATACTGACAGCCTTACATAGCACCTGGGTGAGACTGTGAGTCTGGATAGTTTCATTTGAAAAATCTTTTCAGTTGTTTGGGAAGTGTTTAAAGGAATAACAATGATAAAGCTTTCTTTATTAAACCTGATCCTTTGCCTTTGGATGACAGTAAAACACTTTCTTTTTGCCTAATGTTTGGGAAGGTGAGGGAAGATAGATTTTGATAACGTAGTACTGAGTGAAAGTGCTATAATAAGGGTTTATTCAAACATCTAGTAATTTCCCAGTTTTACCATTCATGCTTCTTGCTTGCCCTCTTTTAACCTTTGCTGCTATAATTGGCTGTAGCTCAGTGGTAGAGCAAACAGCCTTTCCCTGAAATTAGGCCATGGAAAACCACTTCTGTATCTCAGCCAAGAAAACTGCATAGAGATTTGCCATGGAGGTCCCCTGCAGTTAGCTAGGAGTCAGTTATGACTTGGTGGTACCCAACATCAACTATAATTCTTAAGTATTGTATAATCTAATCACCAAAGCATTAGCCATTAGGCTTCCACTTTTTAAAAAGTATTTACAATGCAAACAATATATATTCTGGTCACTGACTGAAATAAATATTCCCTTAATAATCACTGTATGCAAATATTTTATTTGCATTTTTATTCCGCCCTATACCTAAAGGTCTCAGGCTGGGTTAGATCAGTTAAAAAAAATCTAAAACCTTTAAATATTTATCTTTGAGAAGCCTTAAACATTTCTTCTTAACACAGATATGCCATGTGCTAATAGTATTTGTTCTGCCTTTGAACAGATTGCCTACAGATCAGGAAAAGAAGAATTTCTTCATAATTACGGCATCAGCAAAGATGAGCCGCTGTTTATACAGGCCAAAATAAATGCATCAAATATTAGTCAGGTATGAACAAAGTATGCTTATGCTATTTGGGTATAATCTAAATTTTTTGGTTATTTTTGAGTATAAGCAATTTTTACTGATTCAATTTTTTTTCAAATCCATCAAATAAAACTTCATCTTGCAGTTCAGTTACAATATTAAGTAGCCATGCTACACGCAGGTTTTGAAGCAGATTTGAAGGGTTTCTGATGCAGTAAAATCACATGTAAATGAGAGATCCCGCAGCAAATGGGGATTACGGTTCTTGAGTCGATTTTGTGGTTAGAGTGCCAGACTCATATCTGGAAGTTTCCCAGTTTTCCACATTCTTACACAAATTAGTGAGTTTTGGCTAGTCCCAATTCTCTTCTGAGCTTTCACAGCCCCACCTACCTCACAGGGTATCTGTTGTGGGGAGAAGAATAGAAGATTTCCCACCTGCTTTGAGTCCCTGTAAGGAAGAGAAAAGCAGGGTATAAAAGCCAACTCTTCTTCTTGTAATTCATATTTTTTGCAGAGTCTTTTGCTGCACTGAAACTGGAACTCATCTTCATCTGTTTTATTTCACGTTGCAATTGAAATACAGATTTTTAGACCCTTGTGTGGGTGTTCCAAGGGAGAGCCAGAAGGTGTCTACACTTTGGTTGACATGACAGTTGCAAACAATATCATGTGTAGCCATGCAGTTCCAGTTGCTCCACTTGTTGGGGTGAATTGTCTCGTGCTTCGTGTTGGAACACACTTATAGATCTGTACTGTTAGGTAGCAGTGCCTAAAAAATACACTTTCCTGTGTAGGTGTGCTTCTTATCACCTGGTCAGTGTGGCAATGGCACTGTGAATGCCTGTTACCATGGCAAGGTTATCACACGTAGCCAGCACTTGGGGAAGTATTGGCTAAGTTTGGAATGGCTTGGAAATTGCAAGGTATGGATGCCTGATCCATTCCAAAACTTAACCAGCCTTTGTGGCAAATAAAAGTGCAAAAAAGCCCACAAAACAGCCAAAACGATTCTCTACCTTTTCAGTAAAAGAGTGAGTTAAGAACTGAAGACTTTTGGGAAAAGCTTAGCTGTTCAGATTAAAGCAGGTCTTACAGGGGCCGAGACACTTGGTCTTGAACTCAATATCAAATGGTTTTCCTACGCCTAGGACTAGGGATGTGCATGAATATTCATAACATTTGAAATTTGAATGAATTTGGCCAAATTGGGTCATTCGAATGCAAATTGAATGTTGGCACATTTGAAGACTGACATTCAAATTCAAATAGAATGCTTCAGTATATTTGTATGGGATTCATATGCATTCGTATGGGATTCATATGATTTTGAACATTCGTAGCAAATTCAAATCCCACTACATTCAAAAGGGATCTATTGAAATGCATACAAATTTTCTGGCATTTGATTCAATATAAATCAAACACAAAAAGACCACAACTCCCCCCCCCCCCGCACACATTTGTGCAGATCCCTATCTAGGACAAAGCCACTATAAAACTAACTCTAATGTCTTTTATCAAAGAATAATAATAAAAAAGCCCTTTGGTAAACATTTTCTCAAAGGGCAATGTAAAATTTGAAGCAATGTGAAATAATTCATTCACTGATTTTGTAAATATTAAATATTCTTTAATCTTGTTGAACTTTTAAGTTCTAATATTTTTAAACTAATTATAAATTGATAAGGTAGCATTAATAACCACAACGAGAATTCCTAACTTGACAATGAATGATGTGGTTAGAACAGTGACCCATTTCTTTTAGTATCTTTAAACCATTTTGAATGTGTGCATATCTGATTCTGTTTGTATCTTTGGGCCTTTCTTGTTTATACATGACAATAACAAGAAATCATTAAAATAAAAATGTGATCTTTGACTTTTTTTAGAAACTGTACAAGAGTAGTTGGGAAAGCCAGAAGGAGAAGGGGTTTGAACTTCACCTTGATGCAATACCATTCCTGACAGCCAAAGCAAAGAGAGACCTAGCAAGTGATGTAAGTAGCAAATCCAGGACTTATTGATCCTCTAGGAAGCTATTTCTGTTCTTCTATGAGAAATGGGGTACATCCAGACTTAGTTTAATACCGTGTATTGGAATGCACAGCCAAGATCGAGCCATCACACACAACGGCCGATACTTCGTAGTGTTCCTGCCAGTCCAGACTGGACGGCAAGAATAGCAAATTAGAGCTGGGACGGCAGCTCAGTTCTGATTGGCTGCCTCATCCCATGTGATGTTCACACCAACACAAACTCCCGCAGCTTCTGATGAGGTTTATTGTAATCTGGTTTTTTGCTAGTCACTTATTTAGACTAGCTGCTTCATCCTTTTTCATGATGCTTCAAACCCGTTTTCTTCACAGATAAAATACAAAGAGAATTATGAGAAGACTAAAGGAAAGTTGATTGGAATAAAAGATGTGAGTGAAGACTCACAGCTCGCTCACTCACTTCATGTGTCAAAGATGCAAAGTGATCTGGAGTACAAAAGGGCATTTGAGAACATAAAGAGTCAATACCATGTATCCATGGATATGATCAACCTAGTCCACGCAAAGAAAGCTCAGGATTTGGCTACTGACAGAGGATACAAGACAGTCCTTCACAATTACACTGCTTTGCCTACAGATATGAAGGTGGAATGGGCCAAACAGGCTTACAGCTTACAAAGCGATGTAAGTTAAACACCAATTTTACTTTTACATGGTTGATAGAATGTGAATTCTCCTGTATCCCATTTCCTTACTTTATTGTGTATGAAAAATTATACTTGTTTATTGGATGTTCTCAGAACAACCTTCATGTAATTTGACCTCTGAGGTGACACTCTCATGGGTAGGTTATACTCAGATTTATCCTGGTTGACTGGGTTTCATCACTGTGGTATCATTGATCTATATTAGTAGACTGTCTACATGGTCCTCCTAACCACCAGTTTCCCATAACAGGATATTATTTGTGTCACAGTCTTGGCCCTACATGTAGCAAACTCCAAACACATAGAATATATGATTAAGGAGAAGCACATATACAAACACATTTGCCATGCTATCCCTCGTACTGATCTTGTTTAAAATCAGTGGAGTTTGAGACATAGTGATCACTAGTTATGGTGAATAATGGTCATGTGGAGAAGACTTTAAATTTTTCTGCCTCACATAAAGTAAGTTTCAGGGGTGGAACACATCTCCTGAATTAACTTCAGCCTTTGGCTAATGTGACCATTTCCCCCCTCCCCCCCCCCCCACCACTGTAGACATTAGTATTTTAATATTTGAATACATTTTTTGAAAAATAGGCTGTTTTTGTTTGTTTGCTTGTTGGTTTTTAATGTGTTCTTATGCATATTACTATTTTAACCTGTTTTAAAACTGTAACCCGCCCTGAGACCTACAGGTATAGGGCGGGATATAAATATAAATAAATAAATAAATATAAACTTGTACCAAGATTGAGAAACCTATTTATTGATTTTAAACATTCTTATACCTCTTCCACACTGTAAAAAAAGACAAAATCATTTCATAAAAAACATGCTTACTTCCTTAAAAAGACTGATAGAGGTGCTGACAACCAAAAAGGGCAGTGATGGCCAACCTATAACACACGTCACGGGTGACACGCCAAGCCCTTTTGGGTGACACACATGGTCACCCTGACACCTGGGCATGTAGTGCTTGCTTGTTCTCGAAGTGTACGAAATACCAACTTTCAATTGAAGATTTAGCAAGTGTAAAGAATTATTTGTTTTTGCTTTTAATAAAATACGTATATCAAAAATATAACTTTTTTACTAAAGCTACAAATATCACAAAATTATGGACATTTCTAGATGTGACACAGCACCTGAGGTTTTCTTGCGAATTTTGACACACTGAGCTCAAAAGGTTCACCATCACTGAAATAGGGTCATATTAATGCAATTAATATCTAGAGCAGCCTAGATGTGTAGAAGCCTCCTCAAATGTTCTCATTCACTCACACCCATTCCAGAAACTGAATAAACCTATGCTTATACAAGCTTGCTAATTTGCCAAAACCAATTCCTTGTCCAGAAGGTCTGACAGATGGACATAATTTGACTCCTACAACTGGCAGAAGCCTTCTCACTGGATTCTTATCTATCCCCCAAATTGCCTTCACACTACTAATTTGCAGGCCCTTGCAGCAGAGCAATTATTGCCACTCCTTAAGGTAATTACCTCCAAATACACATACATAAAAGGAGTGCCTGTAGTCCAATGGCAGAACAAAGGAGTTGGTCACTGGTTCGACCCCCAGCCTCTCCTCTCTGCCAAGAAAACTGCATAGAGGTGCCCATGCAGTCCACCAGGTGTTGGTCACATCTTGGCAATACTGTACTCTCAACAACACATCCATAACATTGGACAGAATGTGTGTTGAGAAATATTTCAAAATACTTTTGCAATTTTTTGTGCTGGTTATGTCTGCAGTGTTTATTTAAACTGAAACCGTTTAGCAAGCTATGAGTTTTAAAAAGAGAGAGAGCGCTTCTAAAAATCCTTTTCTTTCAAGTGTTATGGGAGAAATCTTTGCTGTTTGCTATATCACCATCTCTTTTCTTCAGTGTTCTGTTCTTTATTTCTTCCCACAACTGCAAAGAAATGGATAAAACAAAAGCAGGCACTAATTTGGCTCAGCTGGTGTTCCAATGTGTGAATTCTTTAGGTGGCATTTTAAATGCGTGAGCAGTGACAATGGGGCATTATCTTTTGCTTTTGTCAGAACCTGTACAGAGCAGATTTGAACTGGATGAAAGGACTTGGATGGATCGCCACTGGGTCATTAAATGTGAACCAGGCTAAGAAGGCAGGAGAACTCATTAGCGAGGTGAGATTTCATGACAGCACGTAACAAAACTTGCATATAATGTGTGTAAAATGTCTGTATAAAATTAAAATAATTTTGACTCAAAGAGGGAAGAAAAAGGCATCCCACATGAAAGCTCTCAGAACCAGAAGTAGGACTCATAATTAGAGGAAAGCCAGATACCAAACAGAAAACAGTGGGAGTCCATATAGCCTTTGCAAAAACAAAGTAGGTGACAAATGATATCATGAATAATAATGGCGCTCAAACAATGCTCAATTGCTACCCACGAGCTTGCAGGTTTTAATGAAGAAAATCAAGAGAATCATACAAGGTGGGGATCATACAATGGTGCTCAAATGCTTGTTCTGCTCTGACTTTGCCTTTTGCTCTCACTCTTCTACTGGGAGCAACAAGGCACTTAAGTGGTGATCTTGAAAACTGTTAAGAGATTTGGAGATTATATTGTTCACATCCATTATTTGTTTATTTGTATTTATATCCTGCCCTTTACTGATAGTCTTTGCCCCGTCACAATAATATCACTATAAAAACAGAATAAATTATCTAAAATAGTGACAATGTCTGCTTGGGAAGACTACGTTGTTCCCTCAGCCAAAGCCCACAATAAAGAATATACTAACTGGTTCTACTTATATTGACAACCCTGATCAGTTAGACATAGGATAGAGTTAGCTTTATAGGAACTATCCATATCTGTTACTATGTTTAGAAAGTTGTTTTAAGTGCTTTAAAGCAATTTTGACTAGAAACTGTAGATAGAGGAGATGGGATGTCATGCTATTTTCATTCACTTGAGCACACAAGGACCTGAAGGAAGAGGCAATTGAATGAAAATGTCACGACCATGCTTCCATCTGTCATGTCTCAACTTCTTTTTATCACTTTGTCTGACACTTGAAAAACCACAATTGGAAAAAAATAACATGCTTCCACTTCTGTTTTTTTTTTTAGTTGGTCTGATATTTGATGATGCATTTGTTGTGCCGATGCTACGTGTGCTTATGTATGCAACTCTGACTTGTGTGGTAGGGCACAGGGGAAGGGGTTGGATTGGTGCATTTTGGTGTGAGGGAACAGTGCTTGCATGTATTTGCAGAAGAATGTGCCATTCAAAGACATCAGAGTCTTGCAGTGAGTTGCTGCTTTACCATATTGACTGCTGCTTTTATGTCTGTACACTTTTTTTCTGAGGTAGGGCATATCTCTGTTAATCTGATAAACCAAACAAAATCTGGACTAGTGATTCACTTTCACTACACAGTCAAACTATGTTGAGTAGTTGTGGGCAGGCCCGTACCGGCTCCATGCATATGGGGGGGGGATCATAAATTTGGGGTTGAATATGTAAGGAACTGGAGATAATTACACTGGGGGATTAAAAATTTTGAGGGGTCAAAAAATGGGGGTGTGGCCCACCTAGCTGTGGACCTGCTTGTGGGAGTATTTCACCAAATAACAAATTCTTTTATTTCTAGAAGATAAAAGTATAAAAACATACAAAAGAAATCCTACTGGATCAGGCCAGAGCCCACCTAGTCCAACATTCTATCTCACACAGTGGCCCACCATTTGATTCTGGGCATTCTCAAGCCACAGAAGAAGGGAAAATCCTCAACTCCCTGCAAATGGCCTTTAGAGCATCCTGCTTGTCCCTCCAACTTAGACACAGTCCCTAGGCATCCATTCTAGTATATTAGACACACCTGTTCTCCATGAATGGGATGCTCAAAATGATGTCTTGGACCTGTCTACCAGTAGATCTCTTTTTCAAGAGATCTACTCTTGAAGAGGGTGGCATACCAGACCACATGGTGTGTGGACAGCACACCTCCATGGTCCACAGTATACTATGGGAGTGCAACAAGTCTTGCCGTTGAACAGGACCTCCTGGGAGCTTTGAAGGTCAAAAACTTGTTCCTGCCTTTGGGTCATTTGGAGGCACCCTGTACTGGCTCCAAGGCTGGCACAAGCATCAGATTAACTGGGGTGTGTGTGTCTTGTGCAGAACAGGTGTCTCAATGCAGACAGCCTTGTTCTATGTCAGGAATAATCTGTACCAGTTTATTTCAGTACAAGGCAGTCTACTCTGTACTGGAACAGCACAGACTAAGTGCAGAAGCAGTCTTATTTTCTGTTTCCTTCTAATTATCTCTTGTACTGAATTCATTTTTTCACTGTTGGTAAGAGGAAGCTCATGGGACAATTTTTTAAAGCTAATCAATACTTACCAACATCTGGAAATAATCTCCAAGTCTCCAAAGGGCTCTAAAACAATGAGAAGAAAATATGTCCCTAAAGCCCATCCATATTTTACCTCTTGTTTAATTTGAACTATTAAGGAGCTAAAGTCTATAATTTGAAGTAATATATTAACACTCTGGGTTTTTAAAATATCTACTACAGTTATACGTTTTATTTTATTTCAAGGATCTGTCAATGAGAAAGGCTATCTGATACGTAACACTTTTTGGAACAGGTATTCCAAAGCACACTGGATATTTTAGTAAGCATAAAACCATATTGAAATAATTTCCTTAAGTTTAAGTGGAAATTATTTAGCACTAATCGGTAAAGGTTATTGTTAAGTGGAAACAAATATTAATCTGAAATTTCCTAGGAGATAAAGCTGCAGAAAGAGGAATAATAATTATGTTCACAAATTCACTCTAATCTCAAGCAACCTATGATTTTTTTCTTTCAAATAGCTTGAAAGAGCAGCACAAAATTCACAGCTTTGATCTTTTTTCCGCTCAACAGAAGAAGTACCGTCAGCATCCATATGCTTTGAAGTTTACCAGTATTAAAGACACTCCTGAGATGATCCAGGCTAGAATTAGTTATAACCAGGCTGTGGACGTAAGTTATAATGTGTATATATTATGATTATAAGAGTGGTATCCTCTTTGAACAACCTCACTGAAACCTCACTGGCTTTCTTTTTACTCTCTGTCACTGAAATCATTTCCAGAAACCACAAAGCTTGTGTTCTAATCAGGCGAGCCACACAGAGGCCACTTTTAGGTGGAATGGAAGTCTTCAGTCTTGTCACTAGATGTAATTGGAAGGCCAGATACATAATACTGAGCATAAATAAACTTCTGTACGGAAAAATGACCATTGATATTGAATCTAGAGATGTAAAAACTTGAGGGGAGGGAGTGGAAATTTTAGGGGGGGGGGAATAAGCCCCCTCCACCATCTCCCCTGGTTTTCCTCTGAACATTCATAGCTTCAATTGAAAGCTGTTGTGATTCATAATGTTTTATATAAGATCAGTACTATATGTTTTAAGCAACTTTATTTTTCAGGATATGCTGGATCTAAACAAAATGGTTGAATATTTTTCTCAGAATAGGAGATGTCATGGTTTAGGGAAAAAAATCTTGTGATTTACTTTAGACTCATCGATATTCTTTAAAATCACCCATAGCACTGAGATGATCAGCAGATAATGCAAATAATGGATGGGATTTGGTCGAGAAAATTATTTTATTAATGGAAAAATGTTAGAAGTTTTGCAGTTTCTTCTAATAGTCTTCTATGGCACTTTGCATTCTGTCTTGGAATCTCTCTGAATTCTTTGGAAGTCACTGGGCATTGTTTAGGGAAGGGAGAATAGTAGAAGTCACTTACGTCTCTTTTGGGGCATCTCCACTGGGTGAGAGTACAAGAAAAATTGACTGATGACCCTGTATTGTCCAGTATGCTGGCCAGGCTCTACCGTAATCCATGGATAACAGAAAAGGACAGTAAAAATACAAACTTACAGCTCAGTTAAAATGATGGCAAGAAAAAGACAACCTAAGAACCTCTAATTATGGTAAATCAAAGAAACATAGAAGCATATATATGTCACTGCTCAGTGTTCCGAATTAGCCACCGTTCCCAATGAAGAAAGTACTTTTAATGCACTGTTTTATATGTTACAGAGAATATATAAAGAACATGGAGAGAACATTAAACATCATTACACTCAGACAGCAGAACTTCCTGAGATCTTCCAAGCAAAACAAAATGCTCTAAACATCAGTGAGGTAAGATTTTATTTTGAGCAGCATCCTATCGTTACATTCTAGATATATTTATCTGTTTTGTCTTTCTGTTTTTTAATGGTTTTTCTGAGGTTTGATCAACTGAAGATTATCCCAATCTACAAGAAATTATTGGTGCAATGTAACTGAAATGTGCATTATTTTGGGCCTTTTTTCACTTATAAAGCAGCACAGATCTGGGAATCTATTAGCCTTGTAATATTCAAATAACATTAAGAAAAAAGCAGCCAATATTAGGATTCACCTAACTTAAATAAGTTCCTGCACTGAGGTGTTTTTGTGAGATATTTTATTAAAAAGTAAAATATTCTCTCTTCCTAATGGTGAGTCAATATCTTTGTTTGGAGTGCCTTGGTGGAGTGTAACTCACTGTCAAAATGGCAGCTTTGGTCTGAAAACCATGGGCCTTCTTTATCAATCTCATTAGCTTTTGTATGGGTTGTAGTGATTTTCTCTACCATGCCTGGTATGATGCTACATGTTTAGACAACTGATCTGTACTATGTAGCAGTTGCCACCTCCTGTGGTAAGTGCAAAATGATGCGGAAAGACAAGAGTTGCTCTCACTGCTGAAAACACATCAGGAATACTCCTCCCCACGTACTTTAATTCTGCAGGTGTGGCTGTGAAATGTCAGACTTTTACCCTGATTGCTCTGTTTGAAGATGCTGATTAGTTAACTGAACTTAGTAAAGAAAAGGAAGAAGTTCAGAGGGATTTTTTTTAACGGTTCAGGCATATTACAGGAAGGCGAATCCAACCTATGACCAATGTTTGCTGACCTGTTGTTCCCTAACAGACTTGTTACAAGGAATCATGGAAGAAGCTTCGAGATGGTGGATACAAATTAAAACTGGATGCTATTCCTTTCCAGACTGCAAAGGCTACTGCTGAGATCATAAGTGATGTAAGCTGTTGTTTTTATTTAAAATATTTTTATAACACTCCCCATTTTGAGATTTCAAAGCAATTTACAAGCAAATATATCAAATAGAAAAGCAAGAACACACCAATTAATTAAAATCCATTAAATACAATCAAAGCATTTAAAAACAATTGGATGCTGTGGTTGGCAGTGTTAAAGGCCAGCAGGAAAGATCAACAGTGTTGCATCCATGAGGTTTTTTTTCCTGCCAAAGTCCATCAGGTATTTCCACACTTACCATTATACTGATTCAGGAAGGAGTCCAGAGGCTTCTCCCATCCTAGTATGCTCTGTCCACATAAAAGAGAGCACCCCTGCCCCCACATCCACCCCCTCCCCTCATGTTCAAGCTGACTTTTGGTTTCCTCTGAATTAGTGATGAACTGGAGTGTGTAAGCCCTGCTTTCTGGAGCCTTTGGCTGCACTCACAAACATTTTTAAAAGCAACTCAAAAGCATCTTATAAGTGGTAACGTGTATATTCTAGTGCTCCCACCCCATCTGTAGTTAAAGGCTCTGGCAGGTGGATACTGCCACTTTCTTTAAGTGGGTGCAAATGCAGCCTTTGTGTCCAGGGATGGGACTTTTGTAATCATATTTCATAGAGTTCCTGATCATGTGGAACTTCATAGGCTGAGTCAGGGTAGCTAGTGTTCATGGACTTCATCTTAGCAGGAAATGATGGCAAGAATAATGCTTGTTGCAGCTGAGCTAGATCTGGAAGGGCCTATACCTCAAGGTCTCAGGGTGGGTAACAACATTTGAAATCAGACATATATGAAAACAAAAATATTAAGACAGTTAGTCTGTAAAGTGGGAAGAGACATTATATTCCCATTTAACCAAAGGCCAGGGCAAAGATGTGTGTCTTCGCTGCCTTCCTAAACATATATAGTGAAGAAGCCTGACACACCTCAAGGGGGAGACTATTCCATAGTCTAGGGGCCATCACTGAGAAGGCCCTCTCCCGGGTGCCCACCCCTTTTACTTGTTTGCTAAGGCTTCCCTGAAGTTTCAGACATTAGGCAGCATATGTATGGATTATGGGGGGACTGCAAATTAGCCATTTGATTGTTGAACATATTGGTGTTATTTTCAAAGAAGTACAGCTGTACTGTACTTTAAAGCTCACTTAATAGAGAAGGCAACAAAATGTAATGTAGTTACGACAATCTGTTTAGGAGTGAAAGAAACAAAGTCTCTCTGTGTTTTGTTTACTTCCCCAGTACAAATATAAGGAGGCATTTGAAAAAATGAAAGGGCAAATGATCGGTTCTTCTGGTTTGGAAGATATTAACATTTCTCATTCAGTGAATGCAGCTTTGCTACAGAGTAACGTAAGTATGCAATACGTGAGAGAAAAATATATACTTCTGACAAGTGAAATATGAACTTTGCTAGGTTCATGTGAAATGAGAGCAGCTTTTGCTTGGGTGCATGGGGAATGTGCGATGATTGCAGCTGAGAATGATACATCCTGATCTCCATTTTTGAGCACAAAGGGGTCATTTTCATCAACCGTCAGAAGTACCATCATTGAGGACAGAAGATTGTGCCCTTTGAAAATGAGGCCTCTGTCGACAATTGTGTCTTATACTGGGATGGTGCAGTCACTATGAGGGCTGCAAATGGAGATGTGGTGGCAGAACACACATTAATGGAAACTTGACCATTATCACTTATTTGCAAGCTCACAGTATTGTAAGAAAATAATTTGAGAATGTGATCTGTTTCCATTTCCAGAGGGTGCAATCATGGAGGACAGGTGTATCCATGGCTACTATTACTGCCTCCAGGTTGGAGAGGCAGGCAGGATGCCTCTAAAGGCCAGTTGCAGGGAATTGAGAGCAAGTGAAGGCTTTGCCTGAAGCCCAGAAGTGATTGGTGGGCCACTATGTGAGACAGGATGCTGCACTAGATGGATTGTGGCCTGATCCAGCAGGTCTCCTCTTATGTTCTTATGTTCCATTCACCTTAAGGTTGTAATATTTGTAAATACTGAGTGAGATTGGCTGTTTATTGAGTTCCAGAAACAGCCCATGGATAGTAGGGAAATAGGACATGAGAAGGGCTACGACTGGAATCCTAAATTAGGACTACATTCACACATTGCAAAAGAAAATGTCTAAAAGCATCTTAGACATGACAGTATATATCCTGCATGTCCTCATCTCATCTCAAAATCAACCTTTTGTAGCCTAGAATGTTCATGAGAGCACCTGCAAACCATCTCTAAGCCACCTCAGAGGTGATTTTTAAATGCCCATAAACACAGCCTGGGTGGCCCTGTTTTTATTACAGCACAGTTCAGAGAAAAATAACACAGGGCTTCAAATGTTGCCCATGCGCCCTTTAGCTCAGCATCTTCTTTTACAGAGTTGCCAGTTAGCTGCTCATGAGGTTTCCACAAGAGGAGCATAATGATGTTGTTGCTGACCAACTACTGATATTGAGACTGGAGCCTATTGTTATAAAAACTGTTAGCATTCTCCTCTTTGAATTTGTGCAATCCCCCTTTAAAATCATACAAGCTGATGCTTTTTGCCAGAGTTTTTGGCTTGGTGCTTCCCTGGGCTTACAATATTCTGTTGGATACATTCATTTTCTTCTGTGGAAGCAGCAGCTCTATAATGATAAATTGCTCACTTAGTGAACATAGGAGATCTTTTAGAGATAGGAGCCAAGAGGCTTTTTGTACTTACTTCTGTTCTGGATCTTGAGTGTTTTCTGGCCTTTTTTTGTCTGAATACTGGTGTAGACTAGGGAGGCCCTGGCCCCACTAGTGTGCTCTGTCTGCACAAGAGAAAAGTAAACCAGATTGGGAGGCCCCAAAAGCCTCCAGTCCAGTTAAAATCTGGAATACTGGTGGTCCTGATAAAATAGGTTTACCAGTGTACTAGGGCCATGAGGGACCCATGTCAGTGGGGCACCCTGTTGCGCTGCCAAATGGGTCAACATGAGCTCCAAAACTCATGCAAGATTCAAATGCGAGATCCTGACTAAATCAGGGCCAGCACCTGCCAAGACTAGACTAATTGATCAGGATCTGTGCAGAAAGTGCAGAAAAGCCCAAGATTTATAAGAATTTTATAAATGCAAAGCTGCATTGATCTTTTTCTGCAAAATTAGACTTTCTAGCAGTATTATATCTTGCCTGTACTGATCTCGTTCTGACCTAGTAATGTGACTGTGCGCTTGCTGTTTCCTTCCTGTGACTGACAGTCCTTTCACCACTGAATAAAGTTAATATGTCTGTGATTCAACATATTAAGGTCTTTTCAAAAGTTGCTCCCCAACTGTGGAATGCCATCCCTTTGAAGATACAGGTGGCACTAGCTTAAAATATCATTTTCCAACTATTGTTAATTGATGTGGTATGCTGAGTCTCCTGTCTGTTGTCTGGAAAATAAGGTTTTAAAAACTTTAGGGTGATCCTGGAATTTCTTAAAAGTTTTGGCAAAAAATGGTAGTAGGTAATGACAATAGGAGCTCAACAAAGCTGATATAATAGGGCAAATTGATGCCATGAAGGATAATGAATTCATGTGGAGGGACATGAAATAGGAACAGAAAGGAGTGTACAGACTTGCAACCAGTTTTGAGATCTTGATCAGACTTATGTTCTGCATATATCATTACTGGGCCATTTTTCATTGAAAAAAATAATATGAAATTATTAAAATATAAAGGTTGCTTAGATGCTGGTTTTCCTGAGTTTCTAATTGAGATCATCAACCAGAGGTTTGAAAAAGGCAAGGACCACAGTCAAATTGTCTTAAAATCTTATTTTACTCTTATTTTCCTCCTGGTTTTAATCAGTTTTAGCTCTGTTTTTCACTTTCTATGTATTGTTATTATCTGCTGTAACATGACCTGAGACCTTGCTGGATATTGCAGGATACAAATGTAAAGCAATAAAGAAATAATTTAGAGCTGGTAGTTTTATTTCATTGTCCATCACTGATATTTGGTATAGAATAGATTATTGTATTTAGATTACTGTTCTATGGATGTACATATTAAAAACTGAATAAATTTGAATAGCGTAGTTTTCTCAATACAGTTTTAGGCCTTTTCTGCTCTGGGCCTTATTCTAGATGATGTCCTGGAATAGGGGCTGGCAGGTGCAGACTATGGCAGGACCTGTGGGGGCTGATGTAGTCTGTTTCAGCATGTGAATAGCATGTGCCTATTACGGGATATAATCTGGAATAAGGCCCAGTGCAGAAAGTGCCTTATATAAGTCATTATCAGAAAACAGTAATATTTATCCAGTTCATTTCATTCCTAGGTAAATTACAAGAAAGCCTTTGATCAACAGAAGACCCAGTTCTGCTTTCCTCTAGATATGGTGAATCTAGTACATGCGAAGAAAGCTCAATCATTGGTCAGTGATCAGGAATACAGGAAGTTGCTCCATGATTATACCTCTCTATCAGAAGACATTAGGCTGCAGTGTGCCAAGAAAGCATATAAACTACAGAGTGAGGTAAATTAATAGTTGTATTTTTTCAAATGGTTCATAAAGGGCTGGTTTGCACTTACCTCTTTGGAGCGCAGCCCCTCCAGGGGAAGTCTGTTTGCATACAGCTCTGCTTCCACTGACCTGGAGTGTTCCAGAGCATCTGGCATCAACTCCAGTCTCACTAGCATGTATTGGTGAGCTCCTGGACACACTATTCTCACTCTCTTCTGGGTAATGCTGGATAGGAACGGGGTGGGGTAGCTGGCAATGTCCTGGAGTGTGTCAGATGTTGCCATGGGCTGGGACTGACCATCTGCATTTCAGTGCTCGTGGTCCAATTCAGAACTTTCCTGGCACTTGAAGTGCAAAGGGATCCTGGTTCACCCAATCTTAATTTCAGTGGTATGGTATTGTTAAGTGTGAACAAAGTTAAGTGTAAACAGGTCCATTGTCTTTCTCATATAAAATCATTTTGAAGGATTACTGAGAGTGAACTCGTGTGTTTTTCTACCTGGTTTTGTGTGAGGGTGTAGTGTGACTATGTGTGTGTTTGTAAACACAGGAATATACAACGTCCATGTATAATTCCAATATGACTGAATGATAGAAACGTCTTGTGTAACAGATGTTGCTTCTGATTAATGTATTTAGATGACTGTACCGCCTCTCATATTCTACCCTCTAAATTACTTTTGATTGGTTTTCCATAGAATTTATACAGGTCTGACTTGAACTTTATGAGAGGAGTTGGCTGTATTACACCGGGGGCCTTAGAGATTGAAGCAAAGAAGAAAGCTTCTGAACTCATCAGTGAGGTAACAAAAGAGGGTTTTGATTTCTTCACTACAAACAAGGGTTTGCCAGATGTCTCTCTGTAAAACAGGGCTGGCAAAGTAACTCCCTGGATTAAGGGTGGGCTCCCTTCCCCACCCTCCTTCTTTGTTTGATCACTCAATTCATGTTCTAGGTGAACTGAATGGAGTTCAAGGTTTTTCAGACCTTGCTAACTACTTTCACAAACTTTCTGTTCTGTAATCAGGACCCAAGTGGATGGTACATTAGGGTGATCCTTTATAGGAGGAAATGTTCCTTTCCACATGAAAGGAAGCCTGTGTTCACTGATAAGGTATAGAATAACTAATCCTCAAAGCCCAGGTGGCTCTACGAAAGTGTCCTGGAAGTGTTCCTTTTACCCATCTCTGCTCTTGTTGTCATTGTTGCTATTATACATATTATTTTATAATCTGTAATTACATTGAGTTTGAGTCTGAACTGTCTGCAAATATCCAGTCACTATTTGGATAACTTTTTATTTTCTTCCCTTGATTTTTGCTAAGGCTTTTTTCCCTCCCTCCCTCCCTCACACTAAGGATATGCAAAAACAAAAAAAAAATCATATTCAACTTGCATTCAAAGAGTATGTCCAAAGATTAGTTTCTTTGTCAAATTGTTCAGTCGAATGTTTGAACATTCTCATTTGCAGTCGAATATATTTGCAGCTTTCCTTGCCATTGAAAAAGCTTATTTTCATCAGCAGAATTCTGCAAAAGTACCAATGTTTGATTAAATGTTCATATTTGCAAGCCAGGAGCACTGTTCAATTTGTTCAAATGTCTAGACATTTGAATTTCTGTACTTTTGATTTGATGTGAAAATTATGGGAATTTGAACATTCTATCAAATTTCCAGATATGCATTCATTTCTGTGTGTCCCTATCACACACACACATGCTGTAATCCACAAGGGAAAGTTGGCAAAGCTCCACCTCACCTTGTATCTGTCAGCTTAACTCCTTGCTTCCATTTCCATTCATGGAAATTTCTATTTAGTGTGGCTAACATGTATGTAACCCGGTGTGTATTAGACTCTTCAACTGCCACATGGAGGAGACGCCAAACTTGTCACTGAAAATACGCCTCCTCATTGCTATTTTCAAGCATGGAAGTGTCATTTTTCAGTGGCAGTCATGGTACTTCCATTGAGGGTAACAAAATTGTACCCTTGTAAGATTGTGTCTTGGTTGGTAATTATACCAAGTAATACTTCAGCCATAAGCGTGGAAGTGTTAGTACACAATAGTATAGCCTCTGTGTGATCAGAGACTCATCTGGGTCTGGCCGCGCATCTGTTCCTCTGCAGGGTGCCGACATTTTGGCTGTGGCACCCTGCGCAACTGCACATCCACCAGCAACAGTGCTAGGATGACCCTGATGCTCTGTGCATGTGCAGTCACATCAGGGGTCATTTGAGCTGTCAGCATGGTAAAAGGTACAGATGGTCACCAATGGATGCTCCCAGCTAAGTTCCTGATAACAATTAAGGTTAGTTAGCTTGTGGTGCACAATTTTGTACACCACAGCTTGCTGATAATTAACATCTGGGCAGGCAAGAGGTGTTTGTAGGCTGTAATGCCCCCTGCAAGTGCAGATGCACTTGCCCAAATGTTTACTAATTATCAGCTAAGAGGCCAAGTGTGAATTGGCCTCTGGTTTCCCATTTCTATCCTTTTGGGGCCTGAAAAAATCAAGTCTAGCTAGGCAATTTGCACATTTGTTGAAATATTTTGTGCTGCATTGAACAACAGCATAAATGTATTTATTTACATTTTTATCCTGCCTTATACCTGAAGTAACATTGCAAACCAAATATAAAAATGAACATACCAAAACAATAACAGTGTCTGAAAGTGGGGAGAAAGACTGTTTCTCAGTTTAGCAAGAGGCCAGTGAAAGCATCTTTTCTGCCTTCCTAAAAGTGTAAAGTGAGGGTGCCTGATGCATGTCAAAGGGGAGACTATTCCATAGTCTAGGAGCCATAACTGAGAAGACCCTATCCCAGGTGCTTTTCCATGTTGCTGCTGAAGACAGTGGTACAACCAGGTGGGCCTCCCCTACAGATATAGACAGGTCGATATGGAAAAAGGTGTTCCTTTAGATATTTGAGGCCCAAGTCATTTAGGGCCTTATAAGTTAAGGTTAACCCCTTGAATTGGCCTCACTAGTAAATCACCAATCAATATAGCTCTTTTAAGACTGGCATAAGGGGCATCTGGTCAGCTGTTCTGCTCAACAGTCTAGCAGCTGCATTCTGCACCAGCTGCAGCTTCCAAAGGCAGCTGCAGCTTCAAGGGCAGCCCCATGTAGAGTGCGTTACAGTGAGTACTCCAGTCTGGAAATTACCAGAGCATGGATAAATATGGTCAAGTCACTGTGGCAAAACTACGTCCTCTTGACTCCCTGCAAATAGCCTCTGGAGGCACCCTGCCTGTCTCTTCAACCCAGAGATGGCACCCAGGCATCCATTCTAGTAGCTACTGATGCACCTGTTTTCCATGAATTTATCTAATCCTTTCTTAAAACCTGGTTATCGTAGCATATTTCTGCTGTATAATCTGAAAGGAAGGAATCAGTCATGAACATACTTCAGAAATTGGTCCTTCTATTTATGGGATCTTTGGTGGTTTCAGTTAATTGGCATGAGCCCATTAATAACTTGGCGAGAGATTCAGCTGTCTGCCTCTATTATTAAGTGCTCCATAAAACACTGGCAGCATTCAGGATTTTTTTTAAAAAAAATAATAAAACGCAACTTAGCTGTTCCATTCCTTTTTCTTTGTGTGTGAATGTAGAGTAAATACCGTCAGCAGCCAAATTCCTTCAAGTATACATCGGTGACAGACTCTCCTGGCCTGCTTCATGCAAAATTCAGCAATATGATTGCTAATGAGGTAGGCTCTGCTAACGTGGATCAGAAAATATGCTGTTTAAAATGCAATGAGCTGGGTAGGGTGGAGAGAAGCAAGCTCAGTGAAACAGAATACATCAAAAGGGTAGAAAAAGGCATCATCGATTTATCCTTTAGCATAGTTAGATCATTTTTTATTATTCCCGGACAAACACTTAGTATCATTTTGTCAATCAGATTAGTCCTTTAAAACAAAGCAACAGCTACCCAAAAATTATATCAGAGTAGCTATTTGATATGAATTCATGCAATGGCTTTCTTTTTGTACATGAAAGCAGCTGTAATGCAAAGAAATGCAAAGAAGGAGCAGACGAGGAGGACCCCTTCGTGGTGCTTAATGTGTGTGGTACTGAATAATTCGTTCAGGAATCCTCTTAAAGCACCCGAGGCCGAGAACCTTTTATCTGATTTTTCAAAAACATGTATGTGGCCTTGCAAATTCACTATTCCATTTAAAAATGAAAAAAAGGGGAAATCACGATCACATCTGGGAGCTGAGCTGACATTACCAAAACGATGAATTCCTTGTTTAAAAATGCACATTGCATTTTTCATAATTGAATTGAATGTTCCCAGAGATGTCATCAAAGTAGGCCTGAAGAAATCCAGAAATAGAAATTGACCTCTTTCTAGAGTATCCACCTGTGCCAAAATTGTATTTATTAGTTTGAGTTCGAAATCTTATGCTGGCAGATGGTTAAATGCACTGGAGCTTGCTTAGAAAATTTGTAGCCCGCACTAACTTAGGATCCACTTGTCAGCTTCATGGCTCTGGTGAATATGCCGTAAGGGGTGCACTGGGTGAGTACAGCATTCACATGGTCCTGCACTTGTCCCAGCGCCAGGTTGCCATACGTGGCTTTTAGGGCACTTGAACACCAGAGTGGACGAACTCCAAGAGGAGCCTAACTGAGCTCCCATACTGATCTTACCTTATTTTGTGATAAGATTTCCATTTTTTGTCTGTTAGACCATTTCTGCACTTACTTTCAGTGGAACTGCCCACATGGTCCATTCTTACTGAAGCAGTCCACCAAGTAGAGCAGTCCAACTGTTCCAGAACTAGGCTATGTGCAGTGTGATGACTGGTTCAGGACAGCCACCGTGCTGGTTCAGAGGCCTCTGGCGGCCTGGCCTTGAAGGCCCAGCAAGGTTTGCCACAAAATGGGTCAATTGAGGGAAACTGAAGACTTTACCACGTTCACATGTCTCTGCGGTGGTTTCAACAGCTGCTAGATTGCTGGTAGTCTAGGCATTTGGAGCTGTCTGGTATGATTTAGGCTCTGTCCAACATAGATGGAGAGTACAAATGGGGGGTGGGTGGGGCATCTCTTGGACTGAATCAATGTGCAAAAGGGGGGCTTCTGCACCCCTTGCTATATAGGGCCCAAAATGCCCGCTCTGCAAGTGTGGTGGGTATTGTGCACTTCTGGGTATTTCACACAAGTTAAATACTCATATGTACCCATTACACTGTTACAGGAGCAATGCCAAACAAAGTAGGAGCCTGAGCTTGTCCTGTGATTTCACCCTATCCTCTGGCAGGGCTGGTGAGATGAAATTGTGGGATCTAAATAAGATCATGCATTTTCGGGTGCTTCCGCATATGCTGCTGAAAAACGGATCTAAGAAGATCTGTTTTTCGGCGAGCAGTCGTCTGGAAGATCCGTCCCAAACAGAGATGGATCTGAGGAGGCCCTACCCATCCCAAAGGGCATCCGGCCTCCCGCACCACTGGCACCACCCCCGGAGCAGTGGGACTGGGTCAGGCAGCTGCCAGCCACCATGTGTTTCTAGCGGCACACTGCACGTGGGGGAGGGTGGAAAAGGCTAACTGGCCTGCTTCTGCCCCTCCCAACATGGCAGCCACCAGGACATCCTTCACCTGGCCATGTGCAGAAGCATCCTGCTTCCACACGGATCTAGGCGAAGGGACGGATTGAAGACCTCATTTTTGAGGTCTTCAATTTAAACCATTTTTTGGTGGTGAGACCCATTTTAGAAACGGATCTCGTGCGCTGAAATGCAGAAGGGGCCACCAGGAAGGGTCGCTGAAGGGGTCTCTAGTGTGGAAAGTAAGTAGGTAAGGGTTTTAAATGGGTCTTAACTTGGTGGTTAAACCAGTTTAACTGAGAAGTTTAACCCAGTGTGTAACCACCCTTCCTCTGCCACCTGGAAATAGCCCAAGATTGGCAATGGTACATTGCCATCATGTCTGCTATACTTGACTGCTGATAGTCCTGTTCTTCATGTGTTTCTCTAACCAACTTTTAAAGGTAATCTGGGCTTTGGATTTGGTATTATGAGGCTGCTTGCTAAGACATTCCTTGTTTAAGAAGAACAAAATCCATTTCTTTTTTCTAATTCTATGAATAGTCCTAAAGTCTATCTTCTTAAAATGTAAAGTAATATATTTTAACAGAACAATTTTTAAAAAAATCTTTCTTAGCGTCTCTACAAGGCAGCAGGAGAGGATGCAATGCATCATTATACTGTAATTTTGGGTCTTCCTGAATTTGAAAGGGCAAGAATGAATGCAATCAATCTAAGTGAGGTAAGTCTTTGTTTCCACTCTAGTTGTCTTATCCTTGAAATAATTGGTTGCATCTGCCCGGTGCTTATTGAACAGCCATGGACACTTTAGTTTTTGTACTTACATAGGAACTTTGGCTTATTTCTCTCAAGGAACTTAAAGATATGATGATTGGGAATGGGTGGAGACATTATGTTGTAATTATTGAGGGTTCAGTGATTGCAAGAAAAAAATCACATTTACATCATTTATTTATTCATTTGCAAAAGTCTCAGGGTGGGTTACAATATTAAAAATCAAATGTAAAATGATCACACTGTGAGGAGGAAAAGCTAGTTATTTACTTAACCAGAGGCCAGGGCAAAGAGGTGCACCTTCACTGCTCACCTGAACTTGTGAAGTAAAGGTAGCAGATACACTGCAGGGGAGAGATTGTTTTCGGGAGCAGCCCCATATAGAATGCGTTAGAATAGTCCAATCTGAAAATTACTAGGGCATGGATAACAGTGGACAAATCATCTCTGTCCAGAAGGGGCCTTAGCTGTCAAGCCAGCAGTAGTTGGAAATAGGCACTCTTGGCCACAGTCTCCACCTGAGCTTGAAGCATCAGTGCGAGTCCAAGAACACCCACAGATCTCATACCTGTCCCTACCGGCCATGTTAATGGTTCCCAACTGGCTTGGGCCCACAGTTCAGCAATTACTCCTCACTGCTAGAGCTTCTGAAGTAGCCACAGTAGTAGTCACATGTCAATCAGGAAAGCCAACCGCAGCAACAGGCAAGCACTCTACTTGTTGAGCCCTAGTCTCTCTCACTGGGAGCAGATATCCTGTTTTCTGCTGCAGGGGCTTCTGGTCCCATTTCCATTATCGATTGGAGGGTAGATGGGGGAGGCACTCTGATCTGCTGCAGAAA
The DNA here is from genome assembly GCA_023333525.1 of Aspidoscelis tigris stejnegeri. Classification (NCBI taxonomy): domain Eukaryota; kingdom Metazoa; phylum Chordata; class Lepidosauria; order Squamata; family Teiidae; genus Aspidoscelis; species Aspidoscelis tigris. Next base: position 63,387,892 of record JALMGA010000002.1, on the reverse strand, counting down.
AAGGCACCCTCCGTGTCTCCATTTTGGAATGAGAAGGTACAATTTTCAGTGGCGCCTTCATGCAAGGTGCAAAATTGTGCCTTGCAAACAGGATGCCTTGGATAGTGATTGCACTGACAGAGAGGGTGGTATTATTGCTCCTACTGGCACCATAAATGAAGATGAAGCAGCAGCAGTAGTGGTTGCCTTCCTCAGAAAATACAGGTGCCTTGTAAGGTAAGTGGAGATGCAGCCAAGTTATGCTTTATGTAGGGCTTCCTTTGTGTATGCTCCGGAAACAGTGGCAGTCAGGCTGAGGAGTAGGTTTTTTTCTTTCACACTGATTACATCCATGGTTGTGAATGAGTGGTTGGGACAGATTTAAGGTTCTCTCTTGACACACAAAACCCCCAATGCCTTGAGACCAGTGAAGATCATCTGAGGATGTCCTGCCTCCCTCTGCAGTTTGCCAGGCGCATTCACTGTATTCTTTTAGATGGCTGGTGGAGATGCACTTCTTTATCCTAGCCTTTGGCTGGAAAAATTGCTTCCTCTTTTCTCCCTTGCACTATGATTTATTGTTTTAGTGAATTTATTTTAAATTGTTTCACATCTTTAAATAATTTCATAGTTGAGGGTACCTGTCTGGGCATGTGCACAGTTAAGTAACTTCATTTATTTTTATTTTAAAAAGGCAGCGCCATTGGCTACAATACGTACCTAATCAAGATGTCTGTGATCAGGGAATCAGAAACAAAACACTCCATTCTCTCTCTTTCTGTGTGTGTGTTTGTGTATGTGGGAGAGAATGAGAATGGTTTCCCCAATTTTGTGAAGATCAGTCTTGGCAAAACATAATACAACCTTATTATCTTCCCCTTCTATATCAGGTCTGCAAAGATGTGTCTAATTTTATTCTGCAAGAATAAATCATTCCCAGTCTGTTAAAGAAGATATTTGTCATTTTTACTGATTTATTGTGATTCTGTTTTATGTGATGCCACCTTTCCTGCAATTGGTTTTAATAAGTGACTTGATTGTGTAACTTTTTACAATCTTTCTCCTCCTCCAAAAGGGGAGAAAAAATACTGGGGAGTAAGAATCCTTTGTTAATTTATTTGCATTTTGAAATTTAACTGTGAAATACAAAGTTGCCATTTCCACTTTAGGCAAAATACAGGGAATCTTGGCATAATCTGCGCGCTCAAGGCTATAAGCTGACAATGGAAGCAATACCTTTCCAGACTGCTAAAGCCTCAAGAGAAATTGCCAGTGATGTGAGTTGAATTATGCAGCCTTCCATCTTGCCTAATTTTTGTTAACTCCATGTAATACATTGTCTGAAGCAGATTATACCGAATTAAAGCAGCTCCATAATCATGTGAGACAAGAATGTGAGACAGAATATATTAGTTATGAATGAGAGTCTTTGTCTGAATTAAAAAAAAGTAAAAGAGTCACTGTTAATCAGAACCCCAGCTATGCTGAAGAACTTGCAGGGGGAATTGAAGGAGGAAAAAGTATCTCCGGATGCTCAGTTCCAATTTATCCAGAGGGTCCAAAATAACACCTGTCCAGACAAATTCTTAATCCATTTCTTTATTGTCCTGGCTATTCTACTAAAGCAATTAGGGAAAGCAAAAGAAATGTATTAGAAACTGTTTGGATCACTCATAGGTCCATCTGGATATATGCTTGTTTTCTCTGTTATCAGTGAGTTTAGAGACATAGAATGGTCAAGACTACGTTCTAGACTTTTCTAAATAGTACATTAAAATGAAACAAAACAAAAAACTTAGGCTACATTTCAGGAGCTGCATATCTATATTGGATGGTTTGCTTGGAAAAAAAAGTCAAATTGCACCTGCACACATGAAAAAAGCAGACAGCTGCATAGAGGATGCTAATGTTGCCATCCCACCTCTAATACACATTAAAGTTCTTTTTTCTGGGCTTTAATGGGGGTTAGAGGCACTAATGTGCTAATGCTACTACGTCTAATGCACTTTCAAGCCACTTTTTCACTGTGTATGACTACAGCCACTGCCCCTGCACTTTTAATAGCTGCATGGATGACAATATTCCAGCTTTATTCGTGCAAACTTTAAAGCTATGGAAACCATGCTCTTTTTTTACCTGCCCTGTCCATGTTTGAACCCATTGTCAACTCACAGTGGGAAAATAAAATGTTTGTCAAGTTTTATTTGGAGAATTTGGAAGAATGACAGACATAGGCTGTTTCTGCAGTTACCTCTTTTGGATAATTCCAGTGGTTCACCAACTGCCTAGGAACAACACCATCCACATTTGGACAGCTGTTCTATTGCAACTGTTGCTTCAGCCTGAAGATCACATGAGCTTTGGAACCAGCCTCTGTAAACTCCAATGGGCACAAAGAAAAGTTCCTGACCTCAGAGCCCCCAGGGACCCATTTTGGTGGTGTTCTTTGGGGTGCCACCAAAATAAGGCCTTTGCATACACAGAGGGCCAGTTAAAAATTTGTTAAGACTGTTAGTAGATCTGGACTGGAGGCTGTTTTGGGCTGCTTAGTCTGGTCTATGGTCTGCCACTTTGAATGGAGAATTCTAGGGTGTGGCCACCTTTGGATTGTACCAAGGTTCGGAAGGAAGGCCATTAGTTTCACAGGTAAATGCGAAAAGTCCCATAGACCTCCAAGCACATAAGACAATGTTCTTGCTGTAGGTTCTGTCCAGGTCAGCTTTCTCCAGTAGCCAACAGGATGCGCATAGGAAGCATAAGCTTTTCATCCTACTGACTCTATGCTGTAGATAAAGCAATATCTAAGTGTATATTATCCAGTGTCATTCTCACAGCAGCAATACTATTACAGTCTTTAGCTGTATATACCCTGTATCTACAGTGACTGAGTGAAGACCATAGAATGTTGCAGGTAGGTTTACTGGGAGACCGCTTCCCCCAGTAAACCAGTTCATCTGCACTGGATGAGGCATTTGTTTTGCACAGTATCCTGCACCAACCTTGGACTGTTTACATGGGCCAGTGTGCCCAGTGTCATTCTGCTGGGCACCTGGATGCAGTGCCCAAAGTGTGCTTCTTCTTAGTGTCCAGCCAAGAAGTCCAGCTGGTAGTTCTAAGACTTGGAATTTCCATTCCTAGATTCCAAAGTTGAAGCAGGATGGGGAAGGTTGCTTATTCTGGCCCTGTGTAGCACAGTGTGGAACGACCTTTGATGCTGTGGTCAAAACTTTGATTTACTATTTGCAGGCAAAAAGCATTTGTAGCTATATGCAAAATGATTGTATTCCTCCACCCTTTATTATGCAGTGCATGCAAATCATAAAGGCAACATAAACTGCATGCACTAAGGCTACATTCACATACAGTTTTTTATTTAAAAAATGCATCTCTGAAGTGGCTTTGAAACAGTCTTGTTGGAAAAGAGCACTCTTCTACCAGGGGGGTAATCCACTCCCAAAGACGGATGAACCAACTAGATTTGGTCAGTGCTGTAGAATGTGGAAATGATTGGGGCTCACTGCTTCTTTTATACCTCATAGTCAAGCATGAGTCAAAGATGTAGACCTGCTGGAGACTCATTTACCTTTCCTGGCTAGAGTGGTACTAGCAGTTGGAACAACATTTGAATAGTTGCTCTGAGATAACTGTTTCACTGGATCTTTGGAGCCAGTCCCTGTGTTCTCCAATTGCTAGGAACTAAAGTGCTGGGGGGGGGGGGGTCATTTTAGCAGTGCAATTTTGTACATCACTGAAATGCTTCCCCCCACTAAACTGGCCCATACAGGTGTGTTTCACTACTATACTACGTTAGGTGGCCATTTTGGAGCAATCTTGCGGGAGGTGGGACCTTTCTGTTCCACTCCAGAGTGTGGAAAAGAGAATCCCAGAAAGGATCTAGGTGTTGTATAATACTGGATTACTGCTAAGTGCAAAAAGGCCCACAGTCACGAACCTCCTGGAAAGGAGGGGATGTTTGAAAGTTCAGTGCCACTTACTTTTTCCTCTCCCTCTGTTTAATTTTACGTGATCTTAAGAGCATGCTACCAGATGATACATATTTTCTTTTTCTTCCACAGCTTCAATACAAGCATAACTTTGTTGAGGAGAGAGGGAAACACATAGGTGCCAGAAGCATTCTAGATGACATCAAATTGCTACATTGCTTGTATGCCGCTAAGCTACAAAGTGAGCAAGAGTACAAGAGAAGCTCCAAGGAAATCAGTTCTCATTACAATCTACCTTTGGACATGGTTAATCTAGTCCACGCCAAAAAGGCCCAGAACCTAGTGAGTGACCAAGATTACAGAAAGAGACTTCATGAATACACTGTGCTCCCTGTGGACTTGAAGATGATGTGTGCAAAAAGAGCCCATCTCTTGCAGAGTGAGGTAAGGAGATATTCCTTGTAGCTTTAACAGAAACAAATAATGGACCTGATCTTGCAAGTTAAGAAGAAACACAGGTTCAGGGGGAAATTGCTCCCTCCCTCCCTCCCTCCCTCCCTCCCTCCCTCCCTCCTTCTTTCTTTCTTTCTTTCTTTCTTTCTTTCTTTCTTTCTTTCTTTCTTTCTTTCTTTCTTTCTTTCTTTCTTTTGACAGACAGACAGACAGACATTTATCATACCACATAGCTTCACAGGACTCAGGGTGGCTAAGAAGGTTTAAATATATAAAACAAATTAAAAAATAATCAATACAAAAAGTAAAATCCATGAATTAAAAATGCATAGGCTCTGTTCAGAAGGAACTACCAGGGTGAACAAAAATGTTTTGAGTTGTCTTCCAAAACTAGCTATTAAGGAGATCTGTTTTACATGAGAGAGAATTTTATTCCAAAAGATTGGTGCTACAATGGAGTTGGCCCAGTCATGAACACCTCCCACCATGATATCTTGACTGGACAGATTTGTCAGCAAGCAGCTCTGGATGACCTGAGATTTCAGGATTATCCACATAAGATAAGATAATCTTTCAAGTATCTAGATCTAGGCCGTCTTTGCTATTGCACACCTCAAATCCACGAGCCATCCAATAATAAAATTAGAAAAATAGAAATGTTAACCAACTATCCTTATAACTATGGATTGAGCAACGTCAATGGACACTTCCATGCAGTTTCTTTGACAAGGATGTAGAAGTAGTTTGCCAAACTGTCTTCTGGGGAGATGCTAGAGATTAAGCCTTGGTTTTCTAGGCATTGCTTTATCACAGATCAGCAGCTGCCACCAAGAGACCACTGCAAAGGCACTCGCGTTGCACAATAAGGAGATTCCAAAGTAGAAAGCCTTTTGTTAAATCAGGGTTTTACCATCTATGTTAAGAGGGTATTTTTCTCACTTGCTTTGATAAATGCATACATTTTCACACTTGGGTGTTGTATACAAAATGAGATACTAAAGTTCATCTAAATGTGTACCAAAGTTGGAGCATCAGGTCAAAAATGGAAAACATGTTGTCTTTGCCAGTGTATCAATTTATGGTTGCTTCATATTACATTTTTTAAGTTGTATCTCCCAGATTGTATCCCTGTAATTAGTGAAAGCAGATGTCTGAAAATATCTGCACCATATGTTAGAACTTTCCAGAAAAAGTTGCTTCGGTGGCAAAGCTGGCTGTGAAAGTGACATAATCATTGAAGCAGCTCTCCCCACTAAAAATCACTCCAGAACAAAACTCCCAGATTCATCAGCTCCTGATAGTTCAGTTAAATCCTTTCAGGAGACATTGGATTGTCTTTCACAGTGTCAGCCTTAAATGATGCAAGAAATCAACTTTGCAGAAAAATAAGGAATAAAATTAGCAAAAATATAAATACACACATTAATTTTGGAAAGAAAGAAAAAGGGAATTTGTGACTCTAATTGTTGCTTTGTTAGAAAACAGCACTGAAGGATTTTTGATATCAATAAGTTAGAATATTTTCTGCTTATAATTCAAATGTTGAAGCTGTATCTTGTATGTGATGCATTATTTAATTCCAAAAGGAATGGATGAACGTAAAGTTTGCTCACTGAGATGGTTCAGGCACTGAGATATACATATGTGTGTGTGTGAGACTACAAACTGGGAAGAAAATAATCTGCTAAAGTTTATGTTTTATTTGACAGTTTCGTTACAAATCAGACTTGAACTTTATGAAGGGGGTTGGCTGGATGGCTCTGAGATCCCCTCAGATAGAAAATGTAAAGAAGGCTGGAGAACTCATCAGTGAGGTACTTATAAATCTTTCATGGGATGGCACATCTGTAGGAATTGTTTACCATCAAGGCTCCTTGTTACATGACACTTATGGATGTAGCTTAGCATTTTCTTTTGATGTGAGAGCCTGTTTATACAACAGATATACGTTGCCAAAGAGCAGTACAGAAGATAGAAGTCCACCTGTGACACCCTGCTGCATATTTTCTCTCCTGAATAGGAGGCTTTCAACAACAAAAACACATAGCAATAAATAAAGGCAGAAAACTCAGCGATTGAATGCTAAGCAGGTAAAATTGCATATTTTAAACTGACAACAAAATGCAGAATAATTTACCCTGATCAGGGTAAGCTATCAACTTTGGTGCTCATCAGTCAGGATGTCACTGATGGTGACCTGCCGCTGAAGTAACAGTCACCCTGGCTGATCATACTGCATTGTCAGAGGGCACCACGTAGCATTTTACAATGATGCAGTATGATTTCTGGCCACAGATATAGCTGATCGTTTCAGTGCTGGCCTGCTGCAGGATATCAGATGTTTCCCAATTCAGTAGAAGAAGGAGAAGGTGATACAGAAGTGCTTGGAGAGTTTTGAATCCTGCATTTCTGTGCCTTCCCTACAGTAGAATGTGGATGGCAGATGTATGTGCCCATGTAACCAGTGAGCCATGACTGTGTATACCTGTCCTTTTAAGATGGGCATCTGATCGTGGCCCAAGTTTAGCTGTAGAAGAGTCATTTGAGTCATTTAATTGCACAGTTAGTTTTGGATACAATTTTTTGTTTGCTCAGTTTTCTGCAGCCATTGCTGATACTGAAAAGCCTTTCCTGTGAGATGTCATACACCTTCATCATTCAAAGTACATATTTAGACATTTGGTGAAGATGTACCTCTTCACTCAAGCCTTAGTCAGTTGTCTGTCATTCCCTCCTAAGTGCTGTAATTTTAATTTCATTTTTTATTTTAATATGCTTCAGCTTTGTTTTTAACTTTCTTTGTATTGGGTTTTAAATCTGTTGCAACGCACCCAGAGACCATGTGGAATAGGGTAGGATATAAACATAAATAAGTAAATGAAATGTTTTGAATAATTTTGTCCAATAAAGGCCAAAACCCCAAATACTCAAAGGGCTTTTTCATACTTTCATGGGAAATTGTCCCACAGAACTTAGGTTCAGGGATGGTGGTTGGTGGCAACTTCCACCATGCACTAGGTGTTGGTGTGGTGATCACAGTGTGGCATGCAACTATGCAGTCACAGCTGCCTCGCTCCCACGCAACTTCTGCACAAGGAAGCAGTGCAAATGCTGCATCTGGAACTGTACCAGGGGCACCCTAGGCACTCCCAGTACAACTGTGGAACAACTATAGAAGATCAGGATGCCCCTGCACTCTTCGGGCCACTCTGGGATAGAGGTGGCACTGCTGTGTGTGCCTGTAGGATCCAAGCGCGTGCAGGCCTGTCCGGATCTTGCAAGTGTGAAAAGGCCCATAGACTTCAGACCTGCTACATATCTTTCTTATGCCCCCAAATCATTTTCTGATCTTTCAGTCCATGCAGAATATGGGCTGCTCTTTTGCACAATCTGTGTCACCAGCTGAAACAGACTGAATTTCTAAAGCATCGCTTATTTTCACTCTTAAATGAGAACAAACTGTGTTGTTATTGTGAAAACATTCCACCTCTTCTATCACTTGTTTGAAGTTTTCTATAATAGTTTTTAAATGTTTTTTTTATCTCTGCAGACGAAATATCGTCAGAAGCCAGACAGTTTGAAGTTCACCACAGTGACTGATTCTCTAGACGTCACCCATGCAAAGAACAGCTATAGACAGTGCAGTGATGTAAGTTAAACATTAACTTTTTGGAGATCCAGAACAGATGATCACCACACTTATATAGAACCATGATCCATCTTAGAAAATATTATTTAGTTGTCAATGACTGATGATATTTATTAGGTAATATTTAACTCACCTGCATCAAAACTTCAGAAAATGCATGCAGAGGAAGGAATTTTACCAAGTTAGGGTGAAATTCTTTATTTTTTTTCTTCTAAAAAGTCCATTAAAGATGCTGGACCATCTGGACACAAAATAAAGCTTTATGGCTTTTAGCAATATTGGAAAGTCTGTAAACTGACGTGTGCATTGAGAAGATAAAATGCTTGGCCAGATTCTGATGTCATTGGTTTTCTGTGGACATGTCACTGCTACATGCTAGTTTGTTGGCTTCTGTTTAACACTAAATCTTGTGGAGATGAAACCTTTGGGCTCACAACAAAGGACAAGGAAAAATGATGTTTGTGTAAGCCTTGGGTTTCTCTTTGTTCACTTAGACAAGCTAACAGTTGCATTGCAGTTTTCCATGGGCTCAAGAAATTCAAGGACTTGCTTATAGTCTAGAATAATAGGGATTCAGGTAGATGCTCTATGCTGAATTCCTTGGTTCATCAGGTTCAGTGATGTCTACATAGACTGGCAATAATAGTTCATCTGGATAGGCAGAAGGATCTCCCATCCCTATCTGAGAATCTTGGGAACTGAACCTGAAACTTCATACAGAGCAGCTGCATTGCTACTGAGTTCTAGGCCCATTGAATTTGCCAAAATCTTTAAAATCTGCCCACATCATCTTTGGCCTGTCTTAAGCTATGCTTAATACTTCTGATTTGTTTTGGTACCAAAATAGATGAACGATTAAAGCTGTGTGAGTTCATTTACATTGCTTAAATTAATCTTCATTATTGGATGATCAAGTGGACATAATTAGGGGCACAGCTATGGCTAGGTAAACACTGTCAATGAATATTAAAATGGTGATGTTCTTCAATGATTACTGCCTAAGTGCAAAGACTTTTTGCAGGTGTGCTCAACAGGAAGTACTTTGCTATTCATTAAAACTGGCCACTAGTTCGGAAGGTGTTGGAAGACTGAAGTTTGAACCAATCAGACTATCCATTTGGAGAGGCAGTTCAAAAATAAACTGAACAAATGGGTATTGACTGGACTGGTCCAAATCACCCTGTTCAAATGTCATTCAAGTGTTGTTCACAACAAACAAGAAATGTCCAAATGCGCTCTCAGTTCAAAGAGGCAGTTCAAAAACGACCTGAACAAACATTGTTTGGCTTGATTTGAGCGGAACAGCCAATTCTTAATGGATAGTAGATTTTAAATTTTAGTTATTTATTTTTCAACAGTATGGAATATATAATAAAATATATATATTCTAATAAAAATAATATTTTGTCTTCAGTCAATTCAAATACCGTATATTCCGGCGTATAAGATGACTGGGCATATAAGATGACCCCAACTTTTCAAGTTAAAATACACAGTTTGGGATATACTCCCCGTATAAGATGATACCCAGCATATAAGATGACCCCCGACTTTTGAGAAGGTTTTTCTGGGTTAAAAAGTAGTCTTATATGCCAGAATATACTGTATTGATATATTTCAGCATCATTGTACATTTTAACATTAAGTGCTCAGGTTTTGTGTACATCTGACCCTTAAAAGAGCAGATCCAGAGGCTGTAAAATTCAAACGTGGTTCTTTGTCATCATATACAGAATGGTATGAATTGGCATTAATCAGGTCCTTCCAGGCTACAAAAAACCATTTGTGACCTATAGTCACACTTTGGGCAGCCCTACTCTAACAATCTAGAAGAGCTTTTGAAAACAGAATAAATATTATTTTGGTTAACAGAGGCTATATCGAGCTGGACACTTGGAATCCTGTCAGAAATATACCCTTCCCCCTGACCATCCTGACTTCATAAGGGCACGTCTCAATGCGCTTCATATCAGTGATGTAAGTATCATTTTCTCAATGCAGAGGGTTGATTTTATGAAGAAACACAGGCATGTTTGGAATGTCTAATTTCCCAGCTCGGTGTGCTCATGTGTGTATGAGAGAGAGAGAAAGAGAGAGAGAGAAATGGGGTTCTGAGCCAAGCCTGAAGTCTCAAGGGGGAAAAGTGATATTTTTTACCATGAAATTTCACTTGAGAAACTCTTCACTAAGGTAACATAAGCACACATTATTTTACCATGAATAACAGTATTACAATAATCCAGAAGATCCAACAAAATATATAAAATATACAAAGTACAAATGGACTACAGTAGACCACATAAAAGTCCCTGGAGATCTGCAGTATCTAGTAAACAAAGAAGCAGTGTGGGTGTAAGTGCAAATCTACTTAAGTTAAAAAAACGAATGGTGAGAGGGCTTGGTAGAAACCAAAGAGGAGTGAGGGGAGGGTGTCATGCCAAAAAAGTTTGGAAACTATTGTTCTAATTAATACGGCAATATACTTCATTAGCATTCCTGACAATAATTTGATTTTGTACATGAATTTGTTGTGTGATGTAGGTTTTGCTAAGTGAGGAAATCATTGTGTGTGTATATTTATTTACCCCTTTATCTAAAGAGCATGTTGGAAGGTTTTATTTCAAAATAGAAAGAACAATTGTCAAACCTCTACTCTCATGCTAGAAGAAAAGAATAAGTGAACTATATTGCTCATGCAGTCAGAGCTGTACTGCCATGCACAGATGAATGTCACAGTTGTAAATCTGATATGTACCATTTCTTCTCGGCACATTCAAATGCACCAGCATGTTTCTGAACTAAAACAGCCAGGGAGAGCATGGGGAGATGGAGGAATTGGGGGCCTCTCATTAAAAATGAAACTGGTTTTGGTAGATAGACAATTGGATCAGATGTTGCATACAGAACGCTGTTGAGGCAGGCTGACCTTACGGTGCACAAAGAGCCTCCACGTTGGTATTTGTAAAACTGCAAAGATAGCTACAAATCAAATGAGCATAATGTGTGAGGATGAGTGCAAAAACTATGCAAACTGTGATAAAGTAAAATGATGCATGGGGTTTCAAATCAAAGGGCCTGTGTTGCAGAGCGATACCCAACAGCAAGGAGAAAAGCTGCAGCATATTGTATTTTTAAAAAGAGAGAAAGAGATGAAATGACTGGAACTCTGTTGTGTGAGGGGGAATCAAGATTTGTCTAGCGCTCAGGAGGGAGGGAATGTCTTTCTGATGCAGCCATTTGGACTTGTTCATTTGTTTATTTGTATAAATTTATAGTCATGACTTTTACCAAATGATGCTGGAGGGGGCAACAAAGCTGCAAATAATTCCCACCTTTCTTTGTTTCATATTAGTTTGCAGTTCCGTATTTTTATTCTCCTTTGATTACTTCATATACGTTTGAAGGTTTTCTGAGATTGCTCTTTCAATCTGCAGTCTGATTAAAGTCACTACTTGTTTAGATTCCTTTTTTTATTGATTTCAGAGTTAAAAAATTGGGAGGGTGAGCAAAACAAGCTATTGGAACAGACACCCTAACAGTCTCTCAAAAATTGCTTGTTCCCTAGGATGTGTGATTGCCATCTTTCTGGCACCTTGACTCTCTGGAAAGGGATCCATTGAAAAATGCAGTAGCAATGTGCAGAATGGTACTATAGGACAGATAGAACAGAATAAGGTGGTACCTGAACACCTGCACTTTGATTTCCTGAATTACTAGATCCAGTCCTCTCTACCTTATGGTCCAAAGCTGTGAGTCATGGCAGAAAATATGGCTAAATTGTAAATGTTAACTGATGAAGCACATAAGGTTTTCAAGAAATTGAATTTCCTTTTGTTATGTGAGGGAAGGGTTTTTAATGGATTAGGTTATTCTGCCACTCATTAACATCCTGATATTTATCTACAAAAATATTTTGTGCACATTTGCTATTGATGCTCTTACAAACCCAATAGCCAGACTTAAGAAGCATGTCTCTGGAGAGTTAATAGGGTAGCGATAGCAATAACAAGCTTTTGGGATTGGGATAAGGCTTGTTTGCTTTAGCATTAGCATCTTATTCATATTCTTAATCATATCCAATATATTATCAGTCAGCTTATTGTTTTAGATAAGTGGATGAAACCAACAGGGTCTGTAGTTAGTGCAGAAAGCATTAAAAATGCGTAAAGTAACAACTATTGGAGGTTGTAGCACTGACATTCTTATGCTGTAAAACCCAAGATGCTGCCAGTAGATGTTTCAAAAGACAGAATAGGGGCAATGTCAATGCAATATTGATGGGACTGATGCATCAAAGAGTGTAACACAAGCTAAATAAACTGAAATCAATTTATGCATGGTATACAACACAGAATTCTAATTATGGCATTTGAGACTCTTCGCCGATAGGACTGTACATCACAGTATTTTTGTATGCCAAAAAGCAAAGGGCAACAGGACAGTTGTAGATTGTTGAGGCCTAGGTCACTGATCTCAGTACAAATGCATGATTTAAAAATAATTATTTCTGTAAAATGATTTCCTCCCCCCCCTTTTTTTTTTTTTGCCTTCATAGAAACTGTATAAAACTTCTTGGGAGCAGATCCGGGCAGCTGGATATGACTTCCGGTTGGACGCCATCCCCTTCCAAACAGCCAAAGCTTCCAGAGAAATTGCCAGTGATGTATGTAAAATGAGTTTTTCAACATTCAGGCTTAGGACCATCTAACAAGTGAATGGGAGAAAAAGTCCCTATCAAATTGAAGTATATTCATATCTTTTCACTAAAAGTATAAGGGCAGTTACATGGATTAAAAGGTTCTGGGGACATACTGTTGTCTAATTCAGTCAAAAAGTTTATCTTGCATTCGTGAACACCCCCCCCCCCCCAAATGTTTTTGGGAAAGCAAAAGTGTTGTTGACCTGCACTTTCCTGAACAGTGAGAAAGTGCTTTTGTTGGATGCTTATATTCTCATTCCTTCAAATTAAGCCTGTCCACATGGATTTGTGATGCCAGCATCATGGCCACTTTCTGTCCAAATATGGTGTAATAGGGATAACCAGTTTGCTCCTGCCTCCATGAGTGCATCTGAATGCTATTGGTGAAGGTCCTTGATCATACTGAGGGCTGGTATGTGATACCAAGTAGAGGTGTGCATGAATGGTTTTTTTGGCATTCGATTGATAAAAGATTGAACGTTAGAAAATTTGTATTCGTTGAATAGATCCCCTTTGAATGTGGTAGAATTTTATTTGATACAAATGTATTCGTATGAATTCATACAAATATCCAATATGAACGAATAAGTATCCGATATGTATCCGACATGAACGCATACATATCCAATACTTATCTGTTATGTATCCCATAACATATCTGCTCTGAAAGCATCAAATCCAACCTGAATCCACTTTTAATCCACCCTTGATCCATGTTGAATGCACTCTGGACCCATTACAGATGTGACTGGCACAGCTGCTTTCCCACCTCCCCAGTTTCACAAATTTTTGAACTATTTGTATGAATGTTAACATTCAATTCATGTCCGAATGTCCGAATTTGTACGAATAACTAATGTTACAAATATTTGTGCACACCCCTAATGTCAACAGAAATGAAGATAAGGAGGGAACCAGCTCACTTCTTCATTCCATGTCATAATATAGAAGGACAGAGGTGTATGGAGGGTTTTAGTGAATAGTAAGTTTCTAGAGTATCTCGCATGGTGTATTTTATTAATTTGGGCTGCCTCCAGTTGGCAAGAGCATCGTGGGATCTAAAGAAGATCTCATAATTTTCTCTTGTTAGCTTCCATCAGATGTTAAAAGCAACCTGTATCTTGCTAAAATTTGGCAGGTGTGAAAAGCAATCTACTGGCATCTTCCATAATTAACTTGATTTGTAGAGCTGGAAAATCAACGAAGCACCCACCCCACTTCCTTCATTGTTTTTCCCATGCTGGCTGGCTTCTGGTTCTATAATTTGTCTTTATTTCAGAAGCTTTCAGCCACCATCCAGGTAAGGGTAATGACTGTGGGAAGCCCTGAATCATTTACTGATATATCAGGTTATCCATTGACTAACCTAGGGGGACTATATTGGAAATTCCATGATTTTCCGGTCCAAGTGAATCAAAGGTTATAGCCCTTGTCTGGAGGCACTCTTCATCAGCTTTTAGGCATGGACTGAATTTTATGAAAGTGTACTTCATTTTGTTCTGTTTCATTCATGCACTTTTGACCGCCTTAAATATTTTCTTGGTATGTTGTTACAGATAGCACTAAAACACCACTGAATTTTCATATAGAGTTCTAAAATGTATATATAAAAACTATCTTAGTAAAGTGCCTCTGATTGAAGCCTTGATCTAGCAAACTTCTATATGAAACAGGAGACAAAAAGGAATAACTCTCTCTTTCTCTCTCTTATTTAACTGCAGTTCAGATACAAAGAGACCTTCCTGAGGGAAAGGGGTCAACAGATAGGATTTCGTGATGTGAACGATGATCCCAGAATGCAGCATTTCCTCAGAATGGGTCAATTGCAGAGTGACAACCGATACAAGAAGGATTTTGTCAGACACAGAGGACAGTTCAAGAGCCAACTTGACCAACCAGGATTTATCCAGGCAAAGAAAAGTCAGCAACTGATAAGTGATGTCAACTATAGACAGCACCTGCATCAGTATACATGTGACCCAGAGCAGCTGAACCTAAAGCATGCAAAGAAAGCTTACAAACTCCAAAGTGATGTAAGTATCTAGAAACAATCAAACCTGAGTTTTCCCTATTATGAGCCTGCACATCCAGGTTCTTTTCACGGAGTATCCACAAAGTAACACATTTTGTATAATGTGTTTGTATAGCAAAGAAAGAATAAGTTAAAGAAGCTGCCAATAAATGTGCTGCCTCTGTGCAGCCTTCAACTATGTTTGACTTCCAGAATGATGCTGCCTCCATCATTCAAAAGTGCAGTCAGAAGTGCATGAATGAAGTAGAACAAAATGAAGTACACTTTCATAAAATTCAATCCATGCCTAAAAGCTGATGAAGAGTGCCTCCAGACAGGGGCTATAACCTTAGATTCATTTGGACTGGGAATGCTAGATGCAATCATGGAACTTCCACTATAGACCCCCTGGGTTAGTCAAAGGATAACCTGACTATGGGCTTCCCATAGTCAAAACATGGGATTCAAAGGGTTCTGCTGTGGTCCATTCACGCTTTGTTTACACATTTTGTCAGGCACCATTTGTGTTAAGTGCATACATTTTCATGCTTTATACCTACCTTGTTGCTCTCATAAAAAATGTCTATGAGACTGTATACAAACAAGGTTTTACAGAATTTAGGATAGGGCCCTATTCGATCAGTCCATGAATCTGGATTCCGAATGCACAGATAATTTGTGCACATCTCTACCTGGTAAAGGGCCCTCTCAGTTATGGCCCCCAGGCTACTGCATAGTCTCCCCCTTGAATTGTGTCAGGCTCCCTCACTGTATATGTTCAGGGGGGTGGTGAAGATGCCCCTCTTTACTCTGGCCTTCAATTACATGAGGACGCTCTTTCCCTTACCACTTGCAGACACTGTTGTTTTAATATATTTGATTTTAAATGTTATCAGCCCTGAGACCTTCGGGTATAGGGCAGGATAGAAATATAAATAATAAATAAGTAACAATTGCACCTTCTGGGAAGTAGGAAACAACCTGAAAGCTACAGTAGATGTGAATATTTGATGTTTAGATGGACATCCAGGATATTCCTTATAGATTCAGTAGATTCATTCCTGTGTTTCCAACATATTCACAATGATCACAAACTATGATGGACTCTGTCTCCATTGGAAAGAATCAAAATGGCCTCGCTTAAGATGCCATGCTGCGTAATGTAGGCACAACCATAGTATATAAAAAGAAAATACATGTTGATACACAGAAGCCAATTTTGCTTACATGCTACTATTATTCATCTCTTGTTTTGTAATTATGTCAACATCATAGCTTTTAAAAATAAAAACATTTATTTTTGTTACTGAAGAAATGGAAAAACTTAAGATTCTTTTGAATGCAGCATACTTCCTATTTGATTTGACATACATAAGGTTACTGGGGGGAAAAAACACAGTGAACATGAAAGGTTTGTTTTGCAGGTCAAATACAAATCTGATCTCAACTGGATCAAAGGAATTGGTTGGACCCCTCCAGGTTCTTACAAAGTGGAAATGGCCAGGAGGGCTGCTGAACTGGCATATGCTCAGCAACCAGAACCTGAGGGAACTCTAGAGGACTATGATTCAAAAAGTGTAAGTGAATGGATTATCTTTTTCTATTTAGGCTCCATTCAAATACTGTTTTTAAAAAAGCACCTTAGAGATGGTTTGCATGTGGGATAATTCACACATCAGTCTGTCCCTCCTCCCCTGAACATTCCAGGCTAGAAAATCTGGATTAGTGATGGGGTGAGAACATGAAGGTCACATGCTACCTTCTGTAGCACAGCACTCAGAAGAGATGTGAAGACACCGTTCCCAGGCTGTTCCTCACACTTCAGGTAAGCCTGTGGACAACTTTTAAGTTGTCCGCAGCAGGAACAGCCCGGGGAGGGCTCAGACAGCTTCAAGGCTGCTGCAGTGGTGCCCAGGTGTGGACGTGGCATTCCAGCAGGTGAGTATGAAAAGGCCCCAAGACTTCTGTTGACCTCATAATATTTGACAACAGTGTACAATCAACACAATATCTCAAAGTAGTTTCAGAAACAAAAAAAGAGGTTTAATTTGCAGAACGATACTCTTTTTTTTCCTTTTGAAGTACTAGAGGAGGCATTTTAAAAGTATTTATTTTATAAATGTGAATTACATAGCAGTTTTCCTGAGTGCCTCATACTCAAATTCTTTCTTGTTTAACAGGAACACCCTTGTGGTGAGGGATCCCAGGAAGTCAGAGTCAATCCTGATGCTTCAGAAATTCTTCAAGTCAAGCGGAGGAAAATGCAGCTGATTAAGAAATGAACTGAAACGTGTATATATGGTAGAGGAAAATACAATTACTTTTCAGCTTGTTCTCCAAGTCTTGTAGCTATTTTGATCTCTTCGCCTTCTTGGATCATAAACACTTGAAAAACCCAAGCTATAATTAAAAAAAAGCAATATCTAATACTACACAAGTATTTTACTTTTTTTTTTTTGCATGGGTACATAAATATTTTTTAAGTGTTTTAATTATGGAACTTAATATTTATTGTAAGATAGCATTAGATGACTGGCAGGCTCAGCTTTGTACTAAAAATTAAAGGATTTGTTGATAGGAAAATGATTTGTACTGACAATAAATCAGCAGAATATCTTTCCATTTTTTCCTGTTTTCTTTCTTTAAAAATTATCATAGTTAATTGGCATAATTATTTTTAGTTTTCCTTTAGACCCCATTTACACTAGTATATAATGCTGACTTAAGAGCATCTTAGACCAAGAACAAATTTGCACTTCCTTTCCTGTCCAGGACATGGAAAAGGTGAAATTGCGAATGTGAGTACATGTGATCCTTCCCCCCATGCAACTATCCAGATGCCACCATTTTCCCACCCTGGTTTCAGTGCTAGTGCCCATGTGCCATCACCATCACCGGGGCAACTGTGACACACTGCAGATGCGCACTTACATGTCACATGATGGAGGCATGAATGGACCTGCCTGGAGCCTTACCAGCTCTGACACAGGTAAACCATGCTTAGCTTCTGGGATGGAAGGAGCTATTTCTAGTTTGGAAATGGCTTCTTGAAGCATAGATGCTCTGTTTCAGAGGGTACCACGAGGAAACTACTGGGCCAAGTGCGGAAAGGTCCCCGGTTCCAGCAACAACTGCTGCATTGTCAGGCTAATGTGATTATAACTGTGTGGCAGCTATAAGTTCATCTAGAAGTTGATGACAGCAGCTTAACACTATATGGGAAGGCTGTTATGGTACAGACGAAGCTTAATTTCCCTGAATTATTTCATATTTGTAACACTACGCCCTGTGACCATTGATATGATTTATCATCTTTGAATGGCAGTTCATCAATTACTCTTGTATTGTATCTCCTATGATTCCTGGAAATAGTTATGCTGGATGAGTCTGATGGGCATCCAAAACATTTGGGGGGCACCAGATACAGTGGTACCTCGACATACAAGTGCCCTGACATACAAGTGTTTTGAGATACAAGCCGCCGAGCGAGTGATATTTTGCTTTGAGATGAGAGCAAGATTTGAGATACGAGTATGTAAATACAGTACAGTACATAACAAAAACAACTGAGGTGGTGTTTTGGGAGCTGGAATAGATTAATGGGAAAATTGCTTTGAGATACGAGCGATTTGACATAAGAGCAAGGTTACGGAACAAATTAAACTCGTATGTCAAGGTACCACTGTAGTGGAAAGCTGCCCTAGAACAAAGGAAAGGAAAGGATGCAAGATTGTGGATGAAGGGATAAAGTCTTACTACCTAGCAAAATAAAGCAGCAAACTCAGCTGTGAGATATTAAGTAATAGGTAAAACAATATATTCTTTGCAGCTTGCCTGAATACTCTATTTTTATATGTGCTGGGAAATGCTGTTTTATTGTTAGAGTTAACGTGAAATTCAGTTGACAGCCAGGCATTGGGAATAGTGACACTGGCACTGTGATGTAGTTGTAAGTGGATGTAAATGAACAAGCTGATTAGAATGCAAAGCTGAATGGGATGATTGAAGTTGTATAAATGAAACTTTCTTTCCACTTTTGGGCATATTTATCCCAGGTTCAATCCAACAACTATTTATTCTCCCTTCCTCTCCTTCCTTCTCGCAACACTTTATGACTTAAGCTAGACTGCGAAACAGGCAAAGGCCCCACTTCACCCAATGGAGATTTGAATCATAGACTCCTGGTCCCATTCAACAGTCTAACCACTACATTATGCTTGCTCAGACAAAAGCCGCCCTTCCCTTTTAAGGCTAGGTGATAAACATTTCGAACTGTGCGTCCTCCAATAAGATCCCAATGTAGGTATCAAACCCACTCAAATATAACTGTTTAGCTAATTTTGTATTAGAAAATAATATAGCACATTTTTTCATTCATTGAAGAAAATCCAATTATTATTGTTATACTACTATTACTACTCCTACTCATACTACTCCTACTACTACTAATAAAACCAATGAAGATCACATTGTAGCTAGGTGATCACATGCATTCTGTAAACCTCTGGAGAAGATAAACTTGTATATGTAGACTCAAGCTTCCACTAACCTCAGTATTTTGGATAGAACTGATAGAAGGACAGCACATTTGGAAGATACAGTGTTGTCTAACCTGATTCATAGGATTGCAGTCCTATGGTTAGAAAAATATAGTGAGTTTTTAAATTTGGAATGATGGAAGAGATTGTACCTTTCTTCATTTGTAGCAGTTCTTTTTTTCAGTTTTGAGAATTGGTCTCACGCCTTATTTTTGTATTAATCCAGTTGAGGAATCTTGTCACACGGGTATAAACTCCAGGTTTATTTTTTAATCCACATCGATCTCCCCAGCTTACAATCCCATAAAGATAATAAGACTCATTTTGGGCACAAGTTAAAGGACCTCCTGAATCTCCCTAGGCAGAAAAAAAGGGCATTTGGTGTTAATAACAAAAATTAAATCAAGGGGGGTTTCCCACTAGCACTAAGTACCCATTAAGTACCCATAAGGGACCCATTAAGGACCCATTAAGCTCAGAGCAGGAAGACCTCATTTCTACTGCAGACCTCATTGGAGCCACATTTGTTTTCACCTGTTCTAGGGAAATCTGGATTGAATGGGTCCTTCAGGACCTATAATCCAGATTTCCTGTAGGTACAATGGGGTCTTCAGGTATCAAATCCAGATTATACAGAGCACGTTTCCACCGCAATTGGGCAGTGGGGTCTAGGGAGGCTCCATGGGGGTGCACCCATGGAGCAGGTGCCCCGAAACTCAAAGCCTCGAAGGCTGTGCACAGTCTCCAAAGCTGGCTCTGAAGCCAGCTCTGAAGAATAGCACAGGCACCAAAGAGGACTCCACGCGAGAGCAACGCCAACCCTACGGACCTTTGTCAAAGGCTCCGGATAATCTTTGAAGTTTGTGGCAGATCACGCCAGAGAATCTTTGAAGACTCTCCAGAGTGTCTACAGAGATTGCACCCCCTGGCCCCCAAAAACCTGGGGTGACGGACCGACCCTTTGGGGGTCAATCCGGATTCACCACATGGGTGCTCTGGCATTTCCACTGTGGGCAAGCTAGCACCCATTACTATTGGGTGCTGCACCACCCATGGGGATGCATTGGGTACCTCCCTTAGTCCAGATCTACTAGATCTGGATTAGTTGAAGAACTGATTCCTTAGATCCAGATCATCTGAGATCCAGATTAAGGGAGTTCAGTGGACCCCCCCCCCCCGATAGCATCCATACCTTGTGGTTTGTTACTAGTTATCAAGATCAAACTAAAAAGCAATGGCATTAGTAAGAAGAAGAAAAGTTGGCTTTTCTACCCCGCTTTTCCCATCCATTTAAAGGGTCTCAAAGCAGCTGACAGAAGCAGCAGTTCTTCTCCCCACAACAGAACACCCTGTGAGGTAGGTGGGGCTGTGAGAGCTCAGAAGAGAGCTGTGACTAGCCCAAGGTCACCCAGCAGGCTTCATTGAGGAGGACGGAATCAAACCCGGCATTCCCAGATAATAAACCGGCTCCCTAATCACTAGACCATGAACAATCCTTGAATGAAAGGCACTATATACAGATGTTTCACCTTAAAATTGAATCAAGTTTTTCACCCAGGCCTTTGCTGTTTAAACAGCTTCCTCAGAGTGCTGTCCTGTTAGGGAGGTTGGGTGGGGCTGGGAGTGAGGGAGTGAGTTACATATTTTTAATTATGCTTTAATATTTGATATGTTTTATTCTTATTATAACCCGCCCTGGGACCATTTGGTGAAGGGCAAGATATAAATTTCTTAAATAATAAAGAAATAAACTTAATCCTGTTTGGAAAACAGATTGCTACTCTTAATAGTAAGGGGGAAAATGTAATGTGTTTATATTGTCAGGGATCCCAATGCACCTTTCACTTTAAAATGAAACAGTATTACATAGTGCAGGCCATTGTTGGCAATACCTGAAGATGATGTAATATTTCTTCCCTTCTGTCTTCCCATTATCACACACACATTTTAAGTGGTCCCTGGCAAGTGAAAAGAGTCTTTCCTTCATCCATCGATGCCTCTTCCACAGCCAATGGCAAAAATCACGCTCCCTGGGAGTTGAAGAAAGTTTGCATGTGCCTAGTTGGCTGAATGGCAGTTCTTTTATTGCTAGGCCACTCAGAAAACACCTATTCCTTTTCACCCTTTGACCATCTTGCTAAATTAAGAACCATGTTTCCTTACTCCCACTCCACAAGGAGATGTCCTCTAGTATATTTGATGTGCTTATTTCCTATTTTATGGTATAACCAGATGCTTTGATCATAAACTGCCTTGAGCTATTTTACTTAGACAAGGCCAATGGATGATTGATAAGGTACATAAGGTTTTGGTTCAGAAGAGGGCTGATGGTAGAAGTCTGGCCTCCCAAACCTTCTTCATCCATACCGAATAGCATGTGATTGATCGATATAGGCATATATGCAGCATCATACCACAAAACCTGTAGCCTAACACTGCCTACGTCCGGTGAGGGGAATATTTTATCTACATGCTTTGTGAAAGAAGAAAAATCTGGGGATTAGATGAAAAAAGATATGTTGGAAGAAACCTTGTCAATGGGCAAACCTTCCAAGTTTACATGGCTTATACCAATTGAACTTCTAGGCCTCCCATAGGCCTGCCTGTCACCAGAAGAGTTGCTGTTAGTTTGAAGGACATGCCGCTCACATTATGTTGAAAGGAAGAAGGTTGTTGTAATGTATCTGATAACAAGAAGCAGATACATATGTAGTACCCTGCCAGACATTACTCTGCATAGCCTATTTACATTTTGTTAAAAGAGAAATTAATGTTCAAATACAGAAAAAGCAACAGACCTGACAAGTATCAGCTCTTGTTCTCTGAAGATTTCCTGCACAAAGCATGCTTTCATCCAGTCTGTTATTATGTGCACTTGGTGCGTTACACTGCAGCTGGGAAATCAGCTTTACTCTGGCATCTAACAGCTGATGAGATGATTCACCTGCAGGATAAATGCCAGGAAAATGAAGAAACTCTTTACTTCTCTCATCTTGTGACTGTAAAATATTTATTTCAATATGTAGGTTCATAGACATTTGCCTGGGTGTAAAATACAATTCTAATACGACAAATATCATATTGATGAATTTTACAGAGATTTAGCTAAACAAACAAACAAACAAACAAAAAAGCAGCCTTGCAGGATCAGGCCATAAGTTATGTATTTCAGCATCCTTTGTTATTATTATTAAATGTGGCTAAGCAGGTGCCTTTCAGAAAACTTAAAGTAGTGTCTATGAGGCATGGTCCTCTCTTCAATCATGAGGCATTTCCGCACTGCATCGCGTTCCAAACGGAACGCGTTCAGGCGGAAAGCTTAAGACAGCTCCGGGCGCTTTCCCCGTTCACACACAGACGCGCCAGAACGCGTGTAAACGCGTTCCGGAGCGTCTGTGTGCGAAAGGGGAAAGCGCCGGGAGCTGTCTTAGCCGGCAAACGCCGGCAAGGGGCGCGGAGACAGCCGCGGAGGCAGATCGACAATCAGCTGTTTGACAAACAGCTGATTGTCAAAGCCGCGCGGCGTCGGAGGCGAGCCCGCAGCTGTTCGGGAGACAGAAGCAGGCGCGAACGCTTCTCCTCCCGAACGGCTGCGGGCGGCTCGTCCGCGTTGGAACGCATGTAGAGCACTTTAAAGTGCTCTACATTTCGAACGCGGAAAAGACAGCTGCGGACACGTCGGAACGCAAGCCGCGCGCGGGCAATGCGGATGACGTGTCCGCAGCTGTCTTTTCCGCGTTCCGTTCAGCCCCGTGCGAAAACGTCTATGGTCACCACAAGAAATTTATACATTATGTTTGTTCCTTTTATGGCTTGTTTAGCTGAATACAATGCTTTTGACTTGAAATAAATAAACTACAACAAAAACAATCATCCCTTGTATAAACCAGTTTTGTAGAAAACTGTTGGTAAACAGTAATTCTCAATCTTCATTTGGCTTTTGAGGTGGCACTGACTTACACTGTTAAGACTGGTCTATTGCTCCATTGTACAGTTAACATACTGGTAATCTGTGCAGCTGTTCTACAATTGATGTACATTAGTACACTGTACCTCCATGATTCCAATAATCCCCAATTTTCTAGAGGTAGCAATCACATGCATAACCTGGCTCATTGCTGAACAGGGACAACCTCTCCTGTGTTTCTCAGGAGTAGGCAGTTACCTCTAGCTATGGATCTCTCACTCAATATTTGATAAAAAGATAAAACAGAAACCCAAAGGTTCTGCAAATGGTGCTGTCTTGTAAATGGAGGTTGTTGTTTTCAGAAAGTAATTATTTAATTTATCATCTTTTTAAATGATCTGCTTGAGAGTCTTAGGTTAAGGATTTTAAGTACTATATAAACAACTACCTCCTTCTTGGCTACCTAATGTTTAGTGTAAAAAGAAAAATAGATAAATCAGAGCTATTCTAGTGTTCTGTCTTGCAGGCAGAATGGTTCTGATCTCTGTGTTTTTTATCCATTCCTGAGTGTCCCTCATTGACTCTGAATGTGTCAGTTTGTTAAGGTGACCGTGTCATGGAGAAATGATGTTTTATTAACTCATGTTATCAGCACATAATCTACCAAATCTGCATAGCAGCTGTTTCCTTCCCACATTTCAATATGAATTATATCAAAAGATGTACAGACTTCATACTGGATTGTTGTGCTCATAAAGCATAAGGGTCCTTTTGGGAACATGATTGACATATTGTCCACCTGCAGTTTTACAGCAACTCATTAAGCAAAAAGTAGAATATGCCTTTTTTCAGAAATCTCATTATTTTATTTTTAAGTACAAGAATGATTTTTCTTCTTCCTTCCAAGCAACTTACAATATGTCACAGAGGTTTAGCTGAACTTGAGTAGGTTTGGCACTTCCATTTCAGTATGCATCTAGAAAACCAGATGCTGCTTATCAAAAACTTATCCAAACCAATAGGCTGGAAAATATTGTCGAAGTTCCTAGGCTTTTCTCCTAGATATGACTTGGAATTCATAACTGGAAGTGTATAAACTCATTTGTTCTGCTTTGATTCTTTGAACAAAGTCAGGATGGTAAGTGGCATGTAACAGATAAAGGAATAAGAATTTGGAGGAAGGCTTAGCTGTATGTTTCCTATTTTACTCTAAACATGTTAGTACATTTTGAATTTCCAGTCAAGTTTGTTTCCAAAAATTAGTTCATTTTAAAATGCACTGTGTAACTTGTGAATTCATAACATGTAGAATATCTCCATAGAATTAAGTGTGGCAGATATAATAAATAGTTTTTAGTGTCTCTTGTAGACAATGGACTGTGAATTTAAGTCATGTTATTTGCAGCCAATATATGACTGCTTATTTGATATTAAACAAGAGTAGAAGCTTAAATTAAAGTCTATTTTTCTAAAACAATTACCCTTTCTGCACTGGGCCTTATTCCTGATTATCCATAGTAGGGGGCTGCCATCAGCATGCTTGTGTAGACTATGGCAGGCTGTTTGGACTAGCATGTGGACAGCAGGCCCTGATTCTAGGATATAATCCAGGATAAGATCTAGTGGAGAAAGGGCCAAGGAGTCCCGGAGACTGACTTAATCTCATGATATCATATGACATCATTCTTAAAGACAGGAAAAGTAAACATGGCACCCCTATGGCACTTTGAATGTGCAATAAGGGTATAGGATCCGCACAACTATGTATTTTTGTGTATGCAGTGTGGAGAAAGGGCACAAAGTCTGCACAGACATCATGTTGTTTCTCCAATATGCTATCATAAGCACTGTTACGGTGGAGCTGTGAGGTTTTCAAACAGCCCTAGCCTCATGGCAGCAGCCTTCCTGCTGCTTTTGCTGCCGCTGCTGCTGCTACTAAAAAAACTAAATACTCTCCTTGGTGGTGTTCGAACCCACTGTAGTTAAGATTTGAGGCCAGGACTTGCCCAACTTTGATTTTGATGGTGAGTCAACCATACACCCACTTGTCAAAGTTGCAGGAAAGCAATCCCTAAGTCTGGGGACTGCCTCTGTGATTTTGATAAGCCGGGACATCAAATAGCATGAGGAAACGGCTGTAGATTTCATTACTGCTGTAAACAACATTTTGAGTTCTTCACTCACTAATGTGATTTGGCAAAATATGGAATCACGGAATCGTAGAATCATAGAGTTGGAAGGGACCTCTAGGGTCATCGAGTCCAATGTCCATAAGTGTGGTGGTGTTCTGCTTTCTGTGCACTGAGAAGAGCAATATGCAAGTAGTCCTTAATGTGGCATGGTGGGAACGGTAAGTCAGGATGTCAAATTCAAATGGAATCAAATATCTTTCCATATAATTTTTTTCTGTTCCTTTGAATAAAGTAAAATTCAGACAAATTTGTTGTTTATTCTTACAGGTTTCTGATTCACAATTATAATAGTTTTTTTCATTAACCATAATTGTCCTGCTTACTCTGAACTGGAAATACAAATAAAGTTTCATTAAGCTTTTGACATTTTCTCCTAAGTATCTCAGAAAATAAAGAATAAATGATGAGGAATCCCAGGTAAACAACTCTGCCTACAGCTAGGACCAGCTATTAATTCCTTCACAGGTTTGATACTGCACAGTTATAGTTTACAAAATTCACATCTTGTAATTAGGACTGCTGTGTCTCATCATATTCCTGTAATTTGTTCTAATGATGTGAAGAACCATACTGACAGTATGCAATTCATCAGGCCACAGAAACCTATGGTTCAGGATGTCTAGGAAGAAATGGGAATGAATCCTCTCCCTTTGAATCAAGATGCAGTTCAGGGAGATCAAAATGAGGCTTCTAATACAGAGCCAGCCTCTTCCCCTAGCTGTGCAGAAAGGTTCTGCAGCCCATAGCTTCTGGAAACATGGTGAAGACTGATTTCATCTTCTTAAGACTTGCAAAGCAAAAGATACCATGGGCCATTCTGCACTTCGCCTACCCTGGAAAAATGTCCCAGGGAGGGGAAGTTGTAGAATGGTTTGGACGGCTGCGCTTTGGGACACTTGGAGCATTCAAAATTTAGCTGGAGCTTGACTATGTAATGATGGCAATTGCACTGATGCCAATGTGCATGCATGGCACTGTTGCTGCACCAGTCATGTCACACAACATGCAACTATGCCTGCACCACCTGGTCACATACTTCGTTACACGTCTTGCACCCAGAAGAGGTGCAAATGGAGTATGCAGGAGTTCCACAGCTGGCAACTGGGTTGGTTACAGAGCACAATAATGTGCTCCATAAGTATCCTGATCATGAGACACTCTGGCACATGTGGAGAAGCACATCTGTGAAATGCCAGAATGTACACCAGTCAAGTTAATACAAATTCTCCGCTCGAAAGTATTGAATGAGGGGACCTGAGAATTAATGTAGCAGTGGATTTCCTATCTTCAGTGTCACAGGGCCCTAAGGAAAAGTAAATGGGGTGGAGAGAAAATGAAGGCTATATATATTAACACCAGTGCTCTCTCGCTCTCTCTTGACCATAGTCAAATCTATTAAGGAAAAGTGACTTACTTGTTTCGGTCTCTCCCCAACCTGTTATATAGCATTCGGTGTTATCAGGGAATACAAAGTCAGGCAAGCACACTGGTTTGACATATTTTGTTTCAATGGCACAGTGTCCATTAGCTGGTTTCAACTTCAAAAGAGCTGTTGGCATAGGGAAGGACAGAATTAGATGACATGTCAGCTGATTTCCTGTTAATCCTTAAGTACTGAAAGTGCATCAAGAAAGGACCAAATAAAAACTCCTCAAGCTTTACTGTATGAATAGTCCTTCTTGAGAAATCTCATGTTTTATTTGATTTTTCCTTTTTTCCTGAAGCGTTCAGCTATGCGTGCAGGCAGTTCTATTGATCAATAAGCTGTATTTATTCATGTAAGTGCAGTAAGTGAGAAAAAAAAAATGGAAGGACCTTGAAGTGATCCTGAAGAGGTGCCAGGGGTTTGGTGTCCATATGCAAATAGGTGCCTGCTGCCATATAGTAATCTGAGAAGGATAGTGGGCAGCCTGCAAGCACCCTCTGGAGTGTCCTTCCCCCAGAGCAGAAAAAAAAAAGCACTCTGAGACTTATGTCCCTGCTTGGTCCAGGTACTGAGGCAGAAAAGACCCAATTCTTGGGTCTTTTCTGGCAAGCCAGGGGCGCTTCTCATATAGTTTTGAAATGCCCAATGTCACTGACACATGGATGCTGCCTTATTTCATCCTTTTTTCCACTCAAAATTATTCCTGCTCTTTTCATCTGTAGAGGACAAAATATCTAGGGCTGTGGTAAGAGACATCAAAAGAAAGCATCACTAAGGAGACTCTGAGGTGGGATTGTTCACACACTCCCCCCTCTCCTGAATATTCTGAGCTAGAAAAGATGGATTAGAGAACATGAGGGTAACACAACATTTCTCCAAGGCAGCTCAGAGGTGCCCCTTTTGTTAGGTGAGATGCTCAACTTTGCTCCTCTTTTCTTTTATCTCTGCTGGCAACGATATAGGAGAAAACAGTAATATGAACCATTGTAAGCAACAACTCTCCTTCAACTAGGAACTTGCCGATATCATTGTAAGGGATTTCGTCTTGTTCTTCATAGTGTCCATGTGTAATGATCTTTTCAACATCAAATTTCTGTTCTTGATATTCCTTCCTTTTCAGATCTTGCTTTCCAAGGATTGCAAGAAGATTATTTGCACTTTCTATCCTAAAAGAGCAATAAAGAAGCATCCATCACAGTGAAATAAATAAAGAACCTAAGTGGTCGTCTAACTCAACATTTTTTTAAATAGTTATTAATGGAGAACAGCCTCAACTGCAAATTCCATAAGCATCAAGCACAAACCGTCCCTTGCTATCAGGAATGGTAGGGGAGCAGTGAGAATGGGATGCTTCTGGGTTTTGTGTCCTGACCCTGCTTGCCCACCCTTGTGCAGTATACACTCCATCCTCTTGCTCAATTGCAGCTAAAGGTAGGTGTGGCGTCCAACACATGAGTGGATGGAATGTGTATATCCCTGTGCCTGGAGTTGCTGGCCAAGAATGGGAACATTCCTGGGCCCAGTGTGCGAATGGCATTAACCAGACTGTTTTGGACATTAACCAGACTAAATGGTCTTCAAGGACTGTTGCATTTAGGTACGTGTGGATTCGAACAAAGGAAATTTGCAGACATGGTGCGGGTTTCAAATGCAACCTTGGGACTAAAACACATTGGTTGAGGTGGGAAGACCTACCTCATGGGCTGCTACTGTCTACAAGCCATTAAGGCAAGTATGCAAACTATGCTCTGGCTTTCTTATAGGCTCAGAGACAAGAGATCTTTACACAGTGTTCTTGGGCATGTCCTAAATGTTCTACCCAGAATTCACAGGCCCATAATATACCAAACAGATACATATCTGATGTGTTTCCCCAGCTTAACAAATGTCCAAACTGTTTGTATGAATGTCCAGAAACATTCGTATTCGTTTGAATGGTAGCATATGAATACTGTAACATTCAATTCGAGTTCAAATGTCCAAATTCAACCAAACTCATACTCCTATTCAAGTTCTATACTGAGCACTTATGCAGCATGGTAGCAGGACAAGAGCGGCACCAGGTGGACACATGCTGCTCAGGTGCCATGAAGGTTTAGAGACTCTGCTCTCTCATGGCACGTCCCTGGCGCTATGCAAACATTGCCAAAGAGTAAACACAAAGAAGATAGGATAATGGCTTAAGGTAGCTTAGGGCTAGTAAATTGTTGACTCCAATATATGAGTCTGTTGGATATTTTGTATTTCCAGTTGCACAAGTGGAGGGGGAAAGTTTATTACTCAAAAGCCATTAGACAGAAAGACAAAAGGGCATTTCTTATTTATAGTAAAATGTCAAAGTTTGGAGATTGCCAGATTACAGATTGCATATAGGGGAGGGGTTGGACAGTTCACAAAAAGATGAAGGAGATATGTCCAGGTGCAATCTTCAGCTATGGTAGAATGTTTCCCAAGGGAATATAAACCAGGGTTTCTCAGTGAATAATTGGTTTAAGTGCTTTGTTAATGCCAAGAAATCTTGGAACGGGAAAGCTGTATTTATTTTTAGATTTACTTTCTAATGGACTTCCATTATCCCAATATCCTAGCTGATGTTTTAATAAAGAGGAGTGAAAGAAATTTAATATTATCTTTAGGCAGCTGTCAGTTCCAATCACAGGACAGTAGTGGTGACCATCGTACCTAAGGGGTGGTTGCCAAGGGTTGCTATTAGTTACACAGCAAGATCTATTTTGATGTCAGTATACTGTGGTCCTGTTATCAAGTGAGTCAAAGGCAAACACATTAATATAATCATTCTTGCAAAAACAGGTAGACATGTTCAGTAGAATTCCAGTAAAATGTAGCTCCTTTAACTTAGGAAGGCCAAGGAGCTTCAATCTCCAACTTTTAGTTAATCTGGTTGGCATGACTCTGTCTACAAGGAGACAAACACCATGCAGTTTCATGCCTGTAGTGTTCACAGAGTCTAAGGCCCCTTCTGCACTTATCTAGAGTTTTGGATCAAAAGGTCTCTGGTTTATGTTTGTACCTCTTCATCTGCACATTAATACAGATCAAGGACCCCCCCCCCAATTAGTCTAGCTGTGCCAGCACAAGAAGGAAACAGATTTAGATTAAGAGATCCTTGATCTCGATCTACTGTAGACTCGTTAAATCAGGTCTGCAAGTGGACTAAGAGCCTTGATCTAGATCATGGAAGCATGTAGATGGAGCATGCTGCAAAAACACATCCCTAAGCTCTGAGGCTAGGAACTTTCACTTATAACCATTGGGTGTGTTTGTGGGGTGGGGGCAGCTGCGAAGCTTGATTTGGAGCCTTGGGGAGATTTGGTGCCATCAGTGTAGATGGGACTGATCTGGCCCATTACTCCACATGAACTAGATTAGTAGGTCCTGATCAAAATCATGTAAATACAGAACGGGTCCAAGCTTCATTATGATGTTAAAAAAAGTGTCCCTAAGGTGATTTAGAGATGGCTTAGATATGGTATGCAGGTGGGATCATCCATATACCACACTACCCCTCCATCATCATGAGAACATGAGGACCACATGCTATCATCTCTAAGCCATTTTTGAGACACTTTTGATTGATTGATTGATTGATTGACTGACTGACTGACTGATTGAT
This sequence comes from Aspidoscelis tigris stejnegeri, assembly GCA_023333525.1. Lineage (NCBI taxonomy): Eukaryota > Metazoa > Chordata > Lepidosauria > Squamata > Teiidae > Aspidoscelis > Aspidoscelis tigris. Next base: position 63,357,460 of record JALMGA010000002.1, on the reverse strand, counting down.
TTGCATTAATGGCATACATGTGCTTGACCTTGGGAAGAGAAAAGAGGGGAAGTTCCTCATTACAGTACACAAAATAATATTGTGATAGGAACATTCAGTTTCCTCACGTACCACATAATCATTTTTGTGTAAAATGTTTAACTGAACAAGATACACGTAAAGATTTTCTAACATTTTGGCACTAATTCTGAATCTTGTATGGGAGTGGACGTAGCTCAGTGGTGGATCTACAGAGGGTTGCTGATTTTATTCCCAGCCTCTCCAGGAATGGCAAGCTACTTCTGTATGTCTGCAAAGAAAACTGCATAAAGCTACCCATGGAGGTGCCCATATAGTCAAGCAGGAGTTGGCCAACAACAACAGCAACAATGTTGGATTTGACCATGTGAAGTGCATGCATTGTGGATAGAATTCATTCCTATAAAACAAGCATATTGAGAGCAACTGAGGTTGCAAAATTATACAAGTCATCAGTCTCTGAAGAAATCTTTGGTTGCATTTATTTATTTAGGTTATTTTCTACCTGGATGACAGCAGTGATGGTGGGTTGTGCTTGTGGGTTGAATCAAAGAAGCTGAATAAGTATGCAATTGCCAAAGGCTTCTGCTGTAGCCAGTGCTGATTCCCAGTCCCCAGAAAATGCTAGAATATGCTTACTCAACACAATGAGCAGCAGTAAGAACCCAGCATGGTTCTATCAGTGATCCTCCACAGAAGTGTCCTTTCGGTGCGAAGAAACCCCTTGATGTCTTCCTCTGAAGAGAGACTTGCCATGGATGTTTGCCGGGCGTTGTCTTTGCACCACCATAAATCCTCTTGAATGTTCTTGGTATTTCTAACTGTCCACACGTACTGGGCACTGTAGGGTCCTTGGTGAATGAAGTTGTGCTGTTTGGAATTTCTGCTACAAAATGAAAGAGACAGTGGGAGTTGGGAAAAGTATAGTGGCATTCTCTTTCCGCCTTCCAAAACAATGTCTCCTTGTTGCACCCTTATAATTCTTTGCTCCTTCTTCCTTTCCAAAATGTTATTTTTCAGGGAATATTAACAATTTGTATGACTCCTACTGGATTCACTAATAGCCAGACAGCATTGCATTTTTGCTTCCTAAGGCCTTACCATTGTGATCCATGTCAGGAAGACAGCCATATCCAAGTCCTTTTCGGCCTGGAACGGCTTGGTCACAGCTTTCTGCTGCTTTCACTGTTAATCTTCAGCTGGTGAGTGGGTGGGGGAAATGCTTTGCTTGAATTTGCTTGACAGGGAGGTGTTCCAGGAAGGTAAGAGGGGGCTGAGGTGACAGGTGAGGCCAGGAGGAGGAAGATCATTGCAGGGCAGCAATGACAGTCATGCCAAGAGTGAGTGGGTGGGGACGGGGAGATTGGAGGCAGAAGAGAAGAAGTCACAGCAAGAGGGAAGGGCAAGCACTGGAGCAGAGGCTTGCCAAGGTATAATTTTCTCAGCAGCTGGGAAGCAGGGACGGCGGCCTGTGTTGGCCCAAATAAAGGCAAACCTGGCTAGAGGGAAGAAAATCCAAAAACATCCAGCATAGCGTCTAAAGCTGTAACCAATGGGGCTGGAATTTGGACTGAAGAATTAAAGTAAAAGTGTAACCATGGACTAAAATAGAACTATATGGAGAGAGGAAGTGATTCAAAAATGCCTTACAGACAGTAGTGGGTGCCGTGCTTGTTATCACCTCCAATCTACCTTTTCTAGCCTGAAATGTTCATGAGATGGGGAGGGGCAGACTGGCAAGTGAACAATCCCACCTGTGAACTTTCTTTTGCAGGATCTTGCCTCCATTCACACTGATGAAGAATAGAGCTATCTTTTCAATTAATCATGTGCTTTCAGCCAAGTTGTTCAATTAAGGAAATAACCTTAAAAACTCTGCATAAATGGCACTGCATACCAGCTCAGTTGACACATATTGCACTCTCTGTTTTACCTAATTGCTGGCACTGAGGGAAGACAAAGGGAAATGACATTCACCTTTTCTGGGAATGTGAAAAGGTGAGACCCCTGTGGAAAATGATAGCAAAGGAAACTAAAAAGTCATTGAAGGAGGAGATCATTCTCTCACCAGAACTATGCATACTTTTACTATTTAGGAATGGCAACACCCGCATTAAACACAAAACCTATTTATGTTGACAGCAGCCAAACTGTCAATAACAGGCAACTGAAAGTTCATAAAAGGTTCCATTACTATCTTCACAGGTCACTAGCTCAGTCTAGGAAGGGGCCCAGGGACTTCCAGGTGACACAGGAGAAGCCAGCCTTACAGGTAGGTCTGTATGGAAGGAGCATTCCTTTAGATATTTGGGCTCCAAAGAGGGGCAGGTTTACTTTGAATCAAACCAGTTTGAATCAAAGTGAATGAATACCAGCTTTATTATACTCTTTCTAACAAAGAGTATAATAAAGTTACCTGTTAATTCTGAAAAAAGGTATATACTGAAACATGAGTTCTAAGAAGTACACGAAAAAACAAGAAACACAATGCTTTTTGCCATGGAAGCAACTAAGGCTGCATCCACATGTAGCAAAAAAGTGGCTCAAAAGTGCATTAGAAATGGTAATGCATGGCCCTTGTGTTCTCCTCCCATTTCTAATCCACCTTCTCTAGCCTAGGAAATTCATGAGGAGAGGGAGGCACCTCTAAGCCATCTCAAAACCTCCCTTGAGGTGCTCTTTTTCTGCATGTGAACATAACGAAAGAAAATGAATCTACTACTTCTTTTGTTCCTAAAGGTATTCTTCTGGACTCTTCAACAGTTTCTTGTACAAATGGAACTTTGGAGAAATTCCTGAAAGACTCAAGTAGAATATTTCTGCATTCTGTGAATGGTTTGTTCCTGCTATACATATTTCATTCCCTCATGTGTCTCCTGACTATAGATATTTTGGGAAGTTGTTCTTTGTAGTGTTCAGCAAATAACAGATCCTATTATTTCACTAAGCTCTTGGGCAGGGCTCCGTGAACACTGTTTAAATATAATTATTCAGTCATAACTTTGTGGCGTGTGTGGGTAGGTAGATGGCACCAAACTCACAATATCTGCCACTCTCAGGCTTGTCACATATAATATGCACCATATTATTTACCTGTTGCTGAGCATGGGGAGACATCACAGTAGTCCCATTTCAATTTGTTATTCACCTTGACAAAGCACCAGGGCTTTTCATCGCCATCTGGATTCCTGGAGGAGGAGGTTTCAACATTCAGCAGTCAGAAGACCAACATGTTTGAAGAAGGGATGTTACTAATTGAAGAACTGAAAGAGCAAGACTAAAAAATTCTCCCTCTAAAGCACAAAGCAACCAGTGAGACATCTTCTTCAAGTAGTAATTGCAATTGATGGAATAGCATGTTATCTTTTTATAGTATTACATATGACCCCTTTTTAAGTAAACAAAATTCTAATGTCCCTAACATGCCAGCAATAAGGCCTATTGATGGTAGGGGTGCATTATTTTTATTTATTTAATTTATACACTGCCTCTTCTATAAAATCCTAAAACAATTTACATAAAAACAACTTGAAAAAGATCTGGTAACAGACACTTCTAACTATATGGGACATCTGGGTTCCAGAGACAATGATGACTCCAGGATACCATCAAGCTACGTTCCTATTTCTTCTTACACAAGAGACAAATTGCCTAGGTGCCACTCACTTACAGGGGTTCTGTCTGTCTTATTTGAATTCAGTCTCAGATCTTGTCTCCACTTACTCCATGTCCATCTTTGGCAGCAACAGATACCTTGTGGTGATCATGCCAAACCCTTTGCTAGCATGACTGCTGGCAGAGGTACCTTCTGGACAGGCTTCTTTTTGCACCCTGCACAGAAGAGTCATGGGAAATGGCACCTTCTCTCTCCAAAACGAAGAGAAGGATGTTCGGTTTTTTCCTTGGTGATTCCCCCACTCGGCCACCACAGATCATATCTACCTGCAGAGGAGATGCAACCTTTGGCTCTCATCCAGGCCATCATTGCATCCAGACTCTAATTCAGGATGTTTGCAGCCTGTTTGGTTCAGATGCTTTGATTTAGATGTAGCTGAGGTGCACTCTTCTCTGAGATCGTCCCTAATTATTTCAATGCTGATACAGCCCTTTCTATACTGTGGTGCAGTAGATCTGAATCTGTAGGTCTGGATTTCCTGGGATCTATGGGTCCAGATCATGGGGAGGCCAGGGCTGGATCTGCACCATCTGCATGGATGAGCTGCTAAAAATCACTTCTGGGAATTTCAGATCATGGGGTGTGCCATCTACATTCCTCCATGATTCAGTTCAGGTTTTTAGGAGGGATTGTAGACTCCATTAGTGGGATCTACAGCAGATCCGGATTGATGACCTCTCAATCTGGATCTAGCTCTGTCTTATGAGGATGGATCAGGCCTAACAGGGGCCAGGTCTCTGTAATCCAGATTAATATGCAGATGTGGGGAGCCTGGATCCATCTCAGAGGCCCTCTAGGATGGATCATGCCCTTGTGCAGAAAGGATCCAGGGCTTTTTGTCTTTATTGCTCTTCAAACAGAAATAGACAATCTGCAATAGGTATTTCCATATTGGTCAGATATATCAGCAATGAAAGCCAGCAAGCCCTGCTGCAGACTATTGAGAGATTACAGTTTTTAACATAAGTTGGACTGCAAATTGGGCAGCCTCACCCTCTGGATTGAAATCTAAAAGACATGGTACAAAACAAAGTAAGAGAAACAAAAGGGAAAAGGGGAATTAAAATAACAGTGCTGTTTGACAGCATGAAATTAATACACAGAAAACCAAATCTTGCCTCCACAATAGTTATCTGCATTAATGGCATCACAATGTACATTGTACTGACAAGATTGTTACAGAGTTAATTTTATTTGAGGGGGGAGGCACATCCTTATATATGACAATGACATCAGTGGCAGCATTGGGGGGTGGAGGAAGTTCCTCATGTATACATGAACAGCAGATTACCTGCAGAAGTTATGATTTCCAAGATCATAATAGTCAGAATCTTCCATAAACGCATTATATTTACTGTCTATGAGAAAGTGAGAATTCCAATGAAGGCAAGTCTTCTGCAGTATTGTTCGGCTAACATTTCCTCTGTATGTGGAACCATTTTCTTCAAAACAGTCTTCTTCATTGTCTACAAGATAATATAAATGTTATAATTTTAAATTACTCTTATCTTCTATATCTTTGAGACACTGTATGGCGGAGAAAACATTCTTGACAGTCTCTGCCCTTAGGCTCAAGTTCTTTGCCCTTTCACCACCAACCATAGGGCCTCAATCCATTGGCCAACACTAATTATTTCAAGGCTGATATAGCCCTTTTGGGATGGAGAGAGGGGAAGAACTGGGATGGATTGGACATCTGTATTTCATGATGGCCAGTCTCTCCCTAAATTATCCAACACTTCACTACGTGCCGGGTAAGACTGATCACGGTTGTACTAGTGGTGATTGCCTTGCTGTGGCAATGGACATGTATGCCAGCCTTTACCATGATGACCAAATGAAGTGCACAACTATGGTTGGGCCACCCATTCTATGTACCCTACACCAGGAAGAAGAAGAGGAGGAGGAGGAGTTGGCTTTTCTGCCCTGCTTTTCTCACCCATTTAAGGGAACTTAAAGCAGCTGATCAAACTTTCTATTCTTCTCCCCACAACATAACACCCTGTGAGGTGGGTGGGGCTGTGAGAGCTCATGAGAGAGCTGTGACTAAACCACATTCACCCAGCGGAATCAAACCCGGTTGAGGAGCAAAGGGTGCATGCCAGAGATACTGAACCTACTTATTGCATGTAGTGGGTGGAAGACAAGGACAAAACTATTTTGGAGAAATTTGCAGTGCTCCTTTGTGGGGGAAAAAACATTAAAACTCTCTGAAGTTGAATTTCCAATAACTACATAGTCAGTTTTCTTGGCAAAGAAAGCAATTGCTTTGCTACTGCCCTCTTTGAACGAGATGCAAGGAATTGAACCCATGGCTTCCCAGGTGCAAATCACCCTATCATTAAGACTCAGCTATGTCCACTGTCATTGTACTAAAAGAAAATTAGAAATTCCTGTTGAGTAAATTAATATAGGAACAATAGAAGATCTATCCTGAATGTTGTCCACTATTGTCAGAATATTCTATGGTGCTTTTTCTCACCTATTTCACAGAATCTCCCTTTGAATGGTTTAGAACATTTGCAGTTGAACTTGGATCTTATTCTATGCCTCTCACAGATGCCTTCATTTTTGCAAGGGTTTGGATGACAAGCTGAGTGCGCTGTCAGGGTTCAGAAATTAAATCAAATTAGGACATTAGCAGCACAAGAATCTGATGAGTTTTACAATGTGCAAGCAATCCCTCCATCCCTTTTTTTTTACCCTGCAAACAAGGGCAAATGCCAGTACTGAAAACTGGAGTCCATGGTTTTTGAACTGCTTAGCATATTTACAAGAACTTCCCAAAAGTCATTTTGTCACCCCAGAATGTGCCTTTGGGACCTGGGTAGCCTTAGCAATGGAAAGGACAGGAAGGTAAAGTGCAGATGTGATTTGCCAATATAGCTGTGCTGTGAGAACTAAACTAATCTGATAATTACAAATGGCTGCAATCAAGGAGTAATAATTCCCATCAGGAAAATGGAGGCGGGAGTAGCAACAGCAGCCCAAGAGAATTCTTAGATAAATATTTTTCACCCTTTCTCTTTTCCTACATGTTGTAGTTTACTTCTCAATGCCTCCTTACTTGCTCTATTATCACCTTCACGACATCATAATGTCTGTATCTCACCAGTTAATTCCCAGGGCGGAATAAACTTTCCCCATTCCTCATATTTCTTCCTTTTCTCAGTTATGTTTTGAAACAGTCTATAGATCTAGAAATTTTAGAGAGTAGAGATGCACACAAATGAGTTTTTCTTCTTTTTTTGGTATTTGAGTTGTATTGAATCGAATGCAAGAAAATTTGTATTCATTCAAATAGATCCCCTTTGAATGTAGTGGGATTTGAATTTGATGCAAATGTTCAATCCCATACGAATCCCACATGAATGCATAGAAATCCCATATATATCCTATACGAATCCCATACAAATCCCATACGAAGCTTCATATGAATATATCAAAACATTCCATTCAAATTCAAATGTCCATATTCAGCTGAATTTGTATGAATTTTGAATGTTACAAATATTCATGCACATGCCTATTAGAGAGTTTTGCAACCTGAAGGCATACATACTGAATAAATCACAGATCTAAAGAGTTTTGAACAATACTACTTGGGTCTGTTAGGTAAATTAATTCTAGGGCTCCATTGATACTGGGCAGGAAGCATACTGATTGTTTTGACCACAAGGGTGCTGAATTGAAATCCTGGTCTGGGTGGTCTTGGGCCTCCTAGAATTGATTTGCTGGCAAACTGGTGGAACTGTCTACCCACTCCAATACAGCTCTGCATTCACATGGAGTAGTAATATTTCTAACTCCCAGAATGTTCTTTTGGCAATCGATTAACAGCTAGCAGTGTGCTCTGTTCATAGAATTATGGAGCTGGAAGGTCACCCTAGGGTCTTGCCAGGATGGCAAAATTGTTGGAAAGAAGCTTTGAGTTGCAGACCCATCATGCCTCACTCGCATGCTGACAAGTAGTGTCCTAAAGAATGTCACCCACTAGTGACAGTGGTTCCCTTTCTTGCCTTTAGTAGGTATCCTGAAGGCCTGATTTTTGTGTAAACTATTTAATGTCACACTATTTCTCTCCTCAGGCTCTGGTCACATGAGTCCAACACAGGACGACCTATTCATGAGTTTGAATTGAGATCGTACCAGTGCTGGTCATATCTGGATCGGTATAGGTGGTCCTCAGGCTGTCCTCACCTTGGGCCACATTGCTCACACATTTCTGAAAAGATTGGCCTGGATTTCCTCCATGGAGCTCTTGGCTCTCCAGCCCCTTTGCTACATCAAATCTATCTTGTTTCTTACTGGATGCTGTTCATGTCACTCAAGGTAGGTGGGGTGTGTGTCTGCAGTTCTTTTTAAAGCCCGATCCACACCCCCTTCCTTTTTTATGTGCTTCTCCTTGCAATTATTATTATTTTAAAAAGTAATAAGCATAAATTTGTGTAAAAATGCTAGATAGAGGAATCAACATATAAACTGAGGAGAGAAAGAGGAGGTGCCTCACGAACTCTGCATGTACTGATTGGCTGAAGAAAATACTGGGCGCCACCCACCATAGCATGGTTCTGCCTCCTTTAGTCCATCCCACCGCTCACACAAGGAGGAAGCAAGGACAGCCTGGAATTCCAGGCCGGTCTGAGTCCCTGCCAGTCCTATAAAAACAGGACTACAGTTTAGGATAGTCTAACAGGCATAGGCCAGCTTGGAAAATGACTTAAAATTAATGTAACTTGACCTGGGTACCAATTGATGTCGATCTAAAGCACTCGTGTGACCAGGGCCTCAGGGAAGGACTGTCCAACTAAGACAATGTCTGCACAGTTGTGGTAATGTGAACATGCCATGAATGTACAGGATCTGCACATCCTTACACACTCAATGTACAGGCGATGTGCTGGAACAGTCTAGATGACCCACCCTCTCCTAGCCTGTATCCCATATTAAGTGCTCATTAGAGCCCTGTAAAAGGAGACCAGGAGTAAGTGATGTGGCAGTGCTTCCAGCACTACTACTGCTCATGTGATATATCTTGCATTCTGCAATGTGGATTTCCAGTTTGTGTTTCAACAAACACAGAAAATGGGCTACTTCTTGGACCATGTCTTGTGTTCAAAGAAAGTGTCCTTGCTGGAAACATAATAGCCTAAGAACCAAGGTTCCTTGGCTGTGATCTTTGTATGGCTGGATCTAGTGACAGGCATGCTGCCACTTCAAGAAGAGTGCAGCATCTTTTTAGAGTTTTTTGATTGACTGCCACTGACAGCTCTTTTCTAGGTCCTGCAGATACCACTGTTGTTTCTCTTTCCCAACTATCACATTGCCAGTGTGAATATGTTTTGGCTTTCCCCACATAATCATGCTTCAAGTTGGAATAGGAAGATGTATCCTACTCCAGCTTCCTTTGTATTTTTAATTTAGTTTTGATCCATCCAGACATCATGCATCTGAATCCCACTTCATGGTTTCAATCAGAAGCCACCATCAGTGATCTGCACAAATATTCATCATATCTGAAATTCATATGAATTTGTCTAAATGCAGACATTCAAATTCAAATAGAATGTTGGTACCTTCGAAGACTGATATTCAAATACAAATCAAATGTTTTTATACATTCTCCTGAAGCTTGTTACATTTGTGAACCTGGGGAGGTGGTAAAGTGGCTGCCCAGTCACATCTGATACAGATCCAATGTGGATTCAAAGCAGATTAAGATTGGATTTGACACTTCAGAGCAGATACATAGGGGATTTGTACAGAACACCTAGGCGATTTGTAGGTGATTTGTAGAGATTCAAATTGGATTTGTATCAAACATTCGTATTGAACTGGAATCCTACCACATTCCAAGGGGATCTCTTCAAATGCATATGAATTTTCTTGCATTTGATTTGATACAAATCAAACACACACAAAAAAACATTTGTGTACCTGTACCTCCCTAGTCACTGTGGTTGTGTTCAGACATAACATAAGGGGTGCCTCAGAGGTGCCTTAGAGAGACATGCGTGGCCCTCATTTTTCCAAATCTTCTCTAATCCACCTTTTCTAACACAGAATATTCAGGAGACGGAGAAAGCAAACTGGTGTGTGAACAATCCCACCTCAGAGCCACCTTTGATATGATTTTTTTCCTGTGTCTTATCACAGTCTGCGCCTCCCTAGATCAGGGGGGACATAAAATGACAATATACCATGAAAAATAGCTTAAGCACCTTGGATAAAGAGGAAAGGGCCTCCTTCTTAGAGCAATTTGGGAGCAAAAAATTACAATTAAGGGACCAAACATGTTGATTCGCTTTCTGAATGATTGCATTTTAGGTATATTACAAAGCGGTAAAAACACCAGCATTAGTATTGGTAGCCAATGTCTGGTACCAACAATTAATCTGAAGTTTAATATACTCACTTTTGTCACAAAATTGTCCTTTATAGGGATGCCAGCAACTGCAATGATAATAAGGAGGTCTTAAACTTATTAAACAGTCTCCTCTTCCACAGTTGATCTTTTCACATGTATTTGCTACTATAGTATGCAATATAAGGAAAAAAGAAAAACAAATTAAGGGAGTTTTCCATTGTTAATTCACTTTAATTCTATTCTAATTCACTTGAAGCTTTCAGAGCAGCTGGCCAGTTACCTCCAGAGCTGATTTGCATTGGATTTGGTGGCAACAGGGATTTGAAGTGAATTTGAATCTCAGCATATTTGAAGTGGCTCCATTCACACAAATGCAAATTTATGTCCCATTCACTTTGATGAGAAGCAAATGGGGGGGGGGTGTCATCCACACATCCCTAGTCCAGGAGGTCGCAGCCCCAATCATGACACCTCAGTAACCATACTCAGCACAAATTGTACAATGTTGCTGTTGGGAGGTCCTCCAGAAGAGCCATCTTCTCCCACATAGGGTGGAATGGAGTTGCAGCCACTGTAATTTGGTTTCCACAAACTACATAGTGCAAGACTGTATGGTTAGGGGAATCTAGTATAAGGCCAGTTGGGGGAAATATAGTGCCATTATGGCACTGCATCTGTATCTGTGGCAATACCACCATAGCTGTGAGACACCCCCTTAAAAAGTACTAAAACCCCAGCCAACATTGCTCCATCCACTGTGCATGTGTGGAGGCCAAAATGAATGGCTGCACATGTGTGGTGGTGGTGATGCACTCCTCCAGATGTGTGCATCACTAAAATGCACAAAGACAATGTTAGCCAAAGCATTTAGAACAAGTAAATTATAATGCTGGAGGAACAATACTCTGGATTATGGCCTGCTAGCGATATATCCAGCTGCAGTCTGGAGGGAGCTGAAGTCAATGGATCACAGACAAAATATTCACAGACGAAATATAGCACTATATATTGTAGATGGAGAGCCAGCTATACTGTAGATGGAACCACCTCGGTAGCCAGGGTGGAAGGTGTGCACCTTTCAGAAGCACATTTCCCACCATAGTATCCATATTCACCAGAGTGGCTGTCTGGCCAACCAGTAGACAAAGACCAGTAGCAGAGAGTTACCCTGTTGCTATGTGTTTCCCAGAGTCCCCAACTTTGATAGTGCTGTGCCAGCAGAGATAGGACTCTGTCAAGGCACAGACACTTCTGGATGATGATATCTCACTCTATGGTTGACATTTTATTGGCATCCAGGCTGTAAGTATAGCATACCTGAAATATCTGTGCCAAGCCAAAATAAGGATCCCAAATGTATTACTTCAAAACGCAAACATCAATTGTAATAAAGGAGGAAGAAAAAAATGCACAATAGTTGTTTTTGTTCAGAACAGAGGCTTGGAAAAATCTGTATTTAGAAATAATCTTGCTAGCCATGAAATAATCCATTCAACTCTGGATTATAACTGTTAAAAGGTTTCTGTAGCAAAACTAGGAACTGGAGAACAGGTGCTGTTTGGCAATCCAGACCAACCTTTATCTACAGTAAATATTTGGGAGATCTTTCTCTGGAATGCTGGATAGGACTAATGGGCTCAGATTGAATTTATTGTTCCTAGCTTAATTGGATCATTGTCTATATCAGGTGATCAACCCTGATCAGAATTTTCTCTGTTGCAGAGCTGGAGCATCCTGTGTCACATACTTCATTTGTTCCCTTTTTCCACCTTCACCTGAACAGAACCCTTAGCCCCAGCCCTGTAGGCTGAACTTTCACTTTTGTTCAACTTTCCCATCCTTCTTTCTGCCAAGGATCTGACACTCACCTGAAGGGGGTTCCTTATCCCCGCCCCCTGGCTGGACTTTAGGGACAGGGTCTCTACCCTCAGATTTAGAATATATTTTGCTAAGGATTTTAAAATGGCTATTTTGGATTAATAAACTTCTTCATAGGACCAATAGAGCTTAATCAGATAACTTGAGATTTAAACTTGGAAGTTGCTTGGAATTTGGGAATAAAACACAAACTTACCAATATAATGTTCACAATGTAAATAAAAAAGCATTGTAAGCATGAAATAAAAACATGGATGATGTTTCATTATGACAACATCCAGTTCAGCTTTATGAAACAGTCATAAAAGTATGAAACATTTCTTACCACTTTCACATTTAGACCCAGCATAAGGCTTGGGGCAACGGCAGGTGTAACTGTTCCTTTTTCTTTCACATACTCCATTATTTTGGCATGGGTTTGCCTCACATGGATTTACTAGTGGGAGGAGGGAGAGGGAAGCAGAAGTTTATTTTACAACAACCTGATGTCATGTGCAATGTGCTTAGTTAATATTTTGCATCATAAGTCATAGGAATCATTATAAACCTCTTAGCTGAAAGTCTATTTCATTAAGTTTGAAAATTGTGCAGCTGTCCAAAGAATGAACCAGTCTGTCCTTTGGTTTGTCAAAGGACCTTTCTGCACTTTTCCTTACCACTGGTATGCTTTGTTCACACAGGCTGGAGCATAATCCAGATCAAGGGACCCTTCATCTGGATCACTGGTAAGACTACCTTGGCCTAGTCCAAAATACAGTGATGTGTAGAAGGCATGCTTCCATTTTTCAGATGATCAAGGGACCCATTTCAGTGGGTTTCCAGAAGGCTCTGAGGCCAGGAAACCTCATCCCTAGACCTTCAGAGGGGGCAGATCTGGATCAATACTATAGTGCAGACAATACTATTCCAGACCACACCTTGCTGTTGCCCAAACCATCCAGACCCACTAGATTGGAACATGGCAGTGCAGAGCAGGAAGGCCCTATATTTCTTTTCTTTCCATTCTTTTTCTGTTATCCCATATTTATAGTAACTTGGGAATTAAAAATATATATATAAACATTCATCCTAGTCTGCCTTTTAGAGTGCAATATATTACAGAAATTTGTTACATTTTAAATTAAACACATTTCTGTGATATATTGCAGTTTTGTATGCTATCTCCCTCTCCTCTTACACATATGTACATATACCACGAACATAATTATTTTCTGTCTGGTTGGAGAACTTCAAAATTCAAAGAAGTATCAGTTTCAAAGAATTAGTTCATGCTCTGGTAGCTGAAGTGTGAATTTGTTAACTGTACATATATTATGAACACAGCAAACTCCTTCCCTACTTTCAACAGGAATAAAAAGATATCTCTGTATAGGTGTACATAATGGGTAAGGGTTAGGGCTGCCCAGAGGCAGTGGGCAACACGGATAGAGAGGATGAAAGAGACTGCTGGGATAGCCTTAGAAAAGCTACTAGAGCTTACTCAAGAAATATCAAAGTAGTGAATATTTTTCATTACGGTCACCAGAAGTTAAATGTGGCTTAATAGCCCCTAACAGTAAGAAGAGGCAAAGAGCTGATGGCAAAGAAAATGAATGTTTTTCCTGTTACAGAGTGTGACTCAGTAAAATACCGTCATAATGGAAAAATTCATAAAACCAGTCAGGATCTGAAGAATAGGTGTCCTCTCCAGCGTGCACCAGTCCTGGCTGCATATATTCATTCGTGTATTCATAGTAATAATCATCAGCTGTGTCTGTCGAAACAGAGGGGACATAGGTGCATAAGTGATACAGTAATATTTTAGAGTCTGTATTGTGAAAAATACCTTTTGAACTTTTTGAAGCACTGTTCAAACCCCCCTAGTAAATACAGGTAATCTTGAGCCAGTTGTTGTCTGTCATCTTAAGCTACCTCAAAAGTTTAATGTGACAATTATATGGAGCCATATGCAACTGCTTTAGGAATCGGGATGATATAGATGTGATAATGAATCAATACAGTAAATTTCAGGTGTCTTATAATAGTTCCATCAACCCTCAAAGCTCAGACTGTGCAATCGGCACATCATGAGTTCAATTTATTTTCCCAATAATCTTAGGTTACATCACCACATCCATGGAAAAGACTATCTGAGGGGTATGAGTATATCCCACTGGAGGCAGGTAGTATACCGTTCACATGGCCAGTGTTTCCAAGCAGAAAATATCCCATCATGTCCATCATTTCCTGTCCAGGACTAAATTATTGCAGGCAGGAATTGCCTCTGGTTAGTCATCCCTGCTGCTATTGTCACTCCATTTAGTCAAAGCAAGGTCAGTTATGGGTGAAGACCACCTACAGAGTTCCTTTACATGTAGGTCATCTCCAAGGATCATTTTATGCATTGGGAAAGTTGCAGGCCCAACGGAGGTCAAAACATGTCCTTGCTGGATCCCAGAGATGCTCTAGAAGCATCCATTTGTATGCTGATAATTGAGCCTTAGATGGGATGTTAGCTGCACCTCCACCTGCAGGGAAGGCTGCTTATTCTGGCATATGGAGAAACGACTCCCATTTGCAGCATTCTCTGTATTTCCATTCTGAAGTGCAGAGGCACCATTTTCCATGGTGTCTCCATGCAGGGTGGAAAAAGCAGCCTGCATACAAGGCACGTTGAAGGAAAATTGTATCACAAAGGGGCTAGTGTGACTTCCACAAAGAAACTGCTGACATCAAAACCAGGAATGGGGCAGCAGGGCCCTGTTTTGGAAGATATATCTAGAGATGGCTGTTCACTAGATGCGACCGACCGGCTTGGTCTAAACTAGCCAGTACATTCTATGGCCATGCAAGGATATGAACTGAAAGTAATTAATCCTTGTAAATGGACTCTTTGGCTACTAGGACAATATTGCATCTTTTACAAAGGTGCAGAATTATAAACCAGTTCAAATATTAATCTTTAAAAAAACCCACATAAGCTTTTTCTTAAAGAGGTCAATTTTCAATATTATATATTTTGTGTGAAAATTTGTTAACAACATGTTATAAGATGTAACATACCTTGCTATTTTTTTTAAAAAAAATAACCAGTTCTGAAGGTTAAATAAAGATTAAAAAATGAAATCTTCCTATTTTCAGAATATAACATCTGACGAAACACAGAAATGCCACACAATCAAACCTAAACATATTGGTCACAATCCATGCCTAATTATGTCACAGCCTTAGAGTAATCTGTCCTTAATTAAAGATACAACATTTATATAAAAGTCTGTGAATTGTGTAGATATGCACACATGTGCACACATATTTCTGAAAATAGGACATGTATCTTAGCAGCTGAACTTTGACAATGGATGGTATTCACCCATAAGAAGACACTTATTAACAAAACTGACATTTCAACAAAGTATTAAGCTTCTTATCACTCCACATTACTTGCAGACCCTTTTTAGGTCATTGCAACTTTGCTTATGGCCTCCAGGAAAGGAAGGGGAGGGAAGTTTTCTTAAAAAATATAATGGAATTCTTCAGGGTCCCAATCCAGTTCAAGGTATTTCTGGAAATCATAGTGGCTGAATAAAAGTAGTACAGTGCAGACAATTATCCCAGTCTAGTAGCCGTATAAGTGAAGGGACATATTCCTTAACAAAGAGAACAAGTGGGAGATTCTCCTTAGCTTTGATCATGGTGCCACATTTCTAATGCAAAGAAACAGATCTTTGTTCATAGCCATGGCTCTCAGGATACCCATTGACAAATAGCATTCAGAACAGCAAAGTGAAGATGGGATGGCAGTTCTTTCCATAGACTTCATAGAGGTAGTTGATTAAGATGGGTCATCCGCTCTTTCCAGCAGGTGTCACTGCAGTTTGTTGGAACCACTGGTGAGTTTCAAAGAGCAGGTATGGTAATGAGGAGAGCAAAAATGCATACAGGGATACCTTTAAAAGCTCTCCCCTAGGGTTGGGCCAATGGCCTGGTGGATAACGCTTTGCCTTGAACTGATTATCAACGGCATTATCTTAGTTTTCTCAACTCATTCATTCTGTTGCAGCCTTTATCTTTATTCTTCCTTTGCTTCTGATGGGAATATATATATATATATACTTTTTGAACAATGGATGCTTTAGATTTCATATTAAAATAGAACTTTCTTTTTTCTGTGCGCCAACCCTGGTTTCTTGACGGGAAAAAAAGTTTCACCTCATTTATCGTTGTGTCAAGTCAAGACTTCTTTTTGTCGCTCATTATTTCTCAAGAGTCAAGTCTTTGCAATATGAAAGTGCTGCAGGAGTGCACGCCAGGCTGAAGAATAAGGGTCTTATTCCAAGATTCGGCCATTGTCTTCTCTGAGCAAATAAAGTTTAATGTGATAAAACAGAAAAGGGAAAAACAAAGAAAGCGCTTGACTTCAAGCCGACATTGTGTGGGAGGATTCTGCAGATGTTAGATTTTCTTCTGGTTATTTATTAAACCTTCTATAAGTAAAGGTATCTGTGGCTCCACATGTACTTTTAACATCTGCAGGTCACCCAGATACGCCACTGCAGAAATGAAGCAAACAAGGCTTGTTCCTTTTTTTCTCAACAAAGGATCCATTTTTGGACACTTTGAGGGCATCTTTATATTTCTTCTGTCTTAAGGACATCTTATGAGGCTTCCCCCCTCC
This sequence comes from Aspidoscelis tigris stejnegeri, assembly GCA_023333525.1. Taxonomy (NCBI): domain Eukaryota; kingdom Metazoa; phylum Chordata; class Lepidosauria; order Squamata; family Teiidae; genus Aspidoscelis; species Aspidoscelis tigris. The sequence continues at coordinate 63,340,867 of JALMGA010000002.1, read as the reverse complement.
TGTCTTTTTTTTTTTTTTTTTTGCTTCTTAATGGAACATTGAGTGACATCATTTAAACTAATGACATGATAGCATCATCCATTCAGAATTTCTATTTCAGTTTGCTTCTCATAGTTAGTCTTTGGGCAGTTCTGCACTGGTCAATATAATGGGACAGTCAGCCTTCTCAGAACTTCCCTTCTGCATGCTAAGAGAGGCCCTGGGTGGAAGGGAGGCTCCTGGGATGGTTTCTGGTCTGAAAGATTGGTCAGTGCAAAATTGCCCTTCATTTTGTTCATTTTCTGTTTGAGCATTTTTCTTTTCATTTACTTGGCCATTGTGTTCAATAATAACTATGGTAAATAATATTTGCTGTATGAAGTTCATAGAATTAAATTTCTGACAAAGTTCAGGCTATTTTAGGCAGCCAATTTGGCAGAAACTAATTGCTGCCCCTTGCTTAATCTGGACCTAAATCTATAATTATATCTTTTGGTGGATAGCTCAACTATTTGAATAAGAATAGTTGGCAACTTACAGATTTTACAGCTGTAAACAGCAACACTTAGCACATACTAACAAAGGAATACACAGTGTATTACCTTTAATAACATCAAGTGATTGTATTGGTGATGTCTGGCATTCAGTTCTCAAATTTTGTCTTTGTTGCCCAGTCACTAAACTGAGCATGACTGTTTCTGACTCAATGAACTTTAGCATGCTAAGCCTGCCCAGAAGCACATACTCTTCTGAGTTCTTGTAAGTGCATGTTCACCCACCTTTACTTTCATCATTTGTCCCTCCAGAGCACAGCCTAAATTTATTTTATTGACATTCTAGCAGTTCATGGAACTCTCTTTTTTTAAACACCAAAATATGACATGGGAAATAACATTCATCATTATATGAAGATAAAAAAAAAAAATCAAATGTGGTATGAGCTAGATTTTGGGTGAAACCTCTTTTGATTTATTGGTGCCACTCTCATAGATTATTTCTAACTTTTTAAAAAAAATGGTGAGTGTTTTTTCCCAAATGCTACTATTGCTATTATTGTAACTTTTGAGGTGGGAAGAATATAAAGCAACCTGTTCACCAGGCTGAATGCTATCAGTTTGTCTAATGGGACTGGAAGTTTCTCATTTTTACAGAGTTCATTGATAGCTCATTCAAGGGTTGGTAGGATGGGTTGAAGGTCCTATTGGAAACCTCCTGGTCCTATCAAACGGCATTTCTATCTTCCGTAGTTCTGTGAGATTTTTGACTTGACCTCTTAGGCCACCTACTTCCAAGGCTGTGACTGTAGTTTCATTACACAGTAATCAGTAGCCAGCTCTTCAGGCCAGCTGGTTTCCATTGGGAGAAATGGAAACTTCACTTGCTTAAAGTATCTTTGCTGCTCAATGGAGACACAACCTAATTCTTTGAACTGTACCTGGCAGGTCTTAGTTCTCACAACCTCAGAGTTGCACCAAGTGCTCAGTGATATAATTATACAATACTATATGATACAAAGTACTCCTGTAAGTATTGCAGATAAGAGCCCTTCCTAATCCTAAGCCATTTTATAGCAGGTTTTTCAAACCTTTAAACTAATGGGATGATTTAGACTGTGCTCTCATAGCAGTGGGCAGGAGTTGCCTGGAAGAGGAGCCAACTCAGACACACCACAGTCATCCTGGGAGGTTATATCAATGGCCACTACTCTAGCCAGTCTGATAAGTCGTGGCATCTGTTCATTCAGGTTGAGAGTTCATGGTTTCCACGATAATAAGCTGGCATTCTGATAACACTGGCAACTCCTCCATTCATTTCACAGTGACAAAGTGGCTACTGTGGACCAAATCAATATGACAGGGCTAATTCAGAGCAGTAAACCCTTCTTCTGAAGTCAATCCATTGTGTCTTATATCTCAGGACAGCAGCAGGGCCTCCAATCCCACTGATATGAGAGGAAGTTCAAACCCCGAGAGTGGAGGTGAAGGAGGGTCATCCCCAGGGAGACCTGGAGACACAGTCTATATTTATCTAAAAGAAAGGAATACAAGAACTTTTTTTCCATGTGTGACTTCTTAGGTAGCTTTGACAGTTGCCATGGTCAATCTCTGGAGATGCACCCATAATAAAGTATTTGCTGTCAACTGCCCATGCATGTTAATCTGACCTGTTTATGTTTTCTAGCACCACACATGGTCCACTTGAAGTCCCACCTGAAGCATGATTATTCAAAACTAGATGCAACTGAACTCCTTCAGCCTCAGTGAAGGGCAAGAAAGGATGTGAACTGTAATTCAGAAATACACTCTTAGTGTGCATTTTCAGTTCTTCCTTTGGTCTATAGCTGGTTCCATTTTATTGCCAAACATTTTGAAGGTGAAATTCACCTTTATACTCTCAGATAATTTCCATCTGCAGAATTACTTTTGCCTTTTTGATAATAACACTCCTCTTTGGCAGCTCTTCTGCACTAAATAACAGTGTGGGTCTCATTTCTTTTATTTGAAAGGCGTGTCTTTCTCATTCATTTAAATTATTTATAAGTGCCACTGGTTTGGTAAAGTAAAATCAACTTTTTTTAAAAAAAAGCACATAATTAATGTTCAAATTCTGATATGTGGGCTTATTTTAACATATTACAGAATCAGAGCCTGCCTTCTCTGTAAATGCTGAAAAATCTGTATGCACTTAAAGATGCAGTGATGTGACATTTGTCACTGAAATATGACTATTACACAAAATTAAATGAGACATCCTACAAGTATTTTCAAAGCATCATTTCCTTCTATGTAGTACAAAAAGACCCTCCTCTCTATCCTGTGGTTGATAGGCAGAGAGTGAGTTTAAAAGCACTGAATTAGCTTTGAGGATTGGGTGATCTTTTAAACTGCTTGTACTTTCATCTACATTTTTTGTGTGTTGCTTGAGCTGTGAATCAATTAGAGGGTTTCTCATCAATATTCTCTGATCCATTCAAATGGAGAAATTCTGTTGGAATAAAACAACAACCTCCCAAATACGGAGAACTATTGTTTTGTCTGTGGATTCACAGAATGAGGTCTGAACCATCTTTGTTTCAGAACATCCTAGAACTACTTCCATCCTGAGTAAACAATCATTTTTGCTAGACTGAGAAAGGCTGCAGTGAGAAAATGAGATATAGTGGGCAAATGCTCTTGCCTGCAACCTTCCAGTAGGCCACCCTGGAGACGCAGAATTCACCTTCAGAGCCACCCTAAGGATAAGGCAGGACAAAGGACAATGACAGTGGATTGTGCCTTAATTTGTCTTCTCCACTAATATGTAGAGTAACAGCAGCAGAAGAGGCAAAATACCGGGGCAATTTCTGCCCATCTGCAGCCATTTCCAGTCTAATGCTGAACTGCCGATGTTAGAATCCTTATGACTGTGAAACATTTGCTCTTTAGGTGCAAGAATTTCAGAGGAGAGGAGTTGGTGCCATGTGAACAGTGAATAGTGGATCTCCTGCAGCCTTTTTCCTGTTTGTCCAGATGCAACCAAAGCCTTCTACACAATAACCATGGCCTTTATGTAAGACAAGCGAGGAAGAATTAGTTGTTAGGAATTGATCTATGGGCACTCAATAAACTACATGAATATATAGATGTTTGGATTTAAATCTTCCAGGCTGTATTGCAGAACTCCATCCATCCATGTATACCTGTTCTATTGTAGTAATCCATACATCCATTGCTTTATAAATATATAATATAATATATATATTTAAAAACCTCAATTTCCTCCTGAAAACAAGCTGTCCTTTCTGTTGCCTTTCTGTTTTAATACAAAATTTACATTTCAGCTTTAGATGAGGAGCAGCATTACTTACCAGTGTGTAGGTCAACCAAAGAAGAAAGGATACTGGAAAACTATATAAAAGAAAAAAGATACACATAATACTAAATGAATTGTTTTTATTATAGCCTTCCCTGAGAAAGATATAGATAGATGATACAGAATGCACTAACTAAAGCATTCTCTTTGGCCCTTTCCACACTGGGTGTTATTCTGTGGACTATGACAGGTCCTGTCTCCCTGTCATGCTTTGTCCCCATTGACACCATATTCTGGTCCTGCTGTGAATCTCTTTAAAGAAGGTGGCACCTCTATTGCAGACTACAGAGGAAGACATGCAGAGAGTATTCCTCTGTAGGCTGGAATAGTGTGTGGGAATCTTTTTGACAGTGCCAGAAGTAACACACCACCCAAAAAGGCCCTCTCAGAAACTGAGAAGGCTGGAGACTTTCATTTCCAGCCTTTGTAATTTCTGTACTGTCTCCAAGAGCTCTCTGTAGGAAGTGGCAAGGACTGGGTTGCAACAGGTTACCTGTGTGCAGACAACCCTTGATCCAGGCTACTTGCACCTTGCTCCAGCACAGGCACTGCTAAGAAATCTGTGCTTTGTGGGCTGGAATGACCCATATGGTGTGGAGAGGGCCTTTGGTAACCCCCCCTCCCTGTAATCTGCAACATACTGAAAGTTTTCATAGATATAGTTGCAGTAACTTATTCAGAATAATTTTATATAACTTTCAGCTATTCAATGAACAATTTCAATGGTTAAGATCCAGTCTCAAGTTTTAAGGCTTCCCTCCTCAACAACAGATATGGATCCTTGAAGAAAAGATGCAGATGGAAGAACTCAGCAGTTACGTCACTTTTTCTGAAATGCTTTATGGTATTTGGAAGATATTGACAGAAGTGGGTGGTCAATGATCTTCCTCATCTCTATCTCCCAGCAAGTATAACCAATTTTCAGGAATTGTCCTATGACATCTGAAGTATCATAGAGTCTCTTGTCTTGGTTGCCTGTACTTATGAATCCAAAGTGCCACCATTTATGAACAAAATAAATTATCAGCAGATTTAGCAAAAAGACACCATTATCTTTAAGAAAGATGTCTGATGAAGCTCTGTTTTGTGTGCCTTTGGGTGCATGACACAGAGAATGTTCCCTGATCTGATCTATCTTCAGAGGCCATGGAATGAAAGTTCTCTAGACTCCAAAGTCAACAGTCTGGGGAGAATTTAGGTCCTTTCTGGACTTACCTTCATTAGCTAGCTCCAGATCAGTCACAGGTAGGGGGATCTGCATGGAGTGGGCTTTAGAACAGAACATTTATCTTGTCTATCACTAATCCAGATTAGTGAGCCCTTAGCACAGTTCTGATCCAGATCTACTCTACTTCCATGCAGGTGATGTGTTCTTAAGAGCTCCCTGATCCAGATTTCTATGCAGAGAATGTGTTATTAGTAGCACCTTGATCCAAATTAACAAATAAGTTCAGAAAGGGCCTTAGTCACATGCCAGGAAAAGGTCCTGGAAGTGGGCACTTCTTAGACTCCAAGATGCCAGGATCTGCAGACCACATGGGCTACTCAAGCTGCCATTTGCATGTGAGGGTGATTGTTCCCTTCCAGAGAGCTCTTAGGCACACCTTTCTTGCAGAGAAGCACTTCATGCAGCCAGCATATTCCCCAGGAGGCTGTGTGTCCAGGAAACTGCTATGGGGAGCGGACACCCGGATTCTGGAGGCAGCTGGTATGTCAAATGGACTTTATAGAAGCTGACTCAGACTCCCCATGGGGCTTCAAAAACACTCCTATGAGTTCTGTGCAAATGAAACAGGCATATAATTTGTGTAGCAGCAACTTGGAAAAAGATCTAGTTGGCAGGTTTTTGCACCTTTCCTGATTTTTTTTCTATTTTTACATATTTGTCACACTCCATTGTTTCAGATCTTCAAACAAAATTCAGAATGAGACAAAGACAACCTGAGCAAACAGAAAATACAGCTTTCAAATGATCGTTTCATTTATCTGAGAAAAAAAGGCAATATAATTTTCTTGATGGTATAGTTATTGATTGTTGTTAAATATAGAATAATTTTATTTGCTCTTATGTTTAATTTTTTTAAAAAATTAAAATATGAAACAACTAAGTTGCATATTTGACAAATATGCAAAAATAGGAGAAAGCAGGCACACAGCTTGAAACAACAATAACTGAAATGAACAGTAGAACTATTTATTTTAAACATTTGCATGATATATCATCACCTTAAAAATCTTGGAGTGCTTTGTAATAATAAATCTAATAACATCCCTATTTGGAACTAATAATAAAATTGTGACAATCTTTTTTAGCAGTTGCCTTTAGGGTGGCCATATGCAAAGGAAGACAGAGCCCCTGGTTCCTGCTCCTTTAATAATTTTGCAGAAGAGGTTACAGCAGTCATTCTCTGTTTTCCAACCTACACCTGCATAAATTCCCTGCCTTAGGTCCACCAACAAAGGGCCCTATAATAGTGGTGAGGATGGGTGTTTTTCCACTAAGCTCCTTTAATCCGGATCTAAGAAGATCTGGATCTAAGGAATGGGTACTTCCCTTAATCCGGATCTAGTAGATCCGGATTAAAGGAAGTACCCAATGTGTTTCCACGGGTGGTCTAGCACCCAATAGCAATGGGTGCTAGCCTGCCTGCTGCGGAAACACTGGAACACCCATGTGCAAATCCGGATCTACCCAGGAGGTGTCCGCCTGTCACCCCAGGTGTTTTGGAGGACAGGGGGTACAATCTCCATAGACCCTCTGGAGAATCTTTGAAGATCCTCTGGAGTCGCTCCGTAGAATCTCCGGAGTCATCTGCCACTAACTTTGAAGATCTTGCAGGGCCTTTGACAGCGGCATTGCTCTCGCAAGGGGTTCTCTTGCCAATCTCCAAAGGCAACTTTGGAGGGACTTTGAAGTTTTGAGTTTGAGGCACCCCCCCATGGGTGCCCCCTTGAGCCTCCTCTTGACCCCATTGCCCAATTGTAGTGGAAACAGGCTCCCTATAAGCTGGATTTGATGGCTGAAGACCCCATTGTAGACCCCTTTAATGGGGTCTACAGGAAATCCGGATTATAGGTCCTGAAGGACCCATATGATCTGGATTTCCCTAGCTGTGGTGGAACCAAATGTGGCTCTAATGGGGTCTGTAGTGGAAATGGGGTCATCCTGCTCTGAACCTAATGGGTCCTTAATGGGTCCTTCATTGCGTACTTAGTGCTAGTGGAAAAACACTCGATGTATGGAGCTAGTGGGTAAGTTTCCCATTTCACACAGTGGGCATCCCCATGGTGAGGATACTGTGAAGTGAATGGGAGTCTGCCTTGCAAAGCCCTAATTTGGGCTACATGAGGGACAAAATCCTCCAAACTGAAGTAAAAGAATCCCACTTGATAACTGTTCTTGCCCTGAACTACGGGGCAAGAATGGGTATCCTGGGGGCATGGGGACACTCCCAGGTTATAATCACAGCGTTAGCAGGCAGGGTTTCATTGTCCCACCCGCTAATGCTGGGATTGCAACTGTCCCCCCTTACCTGAGTGCTTAATTACCCAGGTAAGCCTGACAGCTGCCCTGCAATCAGCTGAGCAACTGTTAGGGTTATAGCAGCTCTCAAGTGCATAAGCAGAGCTCCATTGGGAGATAACAGGCAGCTAATTTGCTTCACAAAGCCTGTGAGCAAGGAGCTAATTAATATGCACCTCTTTCCAAGACTGGAGGTAACAGGCAGCTCCCAGCTTTGGAAAGAGCTGCATATTAATTAGCTCCGTCCTCCCATCTCTCTTTTAATCATTAGCAGAGCTCTGCTTGTGTGCATGAGAACTGCTATAACCCCCTGACAGTTGCTCAGCTGATTGCAGAGCAGCTGTCAGGTGAGTGTCTGAGGTAAATCAACCCCATATGTGGGTGATTAATTCACATTTAGGCTGTCCCAAAGCCACAGCGCATCAGCGGCAGCCCCGTGGGGATGCGCCCACAGTTTACTTGTAAGATAGTGGCACTGAAAAGAGCCAGGGCTGTTAGAGAAAGCCTTGGCCTCTAACAAACATTCACATTCAATAAATAGCAGTTTGGCACATCTCTAATCCCAAACATAAATATCCATAACCTTGAGAACTCTAAGGAGATCTAGTTTGCCTAGTGGAGGGAATCACATCTATGCTACGCTGAGTTTTATACTGGGAGAAAGGCACTATATAAATGTAACAAAGAGCACAGCGGCATTAGCACCCATTTTCTGCAGCTCTAGTATTGTCTAAATAATTCAGGACACAGCTGAATATATAATAGGAAATGAATTACTAAATTGCTTCAAAAGAAATATAAACTGGAAAGTAGGCTATCCCCCCCCCATATTAAAGCTTTGTGTAGTATCTGTTTCCACCCATTGCCTGACAAATTATTGTCTTGCTATATTTGACATAGCCAGAAGAGGGAGAGCTTGCCTTTCAAAGGCGCAGGAAAATACATACTAATATTTATGTGACAAACTCAATTGTTCTCTGGCATATATAGATGCTTCATTTTATCAAGGGACTAAAATGCTAACTTATCTTAATTCTGTGTAATTTGGTGTAATAAATATGTTAATACTATACGATTGAGGCAATTTTGTTTTGTCGATAGAGAAGGTGACAGCAATCTTATGTTAGATGACATGTGCACAAACTCAGGTTCTAAGGTTTGGATCATATCAAATCAAAGTTCCTTGAGCTTGGTTTGATTTACAACCAAAATTGAACAGTTTGTGAGCAGTTTGAGGTTAATTTAAAAAAACAAACGGAAAATACACTGAGAGAACCCTTATATAAGACTATCTAGGCTGGTTGCTGCTACCCCACTCCTGGAAGCAAATTCCATAGACAAATGACCCCTTGGGTAAAGAAATATTTGCCCTTCTCTGATCTGACTCTTCTACCCATCAGCTTCAAAGACTATCCCCTGGTTCTAGTGTTCTGTGATAGAGAAAAGAATTGTGGCAAAATGTGGGAACATGGCACCTTGAAGTGAAAAAAGTCACCTCCATAGTGCAATGGAGACACAACAACATACTACTCTTTTATGATTACAGAGCTTCCAAAATTTCATTGATTCATTCAATATATTTCTATCTACACTAGGGATGTGCATGATTTTTTTTTGTACTGAGTCAAATTGAATGTCAAAACATTCTATTCGATTGTTTTAAATCCGAATGCAACAAAAACTGAATTCAAATCTGATACAAATTTGAAGATATGAATGTCGACAACATTTGTATTTAAAGATATGTCGACAATATTGGTATGTGCTATACGTATCTGCATTTTATATGCATCCCCGTTTTCATTCCGTATTATAACAGCAAATTATTTGAATCATTCGAACAAATGTTTCGGAACATTTGAAATTCGCTTAAATGTTTAAACTCAAATGTCCACATTCAACTGAATTCTAAATTTCTAATGTTTAGAACACTTGTGCACATCCCTAATCCATACATCAGCCTGTAATAGGAAAGACTGGGGGATTAGGAGTAAGAATTCTTTTCTTCTGTGTCTCAGCTTTCTCATGTCCAAGTACACAGTAAGAAAATGACAGCACTGTTGGAATAGTGAATTCCTTTGACCTGAAGAGCAGGTAAAGCAATGAAAACTTTCTGCTTCACAAACAAATATTCTACATTTTTCTGACACATGATAGTATAACAGAATTCCCCCAGTATAGGCCATTTCAGTTTCAGGGTACATATCAAAGCAGAAAACACGAGAAGTGCTAAAATATGCCCTTTCCCTCTTTTTTAAAAAATAAAGGAACCACTTTGCATAGAAGATGAAAAAAAAAGATAGTGGCAATGTGTTCTTTTTCCTGATGTTAGATGCTGCTGCTGCTGCAGTGCCATGGTCTGGTGGGGTGGGGGCCAGGTAAGGCTGCTCCTGTTTGTGGGATTAGCAGGCACTGCAACCCCTTGAACAGATGGTGGCCATTTTTCCATGCCTTGGGGCCTCATCAGTGCATCCTCACGTGCCATGGTCTAATCTGGGGTATTCTCATCATTGATCTCAACAGGACTTCCGCAGCAAGCTGGAGAAGCACAATCTAGTGCTCCACACCTCGTCCTCAATCAGGACAGCTCTGGTGTGGTTAGGCATGCTTCTAAACTGTAGCAACCTAGTGAGCGTGTGTATGCTTTTCACCAAAGCTGTCTTGATTGCATACCAGAGGCTTAAGTGCTAACAGGCCTCTATTCTACTCCAGTATAGTCAGTGTGCAATTAGCAGCTCCTTGGTCTGGATTGCTATGCAGATGATGTTTCCTGTGAGCTGGTTTGGTCTAGTGGTTAGGGAGCCAGACTCTTATCTGGGAATACCGGGTTTGATTCCATCCTCCCCCATGAAGCCAGCTGGGTGTCCTTGGGCTAGTCACAGCTCTCTTCTGAGCTCTCACAGCCCCACCTACCTCACAAGGTGTTCTGTTGTGGGGAGAATAATAGAAAGCTTTGTCAGCAGCTTTAAGTCCCCTTAAATGGGTGAGAAAAGCGGGGTGGAAAAGCCAACTCTTCTTCTTCTTCTTCTTCTTCCTTACCGACTCCTTGATCTAGATTAACAAGTAAGTGCAGTGCGTTCCCATGGTACTTATTTGCCTCTCTATTGCCCCTCTACTGAAGTGGATTTAAGAAAAGCATGTTCAATTCAGAATTAAGTGTTCCCATGGGGCTCAGCAAAACACGCATTTAAAATGCACGGACCATCCACAAGGCAGCGTGTTTTGTTTACCCGGATCTTTTTCTTCCCACCCCTCGTGCGCTCATTCACAAGTCCAAAGGAAAAAATTTACAAGTTCTTTGTTCGTCTCCCCTGCTTGCGAAGGCAGCCGGGCTGCAGCCAGCGCTATTTACGAGATCTCCAGCTGCTGAAACTCCTCCCCCCCATCCAGCAATCGTGCGATTGTGCAATCATTTACAAGTCCAAAAGAAAAATAATTTACAAGTTCTCTGTTCATTGGGTGCCTCCTCGCCAGGAAGGTCCTGGCGAGGAGGCACCACAAACTATGCAAAGCTGGCGCCCGCGGTGCCAAGCACTGAAAGGCGATATTGCAAAATCAGAGTGGGGGATTGCACAGAGGAAGCCCTCGACCGTCCCCCTCCCACCTTCCCCAATCTCTCCCCCACTCTTCACCCCCCGAGCAAGTCCATCCTTCAGGAGGCTCTGCTTTGACTGCCTGTAAAGTGCAGTTCGAGAAAGAGGCGATTGGGCTGGCTGTGGATGAGAGGCAAAAAAGAGAGAGAGAGATTATCTCTTCGGCCGGCAATTCCCGCCTGGGAGAGAAGCCCCGCCCCTTTTGCCACGGAGCATCTCCACAGAAAATGCTGCGCTGAAAACCCGCATCTTCCTGGAAAGTACGGATGTAGTCTGCTTTAAACGGCTATTTTTTTAAAGCGCGTTTTCCCCATTAGCGGCGCTGGAAGTCCAGATTAAAGCCGTGCATGGGGCCACTCCGAGGCAAAAGAAGATTTTCATCGGACTTTTTATTCCTTGGGAACGCACCCTAAGTGTATTTTGCTGCTGCTGGTACATGTACAAAAATAGCTTCACTAATTCAAACATAGTTCAATAGATTTTGTTAAGATTTGTATGCAGCTGTGTTTATTTGCAGCTGTCATAAAGAAAGGGGCAAAACACCTTCAGTCATAAATTTCAATTGAATTTGAAAAGCAGGAAATAGAAGAAATCTATTTTAAAAAAATTCTTTCTAAATGGACCCAGTCAGGTGTCACAGTAATGTAGTTGATCCCAAGTTGATCCCAGCAATTACCTTTTCCTAGTTTGTGCTACATCCTTGATTTACATGGAAAGAGGAGGAAGAGGAAAAGGAAGGGGAGGGGAGTGATAGAAAAATGTAAAGAAAAACTGAAAGGTGAAGATTTAGATTCCATCAAAAAGCTGTACCAGTCTAATGTAGGTGAAACTCCTATAAATAATGAAGCTAGGTCTAAGATTGCTTTTCTCCATCTTGGAGCTAAGCATTTCCCTTCCTCGTTTTACAGTGAAGATGTAAAGCATTTTTAACCATTTTTGCTGACTTGCTGACTTGGATTCTTCTACAAGACCAATTTCACTTACCGATAGGGACAGCAGAAGCCAGTTTGGATAGAGCACAAAAGACAGGTCCTTCCATGAACCTGACACAAGATCTCTGCATCATCAAACATTTTGCTATCTGTGCTGAGAATGCAGGTTATGCTGCTCGACTTGAAGCTTATGGAAGCCCATTAAGACTCTTTAGCTGTAAGGGAACTCTCACGCTGCAGGGCATATGCTGATTGCCTTCAGGGGTCAGAAAGAATTTTTCCGTCTATGAAAGATCAGTGCAACATTAGCAAATGCATCTAGCTAGACATTTTGCAATCCTGTAGCTTGAGGCAGACCCAGGCCCATTCTGTAAAAAGAGCATATTGGGCGCCCTTGATCAATGAACAATGCTGAATTGGCAACTTGCTTTCCCCCTCTAGGGACTAATAGGTTACAACGCAACAGAACAGTAGACATTTCTTCACGTGCACAGAACAGACACTCATTTTGTATAGGTTCGCAGCCACCTCCGGGCATGTCTACTCTGAAGTAAGCCACAAATTCATTTCTCAGGCTAGGTATGTAGGGAAACTCCATGTGTTGTAAACATGCATTTCCCCCTTTTCATGTATAAAGGCAAGAAAGTCTATTCTTTACATAAAAAAGAGCCATTGAATGAAAGAACATACAATTGTGAGAAACAATTTGTGAACCCTTTCTAATTATCTGGATTTGTAATTTAGCACTCAGTTCTTAGAGTATATTCTACTCTGCCAATATGTGTTTAAAAACTGTGTCTAAGACTTCTAGCTCTAAGATGATGCCAGCTAACTGAGAATGAGCAATTCAAGTTGAATATATTTTATTACTGATTGATTGATTGATCTAAAAATGGACTTAGATGCAAAAAGTCATCAGATAAATTAGATCTTCGAATTAAGAACAAAATACAAGTCACACTTCGAAGCACGGGACTTGACGTAAGAAAAGAGAACATCTGTGTTCCTCAACAATCTCAAACTAGCTTAGAAAAGTTTTCAAAAGTATTTTGTTTCTAGTAAGATCAAATTAGCTGATACTAAAGGAATGCTGACCATTCATTGGAAGGATAAATGCTAAAAGATGCTTTGGCCTCAGAATGAGAAGACAGAATATACTAGGAAAGACCTTATAACTGGGAAAAATAGAAAGCAAAAGGAGAAGCGGATGACAGAGCATGAACATGAACATGAGGCTGGGGAAACTCCAGGAGCAGTGGAGGAAAGAAGGATCATGCTATGTTCCATGGTGTCATGAACAGTTAGACATATTTAACAAAAATTAGGAGGTTGGGTGTTTTGTTTTAAATTTCTACTGTTCTCATCAAATGGGATTTGTCATTGTCTTCAACTGATATTTTAATATTAGTTTTTGTTTCCATTTGTATCAAGGCCAGGTTAAGAATCTAGCCTCATCTAGGATCAGGGAAAGCTTCTGAGAAGTCCCATGAAGAATGTATATTTGTTAATTGACTTGAAAGTAGGAATGTTCATAGGCCCAGGATTTGGTTCACTTCAAGGCAAGCTATGGTATGATTTGAGTGGGCTTGGGTGTCTCGTTAAGCTCCAGCATTATTTGAGCTGGCTCAGGTGTTTCTCCAAGCCAACCAGGATGCTCAAGGTCAACTTGTCCACAGAGAATAATGGGGGAACCAGGCTGATGTTCTTTCTTTCCTATGGGACTTCAAAACAGGATGGCTATGCACTGATTACCCTCTCCCTTTGACCCCTGGTATCCAGTCCAAACATCAAGGAAACCAACAATAATGGTACTTTGTCTTGACATTATGTCTTTGAGATAATACTCAGAAATGGTTCTGGCTGGCATGTGTGGCAGTAGCTTTCACAGTATGGGAGGCTTGCCTATTGAGTGGTGCAAAATTTCTTATGCCCAAGAAAGTTAAACTATAGCTACAACAGTCAGAACTTTTACCTTTTACCTTTTAACCGTGCCTCCAAGGGTTACCAAAAATGTTCCTAGCTTTGGGAACAAAAGTTCCTAACCTTGGGGCCTCTGGAGGGTGTGCTTCAGCAGCATGCTATGGCATACTACTGAAATGCACCCCTGATGGTCCTGAGCATTGGAGGCATGCATTCTGCACACCCCTCATGAGTTCTGGATCAGGGATGCTGTTCTGCTGTTAGACCTGATTAAATGGGTCTACCAGTGTTAGCAATTAAATGCCTACCAAATCTGAATTATACTCTGTATAATACAGACAGAATGGATCAATGGGGACTGTGGCCTCATATATCTTCATTAATGTGCAGATCTCTGACACCTAGATGTATACTACATGGGGTCTTATTCTGCAGTAAGGAGCAGTGCAGAAAGGGACTATGTTTCTTCATATCACATTACATTCCCATAACCCCCTGAAAACAAAGACATATCGAAAAATCTGATTATCAGATTTATACTGACAATAGTTATTATACACATTTCATTTAGAATGAATTGTACAGGCCAAAATATATGCAGCTTGTATTTGCTGCTGAATGATAAAATCACTTTTCCTCCCAGGATTTATTTTAATATATTCATATTACATTAATTATGATCAAAAATGTTTTATTAAAATCTATCCTGATGCATGCTCTGTTGTGGTCCTTCTCTGTGGCAGAAGAATTGCTTTGCATATTAGAAATACTAATTTTAAGTGAGAAAAATACAGTACTCCATTTTTATGATAGGATTCCCATGATCATTGAGTTCTGGGGAGCAATCAGATATTTTGGGCACCTATGGGACACACTGTTTAATGAACATCACCCATAAGTGTTCTTATAGGATTTACATTAATAGCCATTGATAGAGATTTTTTTCAATTTGGATATGGTGGAAAAGTAATGAGAGAAGAAATGGTTGAAGCTAGGACATCTGTTGATTAATCGTATTTTTAAATGGTTCTTTTGCTTTTAAATAGATACTTTTTTCTACTTTACTACAGTTCCCAATTTTACAGACACATAAAATCCCAGGCTAAATGCATGGCTTGATTGTCATCAGTTTCATGTTATCTTTATTATGATTTCATCAATCTACATTAAATAAATTATTTGAACAGATATACTTACACATAGAGGAGCATCCCCAACAAAGATGATCAAGATAGCCAGAAGAGAAACAAAACTATTAACCATTATTTATTTCTTTATAGGTCTTTGCTTCTGTTTCTGAACAGACGCTTCCTGGTTTCCAGTTTTTTTTTTCCTATTAAGTAAATCAAAGAGTTCATGAACAGATTCCTGCCTTACAAATTATTAACTCTGCTTCTCAGTTTGACTGTCCCCAACCAGTAAGTAGGACTGCCAGATGATCTAGTATTATTCTTCACTGAGACGTGAGGTAAGGAAGAAAGCTTCTGCTCTTATTACCCTCCATCCTCCTCCCTCCCCAAAATCTGGATGGATTATACAATCAAGAAATGTAATTCCTAAAAGAGATGACGTATTAGGTCCTAACTATCTGAAGTTGTTTCAATACAACTAATCATCGTTCTGGCTTTCCAACCTCCTTTTTGAACTTACTGTTGGTATCTCCTGATAGGACTATCCTGGGATGTGTGGCCAGTGGCTCAGGACAAGGTTGTCTGCTCTAGGATGGTCCAACCCAGGCCAGCCTCATTGAAGTCTGAGAATTCTGGGCCAGCTTCATGGATGGTGTAGGAGCCTTCAAAGGCGAGTAATGATTCCCCCCACTTTGGTGGTGTTTCCTGTTGGTCAGCTGAAATGACCACCTGTATACCAGACAGGGAGTCATGTTCCTTCCGCATATGGATTTCTGTTCTGGACCAGAATCTTTAACATGCTGGTAGACCTTGAGATCTTTGAGATCTCATGGTAAAGTTGGATATAGTACCGTTCTGAACACCTTTTCCATGTGGATGGAGCATGCTAAAAGTGGGGGGGGGCAAAGTTTCCCTTGTCCTGCAGTAGTATACAGAAGGGAGACCCTGGACCCTTTCCTAATTTGAGATAATTTCTTCTGCAGAAAGGGACTAAATTACAATCCAACTATTTTTCTTTTTCCAGATTGACACAGCACTCCTAAAGCTAAAGACTGACAAAAGGCTCTTTTGAGGCAGCAAGTGTGCCGCTGGTATGGCAGAGGAAGACTGTGGGCAGGATGATAGTTAAGCATTAGAAACTCAGTGACTTGTGTGTCATTTCACTATTATAGATGTTTTAGACAGGGAGAAGGCACAGCAGTTGCGCAAGGCAATGAGATCCTTCTTTTATGACCTTTAATGTGGGTTAGAGGCACTAGTGTGCAGGTTCTACCACCTCTAACCTGCTGATAAGTCATTTTACCTTTTTCTTTTTACTGTGTGCTGATGCAGCCTAAAACTGCTTTTTAACAGAGATTGGTTTCCACCAATCATTGTACCCAGCAAAATAAGATTCTGGGGATATTGGAATCTGATAGCTAATTAGTTACAATAGGTCCTCTTACCTCCTAGGTTCAATTAATAATATACTGTATGTGAGCCAGGTTTGTTGGGCTTTATAACTGTTCCATGTGCAAATTGTCACATCCCCACTTATGAGATAGGAAGCTCTGTTTCAGGTGGAAGCAGGAGGCATCCCCCTCCATAGCAGCCTTCTCATCTCCATTTCAGCACAAGAAGGCGGCATTCTTCATGGGGCTTCTTTGCGGAGTGGGAAGAAACTGCCCTTCTTCAGAGATGCCTCTTTGTGTCACTGCACCACAAAACAGCATGTATGATCACTTCAAAGGTGCCTGCCTGCTGATGAAAATGGAGGTAGGACCACAGCAGGCCGGGCACCTCTTTGGAAACTAAGGTTTGCCTAGAATGGTAACTGGAGTCGTGGCAGACATTACTACTCTTTAGGTTTGGATTTTGTGTTTTTGCTGCACTTACAGAGCTACCGTACAATCAGCATTTATAACTAACTAGAATCTATGACAGGCTGGTGGGAAAGCTGTCTTCAAGGGCTGCACGTCCACCCTATATTTCATCTCACTTAGATCCCGTCAACAAGTATTACAGGAACTCTAGGCTTCTCCAGAATACATTCTGAAAACCATTGGCAGGGACTGAAATATTTTGTCCATGATGTTATAATCTTTGAGGCATCCTGCAATGTCTACTGTCACAAGGCAGGACTCCGGACCATTAAATGAATTTAGTAGGGAGGATTTATGCACTTGCATTTCTTGATGCAGCTCCTAACACAAGCCTGTTCCTATGGAGGTGCTTCCTGCCGTACAGATCTCTCTGTGACTTACAGAAGTTTCTATAAATAAGTTAACTTTCCACAGTTAGAAAGGCAGAAAGATGAAAGAAGCGTAATAAAGTACAGCTTTATGTAATCTGTCCTTGAATGAGATGAGGTGTACTGCATTTTAATAAAGCCCTGATTCATCAAATCTCAAACAGAATTAAAGTATGGACTGGATCCTAATAACAACATGCTTTATACCCATGAAAGATAAATTAAAGGATGCAAAACTGCTATTGACAAACATTGATTATATGTACTTTGAAGGACTTTGAAGTTGTGCCAGATGCATCTTGTCAGCCTCCTAAGTTTTCTTTTAAATCTCATTGCGTAAGGCTTTTACTTTTTAATTATTTTTTCCCTACACACTCTTTGATCAAGTGAAATGTAGATCATATTTGAGCAAAGCCACTTGCAATTTTTCTGTTAAGATGTGCCCTTCTGCATCACTTCAGTTACATCTTTGCAAATATTATACACCATATAGTACTAAATGTGCTTAATGTTGTGCCGGGATCTCCATTTCTTTGGCTTTATCTCATGGTACAAGCTTCTATCAATTACTGTAGATAATATCATAGACCAACTATATATAAAGGTAGATACAGTGCTCAGAATGCCATCAGAAGAGATGCTCAGTCCAGGGGTGTTTCTGCACTTAGCTTGCCATCTGCTGGATGGGAAAAGTGCAGAAGAGACCAACGTGTACCAGCATTCGCATTTAGGAATACTAGTACACAATAGCCTAACCCCCATGCACCTGGACACTTACCTCTGTCCAGCTGCATGTCTGATCACTCACAGGGTGCTGCTATTTTGACCGTGGTATTTGGTGTGACTACCTGTGTGCTGTTGCTCTGTGTATGCACAATCACATTTGGGGTCATCTGAGGTGCCAGCGCTAGTATGCAATAGGTTAACATCTGGGCAGGCAAGGGGTATTTCTAAGTCGTAAAGGCCTCCTGCAGGTGCAGATGCACCTGGCCAGATGTTAACCTATTGCAAACCATGAGGCCAACTGTGAAATTGGCCTCAGATAATCATCTTGACAACATCTAAAGTGAAATGATAATAGTATATAGTTGTAACATGTTTGCAGCAGCAGCACATGGACTGGAACTATCGGAGCACTGATTTGAAAGCTGCCTTTTGATTTTCACGAATTGCAGAAAAATTAAAGGAAAGTTTCCAAGAAGAGCCCACACAACAATAATCTATAACCCAATTCACAGTGACCAGAAGGACTATGTTGCAGTTGACATTTCATATCAGAAAAAGTGAAGCAAAGAGAAATAGTGATATACGAGACTGCAACAGTTCCAGGAAATATATGATGAATGTCAATGAAACTTGGACAATCAAACAACCAGGCTGGCTTTGAGAATAGTCTGCAAATGTCTTTTGAAAGATTTATACACCATTAAAAAACCATCTATGCATTGGGATCTGGACATGTGGCATGTATGGCTTGTGCCTCTCTGACTTCCAGTCTTCAAGGCAACAGAACAAAGTATCTGCTTGGCATGATTATGTGCCACTCAGAAAATGGCTGCCAGAAGTTGGACATTTTCTATCTGCTGCATAATCATACTGGATGGAAAAAGGCATCCCTCCAAGGAAAAGCACCCTTGGATTATTGGCAAGGTGCCCCTGAGAACAAGTTTCCTTTGACCTGGGTCTGGCTGTGGGCTCAAAGTGATGGCAGTGTGTGATCACCTCACCTCAGTGGCCTTTATCATTCAGCTTTCTTTGGTCACCTGGATGCGGCCTTTGTGAAAGCATCAAAAACATTGATGTAATTGTACTACTGCTGTTAATAAAGCCCTCAGCCAGATCTCTATTAACTTTAATACTGGCCTGCTCTGGTTACAATAGTAAAGTCACTGGAGGGAAGAAATCAGAATGAAAGTAGGTCATTTATGTATGCAGATGATGGCAAGCATTAAAAACACCCCAGTTTGCCATAGTATTCTAAATTGTTGGTCCTTGCTAATCATGTTACAGTGTCCAACAGCAGGCACACCTTGAGCTTCAGTTGGAGTTACAGTTGTTTGCCACACATCTGTCTCTCTGTTACATTTTGTAGTTATCCATGATTTAGTGAGCCTTGGGCAAAGCCGAGATTCTGTTGGTGAACAAACCATTCCTCTGCCAGCTAATCTCCCTGAGGTCATCTGAGAACTTGCTAATTTATGGTGTTAGAAAACTTCAAGATTTAAGCTCAGAAATTGTGGCTTCTATGGCAACTAAGGTCTATCCTGGGGCCTTTTTTGCACTTGGACTTATTCTGGAATATATCTCAGGATAGCAGTCTGCTGGTGACAAGCTAATGCAGACCATGGCAGGCCTCACTTGGGGCCTTCCATAGTCTGCACTAGCATCCAGATAGCAGGTCCTTGTTCTGGGATATATTCCAAAATAAGGCCAAGTGCAGAAAGGGCCCTGGTTTATATCTGAAAAGACACATACTGGACATAGTTGTTCTACTGAGTGGCAAACTATTAATCAGAGTGCCTTTTTAATAGTTTACTATATTTGATGGACTCCCCATCTGCTAAACTGCTGAAGGAAGAAAACTAGAGTTCCTAATAAACTAAGAGCAAACCTGGATCAGTGTAGGATCTTGATAGCATTAGAGAGGTAGTAGTAGTAGTAGTAGTTTTTATGCGCTGCTTTTTTCATGCTTTAAGGGGACTCAAAGCAGCTGATAAATTTTCTGTTCTTCTCCCTACAACAGACACCCTGTAAGGCTGTGAGAGGTCAGAAAAGGAGCTATAACTAGCACAAGGCCACTGAACTGGCTTTATGTAGGAGTGCAGAATCGAACCAGGAGTCCAGCACTCTAACCACAAAACTATAAGATATTAAATTAAAATTGTTGTTGGAGACCATCATGTTGAATCTGATTCCTGATTTAGTGTATGGGTTCCTCCGTTGACTCTCCTATGCAGTTTCCTTGGCAGTCTCAAAGCATTGGTATGCTGCTTGCCAGAAGAGATTCAGAATCAAACCCATGACTCTCTGCTTCCCATGCAGTTTGCTCTGAGCTACAGCCATTCCCAAAATAAAATTACCGAAGGGCAAAAATACAACACTTTTTGTTGTTGTAGTTTAAGATTTTTTCCTATGACACTATGGTAGAATTCTTTGGAAGATGCAGTATGATAATGAAGAGATATTTTGAATAATGTGACAGCTTGTCAAAGGTCTTTTAAAAATGCAGTTTATGCTATCAGGAAAAATGGGTACACTTGTATATTTAGTGCTATTGGATTCAAACACTGGGCTTATTTCACATTGTATTTGTGTATGTGATGAATTTATAGTAAGGTTGAGGTCTTTATACATCTGACATAGCTCCATTTCAGTTTTGCTTTAACTGTTTTCTGAATGCTAATCTTCTGGGTTTCTCTTATTAGAATCACTCACTTTCATAGCGTTGGGGAAATCAATATGACAATGTGGATGAACCCGGTTAACTTTCTCATAAATGCACAGGATCAGACCTTCATTTCATAACAGTACCCTCAAAGGATTATTCAGTCCCATAGAATCAGATGCCAGAAAGGAACTAAAGGAAACATCAATAAAAAAAGAAACTGTGAAGAAACCTAATATAACGCAGACCACTATGAATTAAACAACATCCTAGAAATCTTCACACAATAATTGATTTGCTCATTTGTACTTTTCTCTATTCTTTAATCTTTCAGCAGGGCTTCTCTCTTCCCTCCTTGCTTTTTAAATATTCTCTGTTCATCTGTTGTCTACAATATTGTTTCTGATCTCTCCTCATTCCATCAGTCATTTGTACACAGAGACTATCCCACACGCTCTGGCCTCCTTTTCTAATAACTTTAAAGACACACACACGCATACACACACAGATGTACAAAAATGCCGTAATCACCTTGACTGAGCAATTCACATTGTTGTAAGTATCTCTTTGATTTGTTAAACACCTCTGCATATACTGTTCCTTTCCTAGTACTTGAATGAAAGACCTGTAAGAATGTGCCACTGTGTTTGCTTAAGATCTAGGGACTTAACTGAAAAAGACGATTGAATCACAAGACATGTCTCCTAAATTTACATTGACAAAATCTCACCTTGAACTAAAAGGGATTTTTAGGTATACTCATTTTATGGTTTCTTAGAGGCAAAGCAGGCAGCAGCACCCAGCTGTTCTTGACTGATCTCAAAAAGCTAAACAGGGTCAGTCCTAGTTAGTACCTGAATGGAAGATCACCAGGAAATTCCAGGGCTGTAGGCTAGACCATGCTAAGCTAGGGTGGAAAAGGACCCTAGCAAAAAAGCAAGCAGGTCTTCATACAAAACGAGACGGAGAGTAAGACCACAATAAACAAACAAACAAACCAGCATCAGCATCCAGATTAAATTATCAGGTATAATTATTAGTGGCTTCACCAGGTTCCTGCTTCCTCCCATCAGTGGCAAAAGGCCAGAGCTGTTCAAGGGCAGATATACTTTTGAGGTAGAATGGAAGTCAAGAACCAGAAGTCAGTGGCAAACCATTGCCATATGATTTATTTGTATGTCCCAATACTTATGGAGTTCCTCTTCCTACATAAACCTGCCTGGTTGTTAAGAACAGCTGGAAAGACCTTCCTAATAGTCCTTCTACTTCGAGATATTCAAAGGGTGGTGAGCAAGAGGGAATTCCAGACTGAGGGCCTGGCAGATGTTCAGAGCCTGCAACTCTGAAGCTGAGTAAGGGCTTGTCCCCAAGGAATAAAAAGTCTGCCAAGACTCTCCTTTTGCCTCTGAGCGTCCCCAAGCCAGGGTTTTTAGCGAGGTTCCAGCGCTACAAAACGTGGAAATCGCGCGACAAAATACATGCACTTTAAACAACTCTTCCAGCGCTCTTTCTGTAAGTCGCGGGTTTTCCTCGCTACATTTACCTTGAGGACGCTCCGTGGCAAAAGGGGGGGGGATTGCTTGCTTGCACACACAGCCAAAAAGCATTCACACATCTGAGAAATGCAGCAGGTTCACTTCCTTTCCTTTGTAAAAAGAGCCAGAATTGCTCAGAATGGCAACATTGTTTTCAAGGGAAGCCTTAAAAGAGAATGAGCGAAGGATCGCGCTCCCGATCCTGCAGCCTTTTCTAACAGAGAACAAAGTGAAAGTAACTGCTGAAAGTGAATGAAAGTGACTAAGAATGAGCGCTCATATGCTTTGCTAGAGGCAGGAAGCAGTTTCAAGAGACGGAGATCCGGCGATTTTTCCTTTTAACAAGAGAGGGGGCGGTGGGGGGATGCCTGGAAAGAGAAAACTGCTACCACGGGGACGGAAAGTCCGTTTAGATCGCGGCTGCCAGGGGGACGCTTATTCTGGAAGTGGAGGGGACTTTTAAAGTCAGCTATAACAGAGTGACTGCAGAGGAATCCGAGAGGGGCTAATAAGTCTTTTGGGGATTCAGCCTAAGTTTTGTGCTACAGCTTCAGAAGAAGCCTGAACCGAGACAGCTGTTGAGTGGACAACCTGATTCACTTCATCCTACCATGCTTTCTGGGACACACATGGTATCTATGGGACATGCCTATGCCATGCATGTGGACATTACCTATGAGTTTTCAAGGCTGTATGAACCCTTGAATGGCTACTAAGGCCCTTTCTGCATGGACTTTTAATCCATATTAAGGGTCCATGTAGTATACATTCTGGGCCTCTGTATCTACATGTTAATGTGGATTGCAGAGGCCTGGTCCCCCAGTGGTACAGCTCTGTCTGCATTAGATTCAGCTTGATCTAGATTAAGGAGACTCTTAATCTGGATCTCTGGTGGTACCATTGACTTGGTACTACAAGGGGGACCAGGCCCTCATCTGGAACATGGGAGGCATGCAGAAAGCTGCTTCTCGTGTTCAGGATTACTGGGATGCTTTTCAGTGGTGTGCCATAGCCTGTAATTTACATTAGTGGTCCGGGCTATTCCAGACCCACTGACCTTGAAGTTATCACAGAAAAGACCTAAATATGTAGAAACAGTTTGTGGAATGAAAGAAAAGACAGTCAAACATCCTTAGTTACCTTGACAATGGGGCAAAAAAAACCCCAGAAGTCTACTCTCCCTTTTCACCTCGTGTGAACTCTAGTCTCCTACCTAATGTCGTTAATTTATGTATCACATTTTAAAACTTGCTTTTACTGTAGGCATCTTTGAGATTTTATAACAGCGAGAAGTGTAAGTAAGTAAGTAAATAAATAAATACTGCTGAATTTCATTCCTGAAAATATCACTTCAATCTTTTTTCACTTTTAATCATTTTCAAGTGTTTGTTGTTCCTTTTCTCATTAGATGAAGGAGAATGTCTGGAAAACCAAAACACTGAAGTTTAGGGTGATGCGTTAGGAAAAACAGTGCAAGATGACCAATGCTTCCATGTTTTCCTTGTGATCTTCTCAAAGGCAGCTTGTTGGCCAACTGTGGGAAATGGCAGGTTCAACTGGGAGGGCATTTTACTTTGCTTCTGCAAAGCTATTCTCATGTTCTAACGAAATACTCGGTAATGATGATAATTACTATTATCAAATAGTTTGGTGGTATTGGTTCTTGAGATAGTTATTGCCTGAAGAGATTCACCGTTGGCCAAATTAGTAACTGTGGCACTCAAAGGTGGATAATAAATACCATGTATCCTGTGGTGTACATCTAGTTTTCTGTGTGCGTAGCTATAAATACAGTATGCTATTATAAGCCCTTAGCTTAGTTTCCAGAGGTGCTTGAATGAAGATCCTCATCCCAGCAGTTCTAGAGAGATTACTCAGCTGTGAACAGATAACTCAATACAAAGCAGAGGATGAAGAAGAGAGGAGCAGAAGCTGACAATTTCATACCAACCCAAAGTAGACAAGCCTTTCTTTCTCTGATGACCAAGGGGAAAGCTTTGATAAATGGTAGGGCAGCTCCTCAAATCCACATCTCTGAGAGTGGAGGTGGAACACTGCGGGGAATAATATGAGGATCCCTGCTGTGGAAGTCAAGGGAGGCAGGGGAAATAGTTCAGGAAATAAAAAAAAGTTAATATTACAAGAGAGAAATGCATCTGAGTATAATTCCGGACTTTTAACTTCAGTTTTCAAATGCTGGAAAAAGAGGCAACCTGCTGCCATATCAGAGTTTTATCACATTGGGTTTAAGGTATTTGGAATAAATCAAAACTTTTTAACTCCCTCTTTGGAACAATGTGCAAAGAAATAGATTAATAATACATGAAAAATCCATCCCATTAGCATGCAACATCGGGAAAACTGTTTGAAAGGGTGTTAGGAGCAACACTTAAAAAGAATGGGCCTAGGATTTGCATTCAGTGGGGAGGGAAAAGCAGAGGATGTCCTTGTATCTGTCTTGCTCCATGACTTTGGCTTGTCAGCTGAGAAGGACTGACTCTAAAGATCAATTTCCAGAGGGAAACAAAGTGCTATCAAGAAAAAGAGGCCTTCACCTGACATCTCACATGAACAATGGAGGAGGCATACAAAGATTTCTGAACTGGCAAAGCTGTCATTGCCTTAAGTTACCTAACTGTGAGACTTTTCATACTTTGGATGAAAGGGAAGCCCAGGTATGTGCCAACATAGGGCCTATGTACTACATGGAGCTGCTCACATCACAGAAGTGGCTTGACACATGCCAGACTGTCCCCCAGGGGCATAGTGCTAAAAAGTGCTCTACGTCTGGGACGTGGCTACCATGGTTCAGCATGTACCCATCTCTCCTCTTCTGGGCAAAGGGTGTGTGGGGTGGGACAGTGCAGCCACAATTGCATGCTGGTGACTGTAACAATAGCTGGCATGCATGGCTGTTGCCCCAGTGAGATCATTGTTACTATTCCTAATAAAAATGAATAAATAATTGGATATATTTGATTGGGGTAATTCTGGCATAAAGGCATTATATTTGGTCACGAATCCTTAAACTGAATTTGATCAGAGTTTTGAAATTTGGCCTAATAATTGGAATTGAAAGGAAGAGGCTGGGCATTTGACTTGGAAAAATTAATAATAAAGCCTTGAAAGGATATTAATGATCCAAAATATTTTTAAAAAGCAACAGAAGCTCTGTGAGGTTTTGGAAGGACAGATTTCTTCCTTCAATTAGGGGTTGTTGATTAAGGAGTTACTATTAGGCTCCTGAGCAGAGGAAAAGATTTGAATCCTGGTGAATCATTTGATGAGATTATTATCTTGGGCACCAGAAGGAAAATAAAACAGACCTGGTCTATTTACATGAGTTAAGGATTAATCACTGGGGAGAAAGAAAGATATCTTTTGTTTTAAGAGGGGGGGAAATGAAGTTCTGAAGTGGATCCTGCAAAATATGCTGACATTTGGAATTTGGTTCTTTTTCAAGATTTACCAAAGCCTGCATGGACTATTAACCATTACACATATAGCTACATAAATTTAACTGGGAGAAGAACAAGAAAGAAAGGAGGTAAAGGGTTCCTTTTGAAAGTTAGAAGTTTGACTGTTTCCTCTGAGATTTAAAGGGATTAAGCCTTTGGAAAAACTTGAAGGACCAGTTTTCCTCTCAGGAAGAAGGCAAGTTAATTAGTATCTTTTGGAAGGAAGGAGAAGCAGCAGGGAAGTTACACGTATCCATTTTTACTCATTAACAAAGAGTAATGGAGAACAAAAAGGAACAATCAGCAGTTTCATGGCCAATTTTTGCCATAAAAGGAACAATAAGCAGAGCATGGCATGGAGACATGTGAGATTATTCTTCATGTGTCCATAGCAAAGTTCTGCCTTTTACAGGGCATTCCCTATGCTTTCTGAAGAAGGGGTTTTGCCTACCCATCCCCTTGATTTTATCTTCCTCCTCTCTCTCAGTTCTGCTCATGCTGATGAGAACAATTTTTTTTGCTAAGAAGAATCTGAAATTCTGATTTTTCTTTGAAATCAGAGAGACAGTATTAATTGCTTTTAGACAATTTTAGATTGGCCAAGATAGAAGATTATTATTATTATTTAAAGTCATCTTTGTTCTTGAGGAAATGTAGGCCTGTTGGAATCCCACACCTACAGTTTTGGATTTCTGAGCATACTAAGACATGAGTGGGAGAAGATTTTGGGGGTTTTCATTCAATTCCTCCAATTTTTCCTTATTTTTCCTTATTTCTCCTTATTTCTTTATATTTTCCCCTATATTTATTAAGTTTTGGCTAGGGTTAGGGAATCATCTGTAGTAGTAGGAATTCTCTTTCTGGCTTTTAAAATTGTTTTTAGGGGAATTTCACTCTGTCATATTTTTCCTGCATAAAAGGAGCATACCTACACACTGGTTGCCTCAATAAAAATGAGATGGGCTTAGTTTAATGCATAACAATATTTTAATGGGAAATGCTCATTTATTTAGCCATGTATGGGATATGCATGTTTATTTTTTGTTCCTTTGAATGTCTAAATGAAGTATGTTTCTGATGTGGCTTTACATTTCAACTTTTCTTCTGTATAACTTTTCTTCTGTATTTCTAATAAATTATCTGGCTTTTTGAGTTTGAAATGAGTTTAGTCTCTGTTTATGGTATTCTTCATTATTCAAAAACCTATGTAAAACAATGTGGCTCCAAATTCCCTCGGAGTTCAAATTTGGGGTATTTGGGGGCTTCTAATTAATTCAAATTATCCAAAATTTTACTCCACATTTGGTTACATTATTACCTCTAGTATAGAGCATTTAGTGAAGTGCCAGGCAAGTTTTGGATGCATTGGGGCTCCCAAATTGTGGATGTCCAATGTGTTCCACATCTTCACTTCCTTTTGGGACAATGTTCCAGGGAATTGAAAGTGCAAATTCACCCTCTGTTTTCCAGTTTCAAAAGTTGTTCCTTTGCTTCTCATGCAGCCAGAACTTTTGCATCTTTAATCAGAATGATTTGCCTCTATATTCAGTGGGGCCTAATTGAAGCTATAGCTCATGTGCAGTGGTGGCCATTTTGTATTCCTTTCTTTCTCATACATCCCACAGGAGATCTATATTCATATGTACATATGCATACCTAAGTATTCAGATAAGACAGAATGTACTTTGCTGTCCTTAAGTAGAAAGAGAACAGTTACTTTACACTACTGTACAGTAGCTTCCACAGATAATTCAGTTATACCATATAGAATAAATAATGTTCTCTAAAAGACTACGGCCTTGTCTGCACTGGGATGGGAGGCTAATCCAAGGGAACTGCTAAGTCACTTTGTACTTATGAGCAGTCTCCAAAGTATATTGGCCCAGTGGACAGTGCATTGACTGTAGTGTTGTATAACTCTTTTGCTGGGCACTTAGAGGCTGCATGTCAGATCCTGTGTCCTGTCTGAGTCCTTGGATGAGGAATTTCAGGTGGATGCACCTTCAGACATTGGACCCCAACTGCAGAAGCAGGACAGAATTCTCAGTTGGAGCCCAATTTAGCACAGGTGAGGCAGACACTGGGCCTGCTCCAGAACCTGGCTGACAGTAGACCAGGGATGAGTGAACTTTGTAGGGAGAAGGGACTGCTCTGGTCATTGCATCTTCATGAGAAGCTCCTGGTGCACAGGAAACATCTTAATAACAACCCATAAAGGCAGTCACAAGCCATTCCTAGTTGTTGCAAACAATAGATCTATTCTGGCAATCCCTTGAACTTTAGCTCCTGTTCTGTCTTTGCTCCTCCCAGATATCTGACCCCTGGACTGGCTTGACTATGTGGACAGACACTCTGAAACCTGATCTCTTGGCTTTTGGAACTGACTTTGCCTTGCTGCTGCTGGTGGTGCACATGTGTGTGTGTGTGCATCTAAATTGTCATTTGCTCTGGACTAGGGATGTGCGTGAATGGGTTTTTTTGACATTTAATTCATAACGAATTGAACGTTAGAAAATCCGTAGTCATATGAATAGATCCCCTTTGAATGTAGCAGGATTTTATTTGATACGAATGTATTTGTACAAATTTGTGTGAATATCTGACATGAATGCATACATATCTGATACATGTCTGATACGCATCCTGTAATGTATCCACTCTGAAATCATCAAATCCGACCTGGATCCACTTTTAATCCACTCTCAATCCATGTTGAATGCAATCTGGATCTGTTGCAGATGTGACTGGCACAGCTGCTTTCCTACCTCCCTGTTTAACGAATGTTGAAACAATTTGTCTGAATGTTAATGTACGAATATTGTAACATTCGAGTCATGTATGAATGCCCGAATTCATATGAACTCGCAGAAATAACAAATGTTACGAATATTCATGCATATCCTTACTCTGGACAGGACAGTGCATCAGAAGTCTGCTGCTTCTGGGGATATGGCTGAAACATCCCCAGCAGCAACTTCACACCAGAGCTTTCATTTCCAGCCTTCAAAGTCTGAAGATCCTCTGGATACAGGGGCTGCCTCCACATGTAACAGGATATAGTAAAATACATCATGATGAAGGATTATAACAATGATTTATCCTCACTATGCAATCCATTCAGTACTATGGTATGTTGCCGGGAGTCATCTTAGTAATGATTAGGAAAATATTTTTCAGGTTTGATAACAAGAAAAATATGTGGAACAGCAAAGTAACAGCAAATTAGGTCCCAAAAGCATAAATATAGATCTGTGTAAACTGATAAATGAAATAGAAGATAAATATTTGGGAGAGTTTCCTTGCCTTTTTTTCATACTACCATCTGTAGCTGCCAGAGTAAAACAAGGATTAAGGCTGGCACTAGTTCTTTACATATAATTCCTCAGAAAATGTTGCTAGAATTGGATATTTTTGTTCACTGTGCTGGCCAGAATTGTATGGTTAGTTATAATAAGAACAGAGAGCTGAGGCCTTTCTGCACTTAGTCCCTAGTCAACCTGGAGTGTTCTCTCAGGATTTCACTAGCACTTGAAATTATACCATTCCAGTGAAGGAAGTGTAATGAAGCCCTCAGCCTATATAGCAAAATCAGTGTCTCAAATGTGTGTTAAGTAGTGTGTGGCCCTCATGTTTTCATTCCATGCTAATCCAATTCTTTAGCCTAGAATCATTAGAGGGGTGAGGGGCAGACTGGTATGTAAAATTCCCACCTCCAAACAGTCTTGAATCCACTTCAGAGGTGACTTCTTTTTTTTTAAAAAAAAGAAGCCGTACCATGATTGCAGCCTAATATATGTCCATAATTCACCACGATCAATGAAACTAACTTTCATGTGGGCTTAAATAGAGTCTCATCTACCATTGGCCACACCTGTTCTGACTCCCAAAATTGGCCCCATGTACAGCCTTCACATTACTTCCATGTGAAGGTTACATGGAAGTGGGTAGGAATGGCTGTAACTGCACAGTTGTGCACCATGTTATCTGATCACTGTATCATTGGCCCGGCACTTGTGGCTGTTCCTGTTGTGAGTCCGACGCTCACAGACAGGAGCGTTCTCACTTGGACGGTCAGAAGGTGAGTGCTAGTTAGGTTTGAGATGAGACCAGCATTCACAGTGTGACCACTGCCCCTGATCTTACCTTTCATGGGACACTGTTCCACAGACGTTAAGTGTAAAAAGGTCCATCATCACCATTCTTTTACTTTAATTCTGTCTTCCATTGCCACACATGCAGCCTTACTATTTGACTGCATCCCCACACAAAAAGCCTTCCCTGGGGGCAAGGAAGTTACCATAAAGTGTGGGACTCTGAGTTAATTCCATGGAGCACGCAGGGGATGCTTCAGCATGGACCATTGTTGCACTGGCCCCATAACACAGATGAAGTGGTGGTGGAAGTCCACCAGTCCTTCAGTCCGCCATATCAATTACAGATGCATTGCCAGCCAGACATTCACCTCCTAGCTACTACAGACATTTAAACAGTGGGTGGGCTTAGCATACTTCACAGAGACTTTTGGAAAGGACACCCTCGTCCTGTGGAAGTCCTGGAGCTGAAAAGGGCCAGAAGCATTTGTTCACCCTGCTCCTTCAGTTCCTGGAGGCTTGAACATTTTTGCTGTACGGACGCAGCTTTTCTTTTTGTTGCTATTGTTCATGAATTCATAATCAAGATAAATGGTCGAGTACCTTCAAGATGGAGGTTGTGAAAGAAACTACTACTAAGGTCATCTTTGTTTTATTATTCAAGTATAACAGAGTTTATATAGGGCCTGTAAAGTTATGATTCATCAAAAGGAATTTAGCTTAGGAGCTATGTATTATGTCCTTCCAGGTGCTTGAAAAGGCAGACAACAAGAATAGATTTAACATGTCCCTGGAGGATGCCGGTATAGGATGGAAGAGCTGTGTTCTCTTTGGTAGATCACAAACAAGCCCCATCTAGAGTGCAAGTTATTAATATAGATATGCTTACACACTCAAGGGTACCTTAAAGCCAAATAGATCCTTGAACAATGGATTAAAGATACTGAAATCAAAGTTCTTTCAAAGCAGCAAACAAGACCTGTTCTCCCCTTCATTTGGATTTAACATTTGATTTTTCAAAGAAAAATGTAATAAGTATCTAGGAAATCGGAAAAAAAAACAGGTCCAGGAAGCTGCTAATAAGAGCTAGATAAGAGCTGCTAATAAGAGCTGCTGCTGTACTAAAAAGCAATTTTTGTTATATACCATGTGAAAATCTTTCTTTTCTTTTCTTTTTTTGCCCCAAGACACAAGAGAAACAGAATTATATATTTACATTTTCTTCTTCTGCATTTTTTATCAAGGCTTATGAAGCCTCCAACTGTAGTGAAATCTCTTGGATGTTTGGGCTTCTTTTTGGTCGGTGCAACAAAGTTTTAATAAAGACTACTGCTACATTTTTGTTTCTGCTTTAACCTGTACAATTAGGGTGCCTCCAGATGTGGGTTATATATGTGATTCTCATATATATTGGGGATGCTACACAAATGCCTAACATTCCAGGAATATCAAAGTGATATTCCATAACATTACTATTATGGAAAACCCAGCAGTGATGCTGCGTTTCCCATAATAGCAATTGTTTACCTCCATCTTGCAGCTCCTTGAGTTATTGTCTCTGATCCAGATACTTAGATACTTAGCCAAGTGCTGGGAAAAAATAAAGGTAAGTGGGTGGGTGCTTTGTTAGCTTTAAGGATGTGCACAAATATTCAACACACTTGAAATTTGATTGAATTCGGTCAAATGTCTATACATTCAAATTTAACACTTGAATGAATTTTTGAATCTTTTGAACCATTCGTATGAATTATTCAGACATTTGTATGCGTACAGATATGTATGCATTACATACGTATCCGTATGAATCTTATTCATATCTGTACACATTTGTATGGATACGTATTGGACAAAAACGGGATGCATACGGGATAAAAACAGGATGTGCACAAATGCATATGGATGCGTATGGACACATACAAATGTCAAATATGAATAGAATATACATACAATTAGATATGAATGTATTCAATTTGAATCGAATGTGAATACATTCGAATTTTAAACATTCGAATTGAATCTTCAGATATTCAATTTGAATCAAATTGAATCTTGAAAATTGCATTTGTGCACACCCCTAGTTAGCATCCAGGTATTGGGAGCAGGAACAATAACAGAAGAAGCTACCATACACAATCAAGAGCTTGTAATTGCCTCCTGCCATCCAGGAGGTGTGGTGAGAGGCAGTTCTGGGATCTAAAGAAGACTCCACAGTTGCCTCTTGCCATGTAGAGGCATCCTTAATTAAATTTTATTATGAGCTAACACTTGAGATTATGTAGAGTTTTATCTCCTTTATCCGCCTTTTTACATCTTATAAGTCTGAGAAACTTATGTCTTAACAGTGTGTACTAATTTTTCCCCATGTTTTTACTCCTGTGTTACAATGCAATTTTTAAAAGGCTATGACAGTCAAGAAGGGAAATAAAATAAAATAAAAGCCCTGAGTGAACTTCAGTGATTCTAATCCTGAATTTGTAGCTACCATTTTGATTTTTTGTTTTAAAAAATTGCTAACTGGTATATCCGTTCAACTGAAGCAACTAATGACATGTGTGGCTACTATAATTTAAAGTTCTGATGCAATGAAGTTTCATCCCCACATTTCCTCCAACCCCAGCAAGAGGCAGAAATCACAGTAAACAACTAAGCAGGAAATTATTAAATATAGTTATCTGGTTTATGGTTTTGTAGATGGTATCCTTTTCTTTGTCTCTTCCATGTGTATTTTCTGTCTTACATACATTATAGGCATAAATAGTTTTGCAAAAATTCATTTTTTTTGCTAGTGAAAAAAACTTTACAAAAGCGCAATGCGGTACAGAGTGCGTTGGTGCTTTAATCTGTCCTTTTGTATAACACCATGCACGTTGATCTGTTGTTTGCAGTATATAGGTCAGAGTCTATGTTAGCATACATCTAACCATTAACCACATTTCCCCTCCTGCCCCATTTTTTTCTTTTTCTTTTTGCCAAGTTACAAAACAGATTGAGCAAGGAAATGTATTTTTATATGTTTTGGACTTGTACTGACAATGGGAATGGTTTGGTACTTTTCCCCCTTAAAATGTATTAATATGAAATTTGGAAGTAAACACAATATACAGGAATGGAAGAAGAATAAACAACTTAAATTGATATTCTGGCAGTTCTGAAGCCTGCTTAAATGCCAATAGCCAACCACTGATTAAAGGTAGATAGGTATAAATTAGAGTTAATTTTTTAGTGTATGGCATAACATGTATGAAAAAGAGAGCTGATCCCATACAGACCCCCATTTGCATCAGTTATCTGTATAAATACCAAAAGGTTACAAAAAGGCTTGGGTAGCTTAAACCATTCCCTCTTCTGATTTCCTCGAAATCTATTATGTGACACAGAACGCCTTCTGAACTCTCAAAGCAGTAAGTCTCCATTTCTCCCTCTGCCAAAGTGCGCTGCTCAAAGGGCAGCACCTTGAACGATGTGAGACCAGAGATGTGCAAATTTGGTTCAAATCATAACAGTTCAAATTGAATCATGCTCAACTTCCGTGGGACACTGGGATGGCACATACTGGCCCCATCCCAAAGTTACTCAGTACTTAACTAAGTGCCATGGAAGTGCAAATGCTGCTAACTAGCAGCAGTCATCACACCATGGCAATGGCCATGTGTGCAGGACTGTGGTTACAGTAACTGGGCAATGTGGTGTGTGACTGTGCAAGCACAACAACACCTCCTTTTGCATAGACGTATGTGAGAAGGCTCCATGCGGGAGATTACTAAGAGACCATAGGCACTCCTAATATAGCTGCAGAGCACATCCGAGTAATCCACAGCTATTGGCAATGTGGGATGGCCCAGCATGTTTGGAGCTACTTCTGGATGGAAGCATAACCTGGCCAGGGCATCCCTAGGCCTCCCCGACCTTGCAAGTGCAAAAAGGCCCTCAGTTCCAGACAGATTAATTTGAATTGAACCAGCTCTTGTCAAAAAGGGGCTAGTTTGATTTGAACCAAACCTGGGGTGTTTATGTACTTGCCTTCCCATTTGTTGGATGGGGAAAGTGCAGAACAGACTACCGTGTGCTAGCATCTGCACTGGGGCATGCTACTACACAGTAGCTACCTGGAATGCACCCGGACACTCAACTCTGTCCAGTTGTGTGTCTGATCCCTGGCAGGGTGCAGTCATTTTGATTGGTCACGATTGGTTAAGGTTAGGCTGCATGTGGCACACAATTTTGTGCACCACTGCTAGTTTGCAATAGGTGAACATCTGGGCAGACAGGAAGTGTCCCTAGGCTGTAAATGTCCTGTCTTCAGCAGGCGACAGCAATGAAGCACACACACACACCTAATGGCAGCAAGAAGCAAACTGAGTTCAAAGAGTTAGGGAACCAGAGAGTCAAGCAGTCATAGGAAGTCAGGGATCAAGGGTGTTTTTCCACTGTCACTAGAAGTACCCATTACTTCTAGTGACAGTGGAAAAACACCCCAAGTTAAAGGAGTCTGTCATCAGCCAGTCCAAGGATTAGATATCTGAACTGAAGCAAGAGCCGAGGAGTTGCCAGGAAAGACCTTTTGTTTGCAATAGGAGGGAATGGGCTAGGAGTGCTTATGTGGATTGCTGCTGTCTCTCCCCCTCCTGTGCAGCTGTTTGGCATGGAGATGGGATGATCTCTGTAACTGGGCTTTCTCTTGCTGGAGCAAATGTGTCTCTGGGCAAGGATCTGCATCTGATTGTGAACTATCCATGTCTGAGAGGACAGAAGCAAGTTCCAGGGTGGACCCCTGTGGCATGGATCCTGTCTCTGGGGTTGCAGGAGGGATGAATTCCTCATCTGAGAAGTTAGATGGGTCATGAGACATGACAGTAAAAGCCTCCTGCAAGTGCAGATGCACCTGGCCAGATGTTAATCTATTGCAAACTATAAAGCCAAGTGCAAATTGGCCTCAGACTGCTCAGTTGAACAGAACAGTTTGATTTGAATATTCAGATTCAGCCACAACCTGTCCTTTAAATAGGGCATTTTGCAATACATTTCCAACGAGTTTTTTATTTAAATGTTGAACTGTTTGTGAATAGGTATGTGCACAAATGCATTTTTTCCATTTCCATTTGATTTTAATCAAATATTCAAATATTCCATTCGAATCAAAATTCAAAAATCCAGATTTTCAAAAATCCTGTTCGAATCCAGATGATCCGGATCCATATTTTTGAAAATCTAATTTGAATCGAATTATACAAATGTTGGGAACATTTGTATCCAATTTTTGAATCTGTTCACATCCCATTTTTATCATGTTTGCCTTCCATTTGCATCCCATATTATACGCACAAATAGACCCAATATTCAGATGCAATATACAACAGCGAATTCAGTCAAATCATTTCAAAATCCATATTGGATTTTCAAAAATCCATATTCTATCCGAATTTGGAAATTCGGATTTTCAAAATCCTATTCGACTTTGAATGTGAATTTGGATTTTTGAACTTTTGAATATCTGTGCATATCCCTATTCATGAACTGTTGGATCCTGGCTCTTGGACAAGAAGCCTTGTAGCATGCTGGGATCTTCTTTTTGGACTAGCTGCCATTTTTTTTATTTGTCTTACGACAGTGGGGAAAGTGCTTTCTTTCTCTGTTTTCGTATTTGTTTATAAACAGCAACTCATGATTGTGGATTTGCATCTTTTGATTATTTTTGATGGGTTTTGATTGGTGTTGAGTTCTTATGATTCTTTTTGTGTACCTTTCTGTACTTTTGAATGTGGAATGTAGGCTGTGTGGAGGGATGTAGGTCACTGGTATGTTTGCTTGACTGTTTTAGTTGGGTTTGACTTCTTTTGTACCCTTATGAGTACTTTTGCTTGTGTGAACTTTTGTTTCCAGACCTTTGGCCAGGACAGGTCATGGCAAAATGGACAGCATCTAACTTGTGCTGCAACCCACCACTCCAGTCTTGAATCAGACCAAGAGATCTGGCCAGGACTACCCTCCACATTGTTGGACAAGGTGAATAGTCACAGTAATACAACCATTGTGAAATCACTAAACTCTGTCTCATAGATTATAAGAAAACGAAATGAAAATAAGATTGCTGGTAATATAATACCATTATAAAAATGTTTAGAAAACAGTTTGTTTTTGACCAGCACACCTTAAGAAAATATGGAACTTTGAAAGCTGAACTCCAGTTTTGAAGACCAGGTGGAGCTTTCAAAGCCGGGTGCTGAGGTTGTATGGAATGTGGCCTCATATCAAGGTGAGACAGGTCGCTTTTCCTCGACTAATGCCACTCTGATCGAGGATAGACTAACCAAAGCAAGGAAGCGTGGGTTCTAAGGGAGGATTAGGTTTGGTCCTTTTCTGTACGGGCCCATAATTCAGATTAAGGGCCTGGAGATCCTCATGTTAATGTGGATCTATGAGGCCCTGCCCCCTGGCAGCCTACTTCATCTCCTTTAGACAAAGCACGATCCTGATCAGAGAGGTCTTGATCACGATTACTGATATATCTGTTTACCTGGATCTATCAGCAGACCAGCGGCACTGATCCAGAACACAGAAGGCATGTAGAAGGCATGCATTCTGTCTTCAGAATGATCCAGATATTCATTTCAGTGGTTTATCACAATGTGCAACTTAAATGCATCCCCATTACAGCCAGAAATTTTTGTTCCTAGTTCTTGGAGGCATGAGAATCCAGCACAAAACTCATGCGAGCTTTGGGGCCATGGCTTGGTCTGGTCTCAATCAGCACCACCATAAAATGACCTTGATCCTGCCCACACCATCCTATGGTTGGCATCAATTGGCTTGGCAGTTCTAGACCCACTGATTCCAAATGTGGGCAGATATGTTCAGAAATGGGGCATTTTTGCACTTCCTTTCTCATCCACTGGATGGGAAAGGACCACAATTAACCAATATTGACTAGCACTCACACCTAAGAACTACTCAGCTTTGGCTGTTCCCTCCCCCTGGATCGGATGCTTATCTTATCCGATCCTGGGGCCTGTCCTCTGCTGGGCGCCACCAATCTGGCTGCAGCACCCACCATGACTGTGCAGTTGCATCTGTGATCATTAGAAGTGCCAACACACCTGCACGGCACCTCAAATGACCCCAGAGCAGTGGAAGAAGAGTGAATCCTCCTGCCCTGGATGCTTCAGGTAAGTCTCTGGTTAACGTTGATTAACATGTGGAGAATGATTTCCTACTCCACACCTAATCAATGATTAATGAACTTCTGGGGAGGGCGGGCATGCTTGGAGGCTGTATTAGCCTCCACAATGTACGTATGTTCTTCCTGAGGAGTTCACTAATTATGCACTAGAGGCCATAGTGTAAATAGGCTTATGGTCAAATTCACAGAGTCACCAGTGGCTACCTGTCACAATAGCTGTATACTACTTTCTAATATTAGAGGTATAGCATTGTCTTATCTAACAGAGAACCCATGTTGTGTTTGCATATTTTGACCCATTTATTATATACTTCTGAAATTAAGACCTTTACCACCTTCCTATTTTCTCCCTCATCTGCTCAGATGCACATTGCTTTGCAACTTAAGAGACATCTACCCATTATTTTTCATAAAAACTGCAGAACCAAGTTAAAGCCATTTAAATAATTTATGTGCTACATAAAATTCAGAGAAGCACAGATTTTCTCAGGGGGTGTCTCACATTCCTCACTTCCTGAGATTTCTTCTTCATATTTGTGGTACAATCCAGTACATATGTACTCCCAAGCGATTAGGTATAACACTGAAATCTATCCCCCCCCCCCAGTTCACAGCACTAGTATTTTATGGTAAAAAAGTGTCATGTTGCATTTCTGTATTCTAAACAGTTTAACATTGCTTGGATTTAGTTAATACGTACACAATTTCAAGGTAACAGGAAGGAGTATGTTTGTAATCGAAGTATTTTTATTGTACCATTTAAAAAAAAACAACCTTAAGCATATTTTAGTTTTTTGGCAGTTTCCACATCACTGTAGGTGAGGTCATTCACATTCTTCTGTCTCACACAAGTGCTGCTTTCCTTCCACCCTCCCAAATGGCTATTAGTCTCACATATCATCGGGATTACCATAAAGAAATTTGTTTTGTATACTGTGTTTGTGTGCAAACGGCACCACAAGCAACACTGTTCTTATTTTATTTGCAAAGAAGAAGGAGGAGGAGAAAGAAGAAAGAAGAAGAACCACCACCAGAAGTATTATTCATTAGAAACACAACTAAACTTGATTGCAGATCCATATTTTCCTAGGATTCTTTGGAAAGCTATAAGGTTCTCATAAATATGACTTAAAATGTTAGAGTGGAACACATGTAAGCTATTCTGCTAGCATTTGCTCTGGGAAATAGCAAAAGATTTTGCCAATTTGTTTGAAATTATTGTACCCTGGAGGTTTGGCTCCATGTTTTCAAGCCCGAGCAACTGGTTCTTTCTCACTGTGTGTGGTCAGTACCCCATGAACACAGCACTGCTTGTTAATACCACTGCCTGTGCACGGCTTTGGTAAAAGTTTATAATTCTGTTTCACATGTCATTTTGTTTTGCTGAAGATATTTGAGCTTGAAGATAGATTATAGAATTAATTGGTGGAGGGATTTTATACCAAAGTTTCTGGAGTGGTAGAAGAATATGACCAAGATTTATGAGATTTCTAGATACTAATAAGGACACTTCACTACTAAACATTTTTCTAAACTCTTTGGATCCCATAACTTTATTTGACAGCCTCTTCCAAGTATACAGAAGAAGCAAACATTGGTAGATATTAGCTATTCTATTTAATAGGCAATTTATTCATCCTCAGGAATCGGAAACGTTTTAGATTTATTCTACTTCTCATTTGTGCTCCTTTCCAATCGACAGCAAAAGTGCAAACCTCTGACACACACACAATTAGACTTTTCCACTTTTACCTGAGTTGTTGTCCTGTCTAGGACAGGCAGGGCAGGAAGTTGGCTTCGAGCCCAGTCTTTACTGCAGGAAATGATAAACAAAGTAAGGTCAGCAGTCTGGAGTCAGCAGCCAGAGCAAGGATAAGCAAAGTGAGGGCCAAACAATCTGCAGTCAAAATCTAGATCTTACTAGCGCTGTTTCAGGGACAATCCAAAAGCAAAAGTCAGGTGCTGGTATACAGGTCAAGAATCTTGACTGCAAGCAACAATTTGCCTAAGGAACTGCAACTGCTTTTATGTCTCTGAATCAGAGTTCAGGTGGCCAGTGGGATGGAGACTGATTGGTTGGTGTCTCCTGCACACTCTTTCTGCACAGGCATGCAATGATTTCTCCCTTCATTCTGCTAGGAAAGGTGTCTCACCACTTTCATCTGCCATTTCAGGTTGAGTGTTTTGTGAGCCAACCTCTATGATATCTCTGTTGTTTATCTGGCCTTGAGCTTCTGGGGCTCTGGCTTCTGCGTGATTTATGGCTGAATTTGCTACAGAAGCTGTTTTTGAGCAAACAGACTGAACATCTGAAACATCATCCATGTCAAAGGCAGCTTGCAGAAGACAGATCATGGCTGTGCCACTCCAACTGGAAAACTTTCTATTGGAATGGTTCCCAAATGAGGTAGTCCATGTTTCCAGAACAAGGCTGTCTGCACTTGGTCAGCCTGTTTTGAAACAGCCCTATGTCATTCTGAAACTTGCTCAAGCTTTGGAGCAAGACCTAGGATGGCCAAGAACTAAAGTTCCACAGACAGTGTGCAGACAGTGAACTGCTATGGGCTGGTATACCAAGCCCAGTACCATTTCAGCTGAGCATCTGGAAAGTGATGCTCCTGGATGGTTGGGCAAAAAAAGTCCCTGCCAACAACTTTGAAGGCCAAGGCTTTGAAGTTAGGCTGGGCTGGACTATTGGTATTGCTGGGCTATTCATCTGCACTGTGTAGAAGTAGCCCGTCAGTCTCCTTAGGTGCCTTGGTAAATCTCCATTTTGGTAAGTCAAAACATATAGCCATTTTATTCTTTAATGCCACTTTTGTGAATGGAGTAATAAGTCATTTGCTACTTAGGGCATAGAAGAAGAAGAGTTGGCTTTTCTACCTTGTTTTCTCACCCATTGAAGGGGACTCAAAGCAGCTGACAAAACTTTCTATTCTTCTCCCCACAACAGAATACCCTGTTGTACTAGAATGTTTAAGTGTCCATGCTGACCACCATTATGGAGCCCCAGAGACAGTGCCATTGTCGGGGCAACCTGGCAATGCTGAGGTAATCGTGCCTGTGTTGCCAGTCACCTGCTCCCCCACACCAAGAAGAGGTGTGTATATTTATTTATTTATTTATATTTAAATTTATATGCCGCCCCATACCCGAGGGTCTCTGGGCGGCTCACAGCATTTAAAACAGATGTATAAAAAGAGTATCAAAAATAGAACAAATTTAAAAATACAGTTTTAAAAATACATTATGTATACATTATGCAGAGTTGTCCCAGGCCTGCCACTAATATAGGCATGGAGTACTTTTGAGTGCTCCATGTGTATATGTTGTGGGGGATGCTCCGGCATGCACAGAGAAATGGCTCTGTTCAGTGCAGATGCTCTGTGCAGCAGCAGCTCCTGTGCTCGCCACACACATAAGTGTGAAAAAGACTCTTAGTGGTTCTTGATCATTTTGAAAACAATTGAAGTAAAAGAGCACAATGAAATATCCGTATGGCATGCTAAAATATTATGTCTCCCCCAAAAAATGTAATAAGGAACACATGTGAGCTTGTAACAAGATGCCATAATCTTTTAAAGCACGCAGTAACGTCAATTCTCTACTGTTAAACTATGTAAGGCTGGTAAATAAATCTGATGCTAGTTTTCTATGATCTGATGCTGGTTTTGTTCAGATGACTACAGCTGAGCTGTAAAAAAAAAGTCAGAGTGGGTAGTATTGGAGTCCTTAAATTATGTTTTCTTGCTAACTTCCAGCACTTCCTCTATGGTTGCTAAAGTTAAAAACTGTACTTGCCCAGCTACAATAAAGGTTGTACTGGACAGACTGGTGTGGTATGGTAGTGCCCACTTGCAGAATGACAGCTAAAATAGCCCAATATCTGGCCAGTAGTTCTTGTGGTGTGAATGGCCAGGATGGGGCTGGCCAGATTGCCAAGACAAGGTGTCATAACCTAGAAGAAACACCATCTCCTACACCCCTAATGTTTTCTCTCATAGAGTGTGGGTACAATGGGGTGGCAAAGAGCCCTGAAACCTCAAGATATAAAGTTTCCCATAGAGCTGCTGAAGTAGTCCTGCTTTTCAGCTTTGAGTCTGCTTTATTGCTGCCAGGATCCTCTGGAGTTATCTTTGCCAGTCCCCCTCCTTAAAGTCTCTGTGCCAAAAAGTCAGTAAGGGTGTGTTCCCATAAAAGTTTAAATCCAAATCGAATCTGTTTTTGGTATCCTCCAATCCCATTTATTTTTTTATTCCTGGTTTTAATGAGGTCTATCCACAGGGGGGGAAAAAAGCCATCTTTAAAACTGTTCTCAGTCCTGTTTAGGAGCCCAGCGAGCTTTTTTTTTCACCTTTGGAAACTCTGTGGGATTATCGGGGCAGAGATCAGCCTTCCCCCATGTGCTTCTGGCCAACGCCGGACGTGGATGGTTGGGATTCCACATCTGTTCTGCCCCCTCCCTTGCCATGCTGGCAAATGGTAGCTAAAAAAGTCTTGATTTCCCCTGAATGATACATTCAAAAGCAACATTATAGCTATAGATCACAGTGTCTCCTCCTGCTTTTCCTCAGAAAAAGTTGATTTGTTAAGTTATTGCCTTACCCAAACCCACACCCTCTCCCTGCAGCCCATCAGCCAACCAGCTTTCAGATCCAGCACTCCCTCCATTCATGCAAAGGCAGCACCTTTAGCATGCAAGCAAGAGAACAATGTTACAGACCATCGGTGGCTGCCTTATAAGGGGCTGGCTGGTA
This sequence comes from Aspidoscelis tigris stejnegeri, assembly GCA_023333525.1. Lineage (NCBI taxonomy): Eukaryota > Metazoa > Chordata > Lepidosauria > Squamata > Teiidae > Aspidoscelis > Aspidoscelis tigris. The sequence goes on along the minus strand of JALMGA010000002.1, from coordinate 63,299,302 downwards.
GATGGTGGGAGAGAGAGAGGAGGAGGAAGCTCAGCAGCCAAAGCAGAGAAGGAAGCTAAAGTATGGACCAGCAATCTCTCTCCCTTTCACATCAGAGGCAAAAAGGGGTTTTCTTACTGCTGCGTTATCAGGGGCTGGTGGGCTTTTAACATGGAGGGAGAGAGAAGGGGGAAGCTTAACAGTCAAAGCAGAGAATGAAGGACATCCCCTTTGCCTCTGGGAGAGATTGCTGGTCTGTATTTAGCTCTCTTCCTTGTCAGGGGTTGGACAGGGGGAGAAGATTAAAAGGTCCTGTTTCTCTGTGCTGGGGATTTGGGCAGTGAGTGGGAATGGCAGTATTGGCATTCAACCCATGTTATCCTTGGGCAAATGGGGATATCCAGATTTTACACTTGATCCTGAATCAGGATTTAAAAAGTCCAAAGAGGTTTTAAAAAGTCAAGTGGGAACACAGCCTAAAACAAAAAACAAAAATGTTGCACAGAGCAAGAACTGTGCATAAAATCTTTTTCCACACTGCAGAAAACGCATGTACAAAAATGCATACCTACACACCGGTGCACCCCACCCCACCCCCAAAACACTATCCACATATATGCTCACACAAAACCACTCATCCAGGAACCCAGTGACTCAGGGTGCATCCCCATAGGCATTTATATCTGAATTGAATCTGAATTCAGTGTCCAGTGTCCCTATTTACTTATGTATAAATCCGAATAGAATCTGAACTCGGCATCCAGCGTCCCCATTCAGTTTCTTATTCCCGGATTTTATGAGGACTATCCTACAGAAATCTAGAGAGAAAAGTACTGATGGAAACAGGACTTTTACTGGTTTTTTGAGCTGAGTCCGCTTCCCCCTCCCCCCCCACACAAATGCGAATGCTGCCAGGCTAGTTGGGGTGGAGGTCTAGCCTTCTGGCCAATGGCAGCCTGCTATGGGTGGGATTTCACAGATGCAAAGGTCCCCCCTCCCTTGCCATGCCTGCAATGCTAGAGCCCCGATTGAAAAAGGCAAAAAGGGGGGAGAGCAATTTTGCTTTTAAAACCATCTGCCGTATACATTTGTATCTTTTCTGATTATTGTTATCAGAAAGAAACATTTTATAAGCAAAAAGGCTTTGAAGCAAAACACAGCTCATGTCCAATCATGCTATGCTTGCTCCTTCACTGATCTACTTGAGTGCACAGTTCCCAGTAATGTCAAAGGAGAAAGTAATCGGAGGCAGGGATTAGATTTTTTTTTTAAGCCCTAGCTTTTAATTTAAGCTCTCTGGCTTCAGCTCAAGTGAGTGAGTGAAGGGGAAAGTGTGGCTGCTTTGATCGCAAGCAGGGTTTGCACTGGGCGGGGGGAGGATTTAAAAGTCCTGTTCTGAGTGGGGATGGCTATATTCGGATTAATTGCCAGGCACTCTATTTGGATTAAAAATAGTCCAAAAAAAAAAAAAGTCCAAACAGGACTAAAACAAGACTAAAAAAGCTAAGTGGGGACACACCCTATGTCATCAACCACAGTTCAGATTCAATAAAGCAGCAGCACAACAATTCCATTCCACACAACCTGACACTCCTCACTCTAAATCATTCAAAAGCATACAAAAGTGATGGCAAAGCACATTTTGAGCATCTGATTGACTATGCATTTATTCTTACAGGCCCCATTTATACCTTCATTTGAAGCCTGTGTGAAGAGAAGCAGGTATGAATCTGCCCTTCCAGTCACAAAACTGGTGTATAAGAAATCTTTCATGATGAAATGTGTTCCTATAAATGTTATACAAATACTGCTTAGCAAAATATGGATGCTGCATGCAGTTTGAAATTACTTTCTGTACCACAGAACTTTCATCCTACCCATCCTGTGCAAGTCCTTCTGGAAAAATCTCAGGCATTGAGGAATGTGAGCTTATATCAAACATAATTTTGGGTCTGGCTTTTCTGGTCAGGAACAAGAAGACTACTCTGGGCCTGTTCACAAGAAGATCAGGCGCAAAGGGAGCCATCAGCACTTCAAGTATTGGTACAGTCCCCAACTGGACCACAAGCATTTGAAGTGTCAATGGCCTAGTTTGTACCCAGACCTTGCCATGGCAGTCAGCTTGTGGCATATTACTACGCAACCACAGTTGTTCCTTCCTGCCCACTTGCAGCTTCATACCTGGAAGAGGAGGAGGAAGACACTGCTCCCAGTCAAGCTGTGGACAAGTTCTTACTGTCCACATCTAACAATGACTGTGCAGCTGGAGTGAGCTTTGACCTCTCTAGGGTGACAACAGCAGCACAGTGTAAGGATGGGCCGCCCTGGAAACAGCTGGAATTGATTCTGCAAAGTAAGTGCAAACAGTCCCAAAGTCTCCACCTCACCAAAAAGAGCATTAGAGAGAAAGAAAGCTTTTTCAAACTGTATTATTGAATAGACCGGCGTGCAGGTTTGTCTTCCTGGCTTTCATCCATTTCCATACTAATCTCTGGTAAATAGGTATGTATATATTCTAAATCCTTGAAAGCTCAGTGCTGCTCACAGGTTAATTCAACATAAAACAGTTCTCATGTACAATTTCTCATCTTCTTTCCTTTTGCTAGCTCCTATAAGCTTGGGCAAACTCCGAGAGACAATGGAGGACCTGACATGCTCTGGCCCATGGGGTCACAAAGAGTTGGACACAGCATAACAATTGAACAACAATATGTGAATGATGAGTTTAGGCTCCACAATCTTTAGTCTGCTTTTGTCGTGCAAAGTATGTGTGTGGAAAAGTACTGCAGTTTTGGCACTTTTCTTTCTTCTTCTTTTACCTTATAGCGTATATAGAAAACACCTGAGGTGGGGAGTGCCATAGACAAGAAAAACTGTACAGTTTTTCGTTTTGTAAAATGATGGACATTTAAATTTCTTTTTTCTTTACCCCCCTTCACCTATTTTACTAAAGAATAGTGTACTGAACCACTAGAGGACACTAAAGTACAATGCTATGTGAGCTGAAAAGACTGAACTTTTAAAAAACATTTCAAACTACAAAATCACCCTCTTTGGGGAAAAGGAACTGAACTGCTATCTAAAATATTCTTTTGCTGCTCTTTTGTCCTTAGCTGAAACACAGTAAAAGAACTAACATATGTAAAATATACACTTTAAAAAAAGAATAAACCTAGTTTTTCCTTCTCTAAACTAGCTTAAAGTAGGTTTATGCTACACAGAACATTTGCACGTTGAAAATTTCTTAACTGAATTCACAAAAATATGTGATAATCCTATAATTTAGGAAAGCAACACAGTCAACTGGATTAAGATAGTATATGTTTTCCAATTCCATTTGGCTTTTTTGTTTATATTCATCATTAGCTATGTTCCCCGTATAATAATGTTGCTACATATTATAGTGAAGAATTTAGACAAAGATATATTTGGATCTGTAGATGCACACAATTATCTTTTTAGTAGAAGATTAACTACCACAACACTCACTGAATTTGTACCCAAAGAAACATGAAAAACAGAGTTGTTAAATAAGATTCAAGATTAAAGAGAGAGTTCTGGTAGAGCTCAAAATTAGCATCCATGTATTTCAAAATAAACTACTGCCAGGATATTTGCAACATAACCTGAAAGTCACTACTGGTTCTGAAACAGGAGTGATAAAACATCACTTGCAATTATTCTGGAGATAACCCCAGCATGAGCCAAGAAAAAAGATTTTACGATACACATGTTTAGAGAAATTCTTTTGTATCTTATGCAAATTGGTTAGCTTACCATATTATTATATTTAGCAATGCTTCTTAGCAAACAGATAAGAAAGGAATCCAACAAGGAAAGAAAATACAAGGGGGGGAATTCATGATCATGTTATTGATTTTTTACAAATTGGATACATTCAGGCTTCCATGCGCATAGAGAATGATCATAACTGACATGTAAATCTTTTTTTACATGTCAGCAATAGATAATGCACACACACATTTTTAATGCTCTTAAGAATAACCTTCATAAATGACATTGCATCTTCCACTAAACAGTGTTAGACCATAGTTCCTACAATATATTCTGAGTGCATAAACATTTTTTTTAAAAAATGCTTACTTTTTAGGCACATACACATATGCCACAGAAGTAGGATTGTGATGTCAAACTACACGTGGCTGATATTTATACAAACATCTTCCCTTCCTTCTTGTGTCATAGTTTAATCCTATTTTTTGCTTAAATGAAAAGTCTATGTAGCTGTAATACCATGCTGCCAATTTTAAAATCCCACTGTTCCCTTGTATTCCTTTAATTTGTTGACATTGTCTGTCTGTCCACACATGGATTGAAAGGGTCTTGGGACTGATGCAATTGTGGTTGTCTCCAGATTACAAGAGGCAATGCTGACTCATCATTGGGTGTTTTTCCACTGTCACTAGAAGTACCCATTAAGTACCCATTAATGGGTACAAAAATGCCATTACTTACCCATTAATGGGTACTTAATGGGTACTTTTAGTGACAGTGGAAAAACATCCATTACCTCTTAATGTTGCCACTTCTCCTATCAAGAGCAAGGAGCAATCATGGCCTCACATTGACATATGGTTAGTACCTTCTAGGATCAGCTCGAGAAGGACTACCAAAATCTAGCCGAGCACTTTCTTTGGTTTTTTTCATAGGTCTGACTGGCTTCCACTCATCCCAGTCAAGCTGATTCCAGAAAGTATTTGGCAAATGCCAAAGGGCATCATTACTGATTTTCTCATAATAGCAATATTATGGGTTTGGAGTCCTTTGGGAATGGCAGAGGTATGTTGTACCTAAACAATAACATGTTTTATCACATATCTGGAGGCAACCTGTCTCTTCAAAAGTGTTGTATTCACACTAACACTCATATATGAGCCCATAGTATATATTATATACATAGCAAATATGGTAATGCAGCATTCTATAGAAGAATGATTTCCATAGAATCTTCAGCTCTGTGAAATAGCCTTTTCTGAGAACTTAACTCCAGCGCAGACCATATTCTCTGCTAGAGGTGGTGCTGAAAGTGAGATGAATAATCTAGCCCTATTGTGGCACTCCAAACTCACAAATGCACCAGGTTCATTAACAGTTTACTAAGTTCATTTGAAGTTTAACCTATTTCAGACAATTCATTCAGATGTGGGAAAGGGGCCACTGTTTAGAGGAAGGGAGGGAGAGTTTTTTTGTTGGCACAACAGCTGGAAGAATTGCTGGTGAAGAGGTAAGGACTAACTGGGCTTCTGCATTCATTCCAAGACAAAACTTTTTGCTAACACATTCTGAAAGCATGTTTTGTACCTACTCCAGTGCAGGTACATACTGTAGTCTGGTTTGGGTGCACATAAAAGTATGTCTTTGTTCATGGCTTTTCTGGACATTCAACTTACTTTATAGCCATTTTTTACGTTATTAAAAACTTATGCCACTTATTATGGAGCTATAACAGTTTTTATAATATCTGCTCTCTTATGGCTGAAAGATGCATGCAGTTTGGTGAGGGATTTAATATTGTTTCGTGTGGGTTGTTTTAGCCTTCAGCTAAATCACTGAATTAACAAGTGTATAGTTGCCTTGAAAAGATAAAAACTGAAATTATAAAATCTTAAAGGTATTAGGACATGCTATTTGCTAAGAGTTTAGTCAAGAGTCTTGCTTGCCATTACCCTCTTCTAAATTATCATTTGATGCTGCTATTGGCTCTGTCTAGTGGTGGCAGCAACGGATACAAGCAGTAGTGTTATTATTGGGTGTTTTTCCACTGTCACTAGAAGTACCCATTAATGGGTACAAAAATGCCATTACGTACCCATTAATGGGTACTTAATGGGTACTTCTAGTGACAGTGGAAAAACACCCATTGTCATTCCAGTGAGAGGTGCTACAGTGCTTTGGATCTGTAAATCAGCAAAACTGGTGCATGAACAGAAGAGAAGAAAATTTGGGTCCCTCCACCAGAGGTTTTAAGTAAATAAAAATGCTGGAAAATCAAGTCAAAGATTCAGGCAGATATATAAGGCAGGCGGATGAGTGCCTATTGTGCATTAAGAAGAGCCCTTGAACTGGTGTTGTGCAGCTTATCTCTACCCTAGACTTACCTGCTGCTGCTCTGGACATCCTAACTGTGATGTTGCCAGTGTGTGGGTACCACACTCATTCAGTGAAACCTACGTGCTGTGAGGGAATGGACACGTGATTCTCCATAACCTCATCGTGTGTCCATAGCACCATAAAGGCACTGCATGATCATTGCCTTTGTCTTATGTATTTGTTGTCCTTCAGGACACCACTTAGCTAAATTCTATATATTAATTGGGAGCAGATTATGTGATTATTTATTGTGATCCATGCAAGTGACCTTAATCTGCAAGTGCTTCTTCTAGCACTTGAAAGACAGAACAGTAGTAAGTGCTTTACAAATACATAGGTGTGCAAATATTATCTACTATGATTTAGGATGCTATTTGTCTTCTTTTTTTTTTTTAATGCTGTGGGTCGCATATGATTCTTCTTGCTCTTCAAACAGTGGTGGTTTGCCTATTTTTCTGGGTGCTATTTGCATCCCAAGAAAACAATGTTGCTTGATTTCTCAATCCGATTTATCTGTCAATTTTTATTCTCTCTCTCTTGTTTCTCAAATTGTTTTGGAAAGCAAAACATGTAAATTAGAATTCACATTCTGTTCTGGATTCCCACAAATTTTGCACATATCATCAATGACTTACGATCTTTTAAAATGAGAAAATCTTTTCATTTAAGCAACATATTTATAATTCATCCCTTTTCCCATACTACAGGCAAGGATCAGAGGATTGATGTCTCAATTTTCTGGGCTAATGGAAGTGAAATTTTCTTTGGAGGAACTCCAGATATTGCAGTATGTAAACTAAAATGGCCCTAACCAGCCTGTCCTGTAACAAGGGATTATGGGAATTGTTGTTCAGAAACTTCTAGATGATCACATTTTGGCTATCCTCATTTAGGTACTTTGTTGTTATATAAACCTTATATGTAATCTAAACTAAATGCTCTAAGTATGAACAACATACTTTTATCTTATGATCAAGTAGTTGTGTCTTGCTCTGATACAGCCAGTACAGCATTGGGGATGACAAATTACAATGTTAATTTTCAGGATGTGAAAAAATTAGCTTTGTGGTTTACACTTGCTCTCTGTTTCACTCTTTAGCTCTTCTGCTACCTCTTTCTTATTTTTAGAATCCTGTAAATTAGAAATATCCTGGAGCTAGAAAGAGGGATTTAAAAAAGTCTGTCTTAAAAAATGATGAAAACTTCTGTTGGTATTTATTTGAAGGAGAAACAGTAACAATGTGTGAGACATACAAATTATTTTTCTTAAAGTCATCTTTCTTCCTGGAGATGCGGATAATTTGTGGAGTGTTCAGCATGAATCCATTTTAAACTACCTTTCAGTAAGGACAGAAATTTTCTCAAACTCTTTCCTCCCTCAGCTCAAATCATGCCACTGCCAGACAGCAACTGCTATATGCTCCTAACTTCACATGTGTTCACCCTCCCTCTTCTACACCACTAGAAAATTTATGGACCAATATTCTTCCTATCAAGAACAAACACGAAAACAGCAGCTCTCTGGACACAGGGTTCTTTTAAAGAAAAGCCTTTTAAATTCTCAGGGACAGTTTTGATATTTTCTCTCACTCCTTCTCCCACTTTCCTTCCATTTCAGCCGTTCTCCTCCACAGCTCTGACAGTTACTTTGAATGTTACTATTGTTAGCCATCCAGTTAGGAAATAAAACAAATGGCAGATCAGCTCCTCTTCTGTTCAAACTTTTCGGGAGTTTCAATGTTTTTCAGGTCAAGGAGTTTCTCCATTTAGAGTGCTTAGTTAACATGTAGAAGAACAGATAATACAGGAGGCAAAATGATTTGCCTGTCTATGTTGTTTTACCACTGATAAGGATTTGATGGAATTTAAAGAATTTAAGGTAATGGCATAATTGTTACAAACTATGAAATTATCCAGTGGAAGTGGATATGCTATATTTAGCTGCTTCCTGGGCAGGATTCTGAGTCATTTAAACAGTGCCATAACAGCTGGAATAGCTTCATCCAAATCCTTTATTTTAATGGTCCATTCTGCACACAGCGCTTTGAGTAGGGCTATATATTTATTCTCCATCACTAGCATGCATTTTCTCCCTGATCCTATATGTGATAGGCTGCTTTGTTTGGCAAAGGATATTTCATTGGCTCAAGGGTCCTTGAGTCCCATAGAAGCCCAGCTGCTTTTTCACAGCCTTTTGCCTTCAAGCATGGCAAAGCCACGGTCCATTAGCCACAGTGGAGTTTGTGACTTCTGACTGCAGCACTGAAGATTGGAAAAAAAAGAAAAGAATAAATAGGTGCTGTGACAGAATATAGAGAACAGAGTGGTATTCTTATAAATAATTTTATTTGGCCAGAGAATTGCATCATGTAACTTCTCCTTGATGTTACTCTTCATCAGTAAGGCCTGTATGGATTTCTCAGACCTATGTGTTCCTTAATGAAATATCCATTCTAGAGATTATGGTTTAAATTTAACTTTCCTTTTTATGTACCAGTTTCCAATGATAAGTTAAACACTGCCTTCTTCCTCTTCCTCTTCTTCTTCTTACTACTACTACTACTACTACTACTATACATAAAAATGTCTTTATGTTACTTGTAAAGTTCTATAGCTACCATGTTCAGTGTGGAAAACAAAAGTTGCAAATGAACACAAGATTTTGATTTATTTATTGTAGTGAACTGGTTGGCTTTTTCCCTGCAAAAGGCTATCATAAATAACCATATACAATGTAGGCGAGGATATAAAAGATGGATATGGAACATGCTGCTTCAGTAATGGTCAATTTTAAACTTTTTTTTAAATCAATATTCAGTATATTCATAGTAACCTGAAAAAGAAAAAAGACAAAGAAAAGCCACCCTTAGGTCCATGTCTGCATTACATCAGAAATAGCTCCATTCTGGATGGATGAGGAAGCACCCTAATCCACCATGGAAGAAAGCTTCCTCCACATCACCATTTTGAAACAAAGGTGCCATTTTCAGTCACACACCTCTGTGCAGGGCATGAAATATTTTCTTGTAATCAAGATGTCTCTGACGGTAATTGTACCAGGGAAGGTGGTGCAAATTCAGCAAGGCACCTGTTGCCACCTTCTTCAACTGCCATGGAGTGCATCTTACAGTAAAGCCAAGTTTCCATTGTCATTTTAAAGTGGTTTAAAGGATCTTCTTCGTCCCCATTCCCAATCATTTAAAGCAGCTTAGAAATTGTTTGGATCCTCTTTGTCTCCATTCCCAACCAGCTTCAGGGGTATTTTGAGGATTAGTTGGCTAAAAAATGGAATAAATAAACGCCTGTTTTTTCAGGGTCCCCCCCATTTTTGCTTTTAAAACGCTTCTTCCTTATTGCTTTGGGAACGCTACAGGAGTATTGGGACAGATGCGTCATGAAATGGGTGGGATTTCACCCTGCAGGACAGCCCCTTGTCAGTTAAAATGCCAGGTTTCCCCTCTACAGTAGACACTTTTATTGTAACAATTCACTCACTTCACACCTTATAACAATGTTTCCTTTCCCACCCACACTTCCCCTCATGCACACGCATGCCTAAAGATCAAGGAAAGAGGCAGGGAGGATTCTTGCCCTTCACAAGCGGTCCTGCGCAATTCTGCCTTTTTCCCTCCCAGCCTCCTTCCTTGATCTTTAAAAGGGGAAAGGGGGGAAGCTGCAGGAACTGGGAGAAGCAAGGAACTGGCAGCCCTGCATCCATCCCACCCTCTTACCTGCCCGCCGCGGTGGCAGCACTGCTCGCTCGCTCACTTGCCCAGCTCCTGCTGGGGAGTGTGCAGGTGTATATGTGTGTGTGCAGGGGTGCTTGGCATCCCCAGCAGCTCCTGACAAACCTGCTGATGCCTCTACTCTCTGACAGATCTCTTGGCTGGAACAGGCAATGTGTGTGTGTGTTTGTAAATCGAGGGGGCTTGATCGCCAGCTTTTTTATCTCCTAGGTGTTTGTGTCTTTGGACCCTTTTGAAGAAAGGAAGGAGGCTCAGGAGGGAGGGGCAGCTGGGATTTCCCACCCTTGGAGATGTCGTCAGATCAAACCCAATGGGGAGAGGGGGTGGGCAAAGGGTGGGGAGAAAAAAGATTTGCTTTCCCCAATGGTTTTTGTGGAAGTGGTTTTAATCCTTTTCCTATGGAGACACATTTCTGGGTTGACTGCAATTGCCAGATGCTCATTTGCTTAGTTTTTTAAAGCGCTTTAAATAGCGTTGTAAATAGCATTGTAAATAGTGTTTTATTCCGTGAGCGGGAACAAGGCTTAAGAGGAGATGCAGCCAAACAAATGATATAATGGTATATTATTTTTCCCCTTGTCAGGAAAAATCAGAAATTTGCAGAAATCAAGCAAATATCATATATGGCGTTTTCTTTTACTTGCCTGTCTGTGGTTGGAATCAGTGCATTTGAAATAGATCCACTGCATAATGATGATGGTTCAGGCCAGACAAGCCTGTACTGTGGCTTCAAAGCTCATGTGAGCTTTAAGGCTGGACTTCCAGCCTTGGAACCTCTGGGGAATGCATTTCGGCAGTGCACTATGGCACACCACTGAAATGCATCCCCTGGTAGTCCAGAATATAGGATCCCTAATCTGGATTATGCTCCATTTAATGTAGACAGGGTGGACCAGCAGGGAGTGTGGCCTCACAGAAGAGTTCAGGCAGAAGGGTCCTACGGTTTTACTGCACACAACACCACTGTTCACAGACTGCACAATTCTTGACACACAATCCTTAGTGATGTGTGGTAATGTCCCTAGCTTACTTCACTTGCAAATGCCTGTCCAAATCGTTGCATTACCTGCCTTAATGAAAAACTTTCATAAACTGGCACAGCAAGGAAAAGTCACTCTGTTTGCTAAACAGAATAAATGTTATTTCCATAATCAAACTCTCTTGCCCCATATCCAAAGTCACTTCCTTTATAATTGGTTTTTTATGGTGGAATATCAGTCATCATCTATCATGCAGAGAGAATGGATGTCACTGCATTCAGTTGTTGAACAGCCATCCTTTAACTTCCCAGAATGTGTCAGTTTAACGTTCTGTGTTAACACTTTCGCCTATCAACTCCACTGGGCTATAAATGAGAGAGGAAGGCAGGGGAAAAAAAAATGAAAGAGAAAGGATGGCTCTTTAGTACAGAGATGGTGATGGACTTAGCAGCACTGCTTCCTTCTTCCCTGTTCTGGAGGCCTGCTCAGCATTACAGACCAGCTGTGTAACCTTTTAAACAGCTTTGGCTGTAAAACATAAGTCTGCATTTGCCATAACAAAAACGTTTCATTCCCAACAGTCGAATAAAAGGATTCGTGAAAAAAGAAAAGGGCATCAAAAGTCCCCGCTTTGTGCTCTGAATTCTTTCTTTCTTTTTTTGCAGCATCTTCCTTTTAATACATTGAAAAGGGAGTGGGGGTGGGAAATAAAAAAAGTGTTTTTCAATGAAATATCACACACTGAATTGAAACACCTTATCTACAAGGAGGTCCTGGTGGTGACGGTAGATTCAACAGAGAAGAAAATCAATGAAGCCTACAGAGATTAAAAAGGACAGGAAAAACTTAAGTTTTTTTTTTAAAGGTGTCAATTAATGCTAGTTGTGCATATAATGTATGAAAACAAAGCTAAGCAGCATTAGTGTCTACAGCCAGATTTATTAGATAGGCAGGGCTTTCATCTCAATGTGAAAATGGAAGTTTTATTAGATTATTTCCCATCAGGAGGCACCATACATCCCCCTCTGCCAAAAAAAAAAAAAAAAAAAAGAGAGAGAGAGAGAGAGGGGGGGGGACTGTCTGAAGTTTTAACTAACAAATGGTTTGCGTTTTTCTTGTTTTTATCATAAACATACCCATGAGATAGAATGTACATTGCGTGGGTAAAAGAAGGTGAGTAAACAACATGCAACTTGAAAACCTTGCTACTTCATTAGATGGAGATAAGTTTGCATGACTTTAAAAAAATATTCATTGGGTGTTTTTCCACTGTCACTAGAAGTACCCATTAAGTACCCATTAATGGGTACTTAATGGCATTTTTGTACCCATTAATGGGTACTTAATGGGTACTTCTAGTGACAGTGGAAAAACACCCATTGGAAGTATTATGTTTAGACCAATGACCAGTTTTCCTTTTAAACAGTAAGTCTTAGAAAGTACAGTATATCTTAATTTTAGGCCCTTTCTGCATGCACCTGTCTCTGATCTGAACCTGTGCATCTCAACCAGCCTGGTCCAGTGGCTCAGATCACAGGAAGACATGGTCTGGAATAATGCAATCTTCACAACAGCTCTGGTCCAGGCCACTCCCCCCCCCCCTTGCCTTGAAGTGTGCACAGGTTTTGGAGCTAGGCTCTGAGCACTCTGAGGGTAGGAACAAAAGTTCATTGCCCTCAGTCTTGAACACTGAAGGTGCATCCTTGGCATACCTCCCATGTTCTGGAACAGAACCGGCTGATTTGCCAGCAGACTCATTTAAATGGATCTACGAGTGATGCCAATCAAGGCTTTCCTGATCTGTATCATGGTCTAATCTAAACACACTGTGCCAGTGAGAGCAGGGCCTCACAAAAGTGCACTAAAGAGGAATCTCCCACCTTGTTCAAAGCACCTACTTTGAAAGATGCTGCTGTCTACCATATTGTTTTATCATATGTTGCCCTGTCCTGAGACCTCTTCGTAAAGAGTGAGATCTAAACGTTAGCAAGATTGAAAGGGTCCAGAAGATTCCTTACTGTGATTGAAGGTAAGTACAAAAAATACATTGCAATTTACAGAGGAGGAGGAGTGAAAGACTGTTGTTGCACAAGCCCCCAAGAATCTTATGACTCCTATTAAATTGGATATTGATCTGATTCATGATCCATGATGTGGTAGATCATTAGATACCAAAGAATAATTGGGGACAGGCTTGCATCTGCAACAGGAAATAGTCTCTGTTTCTATGGCAGTGTCTCCACTTATGTGTACCTAGGGGAAGGGTCTTGGTTATTGTGTCTCCACTGTTGGTGGTACAATGTCCTCATTGGTGACCATGATGCACATCTGAGGTGCCTGGGCTGAGATGTGAAATCATGCTTACTGGAGGAACACCTTACCTGCTGCTTGGTCGGTCACTTACATGCACTGAAGTGGAAAGGATGAGGTTCTCAGGAACACAGTGGGATGGGCACTTCTGTGGAGGTCCCGGTCTTCAGGTAGCTCTCATCCCATGCATAGCCTAAATTTTTGTTGCTGTGAGTAGGTTAGTTTTCCAGGTAATTCAGTTGTCTACCAATGGATCTTCTATTCAGGACTGCAAATACATTTAATTAGCTTTAACTATAAGCTTAAAGTGACAAGTAGTTTTATATCATTTTATCTTCTATGTTTGTCCTCTCAAATACTTGGTTTGTTTCATTCCATAGCTCTCCTAACTTAAGGAACATACCTGATGCAGTTAACTTTATGAGTTTCACATGAGTTTGATCAAATATGGTTCTATTCTAAGCCTTGGATATGCACAATGGTTTGTTTACTTGTTTACTCAAGTATTTACAGGTATGCCTTCCTTTGCCTGATCTAAGGATGGGTCACAACATTCAGTAAAATCAACAGAATATTAAAAAACATCTTTCTACTCTGGCCCTAACCTTCAAAAGTCTGGGTGAAGATGTATTTTTTAATGAGGTGCTAAAAGTCAAATAGTGTTGTTGCCTTGTGTGCCAACAGTGAGAAACTGTTCTAAAACCATCCAACAGAAAGCACCCTCTCACTTGTCACCACCTGGAAGAACTACAGGGAGGGCCTCATGATTTCTATGGGATAAAGTACTTCAGATGCAGTTTCACCCAACTGGAATGATGGTAGCATTCAGAAACTGTGCAAGATATTCTTTATACTGCCAATCTTATGATGTTAAAAATATTTTGTGATGAAAGAACAGAACAACAGCCAGAATTTACACCAAAGGCATTCAATAATCTGTAACCATTTGGAACATTCAGCAACAATGCTGTGCGAATGCAGTATAATTTTCCACCAAGGCATATGTAGTGGATATGAGCTATGATATTGAGGATGCAAACCAAAGTAACTCCATTTGGGAGGCAGAAGTAGTTTGAGAACTTCATTTTATGGATAGGGAGGTTTGTTCCCATGGGAAAGAGATTTTTCCATCTCAGTTACCAAGAACTTCAAAAGACCAGGGTTCCTTTAATTCTCTGAGAACATTCGCACCTACCATGAACATCTGGTGCCTATATCTCATTTAGATAACTATCACCAAGGCAGAATATCTAAACTTCCCTGATCAATTGAACCTGTTTTACATCTAAGAAAAACAGAAAGTAATTCTTCCAAAACTTACCATAGTGCTATACATTTCAAACGGCACTTTGCACATCAAACGCACATGCTGCAACCAGCACCTTATTGGCTAACAACAATCACCTGATCAGCTGGGACTAGCATAAGAAGCAAGCCTTTTGCTTAGCAAAGGGTCTGGGCTTCTTTCCGCCAAGATAGAGCATGTCCATGTTGGCCCTATGTCTTACACAGGTGTGAGATGATATCCAGAGAGAGACTTAACGTAAGGTCCATTTTATGTCTTGTAGAAACGCTATCCTCCATGTAAGCCTATCCTATGTGTTGTTAAGATGTTTCCTTTGGTCTTTAGTGTTTGTCCATACATATTTTAATTTTTATTAAACTTACCAACAAAAATAGTTGCATGGCACCCCTGCTTGAAAGTCAGTTCAAGGGGCATGAGGGGAGGGGTTTTCTTTCCCTTGACAAACATGGGTCCGGGCCTGCCCCGAGACTCGGTGCATTCACATGCTACCAAACAGTGAATAAAGAGCTAAGTGCCTTGGGGCCGGGGCTAAGGTGCCATGACAGCATACCATATGAAATGATGAATTCTCACTTGACAATGGTAAAAAAAAAGAGTATGAAGATAAATAATTTTAGCTGACAATTTTATATGACCTCTTATCTAGATATGCGAACATCCTACAGTTTGTCACTGATCATTACTGATAACAGCATATTGCAACATGCTCCCTTCTCCATCAACTTTTATTTCATACCACCACCAATCCAAGTTCTGATGACCAATGCAATAGAATTTATCTGGCATTTATGCATTAGTCGCCACAGAGCAGTGACTGTTGCACCCCCATGAACATTCTATATAAGGTATTAATGTTATGCGTGGATATCCATGGGTATGTAAGATATGTTATATATGAAATTTAAGACCCTGTGTAAATTACAGAATAATTGAACCTTACCCTCAGAAAAGCCTGGAAAATTACTGAGTTGTGTGAGACGGTCATATTTTGAATCTGACAGTCAAATGTATCTGCACAGAAATTTTTTGGCATGTGCAACTCCATCTGCTTTCGCAAATCCAGCAAATGATAATGAGGGCTGCTTATTTTCTGTTTAAATTACCTCATCACACACAATCAAGTTAGCTGTGCAAACACACTCTCAAAACATCCCACTAAATTTTATTCATCTAATGATCATCGTTTGGTGGCATATTTAATAATATTTTCTAGCATCGAAGAAGAAAACACACACAAAAACCAGTCTATAGCGTCTGTATCTTGACAGGAGAAAGGCAGGATTCATGGTTCTTGAGATGTCATATTTCAGGATAAGATTTTACAACAGGTTTTCTGTGCAATGTTAAGCGGCCCACCCAATCTTTCTCTGCTGGACTTTGCAATCTATAAAATAAGAAGTATATGATATCAGATACGGCTGCTTGCAATGAGCCCCTTGACAAGAGAATATTAAATCTGTTCCTTCTGTAGCTGTGCAAAAGAAAAGAATCATCTTACTAGGAGCCTTTTTGTTTATCAGGCAAGCCCATCTGACCAACTAGACCTGGATAGCTTTTATTTAAGATCCTAGATTTTACAACTCAGTGCCTACTTGGTTTTCTTAATGGAAGGTGCCAAGGATTCAGTCTGGGAAGTGCCACATGCAAAACCTATGCTCTTCCCTCATTGCTTTTCAGCATTAGCAAGTCTGACCCAGAAGACTTTAAAATAATCAAAATGTATTCCATAGGCTGTGTCCCCATGCAAGCCATTTGGTGCTGTTTGGGCACGCATGGGTCAGGCGCGGGACCAGGAATGCATCTCGGGCATCCCCATGAAATTCCCGGCAACACAGGACAGGTACAGGTAGGCCGCAGATGGAGGTGTCCCCCATGAGAACCACGCTGAACACTGGTACAGGGGAGCAGCGCTCCTCTCCGCCCCCTCTCTCCTCATTAGAAGTAGGATTGACGTCAGCTGAACCCTGTGCCACATCTCCTTTAGCAGCACTGAAAGCAAGGACTGGGGTGGGAGGCACGGAAACAAGTAAAAACAAAGCTTCATTCATAATAACTGTTTGTTTGTTTTTTTAATTAAACGAAGGCCACTGGGGACCGCAAGAACACCTGTCAACTTTAAAAGGCAGAAAATCAAGCCATTATTTATTATTGCCTTGACAATAGGGGAAACAGGGGTTGCAAATGGAACAAAACTCAAGCCATTATGCAGCCTGCCTTGGCAATCTTGAAACGGGGTTGGAATTACTTCCATGGAAAAGGTATAAAATTAAAAAAACCAAGCCATTCTCCAGGGTTAAAAAGTCGTTGGCTGCAATCTTCAATGGACAGGGCAGGGACAGCAAGCACACCCCACCTCCCAATGACGTAAGCGCCTATCTCCTCCCCGTTAGCCCGCGATCGTCCCCATGTGTGTTCCCGGTTCACTGAGCAATGTGTGCCGGTCCCTCAAACTGTGTCAAGACTTCTTTTTTCAGGTATCAAATTTGGCACCCTTCTGGCACAGTTCGGGGGGGATTTGGCCCACTTTTTGTGGGCCAAATCCAAAATGCATGAGGACACCCCTTGCCGATCCCATGCTTGGTACCACATCAAAAGAGCCATGGGGACCCACCCATAGACTGTCTGCTTTTGAGCTGGACAGTAGCACATGTGCTGAATTAGTACTTCCTGGGCCCTTTCTACACTTGTTAATCCAGATCAAGGAGCTGCTAAGAACATGCTACAATGAGTAGAGTACAATGAGTAGAGTAGATCTGGGGGGTTTCCACACAGGTAGTTAAGACCCCATTAAGCACCCGATAAGGACACATATGCCACACATCCGCAAGTTACCTTCCACACAGTGGGACAGATTAGGGCCACTTCAAGGATTCTACTTCCCCACAGCCTCACATGAGATCCGTCTCTAATAGGGTGTAGAGGCTGCCGAATCCTGTTTTTGGGAAGACCTGAAAAATTAGGTCTTCAGACAGTTCCTGCGTGCAAATTCTGGATCAAAGGATGATGCTTCTGCACTGGGGTTTCCAGATGGGCAGCCACGGGATCTGAGGCACGTCACTGATTGGTGGACAGTCTGTCCCTGACACACCCATGCATGGTGGAAACAAGCGGTGACTGACATCTGAGTGTTCCAATCATGCAGCACCTTGGGCAGTGGGGCCGCAGAGAGGCCTGATCCTTCTGGATATCGGTGCTCTGGCATCCGCACAGCAAACACATGATGCGTTCCTTGCTATCCATGCTTCCCACGTGGGTGGGGATGCATTAGGACTCATTGGGATCCATCCTTAGTTCAGACAGATCTTCCCAGGGACTGATTTCAGAAATCAGGATTTCCTTAATCCGGATTTCAAGTGGTAAGTGCAGAAACACCCCTGATCAGAACTGGGGTGGCCAGTCAGAGCTGGCGGCATGCACAGATGCACAACGCCACTGCCTGGGCCCACCACTTTGAATCTGGCAACAAAGAGGTAAGTGGTGTGTGTGCCCACGTGTTCCCAGGTAGGCCCATGCCCAGAGTGTGTGCCTGGGGGCTTCATTGTAACTAAATGTATTTCTCACAACAGACATTTGAAAATCCTTACTTTGGTCCTTCTTTGAAATAGGAACTGTGCATATCTGTGATCAGTTTTAGACTTCCAGGATGGGTCAGACTCAAATGCTGGTTGATCAAATGATGCACACACATAGCTGGTTGCATCCTGCCCCAAGTGGTAGGACAGAACATTACTTTCCAAGCCTTGTTTTGGAGACTTAAAACAAGCTCAAACTAGTTTGCTTCACCACCACCCCTACAACATCCCTAAGAGCAATGTAAATGGTAACAGAATAGAAGCATTGAGATCATGACAATTACCTGACCGCTGGGCTGTTGGTGGCATGAATAGCTGGGAAACCTACGGCCATGTCTCCACAAAGGGAGTGGGAAGGCCTATGGGTGGGAGTTTCGGTCAAATCATTCCACTCACTGAGTCAATAGGTGCAAAGGTTCCTAATGATGTGGTAAACATGATATTGTACTCCTTAACCCTGGGTGTCTCAGATGGCCACCAGGCACCTGGGTGGGTGGCACATCTTTCAACTGGTGCTTCATGCCACCATGCATGCAGGTGTGTTAGCCAAGCCCTTTCAACGTCTCATCCATGGGAGTAAGTAGAGACATGGCCTTTGCCCTCTCACTGGCCTATTCTATAGGTAGTATGAACAGGGCTGTTTCAAGCAGTGAGGACACTGCCATGCTGCATTGTAACAAGAGAAACTTTGGTGCTAAAGGAAAGAAATCTGGATGCCCTGACCCAGGCAGAATCTTCCTGTTTATCCCTAGAAGAGACCTTAGTCTGAGAGCTATGTATCGACTAATCTGCTTGTATTGGTAATGGTGAAGATCAAATTTCTCAAGCATTATTGAGAAGTGGGATAAAAAATGACAATGGGGCCCATATTGGAGACAATTGGAGAGTTTTCTTATGGACTGCTGAAAAACCATTAACTCGCTGAAAAAAGTTATTTTCAATCTGATAAGATAGAAAAAGTGAGTGAAAATTGCTTTAACATCTTATGATGTGTCAGGCAGTAAGAAAAGGTGCTCTTGCTTCTTCATCTGGATGCCTTTGCTTCTTGTCTGGGGAGAGGGTTAGAAATCCATCACCAGGAGCCAGATATGAAGGACAGCAGTCAACAGCACTGCACATTAAAGCAGAGTCTGTGACAGCAGTATACATCTATCTTTTTCCTTCTCCTTTTATTTGACCATCCCCATTGATTTTTCACGGGGTTTGTCCCACATGTTTAACTTGTGAAATTCACCAAACCATGAAAGTACGGTGCCATCTGAGGAGCTTCAGTTGCAAGGCTATGCTATCATTATTGTAGCTGCTCTCCTTGGCATTGGTCTCCTTGCCCTCATTAGAAAGTTCACAGATGCTTACTGGGACAGTTTATGACAAGAGACACCAGCACTTCAACTGGCAGTGTTTACAAGTATGATACAACATTGGAATATGAATGTGTGTGTGTTCCATTTATTTATTTCCTAATTCCACATGCTTCTGCTGTTGTTCTGCCTTGGCAGCTCTCTGCTTACAAATACATAGTTAGATGGAGGATATAGCTAGAGAATATGAGAAGGTTGAACATTAAACCTGGGTCAATTTTCTCCACTATCTTCTGCCTGTAACTTTATAATGAAATTATTTTGATGATGATGATCTATCATCTATCTATCTATCTATCTATCTATCTATCTATCTATCTATCTATCTATCTATCTATCTATCTATCTATCTATCTATCTATCTATCTATCTATCTATCTATCTATCTATCTATCTATCTATCTATCTATCTATCTATCTATCTGTCATTTATTTACATTTCTATCCTGCCCGACACCCGAAGGTCTCAGGGCAGGTGACAACATTTAATCAGATGATGATGATGATGATCAGCATCAGCATCATCAAAGTCAGTTAATGATTCTGACTGCATTTCCACTTACCCCCAGGGACACCTTGTCCAAAGGGCCTTGCAGCTCCAGGTGTCCCATGAAGAACATGCTACTCCTGCAAAGGGTATGATCACTATAGGAAGTGTTTTCACTAGGGATATGCACGAATGGTTTTTTGGGGCATTTGATTCATTATGAATTGTATGAATAACAAATGTTACAATGTCACTAGTCTTCACATGAAGGGCATGATTTTGAGCTTTCTGGAGAAGTGCCTCAAAACAGAGCTTCAGAGATTCCCTTTGGTGTTGCAAAGGAGGATGGCTGTCCTTCAATCGTACCCACATTTGCATAGAGACACAGTCTCAGTAATCATAATTGCAAAGTCTCTACTTATAGGAATAATTACAAATGACCAGTGGTTGTCTAACAACTGAGCAGGTCTTTTGCTAAGTTATACTGCTCTTCAATATGACGATAATTTAGGAGAATATTACAAATGAATAGGCCAGTACTGAATTCAATCAAAATTCTTGCAGGTCATCCTTCCTAGCAGTGCAGAAATTGGGGCAGCTTCAGCTCTTTCAAGTCCCTTATGCCCTCTGAAAACTCTTTTGCAAAATTGCCTAAGGAAGGAAAAGTCACATTTCAGTAATATTAGTCATGCTTTGCATGCAGAAGTAACATGTTCACTTACTGGTATTCCCAAGGCCACAACAATGATTCACTGGTCCCCAAAAGTATTTCTGCCTGAGAACTTGGAAAGCTGCTACTGATCACAGATGAAAATAATGTGATAAATGGATTAACGGCTTGAATTAAGACACCTATATTATGTCCTGCTTGCTGTTTCAAGATGCCAACATGTAGGTTCCAATATGGTAAAGAGGACAGAGTTTGACCTAATGCAAGGTTTTAAAAAGTTCATACTGAAACTGGGATTACCACAACTCCTATAATATGCTATCACAATTTTTCTGAATTTTTAATACTTACTCTGGAGGATGTTCAATAGTTATCATTATGTTTGAGTGAAATGAAACCATTTTCTTTCTGAGAGTTGTTCTGGGTAAAATCCCATCCTCCCCTTTGTCTTTCTGATAAAGGAACTCAGTTAAAGCAGTACCTAATCAGTCTAGTGGGGCTTGCAGCTATATGATTACGGGCTTTTAATAGGTTTTGGCAACCTCTTCTGAAATCCTGCAGAAAATCCCTGTAGCTGAAGATTCTCAAGCAGTAGAAAGCAAGCTGTGAGGTATCCTGCTGCAGAAAGTTAAGAAGATATATATATATAAAGGGATCTTGGTAATTTTTCAGAAGCACTATTCTACTGCTGGTGATAAAAGAAAGTACAAATAAAATAATCCTTAATGTTCAGCAAGATATTCTGTGCAAATTGCACAGCTTAACTGTGAACCTGTGTTCTGTACTAAGGGTCTTTCCGCACTTACCTTAGATCTGTGTTAGCAGTTCTCAGTTTCAGTGCTTTGTTGATCCACATATTAGTGTGGATCTGTGATGCCCTGCCCACCACGAGTACACTTTGTGTTAGATAAAGTGTAATCCAGTTCATGGGATGATTGGTAGACTTGATATGGAGGTCTATCAACCAGCCAGGTATGCCTAGTTCAGAACACAGAGATGTGCAGAAAGCATGCCTTTGTGTGCCTGACTGCCGGAGGAACCATTTTGGTGCACATTGGCATTGTTTGCAGTGGCCAATCATGGTACTTCCATGCAGAGTGCAAAACAGTACCCTGCAAACAAGGCAGCTGTGATAGTGGTTGCCATGAGGCACTTGTTGCTGCCACAAATGGAGACATGGTGCTACTGGGCACCTCCATTTTAAAGTGGAGACGCGGCCTTTGACACCAAGGAACTTTTGTTCCTTGGTTTTGAGGTTTGTGTGATCCAAGATGTACTAATCAAGTGAATGGCCTCTCACCCTAATCCAAAGGCCGACAAAAGTGTTACACTCCTAGGGCAATCCCCTACATGTGTACTACTACAGCTAGTGATCCAGTGTCTGACAAAGCTTTCTATTCTTCTCTCCACAGCAGACACCCTGTGAAGTAGGCCAGGGCTGTGAGGGCTCTGAAAGAGAGCTGTAACTAAGCCAAGGTCACCCAGCTGGCTTCTTGCAGGAGTGCAGACACCAATACGCTAACCACAAGACCACACCATCCTTCTTCCAGAGTCCATGCATTCAGTGATACATATAATACAGGAGCATATGCACATAACTGTCACAGGGTGTTTTCCCACTAGCACTAAGTACCCATTGAAGCACCCATTAAGGACGCATTTGGCTGAGGGCCGGATGACCCCATTTCCACTACAGACCCCATTAGGGACACATCTGTTTTCACCAGAGGTAGGGAAATCCGGATCATATGGGTCCTTCAGGACCTATAATCCGGATTTCATGTAGACCCCATTAAAGGGATCTACAATGGGGTCTTCAGCCTTCAAATCCGGCTTGTAGGGAGCCTGTTTCCACTATAATTTGGCAATGGCATCTAGAGGAGGCTCAGGGAGGAGGCACCCATGGGGGGGGGTGCCCCAAACCCAAGACTTCGGAGTCCCTGTGAAGCCAGCTCCGAAATCCCTCCAAAGTTGCCTTCGGAGATTAGCAAAGGCTGCACAGAAAAACCCCTTGCAAGAGCCAGCTCCGAAGTCCCGCCAAAGGCAACTTTGGAGATTAGCAAAGGCTCCACAGAGAAACCTATTGCAAGAGCAATGCCGCTGTCAAGTGCTCCAGAGGAACTTTGAAGTTAGCGGCAGATTGCTCTGGAGTCTTGATGTGAAGCTGTTACTTTGTTGCAACTGGAAGTGCTTTTCTGTAACATCAGGTCCTTGGAAATACATGCAGGCCTCCGTACCTCTGTAGTTCTCAGTGGCAGGGTAGAGTTTGCGTCACCTGTGTGCGCAGCTCTGTTGCAGCCAGGCCTGTCCAGAAGACCCCATCTGCATGGTAAGTGTGCGGATGTGTGGGTCTATAAACCAGTTTCAAGGCTGAAGACTGGATTGTAGAACTAACTTTTTAGGTCTTCCGGAAATCCGGATTTAGGGCCTTGAAGACCCCATTAGGGCCGGAATTGGGAGGCCATTGTGCGGAAGAGGCCTCCCTCATCCGGCCTAATGGGGTCTCCTGTGCGGAAAGATCTTTTAGAATCCATCCTGCATAGGTTTCTTATGGGTCCCTAATAGGGTCTAAAGGGCCAGTGTGGAATCACCCAAAGGTCCTATATGTCTCAAGTTCTTAAGTTAAGGAACAGCAACTGTGCAGTCTTGATGTGAAGCTGTTACTTTGTTGTAACTGGAAGTGCTTTTCTGTAACATTAGGTCCTTGGAAATACATCAAAAGACCACCTGGCTTACAAGTTTGGGAAATTCTTCTGCCTCTGTTGGCCTCTCTCTTGAAGTGCTAAGCGCCTTAGGCCCTAAAGCCACCTCAGCTATATACCAACGGACACTGGATATTGCAGCACAAATGGATATCGCTGCTATAGCTCAGGCCACTGAAACACCTTACCTAGCCATGCACAAATACCAGGTCAACTTAGAGGATTATCTCAAATTTCCAATGCCTTTACATCTTCGCAGGACATTTACAAGGGCAAGATTTGACCAACTGGACATTATGTCCAAACTTGGACGTTATCAGGGTTTACCTTACAACAGGAGGATCTGTGTTTGTGGTGAAAACACTGTTGAGGACTTAGCTCATCTGTTTCTGCATTGCCAGCTTTACGAGAAAATAAGGGGCTACTATATAGACCCCCTTTTTGTCAACTTTAGCTCAATGGATGATACTGGGAAACTCTATATTCTGCTTAGGGGCTCAGACAGGCAGTTCGTTATAAAGGTTGCACTTTTTACCCTGAGGGCAATGAAGATTCGTGCTGATTTTATCAGATTTTAAGTTTTTCTTTTTATCTATTGTATTATATTTCTGTTTTTGATATGGTCACATGGACTAATCAATAAAATGTTTTACATTTACATTTACATCAAGGCAGAGATTGTAACTGCTTGGTATCTAAAACGTGAGAAATAATCCATGTAGTAAAGATTTGGTGATTTAGGGTTTCCCTTCCCTGTAGTGATTTAGTTATATTTTCTAGATTAAAAGTAAGGATTTTTGCTTGTAATAAGGGCATGGGCCAGTTCTGGATTGAGATACAGTGCCATTTTGGTGCAGTATTCCTGTTTTTTGCTTTATCCAATGAGGATGTAGTGTGACAAATGGGGTGGGACTTGCCACAGTCCACACTAGTGTGTGATGGCAGGCTCTTATTTGGGGATTTATTCTAGACTAATAATTGGTATGGAAAGGGCCAGTGTCCAAGCCACTATTGGAGTTCTAGGCCGGCCTAAAGCCAGAATGAAACAGATCCAGGTAGACTAATTCATTCAAACTGACACACAGCTGAACCATCACCAATAATCACCACCAGTTTCTGTTATATATGTACAGTGGAGACAAATTCACAAGAAATAAAGGAAACCCTCCCATGAACCCAGAGCAGAAATGGAATCCTTTGTCTTCTTTTACTTTGCTGGTGGTACAAGCGACATTATTTGAATGCCAAAAACTAACAAATCCAAAGCCCTTTTGTGGGAACTCCAAGGAACAAATTATTGTGTCTGGGTTCGTGTTCATGAACATACTCTTGTGATCCTGCCTTTTCCATGTGTACATAAAGGAAACAGGGACATATTTGTCTACCACACAAATTTGCTTATCAAACCCTGACATCACACCATAGATTTGGTTACAGTAAAAGCTATAGTTTGTACTGCTTTTCTGCATAAAACTGAATTTGCCATTTGTGTTTCATAATTTCATCACTACCTTTTACTGCATGCCCTGCCTTAGATTGGCAAACACTTATTGTCATGCCCAGTGGAAGAGAAACCCCCCCGGTAGACAAAGAGGAGCTTCTCAGCTTGAAAGAAAGATAGGATTTAGTTCATCAAACTGCTTATGGTAGTGTTGACTTTGAGCCGCTTTTTCTGACAGTGTTTTCTCACTTTTTTAAAAAAATGTTGTACCCCAGAAGCAAAGAGTCATTGTATGTGTACAGAGAGATACATTTAATGTATATAGCATAAAAAGGACTGGGTTCTAGTGTTTTTCTAAATCTATAAACTCAAGTAATTAAGGAATGTTTACATTCACCAAAGAAGCTGTCTGTTTGAAAGCTTGCTTTTGAAATAGGACAAAAGGCCTTCTAACAAATACAAATGACTTCATGAAGATAATTCAAAAGTCAAAATGTCTCATTCATTACCCCTCACATTTACAGCACAGTACGCATTCTTTTTCTCAGGTGACACCGTATCTTCGTTGCTGCCTTCACTTGAACTAAATACCAATTCTAACTCTCAAGGTGAATTGCTCGGTTTGTTTGCCTACTTCTTTTGCAGAGGTGATGCTGCAAGGAGGGAAACTGCTTTTCAAGCACTCTGTCAAACAGAATTATTATTTGTATAGTGAGAAGTGGGAAAACATGGAACTGAGACAAAGTCCACTGGAGTATTATAGCCATGGCCCATTGTGCATATGCAGGGATTGAAGGACAAAATAAGTGGTCTAATAAAGAAATAATAAAACACAAGAAAAGAGAGAAAAGTGCTTGCATTTCTTGAAGATCTGAGGCCTGGGTAGTTCCCGGATGGCTCCAGCAGAACATGATGGGTTATCCTCCTTGCAGTAGCCACAAATGACAGTAGGGTGGAAAATAGGAGGAATCGGCAGGCAGGGGGTGGAGAATGGAATCAGACTCCAAAGTGCTTTAGGGCCTTTCTGCACTTATCTTTAATTAGAATTATGATCCCTCTTGTCCTCTTCAGGGCCTCTTCTGTGACCACACATTAGTGTGGATCAGAGAGGCTCCACCAACTGCTGGTGCACTGCATCTGCAGAGGATGGACTGTGCTCCAGGTCCGGAGGCCTCTGGTTCAGATCACTGGTAGATCTCAATACTGAGGTCTACTGGTGAATCAGTGGGGCCTAATCCAGAACCCGGAGGCATGCAGAAAGTGTGTGCCTCTGTGTTCTGGGTTACAGGGATCCCATTTCAGCATTTCCAGGGGCTCTGAGGCTAACTTTCATTCCTAACTATCAGAGCCCTTGGGGCTGGCTCCATGGGAACTGGGCTGGAAAGAGTGACACAGTGCCGACAGCTGAATGGCGCTTGCTTTATTCCGGAATATCAAAATATAGCAGAATAAGTAACCAACATCAGGAAGCAAATGTCACTTTTAAGACATTCCTCACCCTTTTTTTCACTATGAGGGCTACTCCATTCCTTTTGAGGGATTCTTAATCTTGAATACAGTAGTAGATGTAATATTCATCTGAAATAAATTTAACCATTCTAATTCACTGCCTCCCAAGATGTCAATGTTCAGCCTTGCCATCTCATGTGTGACCATATTCAGTTTACCTTGGCTCAAAGATCTCACATTCCAGCTTCCTATGCAATATTGCTCTTTACAGCACTGGAATTCCTTTTTATTACCAGACACATTTACAGCTGAGCATACTTTTTGCTTTGACCAGCCACTTGACTCTTTCTGGAGCTACTTGTAGTTGCCCTTTACTCTTCCCTAGTAATTTTTTTTTTTTTTTTTTTAGGGGGACCTCATCTTCCAGTGTCATGTACTTTTCCATGAGGTTTTCCAAGCAAGAATACTGGAGTGATTTGCACTTTCCTTCTTAAAGGTGTGGAAGGAGAAACATAATCAAATGTGGTTACAGGTAACCAGATATATATCCACACGTATCTGGAGATATTTTTTCCCCTTGACTACATATCCTATAAACCCATGGCAATTCTGTATAAGCTCAGTACTGGAAAAGGGAATTTTAAGAATTTGGATTTAAGGAATGTGTACACTATGGTATGCCTCCTTATACTACATTTCCTTTTCTATCCAACCTCACCTCTCTCCTGGACTGATGGTGTCTGCCCTGATTGGTTTCTATTATGAGAGAATGGCTTTGTTGTATTTATTTGGACAAAGGAAAACTCTGAGGAAAAGCAAAATATAAGCGACTTTGTATTTGTTTCTGGTGTACTTCAGCTTCCAGGTATAATTAAAAGCTATTATATTCATCCAGCAAAACAAAATCACAAAGGAATTCCAAGTGGAAGTGTGTGCTAAGAAAGACTACACTTTATAAATCCCATTTAGTATAACCTTATCTCTCAGCTGAAAAAAACATCTGTCTAGCACAATGTAAACAAGAATCTTAAAGTATCCTGGGCCTTTTGTCATGATGACTTTTGCCGATGATGTGCATTATAAGCAATTAAAGTAAATTGTGTTTAAAAACAAACTCCCAACCCCCCTAGCCACCTGTTTTAATTTCTGTGGAAAGAATAAGAGATAGGTAAGAACCAATTTACCTGCCTGGAAGTGAACTGCTCATGAGTAAAGCTGGTAGAGGTTAGTAAAGCTGGATCCAGATGAGAGGAATAGAGCACCATTATGGTACCATTATGGTGGAGTTGCCTCATGTATTTGAGGCAACCCCATCATGGCCCCTCTTCCTCACTACCCCAAAAAGACACCCTGAGAAGTCTTGCTCGAAAACACAGTGCTGGTTGTGGGTTTTCTAGCAACAGTGCTTTTTAGGCCACCTACTTATCTTCTGGACAGAGCCACCATCTTACTAGCATGAGAGCTAATAGTTATTGATACCCCTTACTACTACGAAGTGGATCAAATCTCTTTTGAAACCATGTGAACTGGTAATCAGTATCACATTTCATGGAAGTGAATTCCAGACATTAGATGACCAGGTAGTCCTCTTCAACGCCTAAAGGTGCAGACTAGAGGGGACACACTCCCTGCTAAAACACTTCATCTGAACCTGATGGATCATAATCCAAATCAGGAGGCTCCTGGTCATGAGTGGGTCTGATTAAACAGATCCACCAGTGTCCTACCAGGTGGTAATCTGGATCAGAGGCATGCAGAAGGTGAAAGTCTCCACATTCTAGTTTACCTGGGAACCAATTGTAATGGAATAACAAGGCATGCCACCAAGTCAGGAACTTGTGGAGACCAGCTCTGAAGCTTGCACAAGCTTTGGGGTTCATGTGAAGGCTACACTGAAACAGCCCCTGATGCTCACAGCATTGTTCTGGTTCAAGTATTTCCTTAATCTGGACCAGAGAGCATTTCTTTACTTGGACCAGCTCATCATGAATTCTGTCAGTGCTCAAAAGGAACTTACAATCTGTTCAATGATAACTTTCTTCCAAGAAAGAGATGTTACAAGTTTGGCTGTGCATATTTGGGAGTCAGGGAGCCAGAGGAGATTTTCTAGACCCATGTCCTGCTAAGTTCAGAAATTAGGATGTCAACTGCAGACAGGTGGCCATGGTAAACCACGTGGGTTTCATCCACACACTACACAATAGACTAGAGACAAAAGTGGGAACTTCATAGCCTGTTTCTACATTCCTTCCACCACAGTTAAAGAGGCAAATTCTAAGGCACTAAAATCCAGACTGTGTGGGAACTTGGCACCCAGGGTTCCCATTACGTTGGCCAGTAATCCGAATTCGGCAAACCCTGTTCCCATTCCACTTCTTATCCCTGGATTTTCTGAAGACTATCCTGCAGAAATTGGGGGGGGGGTGAAAACAGGACTTTTCTTAAGGTTTCCTAGCTGAGCCCACATCTTTTCCTCTACATGGGAACTCCCCCGGACTTTTTGATAGTCTCAGCCTATCATGGTTGCTGCTCGGAGCCTGAAGAGAAAGCCAGGCTCAATAACATGATACATGTAAATGGATCCAACTTGTTGAAAGTGCTGCTCCTGCTCCTGCTCCTCCCCAGGTGCCTCTCTTCCCTCAGAGGGATGAAAATGCCACCTCAGTTTCCAGTGTGAATGCATCAGTGAACCCCAGCCACTGATTTCCCCACTCACCCACCTTTCTGAGGCGATCCCGCTGTTTGAATGTGGCAGCAGTGATGAGCTCAGCCTGGGCAGTGGCAGGAGCAGGAGCAGTGTGGCACTTCCAAGTTGAATCCATCTATGGGTCCACTGATCTGCCCGCACCAGAACCCGGACCAGAGTAGTCTGGGAATGCATAAGTGGGAACACATCCTCAGATTCTAGCTGCCCAAATGATGGCAGAAGAATGAGGTTCTGGGTGATCTTAAGCACCACCAAGGCATTGTGAACGCCATGTGCTTTGTGTGTAGAAAAAGATATTCAGAAAACCTTGAGACCAATATCACAGTCAAGTATGGATACACCATACTGAATTATAGTACATCAGATACCAAACATTATAGAACTATATTTCCACAAATCATTGAATTATTAGCATTTACATGCAACTGCTAACATTCATAAAGCACAGGTATACACATATTTTCTGGACTAAGGTTATATACCATGCAAAAGAAATGCCCTTGCATTTCTGAGGATTTTTAAAAAGTGTATCCAGCTGAGGCATATGAAAATTGGGAGGGGGGGTGTTTATGTGAACGCGACAATAATATGCTATTGAAGTAGCACCAAAATCCTATGCTGTTTCCTGTGCTAATGAGCCCCAAACTTAACAACAAACCTTAGTGTAATAAGCATATTTGCATAATCCAGTTCCCCCCCTTGCAATTATAGATAGCAAAGTTGTACGTCTATAAGAAGATGGAGATTTATTTTGTGCCACTAAACAAAGAAAAAACTGGGAAAATAGTACTTCATGAAGGAAAGGCCTAGGGGATAAAAAATTAAAAATGACTAATAGCAAGTTCCAATTTAATGATGGGCAAAGGAAATAAATGGAACTTAACTGAGGTTAATACAGCAGCAGCGCATGTAGAATATGTGTTTCTAGGAACTATCATATAGCCGAACATTCTGGTAATTCCAGATATGCATAAATGACTGAGAAACTGTAGATAGACTGAAATTCATGTTATTTTTCAATCACAGTTGAATGCGCTGTCATTATTACTAATAACTCATTCTGTTTATCAAATGAGTTTCCTGGTCCAGCTCGGTCCTGGGCCTTTAGAGCAGAGTTGCTGAGCTTGAAGGTTGTGGATCCACACAGGCCTGCATGAGGTCAGCCACCATGGTCCTACAAGCCCTGACTAGAGCGCTGCCAACAGCCAGCAAAGGCAAGGACTCTCTGGCCTTTTCAAACCTGCACCACTGCTTGATCAAACCCACAGGTCTATTTTCTGGGTTTCAACAGTTCTAGCGGGTAATATCACAGTTGCAGCATGCAACATTGCAGCTGCAGCAATGTCTGGTGGCACTCTTGTTCGAGTGCCATAAGGTACTGCCATACAGATCTGCCTGTTCCACTGAAAGACATACGAGCTATGAGCTGGGCCTTCATCATTTTTCTGCAAATAAATAGATAAAAGCTGAATAACATGCTAATCTGTCTTTAGTGGATGAGCTGGATGGACAACATAAAAAGAGGCCACACAGAAGTAATAAAATATCAGGCTGAATGTGCATAAACAAAAATTGCATGTTTGCTTCGAATCAAACGTTCACTTTGGATCCTATTTGAATACAAGCCCTTCTCAAGGACAAAAACACAGCAAACACAAAATGTTTGTTCAAAACATTCATGTCTGCGAGCGAGAGCTGGTTAAGTTCTATTGGATTTCTGGATATTTGAACCACCACATGTTTGATTCTATGCAAACAGCTTCCATTGAGTTTTTGAACACAAACCAAACTTTTGCACATCTCTACAGATAAGTCTCCATATGTGTCTACTTACTTAGCAGTAAGAATTCAGTGGCACATCCCTTCACATAAATGGGTATTCAGGAGGACACAAAAGTATGCAAATGTTTCACTAAAGGCTTTAAGAGAATTATTTCTTTTATAGCTAGCTATTCCATCTCTTCTTTTCTTTTCAGATAACAGTCCCTATTCCATGGGTCTTGAGTAAGCTTAAGCTTGCTTATGTACTGTACTCAGGATGTTTGTCATACAGCTGGAGACAAGGGAGTGATGTTTTTTGTTTTCAAAATCAGCATGCTGTCCTAGTCCATCTCCAGAATTCAGTTGCTCAGGTCACTAATATATTTTATGTAACACAATTAGTTCTCTGTATTTCATAAATAGCAAATGACCTGCACAGTTTTGTCACTTACAATTAACAGTGTTTCTGTGTTCTGAGGAAGAATTGTGAAGAATTCAGTGCCATTTAATAGTGAGCAAACTGAGATGCCTTGCAACTAACGATTGCAGATAATGGGTTATACCTGGGTTTCCATACCCTATCTATTCCCTAGTCCAGAATAGTCATGTTGGCTACTAAAAGTACTCAGTGGTTGTCTTCCCATAGGCATTTAAATCAAAAGTGAATTCGAATTCGGCATCTAGCGTTCCTATCCAAGTTCTTATTCCCAAATTTTATGAGGACTATCCTGTGAAAATCCTGAGAAAAAATGTCCTGAGAAAAACTAGACTTTTCCTGAAGGCAAATGCTAAGAGCTGCTAACAGTCGGATACATTTGTTTCAAGGGAAGCTAATCTCTTCCCTCCGCTGATGAAAAGGCAAAAGCCTTGGATTTTTAAAAGAGGCAAATGCCAAGAGCTGCTAATGATACATTTGTTTCAAGGCAAGTGGATTCCTCTCTCCTTCCCTCTGCTGCTGCAAAGGCAAAAGGCTTGAGCTGAAGGCAAATGCCAAGAATTGCTAACAGTAAGATACATTGTTTTCCTGTCTCCCCCCAGTGCAAGGGAAAGTGTGATTGCTCTGATCACCTGTGTTTCCTTCGTTCAGCTGATTTTTACAGGCAGGCTGGTATTTTACAGGCAGGGGGGATTTTAAAAGTTCACTGTTCTGCTTAAGTGCAGAGAAGGTGTGAAAAGGAGATAAATCAGAGGGTTTAGAAATCAGAGACAGGGTTTATTATTATTTTTTAAGTGCCAGCTTTTAACTCTGCAGCTTCAGCTAAAGTGAAGGCTGCTTTGAAGAAAGTGTACTCTGCGTGTGCATGTGTGTGTGTGTAGAAGTCCTGGGGACGGCTATCTTTGGATTTTCTCTTTGTGAGTGGGATGACTATAATCAGATGAATCTTCAGGGACTCTATTTGCATTAAAAATAGCCTTGATGGGACAAAAAAAAATCATCCAACCAGGACTAAAACTGGACTAAAAAAGCTAAGTGGGAATGCAGCCAGACTGGCACTGCCAAAAATCTTTCAAAAGTTAAATGAGTGCAAATTTTTATATTTTTC
Source organism: Aspidoscelis tigris stejnegeri (assembly GCA_023333525.1). Classification (NCBI taxonomy): domain Eukaryota; kingdom Metazoa; phylum Chordata; class Lepidosauria; order Squamata; family Teiidae; genus Aspidoscelis; species Aspidoscelis tigris. Next base: position 63,267,176 of record JALMGA010000002.1, on the reverse strand, counting down.
TTTTTGATTCACCACAGTGAGTCATTTAGACATGGGACTGTGGAGTGATGGCCCCTAGGCTATGGAATAATCTCCCCCTTGAGGTGCATCAGGCACCTTCACTGTACATATTTAGGAAGCAATGGAGACACACCATTGGTGATACACTTTCTCATCCCACTTTCAGACACTATTACTATTTATAGGTATAGGGAAGGAAAAAAATGCAAATGATAATAAACAAACAAACAAATAAATATGTTTGTTGTTCAATCCTTTGTGGGAAGGGGTGTTATGAATAAAAGTTGTTCTTGTCGTTATTAAACAACAAAACAACAGTATAGCACAACCACCAGATCACTAGTTTGAGTTGGTCTTCATCACATATTATTATTATTATTATTATTATTATTATTATTATTATTATTATTATTATTATTATTATTATTATTATTATTATTATTATTATTATTTTAAACATTGATTTATAAAAGATTCTGATCAAAATCATCCTCCTAATCCCCATGTTTGCCCATCCTTCTCAGGACCAACCGTACTCTGGAAGTTCCAAGTTAAGAAGTTGATCATCATTGCAACTTTGCATACAGGTGCCAACCCTGCCAACTAGTTGCCATCTGATGGCTTTGAATGCATATAGGAAGGTATGTAGAAAGAGATGAGACATAAACACAGTGAATTTTGAAGTCACATACAAGGCATAAGCATGCAGCACTTGTCCAACAGTTTTAACCAGGAAACCTTTTGAAAAAATCCATATGGGCAGCCCATGGAAACCAAAGGGAAAGCTCCAAGATTCTTTGATTAATTTTGACTGCACACTGCAGCCTTCACTCCAGTCCCTGTGGGATTTTTCTCATTTGAGTAATTGCAAGATTTGTTCTACAGACATTTCATCTGTGCTTTTGTACGTATGGTGACTTTCCTTTGCTTGCATTCACTGAGTTGCTGTTGTGTACACTTCCTCATTGTAATTCATACACCTGTCATTTTCGGGTGTCACCGATGCCTGCCATGATGATTAAAAAGCAAACAAAAAAAAGGTGGCGGAGAAGAGGAAGAAGGAAATAACTGTATAAATAAAAAATTACAATCTGTCACAGTTGAGGAAGAAATCCGTATTTAAAACACTTTTTTATTTTATTCTTCAAGAAAAAAAACCCCTCATTTCTTGATTATTGTTAGCTTGGGGGAGGGAGAAGAAGAAAAAACTCTTAACTGCTTTTTTAGTGATTAAGTGGTTAATGATTTAATGAACTAAAAAAAACCTCATTTGTTGCATCCCTTGGATTTAGAAAAAACCTCAAAGAGATGATTTTCTGTGTACCTCAGTCCAATATTGTTACCTGCTGGGATATGAACACAATCTCTAAATAAATTGCAAGTGGCCGTGGGCAAATGGAGGAATTTCTCTTTGATCTTGCAAGAGAGAATGAAGTCAAATGTTCAATCAATCAATCAAATTCATAACTTCTAGCTACAATCGGCCTGACAACAGCCTATTATTTATTTTTAAAATCATATATTTCATTATTGCAAAACACACAGGCTCTCATGGGGGGGAAAGGACTAAATTATTGATAAGCCTTATATGTGACTGAGTTTGTTGTTTCTGACATGCTTGTCACTAACTATTGTCAGGAAGAATTTACTAAGATGTAGAGTCGGAAAAGTTGGCAGTGAATGTGTGTTGTGCCAGATTTAAACTGGGTAGAGTAAACTTTAATGGCCTCTTTCTTATAGAATTCCTAGTTGGTAAAGACAGCTGAAGGAAGAATGGCTTTCTAGTGTTGGGGGGAAAGACTATCAGAAAAGAATGGGTGAATCAACAATTACTTTCCCAATACAGTCTTTGTTTTAATTGCTATATATATATATAAAAAGTTCGTGATTTAAGGCCTATGCATCTGGAAAATAAAAGTGATTATTAATTGATTTCAACCTTTCTTGGGGAAGAAGTGATTTACAATAAGTAGGAAGATTACAAAAACCAAAAGTGAAAGGAAATTAGCTGACACACCTCAAGGGCCCTGTACTCCTTCCTGGAGGACCTCACAAAAACAACTTAGCACCAATGAAAGGGCAGGGAAGTCAAATACTTTATTAAACAGTGGTGTAAGTCCATTTTTGCAGAAGAAAATGGACTGCCTGTAAATACATTCAAATGCGTACCTGCTAGGGATGTGCACAAATATTTGTAACATTCAAAATTTGGCCAAATTTGGACATTCAAACTTGAATTGAATGTTACAATATTTGTATGCTATCATTTTTATGAATACAAATGTTTCTGGACATTTGTATGAATAGTTTGGACATTTGTTAAGCTGGGGAAACATATCAGATACGTATCTATTCATATCAGATACCTGTCAAATGTTTGTACAAATATGTACAAATAGATCTGTATCGAATAGAATTTTACCACATTTGAACACGATCTATTTGTACAAATACAAATTTTTGAACATTCAATTTGTTTTGAATCAAATGCAAAAAAACACATTTGTGCACATCCCTAGTAGCTGCTAATCTGGCAAAACTAAGTTTGGTGACCTCTCTCCATGTGTATTAGTGATTTATCAGAGGGTAGCCTGTGATATTTTTATAATGCCAAGAAAATGGTGAGAGGAAAATGAGAGGTCTTGTTTGGATCCTGCAATTGCCCCTCACAGTCCCTGCCAGGGTAAAATCATGTGGCAAGCATGGGCACTAGCTTGTCTGATGCTTTCTCCCATGATGGTGCATCACATACTTCCAGGTATTTTGATATTGTCAAATACCCAAAAGTGTGCAATCACCACCCCCTGCACATGCACAGTGACCATTGTCAAGATGGTGGGTGCTAGGAGCAAGTGTATAGATTAGATAAGACTTCTGGTCATAGGTAAATAGTCACATGTAAATGGTCCTATTTCTATATTGGAAAAACCTTGGTTGGGAATTGTTTTTCCTGGTATAGCTATATTGCTGTGATTTGACTCCTTTATCTGAAACTAAGTTGGGATTGTCATGGATAGACGTGGCAATAAGAACATACTGCTGGGCCTTTTCATATCTTGCTTCCAGTCCCTGGGATTCAAAGGTTGAAGTGGCCCAAGCATTCCCTAAGTGTCTGCATATAGAATCCTCCCTCAAGCTTACCCTGCATGTGGATGGCTGCCCAGATGGCAGCCACCTGTGGATCCTGGTACCGGCGTCAGTGCACATGTGAAGTGCTGTCATCAGGACAACTATGTGATGTGATGTGTCTGTGTGTGAATGGCATGTCATGTGCTCCTCCATCACCTCTTCCAACACAGAGGAGTTGTCTATGCTGCATCTGGAGCCTTACTATCTCTGGGACTTGGGAAAGATGTGTGGTACAGTTCAACCTGCACCATGCATAGTCCATGCGGGGTGAGCTTCTGTGCAGAAGAAACCATTTCTGGTTAAGAAAATGACGAATGACACTAAATGTCAAAATTAAGAAAATGTATTAAGAAATGCAGATCCGAGGAAGTATGCTTTTGAATTATTAGATGCTGCAGAACACTGTTAGAAGGCAGGCCGTAACCCATGTGTTCAGAGTTAGGCTTCCCAAGAACATCAGTCACTGTGGAAAGCAGAAGGCTGGAGTAGGCCAGAATAACTCTGTTAGTCCAAACATTTACTGTTTTGTAATAACAATAACGACAGTAACAACACTCCCTCTCTCTCTCAAAATGTAGATATAGCCTATGATCTTTTAAGGATTTTTCAGAAGACTAGATTCCCGAGTTTCTAGCAGTTAGCAGTTAAAGGGCATTTCCACATTCAGTGGACTTACTTTTCTGCACTTACAGCACAGTGTATGCTATAGTCCTCTTTCTTTCACATGTTGATGTGAGCTTCAGGGCACAGCACACACCAGGTGCTAAAGAACATCCATCCATGTATGGATGGTGTTGTTCCAGGACACATGACCCCTCCGGTAGTAGCAGACCACCTGGAATGTCTGCCTCAAGATAAATGTGGAAATAGCAAAAGACAACCATTTGTTGCAAGAGATAATTTCATTCCATGAAATAGCCAGATGTCTTGAGTCTTGAGCACAGCAGAAAGAAAGGATGTGTCTCTTGCCTCTGATCATTTAACTGGAAGAAAACATGAGAAGTCCAAATAACAAGGCCACGGGCATCTTTTTCCACTGAACTAACATCATCATAAAATTTAAGCCTATAATGACTTTTGTTATCTGGAGCCATATATGCCCATAGCAGAATCAGACTGTACACCTCACTGAAAGTTTGGTTAATTCATTGAGGACTGGACACATCTTATGATACACAAGGGAGCTGGAAATCATCCCACCAAAATAAGCAAATAAGCAGTGCTACTACTGCATTTAGGGCAGCATTCATTTATTCTATGGAAGGAGTGTGCAAGTGACATCAGCACATAGGGTTATTTGTGCTAGGGATGTGCACTAATTTTTTTGTGTTCGATTTGAATCAAATTGAATGTGAGGACATTTGCATTCGTTCAAATAGAGACCCTTTGAACGTGATAGGATTCTAATTCAATGCAAATGTTTTTCAAATGCTATTCAAATCTGATTTGAACCGCTGCTGCTGGCCACACCCACAAGTCCTCTACAAATCCCCTACAATCTGCTCTGAATGTGTCAAATTTGCTCTCAATCCACTTCGAATCTGATCTGAATCCACCTTGAATCTGTTTTGAATCTGCTCTGGATACACTATGGAGGTGACTGGGCAGCCGATTTCTTACCTCCCCAGGTTCATGAATGTAACAAAGCTTCACATAAATGTATAGAAACATTTGATTCACATCTGAATGTCAGTCTTTGAATGTACCAACATTTGATTTGAATTCAAATGTCTGAATTTTAACAAATTTGTACAAATTTCAAATGTGATGAATATTTGTGCACATTCCTAGTATGTGCACTATTGTTGCACATAAGCATAATGTAACTCCATCCACAAAGGACCAGTAATGGCAGCCTCTCTGTGGATGTGGAGCAGGTGAATTTGCAGCTTAATTTCAAGACGTGCCTGCATCTAGCTGTCATGGAGGGGCCAGGATTGTCATGAAGCACACAAGAGTCAACACACTTAGGGCACATTGAACAGAGATTCAGCATAAGCTTGTTCTGTATAGCAGATAAATGAATTAATATGAATTGTAATCAGACAGACCCTAATAGAACTGTAATCCTAATGTTCTGGATGAAAGTTGAAGGCAAATCACCATAAGCTAGCAGGCTACATTATTTCTTCACTGCACACATGGACTTAATCTGATCAGAGGAGATTTTGCACTTCTCTTCTTGTCCGTGGATGGGAAAGGAGCATAAACACCCAACATTAACTAGTGCTTGCACTTGTGAGCACTAATCAACTACAGCCCAGCCCAACCCAGCCCATGTGTGACCAAGCATTCACCTGTGTTCAACTGCACCACCACTCTCTTCTGGGCACCACCATTCTGTTTGCAGTGCCCTGCATGACTGCGCATGCGTCAGCACCGATGCTATGACGACTGGTGCTCTGCACATGCATAATCACATCTAGGGTTATCTAAGGTGCCAGAGTGCTCGTGCAGCACTTCAGACAACTCCGGAGCACTGGAAAAGGTGCAGAGTCTTGCTGCTGGATGTGCCAGGTAAGCAGAGGTGTGCACAATTCTTTCATTCAATTTTGAATCAAAGTGAATATCCGAAAATTCAATTTGATCTGAAAGTTAAAAATCTGAATTTCCAAAAATCCAACTAAAATCCACATTATTCGAGTCCGTACGTTTGAATTTTTTATTCATATTTAAAGATATGAATGTCAACATTTGTACCTGTTATACAAATCCTGTATGCACCCCATTTTCATCCCATATTATATAAGTGCAAATTTGGATAATTTTCATGCAAATTTGTATGTGATACATGCGAATCTGTACATTCAAATCATGCAAATATCCATACTGGATTTTTGGAAATCCGAAATCTGTTTGAATGTCAAAATTCAAATGTTATTAAATCCAATTCTAATTTGAATGCCAATATTCATTGGATTAGAATTGGATTTTTGAATTTTTGAATATTCGTGGACATCCCAGCAGGTAAGGTTTCAGATAAGGTTAGTAAAGGTGTGGAGCACAATTTTGTGCTCCATACCTAGTGCATAATTAGGCAACTTCTGGGAATGCAGGAGGCACCTGGAGGCTGTAACAGCATCCTCTAGGTGCTGATGCTCTTCCCCAGAAGGTGTTTAATTATGCACTATGGGGTGTAGTGCAAATAGGCCCCAGGTTAAAGGACTGCATGCTATTCTCCCTCAGCAGCTGCAGCAACTTCAGAAGTTTCTGCTACATTTGCAAGAAACGCCTCTGGCTTTAATCCAACAATATGCATAGCTCAATAGACATAAATAGGTTTTCCATACTTATCAAGTTTAGGATCACATTCAGTTATAAAAGTCAGATTTAACTATTTTAGAAAAGGGGGAAAGCTGAACGAGGGCAGAGAAGGTATGAAAGAAAAGCATATCTGTATACAAAATTTTAAATTATAGGAAGAAATCAAATTAGCATTGGTAAGTGCAAAAATCCAGACATAAGAGCTGAACACTGTTCAAAGAGAACAAAGCAAAGCTCTTCATAGCAAACCTCCTATGGTCTGCTGATGACAAAAGATATGCTGGAAATGACAAAAGATATACTGATGACAAAACATATGCTGAAAATGGTGGGAAAGAAAGCTGAAACCAACTCAAGAAGTTCCTGAAAAACCTAGCTGGGCTTACTTCTTTGTAAGAAGAATTATGTGGATCGTATCCTATCTGATCAGGAGCAAGCTCCATCCATACATTTTTAAAATCCCAATCTTATTATTTTATTAGATTTGAAAAGCAATATCAATATTCCTATTGATATACCTAGAATACCAATATTCATTGAAGTTCTATAACTTGATCTAAGGATTAGAAGCTTTTTCTTAAAGGGATACCTTTAAAAAGTTTTGTCTGATTCCAGCCACAGCCTCTTTAGGCCTTTTCACATGATGCTAACAATTTCAACCCAATGAAATGTAAGAAACCCACTGTAAAACCTACTTTCATTTCCAGTTCTGTCCCTTGCCAGTTCGAATCTGGACCCTGAAAAGGTAAACCACACGCATGTGTCTAGGGGGAGGTATGCAGCCCTGGGTGGGGGGTGGGCCCAGGGGGCCTCCACAGGGCACAGCTGTCTTGATTGAGGTGACTGCACCCTGTGTAGGCCAAAGACCAGCCGGACCCCAGCTGCCTGCCACTGGGCTATCACATGCAATGACGAATTCCCCATTCACACCAAGGCAGGTAAGGGACACATGGGAACGTGCCCTTACCTGCCTAGGTGTGAATGGGGAATCCGTCCCCAGGTGTCTTAGCCTTACTGCACTACAGATGTTTGATTGTAGTGTGAAAAGGCCTCTAGATATTGCCTCCAGGTTGGATAGACAGGCAGGATGTCTCTAAAAGTCACCTGTGGGGACTGAAGGGCAGGTGAAGATTTTGTCTTTGTCTTTTCCTTGGGATGCTCTGAAGCAATTGGTGGACTGTGTAACGCAGGATGCTCAACTAGATGGGTTATGGCCCGTTTCAGCAGGGCTCCTCTTACATTCTTGTGTTGTTCCTGCCATTTAAGCTTAGTCCATTAGAAAATTGGCAAGTAGCACAATTTTCTGCTCCACTAACATTATACCACATTCTATTCAAAACTAGCAATGGAGCTAATAAAGCTCAGACAGGTATAATCTTGTTAGCTTGATTCAAATTGAGTTTGCCAATAGATATTAAACAACTCAAAATAATGGTGGGTTTGTTCACGTGCACATCTTGTGACATAAAAGACTTCCTACATAGCTTTCGCATTCCAGGCAGTCAGAACACACATCCTCCTGCCAATTTTGAAGAAGAAATCACTTGGATGGAAGATAATACTGCAGCACTCCAATAATTATCAAAACTGAGATATGGAGCAGGGGTGGACAGCACTGTGTAATCTCACACAAAAGCTTAAGAGCACAGTGAATGAGAAAATAGTGAAAACACAAGGAACTTATTTTTAACTGGCATTTATATCCATGAAAATAAAGAATAATTCCATTTAAGAAATTCTACAAAGTTCTATGTTTTTTACTTCAGTGATAGATTGTTTCCCCTTCTGTAGGCCTAGCCGGTCAGGAATATAGGACATCACCTTCTCAACTGCACATAAAACATTCTGGAGGCAAAGAACTGAGTTATTTCATTCTAAAATGCATTAATGGGGCATAAATTAGCTTAAGTAATCCTTTATGCTTGCCAGCAAACAGGGTGTGGTGTAGGGAGTCCAGCACTTTGCATAAGACTTTATTACGAACAGCAGAATGCTTAGCTTTCATGTAGATACTCAAACCAAATTGAATTGAAACACAAAGAGAAAACACATTTCTCCTAGCATTTAATGTAGTCCGATGACATGCAACATCGTTGCATTTTCTTTTATGATGCAAGTTCTGTAAGTGATACCAGTTGTCATCAAACATCATAAAAAAGCAAGCATGCCTGAAGTCATCAATATTTATTGTTGTTTTTCAGCAGAACACTGGATTGAGTTTGGTACAGATGGGTTTCATTTCTTTTCTCTTTTTTTTATGGAAAACTTTAACCAGTCCTATTTAGTTTTGAGAGTCAAGCTGGGAAAGATCTGCTGACATAATGCAATTGAGACACAAAGGCAGCTGGAGCAACAAATACTTTGACACAGATTAAGTATGGGAGGGCAGAATAAGGTTGATGAAATCAGGGGCAGGCTATCAAATAAATATAGCCTTTCCACTCCAAAAGTGTCCATTCAATTACTCATTGAATAATGATAATTATTTATTTTTAACCCAATGAAGGTGGAAAAAGATGCAGAACTTCTGAAAGCAATGATTACAGTTGTCAGAAATGTGTGCTATTTTTGATAGCAGCACAGAAAGTTTGAAAGGAATTGCATAGCACTTTCTGGAACACAGAGCAAGTCTGGAAAATAAACACTGAACCAGTTGAATGTAAACCAACATTTACTAAGGAATATTTTACTATGCTGTACATATAATCTGTTGTTATAATTAGAAACAGATAATATATTTCAGATTCTAGTTCTTGTGTGTTGTTTCCTGTCCAACTACTGAGTTTCTTTCTAGGTTTGTGATTTTAGAAGGGGGTTAGCTTATTTTCTGCCTTGCTTTTAGTTCTTCACATTATCTATTTTGCATATAACTTTGCTTAATATGAGTGTTCTTTAAAAGGAATTTTCCCTAACCTTCATTCACGCATTCCCTATTTGCAAGACTTGTTGAGAAATGATAAACTATTATTTAATAGTGTTTTTATTGCTTCTATTAAACTATTATTTAATAGTGTTTCTATTATTTGCAAAGTTTTAAAAAATAAATTTTATTTTCTATAAGTAAGTGAACAAATATTAAACAACAATCACCTATACAAACCATACAAATAATAAAGAACATACAAACAAAACAAAAGAAAAAACACCCTTATTTAAGTGTCTCCTTCTACTTGGTCACTTGTACCCTTTTTTTTTTAAGAATTCTTAATTTAGGGCCGTAAACATCATCCTTTTAGCCATCCATTTAGAAATATCTTTTCAGCCTAATCTAGGAAAGATCTGTTCAATTCTTCAATGCACGGGTTCCAGATCAGTCTGAATTGTTGAATGTTATCAGTTCATTCTCAAATATTTCACTGAAAGATATTAATTCATCATAAGTTTCCACATTGTTCCATACCATTCAGCTTTAGTTAGATTCAAGGCATATTTCCAATTACACACTATACATCGTTGGGTTCCTGATACTAAAAGATATAATTGTTTTTGTTCTTCTGTTCCAATATTCAAACCTGAATAATAGTATAATAAGAATATTTTTGGAGTTCGTGGTATGTGTATTAGGCACAGTCTCCTCAAAATTCTATGAATTCTTTTCTAGAAACATTTAATTGGGGGCAATCCCAACGCATGTGGTAATAAGTTGGTCTATTTCCTCATCCCCTCCAGCATCCTGTATTGTTGTTCCTTTATATATATGACATACGAAGTGGCGTATAATACCACCTATAAAGGAGCTTAGTGAAAGTCTCTTTAATTGATACTGAAGTATGGCAACTTTGTTTCATATTTATTATTTTGTTCCTTTCATTATCAGACATTACTGATTGAATATCAGTCTCACATAACTGCTTAAGATAAGCCATCTGTGTATTTTGAGTAGGAATGAAATGGGAATGTATGTTAGAAATTATGCCTTTTAATGACTCTGATGCTTGTTTCAAAAAATTTTCAAATCTACATATCGATCTAGTCAATGTTCTTGTTATTTCAGGAGATTTTAACATCCTTTCTATAACTAACCATATAAACCATCTTAAGCCATTATGAAATAACACCTCCTTAATTTCAGATACTTATATAGATTTGTTGGGCGCAAAACAGTCCCCTGTGGTGGTAAACTGACATCCTTTTCAGAAAGTGTTTTGGGGGAGGGTGTGATATGGCATTCCTATTGCTTTTATTTTTGAAGGATGTCTGGTTACAGGTCCAACTTCTTCTGTTCTCATGTCAATTCTTTTGTAACTTCTCAAAAGAAAACGGACTAAAATATATGCAGAAATCCGCTGTTTGCTAGAAGCAGAATAGGGGCCTTTTCACACTTAACTTCAGTGCGATAGAATCTCACTGAATTTCAGGAACGGTTAAGGGCATTCAAACCATGAATGCTGATGCTGTCCCCAACTTACCCATGACCACTTGAAGTGTGAAGGGTCTGTCCTGAACTGTCAGTGTCCCAAAGTGTGCAAGGGCATCCTGATCACTTAAATGTGAAAAGGTCCTCAAAATGTTTGGAGCTAAAACATCTACAGAAATTCCAAGTACAACCATAAGAGTTCACAGCTAGGGCTACCCAGCAATCTGAGGTGAGTAAGAGGAGGTCTTCATGGCGAAACTTGTTCACAATCAGATACCTTATACTTGAACTGTCCCTGAGTAAACATTGTGTGGGCCTTCGCTGCAATGAGATGAGGGCAGAACAGGATGAGAAAACATAGTATTTCCTGCCTACTCTCAGGGTTGACAATCCACCAATTCAGACAGCAAGAATGTCTTCAGATTGCAAGAATGTCATCTTGAGCATCCACCTTTGCCAAGGGCTGCCATTACCAACACTATTGAGCATCAGTGACTGCCAGAAATGATGCCAACACATTTTTAAAAATGGGAAGCTTCCAGTTATGCTGGCTAGCTGCACAGCAGTCCTTTTCACACAGCAGACTCCTGAGAGTGGTGCCAAAGTTCTGCCAGCATAAGTAACATGAATAGATGGGGGCATTGTCTTTCGTCTGCCTAACAGTAGGAAATACAGTCATGCCCTTTTCTCCCCCTTTCTCACATGTTCTCAATGCAGAATAAATATTTTCTTTGCACTAATCCTTCTTTCAGAATTAGGCAAGGCGTTGTTTGCATTTCTAATGTGTGCAGTATTGTTAAGTTCACTTTATTGTGTTTGCTGGGATTACTGCTTGTTTGTAAACATTAGTGTAAACACTTGAGCTCTGCTATTTGTAGACTTTTTTTCAATAAAGTCATTCTGAGCATTAACTCCCAACGCAAGTTCTAGACATTGTTTTTGCTAGCTTCCAGGTTATTTTGGAAACTATTTATTAACAAAAGACTTTTGCATAATTTATCCATGTGCTATTCCCTTTCTCACTCCACCTTTCTTTGGGTTCAAATTGCTCATGACACTAGTACCTTAAAAGTCTCAGACCCCTTCCAGATTAGCAGATTAAATCTGCAGTTATAAGAAAATTCACAGCTTACCTGCTGCAAAGTGAGGATTCAGCATCAAGACTCCAGCAGCCCCCCATAGCTTCTGAGGAAGAAACTGCAGGAGTTTGCATTGGCAGTAGGAATGTGCAAGAATATGCAAAATATTCATTATTCGATCGAATTCAGTTGAATTTGGACATTCAAATTCAAATCAAATGCCCACACATTCATTTTTTAAATATTCAAACGACTATGAATATTTCAAAACATTCATATGAATAATTTGGACATTCATAAGTGTATGGATCTGTATGCATTACATGCGTATCCATATGCATCTTATTCATATCTGTATGCATCTGTACAGATGTGTATGGGATGAAAACGGGGCGTATATGGGATTCAAAACGGGATGGGTACAGATACATATGAATGTTGTTGACATTTGTTTCATCAAATATGTATTGAATATTTGTATGAATAGATACAAATGTATTCAAATAAGTTCAAGTTTTAATACATTTGTTTTTTCTCTATTCATACAAATTCAGACCTTTGAATATTCAATTCAAATCAAATTGAATGTTGAAAATTGCATTTGTGCACACCCCTAGTTGGCACGCACATCATGTGGGACAAGGTAGCCAATCACAGTAGAGCTGCCATTCCTGTTCTCACCAGCAGTTCTCGCCGTTGTGTCCGGACTGGCAGGAATCTTCAACTGGCATAAAGGTAAATTTGCAGTAGCGGGGGGATACTGCATCACCACTATGGTCTGATGATCATGATGTGTGGTGCCCCCACAGTGACTGCAAATTCCAATATGCAATTCTTACAAGTCTGGATGCAGCCTAAGTCCAAAATCCTGAGCTGATATGTCAGTCATTTCATACAGCCTCTGAGCTGTAGGAGGAAACACATTTTTTGTTTCTTGCAAATCTCATGGATCCTCTAATGAACTATTTCTCCACTATTCCTGGAGGCAACCAACCTTCTTTTTTATCCTATCAAAAAGGCAGGAAGATAGCAACTCCAGGTAAATGAAGAAAACCTGTGAATATGTGAATATAACATCAGCAAAATGCTGAAAAACTTTGACCGTCCCCCCTATATTAAAGGAAAAAATTATAAACACATGAAAGCAAAGTGATAGTCAGTATCCCCCAAATCTTTTTGTTTAAAACTACAGAAATACTAGTTCTGAAAGACATTGATCAAACATTTAAGGTGGCATCTACATGTAGTATGGAAACAACTAGCAACCTCACCTTTGAATTTTCCTGCACTGAAGACTCTCTTTCCAGGCACACACAATCTTGGTTCTCAGAGATGGCACTTCAAATGATAGATGTGTAGAATTCGATTCACATTTGAAAATTCAGTAGAATAGTTTGTGCTTGTAGATATCCATGTCTGGATGTATATATATCCAAAAATTTGATTGAATTGAACCAGTTGAATGTTCATGTTCTGCTCTATTTTTACTCATGAAAAGGACGTTTTTAAAAATGAAAAACATATTCTTCTTTTTCAGACAGTACAAAACTGATTGCAAACAACTGGTTTTTTTTTCAATTAAACACTTTAATGGCAAAACAAACAAATGGGTGTACAGTTAAACAGCAAAACAAAAACAAAAAACTGATTTTGTTCATGTACATCCCCACTTGCGATTCATTCATGCCTGGAAGAGTGTGGGGGATGCATGGTATCAACCAGTCTTTCTATTGCACCTCTGGCATTTGGTTGCTATTAGTGATACAGAGCAAGGAGCTGCCATTACGCACATGAGCAGCGCACTTCTTGTTATTCAGGTATCCAAGCACCTTTGCAAAGGTGAGCCTAGATTTCTGGGTAGAAGACTGGACATTGACCAATCTAGGTATGATGCTGGGGAAAAAAGAAAAGGAGTTTATTATACAGCAAATTAGTGCAACAACTTATTTGCACTAAGTGTGGTGCTGCATCTGCACCCCGGGCCCAAGGTAGGTTTTATTCTGCCCCTTGTGGTTAGAGGTAAGTTTTCCCTCAGGATATGGAACAGTATCACCTGAACCTCCAACCCAAAATCTCCCAGCAAAGAAGAACCTCTTCTTCTCTTGGCAGGTGGTTTATATACCTCCCGCCTGGCACAAGCCTTCGCTTTGAGTGGCTGCACCCGGGGCATTCTCCCCCCCCTCCTTTATGCTAATTAGGGTATCAGAGCCCTGCTGCTTATCTGTTTTCACTAATTAAGCATGTTACAAAGGCAATTCTTACAATAAAAACATTTACATACATTCCATACAACAATAATAAATACATAAGAACATAAGAGAAGCCTTGCTGGATCAGGCCACAGCCCATCTAGTCCAGCATCCTGTCGCACACAGTCGCTCACCAAATGCTCATGGGCATCTCAAGCAGAGACAAGGACAAACCTTCTCCTGCTCTTGAGGCCCAGCAGATGGCCTTAGAAGCGCTCCAGTTCCTCCCCCCCTCAGCCTGAAGGATGCACCTAGGCATTCATTCTAGTAGCCATTGATACATCTGTCATCCATAAATTTGTCTAACCCTACCTTAAAGCCATCCAGACTGGTAGCTGTCACCACCTCTTCAGGCAGCACATTCCATAAGCCAATGACCCTCTGGGTGAAGAAATACTTCCCCCTGTCAGACCTTATTCTCCTACCCATCAGCTTCATAGAGTGCCCCCTGGTTCTAGTGTTGTGCGACAGAGAAAAGAAATTTTCTCTATCTACCCTTTCTATACCGTGCATAATTTTATACACTTCAATCAGGTCCCCTCTTAAATGCCGTCTCTCCAGACTGAAGAGGCCTAGACGTTGCAGCCTGGTTTCATAAGGGAGGTGTTCTAGACCCTTAATCATTCTGGTTGCCCTTCTCTGTACCTTCTCTAGTTCCACAATATCCTTTTTTGAGGTGTGGTGACCAGAATTATACACAATACTCCAAATGTGGCCTCACCATAGATTTATAAAGGGGCAAAATGATCCTTGCTGTCTTATTTTCTATTCCCTCACACACTGGGAGGGCCAGATTTCCCCAACTAAATCAGATATACCAAAGTCTGCCCAGCAACAGTTCTTTCCGACCTAAACTCTTCCTAGCTTCGGAAAGAGGTCAGACATAGTTAATGGCAAAGATGTCATTCCAAGTCTCCCAGGAACACAATGGGAGGTTGAGAAGCCACAGGGTCTTGCTATACACGGGTTTTTAAGTGGATTTGAAAAGAGTCCACTGCAGTAAAATCACCCATGGCAAATGTGAATCATAGCCCTTGTAATATGCATTTTTTGCAGAGTGGTTTTTGTGTGCTAAAAATGGGTCACTTTCCTTCCCCCATTTCATTTTCATGTTCTGATTGCAAATGCAGATTTGTTGTAGAGACTAGTGTGGGCGTTTCAGGAAAGCATGAGAAGGCATTTACTCTTTTATTTTTATTTATTTATTTTTTGTAACAATCACACCAGCCAATCATACAGCAGTGTGGTTTCAGCTGCAGCATCTGTTTTGTGAGGAAATTTCTTATACTTTTCTGCAGGACTGTTCTTATGGATCTGCACTGTTACACTGCTGCACAGTAGTTCCTAAACCTTTATTTTTGCTTTCCTGCACAAAATTGCTAACACGGGGCTCATTTGTTTGTTTGTTGTTATTTTCCAGCCCTCCCCAAAGTACACATGTGTGTGGGGTTTTCCCCCTGAAGTACTTTCTTCAGCACAGGAACTACAGAAAGATGGACAGGTTCTGGAAACCAACTATTAACAGTTTTAGAAGGGTGCTTAGGATGGGAAGGGAGCAGAATAAGATGACCCACACCTCAGTCACTAATTCTTTTAGTATGCCCAGACAACAAATGCATTTTGAAGTGTGTTAAGTCTTTTCAGTGTGTTCTCCCCTAAAGCAAAATTCTGACATTGTTATAATGGATTCAGTTTTGAAGTATAGGTAAGGCTTCAGTGTAGTGAGACTTACAACCAAAGTGCAACTCTGGCCTGTGGGCTCACTGGACCTTGAACTCCAAGGCACATATAACAGTCCAGAAGAGAGGCAAATGATATTCAGGGCTTAGCTATACCAGATAAATAATAGTGCAATCATTTCGTTATCATTTTTTGTAAGGACAGATTAAAAGATTTAATTTCACTATTGTTTCCCCTCTTTTTTTAAAAAAAATCATTCTAGAATATTTTTAATTTGCTATATCCTTCTCATTGTGGGGATTTTTTCTTTGTTTGCTTAGGACCTTTTCTTCTGGTCCCAATAAGACCAGTAAGGAAAGTGTACTGGGTTGAAAACCTTCCTCATGCTGCTTATAGTGAAATTTCCAACTATAAAGCATTCCAGCAGTGAACTCAGTGTATGTTGATCTCAGTTCCTTCATTCATAAAGTGAGAAATTAAGCTGCACTGCAACAATAATGATTTGAGAGGAGAAATTTGGAAAGGGAAAAGCAACTAATCGCCTGTCGGATCACAGTTACAAACTATGAGAAAGGCAGGGTTAAAATACTAACTGTCAATTTTCTCACTATGTGACATGGCAGTAGTGGCTAGACTTGCTTTTCCCACTGTTCTGAGCAATATTATCATTGGCTTTTGAGCTGCCCTCAAATTACTGAGGAAAAACAACACACATGCCAGAGTCAGTGACCAATCAGAGAGAGGGGCAGAGTTAATCTGGATTTTAAATGTTCTCCCATAACAACCTGCCCATACCTTAAGATCTGGTGGGAAGGCCCTCCTGGTTGTCCCACCACCCTCAGCAGTGAAACGGGTGGGCACCTGGGAGAGGCCTTCTTAGTAATGGCCCCTGGAAAGGCAGTAAAGATGCACTTCTTTGCCCTGGACTTTGGCTAAATGTGATTACTTCCCCCACCCCCACAGCACTTTTAAGTAGTGTATGTTGCTCTCAGTTCCTTTATTCATAAAGTGAGAAATATTTGGTTTGTTTTAACTGTTTTTAAATATATATTTGGTTTGTTTTAACATTCTGGATTTTAAATTCTGTTGTAAGTTTTACTGTTTAATATATATTGTTATGTTTTAATGTTTGGAATTTTTAAAGCATTGTGACCTGCCCTGAGACCTTTGGTTATAGGGCAGGATAGAAATACAAATAATAAATAAATAAAATAAACCTATCTCCTCCATGAGACAGGACAGAGCTATCCATGAATTTGCTTACAGCATGATTGTGTTAAAGCAGAACAGAACTGTAATGAACTAATTTAAGTGTGATCACCCTACTTTCAGAATTGTCAGCAACTGAAACAGAAACCATAAAATAATGCTATAAACAACCAGTGTCTAGCTAGGGCCTCCAAGCATGTGGAAAAGGGCAGTGCAAACACCTTGATAAGATGTGGACAAACCTAGTCCTAACTGCTTTTCTTTGCAAGGCTATTGTCTGAGCTGGGAAATATTTTTGTAATATCTTATTCACTAACGTATTTATATTTTGCATTCTGGGATGAGTCAAAACAGCTTCCATAATTTTAAAAAGCAAACTAAAAATAACCATGCAAAAGATAGTTGGTTTGAAAGTCAATGCTATCAGACTGAAGATTTTAAAAATCTGTCCAGTATCTATCAAAGGATACTGGACAAAGTAACAACTTTTGTAGCACCAAAATCCAGGAAAGATGTAAAGCTGCTGTATTTTAAAACTTACTGCAAAACATATCTTAAGCTTTACTCACTACATGGCAACCATCCATCTCTATGGGTCATGATTTTGCCCGCCTCTAGTTTCAAAAAGAAGAAAAGCCTTTTAATTTTTGAACTTTGTTATTTTACTCCATGTTTTCCCCCTTTATAAAAGTGTTGCCTACCAGTTCTGTAAGGCCTGAAACCTCTTGCATTATTTCCCTTCTTATATTGGGCACAGCATTGAACCAAGTGTCATTATTGCCAGTCACAGCAACACACTGGTTTTTGAAAACCCACCTTTGTTATTATGAGCACACATACTGTGTCCCTACTGAACTCCTCATTCATTAACTGGCCAAATACTTTTTTGACTGCAGCCACAGAGCACTAAAGTTTTGCTTCTTATTCATATAAGAAATGTGCCACTCAAGAGACCTGTATGCTAGACAGTGGGTGGTCCAGTAAGTCGATGTGGTAGACTGAAATTCAACCTGTGAGGAGCCTTTTGTAATCCAATCCACCTTTTCTCCCTTTTGATCCATCCTAGTCTGAAAACAGACCTGAATGTTTTCACAACCATAGCTGTTTGGTTTTGATGCTAGGAGGGGTAGGAAAGATGTGGGTGGAACTGTGGATTTAAAAGAAATCAGTAAACAAGGCTTCTTCAGGCATTCCAAAATCAGTTATGGAGATGGTGGGTACTTCAGAGATTATCTAGTCGCACCTTCTGCTCTGGAACTACACTGCAGATTTAAACTACCTTCCCTGACAGGGTCTCATCAATCTATTTTCTTAAATGCTGTGGAAAAAAAAAGGAATGTCTACAATTTCCTGAAGCAGAGATTGTTCTTAGAAAGTTTCCCCTAATACTCAGCTTTCATCTATTGCTCTTCAATACACACCCACTGATTGTAGCCTTGGTGGGTTACATTTGTGTATGACTGTTCTTCACATTTTTTTTTTTTTACAATCAGCATTATCATTCACAGCTGGTACAGTAGCAGATGTGGAACAGTCATGAACACCTGGAAGCCAGAGTTTCTCCTGCCCAGATTAAGAACATAAGAACATAAGAGAAGCCCTGCTGGATCAGGCCATAGCCCATCTAGTCCAGCATCCCGTTGCACACAGTGGCCCACCAAATGCTCATGAGCATCTCAAGCAGAGACAAGGACAAACCTTTGCCTGCTCTTGAATCCCAGCAAATGGCCTTAGATGTGCCCCGCTCCCGCCCCCAGCCTGAAAGATGCACCTAGGCATTCATTGTAGTAGCCATTGATATATCTGTCATCCAGAAATTTGTCTAACCCTACCTTAAAGCCATCTAGACTGGTAGCTGTCGCTACCTCTTCTGGCAACACATTCCATAAACTGATGACCCTCTGGGTGAAGAAATACTTTCCCTTGTCAGATCTGACTCTCCTACCCATCAGCTTCATAGAGTGCCCCCTGGTTCTAGTGTTGGCGATAGGGAAAAGAAATTTTCTCTATCCACCTTTTCTATACCATGCATAATTTTATATACTTCAATCAGGTCCTCTCAGGCAGGTTACATTGACGTTGGGGGGGGGGCTATTATTGTCCTACAGCTTCACCATTCACTAGTAGCTGCCATTTTCTCATCTGTTTCCTTTTAAACTAGACATACAAACCTCTTTCATGCATTTCCTATAGGATTTAGTTTTTCAGTGTCTCTCCATCAGTGCCTCTGTTCATCTAGGTAGACTCTTAGTCTAAGATCTGTGATGAGGACACTTTGGAATCTTGGGACCATATTGCTTGCATATTTATTAGGTAGGCAAAATACTATTAAGGATGCAATTCCATGAAAGCAGAATATGAACACTCAAAGGGTATTTTTCCACTGTCACTAGAAGTACCCATTAAGTACCCATTAATGGGTACATAATGGCATTTTTGTACCCATTAATGGGTACTTAATGGGTACTTCTAGTGACAGTGGAAAAACACCCAAAGTTAGTAGATGTGGTTGGCCAAGATCCCCCTGCATTTTACTAAAAATAGAAAATAGACTTTGAGAATGTGTGGCGTTATCTTGCATGCACAACAGAATCTCTGGGATAAGACCTAATTTTGGTTGTATGACTGGTGGTATACCACGCATCATAAGCACCAGGAAGGTTTGTCTGAAGTAGTGATGCACACAAATGGGTTTTTTTTGGGGGGGGGTCGATTCATATTAAATCAAATGCAAAAAAAGTTCAATTTGTTCGAATAAATTACCTTCAAATGTGGTAAGATTTAAATTCAATATGAATGTTTGATACGAATTTGATTCAAATCCCTGCTACGTATCCCCTACAAATCCACTACATATCCAATATGTAACCCCTGTGTATCCACTCTGAATGTGTCAAATCTGCCCTGAATCCACTTTGAATCTGTTGCAGATGTGACTGACACAGCCGCTTTCCCATCTCCCCAGGTTCAAGAATATAATGAATCCTCGTATAAATGTTCTGAAGCATTCGATTCAAATTTAACTGTCAATCTTTGAAATTCGTATGAATTTTGAATCTTACAAATATTCATGCACATCCCTAGTCTGAAGTTCACTAACATATTTCTCTTTGATCAGACCCACATGGATAGTGTCATTATTTGCTTTGCTCAGTAGGTGGCGCTTGGCATATGGGAAGTCTTCCATTGCCTGTTGTTCCTCATGTACAATTTATCTTCAACTGGTGTATTTCATGACAGTAATTTTACTTAGTTATGTTATCACAAAGGGCAACCAACTGTTTTGGCAGGGAATGAGGAGCATCTCTTTCCAGAACAGTTATCTTGAGTCAGGGTGTTCAGGCAGTAAAATTAAATAAGCATGAAAATATCATTCTTCAGTTTTTTGTGGACTACTTCTGTCTCCAGGCATGACAATAATGCTCTGTCAATCCAGCTGTGAAAAGTTGGCCCTGTAATTAATGGGTACTTAATGGGTACTTCTAGTGACAGTGGAAAAACACCCAGAGAAAGGCAAAAACAAACAAGACAGTATGTAATGAACGATTTTATCTGGAGCCGCTGACTGAAATCAACCTTGCAGAAGTATGCAGTATGGACGCACCTTGTTCTCACATGGTTAAAACTCATCTCCATGCATCAAAAAGGTTTCTAGTTTTCAAGAGAAGGATCTGCAGGGAATGAGGGGCAGCACTAAAATAAAGCATGCAGGGATGCTGAAATATTACAGCTACGCCATTCACAAGTGACATGAGAAGCAATGACCTCAGTGGCTCTCAACTGGACTCAAAGAGTGTTTACCCTCTCCTTTCCTATCAGTATGATACAGGAGATGGCTTCTTTTCATTCTTACGTTGATTGCCACTGTTGAGAATCAGTGGAATAATTTGCAAGGTTTCTGGTTCTTCCTTTGGGACCTACTTTAAACCATGCTGTGGGCTGATGGGGTCTCGCTTCTTCCCTGTTCCTTTAATCTGCTTGCCCCTTGGCTACGAACAAGAGAGGGCACTGCAGGCAAGCCAGATGCCTTTGCTTCCCACAGCTTCCTTTCTGTTGCCAGCTGACTAGATTGATTCATATTCTTTCGAAGCAATAGCAAGCGAACAGCAACATCCACTTTCTTCTGTCTGCCAAATCACCTGTTTGTGCAGTAATCAAGCTTCTTCTAGTGGGCTCCATCATCTGGGGACACCACCTGTTTACTGCATCATCAAGAGTAAAATGAAGAGCTCAAAGTCACCTGATGCATTTGTATTAAAGGCAACTGTCCCCTTTACTTTGAATTCCCAGGAACACACTAGGTGTAGAATGATTTGATAACAAACAGGCTCCATTCATTGCAAAATAGATGACCTTAAAGTAGTAATCTATAATTCCTTTCCATTCCCTTTTTTGTGGTAAAGAGGATAAGAGTTTCCAGTTAAGTCTGTTTAAAGATCAGGTATAACTGCTCAGAGCCAAACCAAGATACTCTATGGGCTAAGAGAAAAGGGCAGTAATGCCTAAAGGGGTAAAAACATCACACTAGTCATGCTTTGGAGGAGGCGTAAATTGCATCATTTTGCCAGCTAAACTTTACTTCATATTACATCCCAGAAAGCCTGGAATAAAAGAGAGTTGTCCTTTTTAACTCACCTGTATCCTCAGTCTGTTCTTGGCTTAGTGAAATGACTGGCACCCCTTCTTACTTTCCTCTCAATGCAAAAAAGGAAACCACAAGTGCAAAGGAAAACTGGCAAAAAATGTTGGTGCTAAAAATGGTGTCATTTTTAATCATCTTGACTTGTTTTGACAAGGGATGGCAATCTTCAAAGCAATGTTCACATGCTAGTGCAAACTACGGCAGGCCCCAGGGCTTGCCACGGTCTGCACGAGCATGTGGATCGCAGTGCCCTATTCTGGGTTATAATCCAGAATAAAGCCCGGTGCAGTTTGACTTACGTAGTAGTTAACCATCTACAGCTTGATTTAGTCCTGTGCATTTAACAGTAACTGGATATTCAGACACAAGACGAATTAGGTTTTGCTACGTTTGCAGATGATTGGCAACAACGTTGACAACCAATTAGTTCCAATGTAATCAGTATGGCACCCAACTTTGGTGAAGGGTTGAATATAAACACTTGAGTGAATGAACTGCAGTCATACTCCAAAGCACTGCCTCACCCACCACACTTCTCAGCCCCCTCACTGATTGTCTGGAGAGGAATAACCCATTCAGATGGGTTAGTCCTTAAGGCAGGAACTTAAATCTGCAAATCTTTCCATGACTTCAAAAAGTTAGGACCAACATATTTCAAACACAATGGTTTGCCTTCATTGCATGAAATTTTTAACATCCTTAATTGGCTAAAGGGGTAGAGGAAGACAGAAGAAAGGACTAGCTTTTTTCCTTGGGCCTGTTCCACTTGACTTTGCTCTGGGATATATTCTAGAACAGGGGCTTGCTGTCCACATGCTAATGCAGGTTACAGGAGGTCCCAAGTGAGGCCTGCCAGAGTCTGCACCAGCATGCAGACAACAGACTGCTATCCTGAGATATGCTCCAGAATACATCCAAGTGCCAACAGACCCCTTGATTCAACCAGCATCACTTTGCATGGAACGTATGCCAAGAAAGAAAGGAAAAATGAACAGTTTCTCAGTTTAACTTCAGTGAATTTAACTCATTTAACCTTACTGATAAGGGACAGCCTAAACTGGGAAGATGTTCAAATAAAGTGAAGGGGTAATGAGATTTATGAAAACATGTTGGGAAAAGGGCAAAAGGCATAATGTTTGTGCTGAAGGTGGCAGAGAAGTCATTCCTTACACATGTAATGGATTATTAGTTACCTGACTCTGCACGCAACACTATAACTCTATCTTCTCTAGCACGCCTGCAGTAACCCATAGGGATCATCACATTACCTACATTTGAAAAAATCCCAATTTAAACACTTGTTTCCCTAACATAGGACTATAATCCTGGATTATGGTACCTGGATTTTGCATCTTAAGAGCTGTAAATACAAAACACAAACAATGCCCAGAAGTAGGCAGGACTGAAACATAATGTCTTGTTTTGTTTTTTGGCTCACATAAACGCAATGCAAGCCACTGAAAAAAAAATCACCTTTTTAGCTGAACATATGCCTCCCCCATCCAGCATCACATTTCTATACTTGTCAACATTTGAAAGAAGTGGATTTATTTGGAACAGGTGCCATTTCTATTTTAGCAATTTCACTGTTTCTAATCCAGCTGCAGGCCATTGTGGTCCTATGTGAGTCTAATCTGCTTGACAACAACCAATTCACACAACTGGAATTACCTATCAAGAGATTCAAGCTTAGGCAGGCTCTCTTCCAATGGTAAAAGTTTGCTTGGCTTAAGCAAACTTTAGTTTTCTAGTTGCAGTAAAGCCCTATATGTGTGGCAAGGTTAGTAGGGTTCTAAGCAGTACTGTTCAATAACTGGTTAAGGTGATTTAAGAAGCATGCATATGCCTGTTTCTACCACCCAGAACATTTATCAAGATGAAAGGGCTTTGTGTGTCAGGATAAAGATTTCTAAACTGGCAAGGAAGTTGTTGGCAGAATATTATTTCCAGAGCATTGTCCAAGAGCTGTTACGAATGTGTCTGTTTGACTTTTATTGCTTGTTCTCACTTTCCAAAATAAAACAGACAGACTAAGGGTGCTGCATCTGCTGCCAGGAAACGGATTTAAGAAATCTGTTTCCGGGCGATTCGCCATCCCGAGGATCCGTACGAAATAGAGACGGATCCTCGGAGGCCTCCTGCGCGTCCGCACATGCACGGGGTGGCCGGATCAGGTGGCCGGATCCCCTGGGTGCTGCAGCACCCATTCCAAAGGGCATCCGGCCTTCTGCGCCTCCGACGCTGACCCCAGAGCCATGGGACTGGAGCATAAGGCTGCCAGTCACCATGCATTTCTGGTGGCGCGCAGCACGCTGGGGAAGGGCAAAAGAAAGCAGACCAGCCTTCTTCTGCCCTTCCCAAGATGGTGGCCACTGGCAAATCTGGCCCCTCACCTCTCTGGGTGCAGAAGTGTCCTGCTTCTGACTGGATCGAGGCGAGGGTCCAGATGGAAGAGTCTTCCTGGAGGCCAGATTCTTCGGTGGCAAGACCTGATTAGGGTAGGATCTTGTGCACTGGAGTGCGGAAGCAGCCACACGAAGAGTCCTAGATCTGACCTCCTGCATGGAAGGTAAGTCTTAGGGCTCGTCCACATGGCAAGGAGATTGCAAGGCGAAAGCTATTTTGCCTCGCAAGCATCTACATGCAAAGCCCTAAATCGGGCTAACAGAGGAACAAAATCCTCTAATTAGAAATTTTAAAAACCCTTTATAACAGCACTCACCCTGAATTACAAGAGCGGGTTATAAAGGGAGCATGGGGACACTTGGGGCTTACGATCACAGCATTAGCAGGTGGGGCTTTGCTATACCTGCCACTAACGCTGCAATAGCAACTGTCCCCCCTTACGCTAAAATCCTTGCTAAAATCCTGTCGTTTGCCTTGCATACTTCCTAGCTACAAGGCAGACTTGTAGCCAGCAAGTATGCAGAGCAAATGATAGGATTTTAGCAAGGATTTTAGTGTGGTGAAAGCTGCTTGTCTCCCTCCTTTTCCTCATGCCCCCCACTGCTTTTGCAACCTCGAGTATGCAGGGCAACTGACAGGGGAAAAGGAAGGAGACAGCAAGCTTTCACCACGGGCTAGAAGGATTCCCATTTGTCTGTCTGTCTGTCTGTCTGTGAAGGAGGGCTCAGGGACTGGAGAGAGAGGGGGGGAGGGGAGGAGGAGGGATTCCTCCCCTGTCAGTGCATGCGTGTGCATGCGTGAAGGAGGGCGCAGGGACTGGAAGAGGGAGAGAGAGGGGAGAAGGAAAGGAGGAGGTGGGATTCCCTCCCCCCATCTGTGTGCATGTGTGCGTGTTTGCATGCTCAGGCAAGGGGGGAGGGGGTGGAGAAAACCATGGTATCCTGATGCAAGGATTTACCGCAGTTTTGATGGGATGGGCGGGTTCACCTGGAACCTGTGTTGTCCTCCATTACCATGTGGACAGCTTAATGCAAATTAAGATTCACATTAAGCTGTCTCGCTTCCACCCCGCTTTTTAAAAACTCCATACGGACACGCCCTTATTGTGATCTCTATGTGTCCTATCTGTCTTAAGGCCCGGTGCGGAAGCACCCTAATGCTCCAAACTGTATTGAAAACTCATTTAATCTGAACATGCTTTAGCTTGATTTTTGGCGCTCTGGTCCACAAAACCCAACTGAAACCCAACTCCTGTGAGTACAGAGGAACCAAAAGATGGACTTCAGAATGATTTTTTGTCATGTCAGAATGTGCCCTTAAATTCATGTCTTAAAATTACATGGAAAGCAAAAGTGGGAAAGATGCAGTGGGAAAATCTATAAAGATTTAAGAAAAAAGAAAGAATGCCTCCCCCCCCCAAAAAAAAAAGAAAAAGAAAGAAAAACTTAAGAACTCTGATTTCATTCAAAAATTCAAAATTGAGTGATTTCATTCACTCAAATCCAAGGCTACATTCAAACATAGCAAAAATCAAGTTTCAAAAGTGCCTTAGGACCTTTCTGTACGGAAAGGCTGTGATCCAGATTGGTGGGCCTGGACCAGATGGCCCTGCTGGTTTGGACTATAGCCTGGTATAGTTTGGAGCAGTGCTGTTGCATAACAGTGCATAACACCCTCTCCCCCCTTGCCTGAATGCTGTTTGCATAACAGTGCTGTTCCAGGTCAGTCCTTGCATCAGTTCTGAAGCTTTCACAAACTTCAGGGCCAGTGTCTAAGGGGTTTCAAAAGACCAGGAATGAAGGTTCCTAGCCCTGGAGCCCCTGAGGTACCCATTACAATAGTGCACTTCAGCGCATTACTAAAGTACGTCTTCTGTGTTCCTTCTGTATTCCTCCATGTTCTAGACTAGTTCACACTGACCCACTGGTAGACCTTGATATTGAGGTCTACCAGTGATGCAAGGCACTTCCCTTTGCAGATGGAGTGTACCAGTGGTGGGCAGAGCCTTCCATATTCTACATGAAAGTGAGGAAGGGAGGCCTGTAGTCTCCTTTCTGATTCTGCCTAAGTGGCAGTACAGAAAATTCTCTAGAAACAGGGGCAGGTTCTGGACAGCAGGGAGAGGAGTGCTACAAGCACAGTACTTCTATTTCTGCACATTAAGAATAGCACTATGGCTGTAGTGTTATTCTTAAAGCAGTGGCCTGTGGTCTGCATGTTGCCTGCTACTCCTGGCAACATTGCAGCAGGTGGACCTTTCTTCCTTGGTTGCAGTGTTGACAGCCAGTGGAGTGTTTCTGAACAAAGGACATGGACCAGGAAATGGTGCCCCAAAACAGGAGCAGCTGTGGGGTGTGGTGGGGGCAGTGCTACTGGCAGCAGAAAAGGCTTTTAGAGCTTTTCCTACCATTCTGCCATTCAAGCGCTTTTAAAGGGTGCCTGGGTGAATGTGGGCCCCTGTGGATGCTACACACATCCAAAATACCCACTGTGCTATGGGGGAACAAGATTATTGTGGTGCCCGTCTTAAACAGGTAAGGTGTTAATTAACTGTTTGACCCCAGCCTTGTAGGTGGAAAGGAGCTGATAGGGGGCGTGGCCTTGCTGCTCATCCCGAGGGTTGGGGGAAGGTTGCTCCTTTGTCCTATCCAATCAGGTTCCACCAGCAGCCTGAGAGAAGGCTATAAAAAACTCACTGAGAATAGGCCAAAGGTTCTGACCTGGGGCAAGCTCATGGGGAGTGGATCAGGGAAAAACAAGCTGATAGTGACTGTTGCTCGAGGGAGGGGAACGTCAGGGAGCTCTGTTGCTTAGACTGATTCTGAGAGATTGACACTAATATGCTTTAAACCATTATGTACATTGAGACTGTAATTCAAGAACTTTACCTCAGCTTTTAAACATTGAAGTTAAATACTGTTGACCAATGTTTGTGTGCTGAAATAATAGTACCATGCAGATCCTACCAAATGTATATAGCACTCAAGTTTCCATTCCATCTCTAATCCACCTTTTCTAATCTAGAATGTTCAAGTTTATTAAATGTGAATGATCCCACCTGCCATCAGACAGGTGCTTTTTTCCTGCATGTGAATGAAGTCTCAACTGCATGTAAATTCCTTGCAAATATTGTAGGGAGCTTGGTACTTTGCATATAACTTTCTGTCTGGTTTTGTTTTATAACATTCAAATTATCACATCTAGGACACAGCAGCCTTCACTCAAACATTTCTTCTTTTTTCCTTCCCTCTCTTTTCCACTAAGGAGTTGGATTTTCTTTCTTTCTTTCTTTCTTTTTTTTTTGTACAACCATCCAATGTAATTTCAAAATTAGCCTACAGCAAAAATTAGCCCTTTATGTAGATTTATACATAAAAATGGGTCTGGTGTTGTTGGGACTGTAGTAAACACTTTTAAAACAGATGTAGCCTGAGGTGAAGCTATTTCTTCTGCTTGTGTTTAGAAAGCAAGGGATAAAAATGTATAAAGTGAATCATTCCTGAGCGGATAAAGCTGAAAATGCCTATTAAATTTTCTTTTTATCTACAAGCATGTGTGCAAGCAACTCATCATACTTTTACTTGTCACTACATGGTGAAATGAGATGTAATTAATTTGACAGTTTCATACAAACCACAATGGCTAGCCTATGGTTATAGTCGGAGCTGGATACTGAAAAGGCATACATGGATAAGTTTTGATTTCTTATTGAAGCAAGTGAGAAATCCAAGTGAGATCTTTCATGAATGAAGTCGGCATCTACAAAGATTGGTTCCCAAACAAATTGTTGTTACCCCTGCTCAAACATTCATTTTAGGATACTTGGGGGCCAGAAGGGACAACATATGATAAAACTGTAAAATACAGAGAAATTACAAGCCACTTGGCATGTCATGAAGGTAACTCCTGGACTGAAAAAAAATGACTTCCATGGATTAACATTATTTGCATAAGGCCCATGGTGTAGAGAAAAATCAATCCATGAGCTCTGTGACAATCTCCCAAAAATCTCCCAAGAAAACAAATGAAAAAGAACCATGTTTTTTGGTTTCATCTTTGGAGGTAAAACATGATAAAGGGGTGGGGGTGGGGCATAGCACATTGAATGGGTTATCTGCCTCAATTTGGACCGTAATCCAAAATGAGGGCCTTGATAGCTGCTTTCTGAAGGAAAAAAAGGTTAGAATTTCAAGTGTTGCAACACTTTCATAATATTTGGATCTGTCTTATAGTAATTCAACCACAGGGCTATATAGACAGTAGTTTCTGGTAATAAAGGGTAGATTTCAGACACCTCAGCCTGATGCAAGATCTATAGCAAGTATTCTGAGGCTTATTTGCACTTAGGCTGGTAGTCAATAATTATTGAACTTTTGGTAAAGAGCATCTGAACGTGGAGTAGGCTGCTACAGCCTCCAAGCATGTCCCGCCTCCCCAGAAGTTCAGTAATTGTTGATTAGGCATGGAGCACTAAATTGTGCTCCACACCTTTACCAACCTTGGCCAAAAGCTTCCCTGAAGCATCCAGCAGTGTGAGCATTCACTCTTCTTCTCGTTCCCTACAGTCAGTGGGCAGGGGAGGCAGCATCCACACAGGTATGGCGGTGTTGGTGGCCGTGATCAATCACTGACCTCTGACGTGACCAGACCACCGATCCCTGAGAGTGGCATCTGGTCACTGAGTCATGAGAGTTTGATCAGCAGTTGAGTAGTGGGCACTGCATGTTCAATCACGGGTGCTGATATGATTGGCCATAATATACAGTGCCTGACAAAAGTTCTGTCGCTTATCCATGTTGTTGAAACCAAAGCCTATAACCTGACTTAAAATTCATCCATTGGTTTTAAAAATGACTCATATGAAAGCTGAAACCCTCCCAAATGAGGTTTTTAAAAAGAAAATAAATTTGCTTCACTGCTGAAATATTGATCATTTAATGAACACAGAAAGGTCTGTCTGACTGTAGTGAGAAAAGGCCTCCTCTTTCTGGCTGTCTGGCTTGGTACCCATGGATTTACCTGGCCCTCTCTGGTGCTCACAAGAAGAGCTGAATCTACAAAAGGATGGTGGATTTGTTTTCTGCCAACATACTCTCTGGCCTTGATGTACAGTGTAAAAAAATGCCTCCTATTCGTCATTCTCTCCCCCCCACCCCAATTCTCTGCTGGAACACTCTTGTGAATAGTGTCCTCAACAATAGATCTTTTCACACGAGGGCCTCCAGAACACATGGAGGATGCCCTGGGTCAGAGCATTCACTCCGCTGGGCCGGCAGTTCCATTCAGAACCTCAACAGCCCATACCAGGGTGCCCTATACATGTTCTGGGTGTAGAGCATGAAATCGTGCTCTACACCCAGCCCAGGGCATTCACAACCATCCCTGGCCATCCTGAAGCTGTTGGAGAGGGAGAGCATTCGCACACTCCCTCCCTGACAGCTGTGGATCCCACTCCAGGCCTGTCCCCATCAGGTCCGGCTGGACCCAGGGGTGAGCAGGCCTGTCTGGTAACTTCCCCGGGTTCCTGTGGGTTCTAGGGGACCAGATCAGGTTCCCTAGGGCCCGCATGAACCCCCTGGGCACCCCTCAGGGTGTGGCCTGCCTGGACATGTGCGCGCATGCAAGGCGGTGGGCATGGCTGGTGGTACTGTGCATCTGCGCACACTGCCCACTCTGATTAGCTAGCTGCGCACACGTGGGTAGCTAACCAATCAGAGCGGGTGGGATGCGCAGACCCACGGTTGTGCCGGCCACTTCAGAACCTGGCAAGCAGGAGGTAAGTGCTTTGCACATGCATAGGCCCTGCATAGGCCCATGCCCAGGGTGGATGGGTGCCAAGGGGTGGTACCTGTGGGCTGTAGGGCACCCAATCTGGTCCCAAAACCTGCAGGAACTGGGGAAGGGATCAGATAGGCCTGCCTGCCCTGGGTCCAGCCGGACCCAATGGGGACTGGCCTGAGAGGGGCGTCCTGCCCCCGCACCAGCCTTTTCAGGTTAGGACACACAGGGACGGATTCCCCTTTTGCACATAGACAGGTAGGAACACGTTCCCACACATTCCTTACCTGCCTAGGTGTGAATGGGAATCCATCCCCACGTGTCCTAGCCTTACTGCAGTGTGAAAAGGCCTGATGCTGCCAAATTCTACATGGAATCACAGGCCCACAAGAGTGTAGAATCAGTAAAATATGTCAGATTCACAAAATGACTGCAGAGAAACTGCTTGCCTTAGTATTGTTCAATTCATTCACTTAGAACATTACAACATGAACATAAATAAACAATGCACAGCTAATCATAGTAGAAAATTCAGCCAGGAACCTTCATGAAATGATAAAATCATGATGGTCCTCTTCATTTTTCCAATAACACATCTTCTGGAGCTAATGCCTCCTTCTTGGAGATTCTGACTTAAACCGTTTGCCCTTCAAGCAGAGGTTCAGAGAACCTAATTTTTAAAAAGACTTCTTTTCCTTTATCTGAAATGGATTTAAACAACCATGGGATTTACAGACAGAGAAATTGTCAAAGTACAAAGGACCAAGAGAATGAAGGATGAAAATAAAGCATGAACTGTCTTATGGGGATGACTTTTCCACAACAGAAGCAGAACATGCACATTTTGCCTCTTCAAAGAAGCATCAGAGTTCTATTTTATGTTATTTTTTTTAAAGGTAAGTAATGCATTTCATGATCTTCTGAGTTTCCTTTGAATCCAGTATTTAAATTCAATTTCCTTTGTTCAATTTTCTTTTGGTCATTTTTAACATGGCCAAATGCCATTGAGATTAATATTAGTTCAGGGTGTATCATATACCCATATACATTAACTGAATGCCTTCAAAGCTAATGAGACTGTCCTAAATTCCCAAAAGATCTCAGTCAGTTACTTCAACGTTTTTACAATGGAACAGACTACAGACATTTTAGATAGGGGGAGAGTATATATTATCATCTGAGCTAGGATCTGTCTGTCTGTCTGTCTGTCTGTCTGTCTGTCTGTCTGTCTGTCTGTCTATCCCAACCTATACCCGAAGGTCTCAGGGTGGGTAACAGCTTTTAAAATCCAGCATATCAAAAAACAAAAAGCAAAACAAAACAAAACCACCCATATTAAAATTTAAAACCAACACATTAAAAACCAAACCAACACAGTATCAATTAAAACAGTAGCATGTGCAGTGGGGGGCAAACATAGCCAACATCTAGCCAAAGGCCTCAGTGTGTCTTCACCACCCTCCTGAACCTAATCAGAGGAGGAGCCTGACACACCTCAAGGGGGAGACTGTTCCATAGCTCAGGGGCCATTACTGATAAGGCCCTTTCCCCGGTGTCCACCAGCCTCACTTCTGAAGGTGGTGGAACAACCAGGAGGTCATCCCCTCCAGATCTTAAGGCATGAGCAAGTCAATATGGGAGAACACATTCCTTTAGATATTTTGGGCCCAAGTCATTTAGGGCCTTATAAGTCAAAGTTAAAACCTTGAATTGGGCTCGGTAGCAAATTGGCAGCCAGTGCAACTTTTTTAAGACCAGTGTGATGTGCATCCGGCTAGCTGTCCCAGTCAGCACCCTAGTGGCTGCATTTTGCACTAGCTGCAACTTCCAAACTGTCTTCAAGGGCAGCCCCGCACAGAGTGCATTACAGTAGTCCAATCTAGAGGTTACCAGAGCATGGATAACTGTGCCCAAGTCATCTCTGTCCAGAAAAGGCTTCAGTTGACGTACCAGCCATAGTTGGGAGTAGGCACACCTGGCCACAGCATCCACTTGAGCTTCAAGCATCAGCGTTGAGTCCAGGAGTACCCCCAGATTATGCACCTGTTCTTTCCAGGGCATTGCAACCCCATCAAGCACAGGGTATCTTCCAACTACATGGACCTGAGACCCTGTGACACACAGCACCTCTGTCTTGTCTGGATTCAGCTTCAATTTATTGGCCCTCCTCCAGCCCATTACTGCCTCCAGGCACCTGTCAAGCATTTCAACCACCTCTCCTGATTCAGATGGCACAGAGTGATAGAGCTGGGTATCATCTGCATATTGATGACACCTCACTCCAAATCCCCTGATGACCTCTCCTAGTGGCTTAATGTAGATATTAACATGAGAGATAAAACTGACCCCTGGGGAACTCCACAAGTAAGTTTCCAGGGTGTCAAATTAATACCTCCCACAACCACTATTTGAGATCAGCTCTGGAGAAAGGAGCAGAACCAATGTGAAGCACTGCCTCCTACTCCTAAACTCCATAGCTTCTCCAAAAGGATACTGTGGTCAATGGTATCAAAAGCTGCTGAGAGGCCCAGGAGCACCAATAGGGTTGCATTCCCCTTGTCTCTGTCCTGGAGAAGGTCATCAATCAGGGTGACCAAGGCAGTTTCTGTGCCATAATAGGGCCTGAAACCAGGTTGAAATGGGTCAAGATAATCAGCTTCTTCCAAGCATGCCTGCAGTTGAACAGTGATAGCTCTCTCTAGTACCTTGCCTAGGAAAGGTATGTTGGCCAATGGGCAATAGTTGTTTACATCTTCTGGATCCAGGATGGGGCACACTACAGCCTGTTTAAGGGCCATTGGAACCACCCCCTCCCTCAGAGAGGCATTCACCACTTCCTGGATCCACCCGGTCATACCTTGCTGGCTAGCTTTAATCAGCCAGGAAGGGCAGGGATCCAGAGAGCATGTTGTCGGCTGCATGCCTGCCATTGTCCACATCCTCAGGCCACAATAATTGAAACTGATCGAAAGAACTGAACCAGGCACTTCTCTGGACACCTCTCCTGGACTTTGTCTAATTGTGACTTCTAATCCCCTGAGACTCCGAGCGACTTTGTCCTCAAAGTGCTTTGCAAAACTCACAGCAGACGTAACCTGGCCCTGGCTCACACTTCATTGAGCCCGGTTTTATGTGGCCATTTACTCTGCTGGATGGCTACTTGAGGACGCAATGGTGGTGGACAAAAAACTACTTTCTCCTCCTCTTGTCTCTTATAAATACAGAAACTCTAATAATTTATTGTAGGCTGTGTGCAAACTTAGTATAATGTTTTAAAACTTTCCTTACATGATAAAAATGGCAGGAAAACTAGTGAACAAAAGTGAGGGGCTGTACTAAGACTGTAAGAAAGGCTTAGAAACATTGTAGCTTGTTTGTCTCCTGTAAATTTTTCTAGCATCTCCCTTTTTTTCTTAGAAAAATCTAGATAGCTGAATAAATGGATCTTTGTATGTTCATGTGTTTAGAAAGGAAAAGTCCAGAAATTCAGATACAAGAATATTTGCTTTAGAAAAACCAAATATCCAGGTACTTGGATTTTCTGGAAGATTTAAAAACCAATCTTAATGGATCAGAACCATTGGGCAGCCAAACTCCAGCTGAAATGCTCCCTTTGATGTCTGCAAATCGTGCTTAAATCCACAGTAGATCAAAACGAGGTTTAGGACCAAGTGATATGGAGACCTCCAATTAGAGACTCACCACTGCATTCATGGAGGTTTTCCACAGCCCACCACTGTCAAAAACAAAATAAAAACAATAAAATAATGTAATAGCTAGCGTGAGGCCCAGACAGAAATTAGCAGAAATAATGAATCTTCTTTGGAGCATGATTTTAAAACATCTTAGCATGAGGGACTGAAAATTACAAAGGCAAAGACTTCTAGACTATACATAATGATACTTTCCATTTCCCCACCTCTTTCCCATAGCAGAAACCTGGGTGTGAACTATCTCATTAGCAAAACAGAACCAGAAGCAGATGGTATGACCTTATGGCATCTTCACTTCTCCATTCCTAACCCCTGGGCCTTCCAAGATTAACTCTAAAGTATGACTCAGCAAAATTAACACTGAATGTGAATAAATATGAATATGCAATAAGAAACAGTGATAACTTAGGCTGAATGTTGTTATACCATAATATTGACCATACCATAATACTGAATAACTGGATTAATCAAATAAACATTTTTCATTATCATGAATGAACGTCAACACAGAAAAAACAACAAGAAGATTGACACCTAGTGCTATAATCAGTACTGGGCACAGACAACAGCCAAATTTTAAATTTGCCCACTCGCATTGCTAAATTTTTAAAAGATATTTTTATCTGGTGAACTGAAATAATGATAATGTATCTTTACTTTCTGATTTTGGTCTGTGAACATAAATAAAATTCATTCATTCATACCTATGCATGAAAATATAATGAAATGCTGGAAGGATTGAAAGACTGGGTTGCTATACAAATATGAAAGGTTGCTGCAGTAATGACTGCATGCACACTATATAACATTATATTTACTACTTCATTTCTTAAATTCTAGTGACTATATGGGTGTTTCTGCACTAACTGGTATTTCTTACCAGCAAGCACACTAAGAGCCTCCCTTCTGCATATTAGTGTGGAATATACAAGGCCCCACATGATCTGAACTCTCCATAGTATCAGCAGAGTAGTTGAGGACGTGGCCTAGTTCAGGACATGGAGACATGAAAAAGGCGCACCATTGAAATGGGTTCAAATTGGACAACAACATTCATTTCTAGCCCTTTGTAGCCCTTTGAGGTTGACACTGAGGTCACGTCCCTATGTACTCTATAGTCTGAATCGAATCTGAATTCGACACGGAGTGTCCCCATGCAAAGCCTCCAAACTGGGCTACATGCGGAACAAATCACCCAGTTCATTTATGTTTGCCTGGCGATTGGATCACAGAGAGAGAAGAGGCTTATTTCTGTTTGATCTGTTTAATGCCCAGCACCTGTGATCAGGGAAGGGGCATTGGATGGGATTTCCCTGCCCTCGCTCCTATCAGGAGAGAGTGGGTGGAGAGAAAAATATGCTGTTTCCCCATGCAGGGCTTTAGTGTGGTTTGCTTGGGGACAGGTGTAATTGAACTGAGCCCTCATCTTCGGCAATTGCATGGGGATGTGCCATTTCGAATTTGCCTCTGTGTTCAGACTAATCCAAATCCAATCCGAACTAAATGGGCCTGAAGCTCATAGGAGCCTCGAGGTTCCTGCAGGGCTGGTTCGGATCAGTGCAGCCAATGTTGTTCCAGTCTATGCCAATTCATGATCTGAACCAGCAGGCCTTGCTGATCCAGACCCACTGATTTGGATCATAGCAGGGCAGTGCAGATTGTCTGTTAACCACTCTAAGGTTAATTAAAGAATTACTTCTAAATTATAAAAAGTACATTACATAAAGTGTAAGAATGTGATAGAAGAATCAGGTATATATATAAATGGTCAACTATCTTCCTTATTGGTGTTTGCCCTTACAAAACCCACAAATTTCTGAAAATTAGAAAATACAGTAAATCCAAAAAAGAGTGATATCTCACTGAGCATTACTGTGTTTTCTTCACTTTTCAGAACCATAGGGTTCTGCCTACATGATTTGATCAAAAATAAAATACTGATTTAAGCGTTATTGTTAAAAGCAAATATCTGTGTTCCTGATTAAGATGTGTAACCTTCATTCCTGGGTGTGCCATAAAATTACATGTGGTTAGTTTCTGTGTGGTTTGCAAAAAGATTAGATTATAAGAGGACAGCTCAGACGGAACACTGCTGGATTTAATAAACACAAAATAAATGTTTGTTAATGTAAGCAACGTGGAATTAGCCAAGTCCCTTAATGTGGCTTCTTTTGCAAAACACCGTACCTCTTAGTAGTGGTTCAGTGGTGTGCTGATCAATTAGTCCTTTGAGCAATTGCTGACTGTCTCATGGAGTATGCAATAACACATGGCATGGTAACACCAGCCTTCTTTCCAGAGCTCTGCCTGGCTTTGAGAACTCAAATGAAAATATTTGCTTCACTGGTAGCCAGATGTTTCCTGCCCTAGCAGCATAAGCACACACAAGATTCTCCTTCTTCTTTAGTTAATGTTCCCTTCAGGTTAGGGAATTGGATCTTTAAAAAAAAAATGTTTTCTGGGAGATTCACAAATATTATCTTTACCAATTCCAAATTACTTTTCTTATCTATAGGCTTTATTCTAAAACCCTGCTGTATTTGGTGATTTAAAAAAAAATCACGGGGACTGTTTTGAAAGTGCCATATGTTTTGAAAGTACCAGAACTGCCTACACTGTCAATGTGTATATCTCAAGCAATCCTGTTATGGTTTGAAATATCTAATGTGTCCTAATACGTTAATAACACAAGATAGAAAACAGGAAAAGTCTGGAAAGATCCCATGGTAAAATCACAAACTTATATCTAAATCACAGATATTGTCTACTGTGCCTTTTGTCATTGCCGTGGTTGATTTTTGCATTCTCTCATCACTAAACTCACTCTGTCTCTTTCTCTCTGTATGTGCTCACAAGTCCATCTGCCATTTAAGTCCACATTAATTCAATATGACCAATGGTCTTTACTAGGTAGAATTTACTCATGAGTAGATGGTTTAGACACCATTTCACTGTGGAAAAGGACAGCACCAGATAATGTATTAAGATATCAAATCCTCTGCAGTACTGCCATTTAGTTCCCATAGTGAAATGTGACCTTGAATAGACAGTGATTTATATGGGAAGGACAGAGAAAGCAAGACTATAATCGAAGGATGGAAGCACAAGGAAGGTGTGTATTAGTGACTCTGTTAGGGCAGTTCTGTAGTCATCTTTAGACTATAATAGTTATTGTTATATCTCTTCAGCCGGTGGCATTCATTAAACAAGTCTGATTCTAACAAAAATTGCAGAGATTGAAGCATGGTCTCATCTTTGTCTAAGTGACCCAACTTGGATGGGGA
Organism: Aspidoscelis tigris stejnegeri; assembly: GCA_023333525.1. Taxonomy (NCBI): domain Eukaryota; kingdom Metazoa; phylum Chordata; class Lepidosauria; order Squamata; family Teiidae; genus Aspidoscelis; species Aspidoscelis tigris. The sequence continues at coordinate 63,230,386 of JALMGA010000002.1, read as the reverse complement.
CACTCCTTGTAATTGGTATGACAGGTGATGTGATCAGTAGTCTAACATTCTATTTTCCTTCTCATTTACTCAGGCACAATGGCAGGAAGAGCACAGCAAGCAAAGATCACTCTGTTAGCAGACTCCTATTACCATGCCATCGAGTATTGACATGCCATTTCTACATCTGCCACTGCGTCTGGTGGTGAAAATATTGAAGCCTGGGAACTTAATTCCTCAGTACGATGTTTCTGCCAGAGGCCTTTTCTGCATGCTGGTGCACACTATGGTATGCTGGAGCAAATTTTTACAGGGCCTGTTTGGGGCCTTCCATAGTCTGCACTAATATGCAGGTGGCATGTTCCAATACCAGTCTGTGGCCTTGGCTAAGAAGGGGGAAAACACAGCTCATGCTCACAGCATTTCCCTCCTTTAGTCAATTGTTGGATTGGGGTCCCCATCAAGCACCCAATAGGTACATAGAAGGAGGAGGAGGTGGTGGAGGAGGAGTTGGCTTTTCTACCCCACTTTTCTCACCCATTTAAAAGGATTCAAAGTGGCTGACAAAGCTTTCTATTCTTCTCCCAACAACAGAACACCCTCTGAGGTAGGTGGGGCTGTGAGAGCTCAGAAGAGAGCTGTGACTAGCCCAAGGTCACCCAGCTGGCTTCATGGGGGAGGGCGGAATCAAACCCGGTATTCCCAGATAAAAGTCTAGCTCCCTAACCACTAGACCAAACTGGCATGACTACAGTATGTATCTTCCACACTGTGAGCCCCATTAAGGATATTCCTTCTGCACGGGCTTCATTGACATCTGGATTGAATGGGGTCCACAGGTTGTCTAATTCAGAATAGCTGTAGACCCCAAAGAAGGCGTCTACAATCCATCCTATTGTGCTGAAGACATGTGAGCTTCCGCATGTAGTCCAGATGCAGGAAGTCCAGGAATTATGTAGTGGTTATAACACTCCAGAGACAACTGTGCTGCCGTTGCAGCCAGCAGCTCTCTGTGACACCCACTGAAACAGAATGTGGGCTTTGAGTGGTGGCTGCACTGACCAATTGTGCAATGCTCTGAGTGGCACTTCCAGAAAGTTCTACTTCTGTGCCCAGAGATACATGCTACGATGTCCACACGGCCTCCATGTTTGCATTGGCATTGGGTACTATATGCTCTGTACAGATGTGGAGGTCTCTGTATTGATCTAGAAGTATGGGAACCAGATCAACTAAGAACAGATTTTGACAATTCAGATTAAGTGAATCTGGATTCCAAATGGTATGCGAGGAAATGGCCTGGATCTTCCTTGGACCTCACCTTAAGTTAGCAAGCAGCAGAAGATGCTCAGCGAAGACAAGTAAAAAGGAAAAAGTTGGGGGGCTGGGGGAAGAAGGCATCATAGGGCCATGTTATGTGTTTTTGTAGGTAGGTAATAGGCATGCAGGCACACTTTTTTTTCCTTAGTTTTTTTTTTCTTTTCAGATTTTTCCCCTTAGAAAAACAACAAACTTCAGCAATGGGAAAGTTATGAATGAAGAAAAACCTGAAGGACAGGACCAATTGCCCCATAAGCCTTCCTATAGCCATCCACTGTGGGTCCACTGGCCAACCTCAAGAATATCTATAAGCTTTTGGCCTTTAGACTCTTTATGTTGAAATGTACTGACACTGAAGAGACTGAATAGACAGTTCAAACAGTAAATGCAAGCTCAGATTATTGGATTTGTTTCGTCGCTCTTCCAAAGGTGATTCTGTACTGGCCAGTATACCAGACCAGCAAACGTACAAGGAACCTCCCTCCTGCATGCTGTCTGCAGAAGGGAGACTCCTAGTATGCTTACTTGTTCAATACACTAGCCAGTGCAGAGTTGCTCCAAGGCTGTGGTCACACAAGTAGTTTAGGATGACCCCAGATCGACCTCATGTCTTGTTACTCACAATATTTTATTTAATTTGTTTCCAAAGCCAGCTTACCCCCGTTAGCTCATCTTAACCTGGAGTCCTATTTTTGGAGGACTGACGTGGTCTGAGGCCATCTTGGCATTCCAGGCCCTCTTCTCTTCCCTAAGTGTGACCAGGGAGACAGGATAAAGGAGGCTGACCTGTGCTGTCATGGGTGGGGTTCAGTCTTTCCTTTCAGCCAATCAGCACGTGCAGAGTTCATGAGGCATCTCCCCTTCTCTCCTCAGTTTATGAGTACGCTTCCTCTATCTAGCATTTTTAACAATTTTAAAAATTATTTTAAAAATTAATTGCACAAAGAAGAAAAGCACATAAAAAAGGAAGGGGGGCTTGGAAGGGGGGAGCAAGCTTAAAAAAGAACCACCTCGCCTTATTGACATGAATGGCATCCAATCAGAAATGAGATAGATTTGATGCAGCAGAAGAGATGGAGAGCCAAGAACGTCATGGAGGACGCTCAGGTTGATCATGCAGAAAGGTGTGAGCAATGCAGCCCAAGGCAGGGACAGTCTAAGGATTACCTAGAATGATCCATGTGTGAACACAGCTGGTACAACCTCAATTCAAATTAATGAATAGGGCATCCTGTCTTAGACTTGTGTGACCATGGCCCAAGTGCCCTGCATATCATACGATATGTTACTCTTATTCTGTGGACTCTAGAGTGCTTATTTCTGAAGCACTCTAGAGTCTGAGGTGGACAAGTTTACTATGCAATCTACTAAATGCGAGAACTTGGCCAGTGCTTAGAGGTTATGCTCTCTGTGAATACTTCAGTTTTCTGGAACTAAATAAAATAAACAAGAAAAACATCCTGGAATCTTATTCCATGGCTATAAAAATCTTAGACTGAACAGAGTTTTGAAAAGATTCTCATTACTATGCCATAATGAAATTCTTACAGTATCTCTATTTCCCCTGAAAAACAATTATGATCTTCAGTGGAAATGGCTCAAACAGCTTTTGATAACTTCCTCAAATCCTGGGTATGTTTCCTAGGAACTTTTAAAACTCTGATGTTCCTGCTGTTAGTTGTCCCAGTTCCTACCTTCCTAACTTATGTTTAGTTCCTTTTGGTTAGCTCTCATGACCTAGTTATCATTATACAGTGTTTTTGTTAGTAATGTGCAAGCAGAGTTAAATACAGAATATATTTAAAACACACACAGTTGTCTTAAACAACCAATTATTGTGGTCAGATAGGGAGCCTTGTGAGAAAAAGGGAAGAACTTCTGTCCATCCGTTTAAAGTATCCTATGCAAAGCCTCTGTCTCTCATGTCAGAATGCTGAAATCTATGTATCTAAGCTGTAAGGTCTGAACAATTTTCTGGTTTTAACATAATTATATTGGGTAAAGGATGGAGGGGCATAAAACAGGCAACAATTTAGTATAGAGCTGGAAACGTACGCTAGAGGTCATGCCTGTTTAGCAGCAAATAGATTGAACCATCAATTTCTTCATATAGCAATGGATCTCATTTTAACATATGGTTGTGTTCATAACAAATGGGCCCCTCTGTCTCAGAAGACAGTGTGTGGCCCTCCTGCTCCCAAGCCTTCTCTAATCCACTCTTTCTAGCACAAAATATTCCAGAGACGGGGGGGGGGGGGGCAGACTGGTGTGTGAACAATCAGAGATGACACAGAGGCACTTTGGGGGCTGTGTCTGACCACAACCTATACTACAGTAGAGGAAGGATGAGTAAGATGGAAGGATTTGATTTTTGATCCAATAGTTGAGGGAGTGTGTGTGTGCATGATGTTTTTGTTTTGTTAAGTTGGTAATATTGTATACTTATCATATGGTTCTTAACTTGTTTGTCACTGGATGTTTGTAAATGCTTGACATGAAGTTTAAAAATAAAAATAAAAAGGATAAAAATTAATTTATAGCTATATTGCGTAACGTTCCCAAGAAGTGTCAACACAACAGGAAGAAGAAAAACCTCCAGAAACACTTTTTGGTGTAATTCTTCAGGTTTGGATTTGATTTGGTTTCCCTTGAGAACACAGTGTGATCACCAAATGAGTTCTGAGCTCACCTCTGCTGCTTCTGTGAGGTATTGTGCTTCTTTCCTTTCAGGGGAAAAAAAATCCTACTCTTGTTGAGTGGCGTACGAGGAGAAAAAAAAGGAAAGAAAAGAAAAGAAAAACCCTCCTACTAAGAGAACTAGGACCTGGGGAGCCAGAGCAGAGGAGAAGCCGTTGCGTCTAAAGTTCAGAAATAAAAAAATGACTTTTTCTTTTGAGCTCTTGTTCCCTGATGTGACACTGTGATCAGTATCAAATGCTCGGTGGCAAGGATTTTTGTCAAGCTTTCTGTGCTAAAATAGATTTAACCTACCAGTTGCTCTTTGTGGATTTAACAATGTGTGTGACAATAAAGGGCTACCACTGCTATATTGTTAATACTTGAATAGTCCCAATTCTATATAGTTATCTTGCCCTCCATAGCTTTCCTGTGTGAAATGTTTGTCTCTATCTGCAAAGAGCCAAGCTTCTTGATAACACATTGGGGTTTTCTGGCCCAATAGTTCTGGGAGATATTCAAGGATGAGTAAGATGAAGGCAAATTTAGCTGTGGTTGTGTGTTTATTAAGGGAACATGTACATTCTCCTCTGCTAAAAGGACACACACATACACACAAATACTTGCTTCATATATAATCTTTCATGGCATTATGTAAGTTGAAGTTCTTGGGCCAATAGTAAATTCTAGCAGAATCCAGGCAGACAATGGGCGATTCTATACTGGCTGTTATACCAGGCCAGAAACTATACTAGACGCTTCCATTCCATACACTTGTGCTGTCTAAGGGAGGTCCTGCTTATACACCTCCCAGTCCCAGTGTTCAGAAAGGATTATCCCAGTATGCTTGGTGATCTGGTATACTGGCAAGTCAGAATTATTCAATGGCTCTGAGCAGCAAATGTACTGTTCTTTAAGCAGTGGCAGGCTCTTTGCATGTCCACCACTGTTCCCAGCCCCACAGACAGTGCAACCACGGAAGGCACCCATAGACTGTGCGTGACAAAATTAGCGGCACTTCTGCACCTGGGCAAAAGACTGGTCCAGGGATACTCCTGCGTGGAGCATATATACTCTGGGGAGCCACTTCCATTATGGAAGCAGCTCTGCAAGTGCTGGACCTTCCCCCAGCCAGATAGTGTAGAGCACTAGGAAGTGCTCCACAACTATACTAGAAGCATCTAGAACACGGCTAGTACGTGGCTAGTACAAGTCACCACGGCAATGGCAATGACTGTTGCCACAATGAGGTGATCACCACTAGAATGGTGGCATTCACATTTGTGTGGCATTTAGTAAAGTGTCAGGTAAGTTTGGGATGGCATTTGAAATTTGAAAGCTCAGTCCATTCCAGATCTTCACTTCACAGGATATCCTAGGGAAGTGAAGGTGTGAAAAGGCCCTAGATGCATGTAAACTGCATTGCGAAATGTGACTCAAGTAAGTGATATGAGAAGCAGCAGCAGAAGAAGAAGAATAAGAAGAGTGGGAATTTACTCCCACTCTACCTTTTCAGTGCACTAAAGTGCACTTATGGCAGGATGCCTGCTGAAGCAGTGTGTGCAAAAACAGTAAAAAACAAAAACAAAAAAACAAATTCAAAGCTAGGAGCAACCAGGAAGAGAACACAGAATAAAACATTGTGCCTTTTTATAAATCTGTGGTGAAGCTACATTTGGGCCCTGTTTCCACTCATGCCTCTTAAAATGGTTTAAAAATGAAACAAAAAACAGTTCAAACACAGATTTTATACTGTGAGCCGCCCAGAGACCCTCGGGTATGGGGCGGCATATAAATTTAAATGTAAATAAATAAAATAAATAAATAAATTCTGGCAGTTCCCACTTCAGTGGCTTTAAATAGCTTTAAACTGCTATGAACACCTCTGTTGTCCCCACCCAAAATGGTTCAGAATAGCATTAGGGAAAGGGGATCTTTTCTTTCGCCCTCTTGCCAGCCGGGGCCCCACTCCCTGCCTAATTGGATCCTGCAGTGATGTGGCAGAGGGTGGGGAATTGCAGCTCCACCTCTCCTCTCCCCTCCCCTCCCCTCATGCTTTTGCAAAAGATGTCCTGCCAGTCCTGCACATACACATACACACAAACACACACACACACACACACCTTCCTCCCCTTCGCTCTCCTCCCCTCCCCATTGCCAGCAGCACCGGCTGGTATACACACACACACACACACACACCTGTAAACTCAAGATTGGTGCTTTTTCACTTTTCTGCTAATGCAGAAAAGTGAAAAGGGGGGCAGCAGAGAGAGAGTTGCATGGCTGCTTGCCCAGCTGGCTGCACATGTGCATGCTCAGTCACCAGTGGGCATGGGGGGAGGTGCTTCTCTCCTTCCCAGGGCTCAGCAAGGCAAAAGAGGCACCTCCAGTGTGTGCTTCCCAACAAGGAGAAAGCCAGGGGCAAGTGAGAAATGAAACTTTGTTATCAGTGTGAAGTGTGGAGTGGGTGAATTGCTACGTCTTATCAGGCTGAATTGTTACTTCTCTGCTGAATATGGATCTGGCACTTTAACAAATCTGGCAAGGGGCTGTCCCTGCGCAGGATGAAAGCCCACCAGTTTCATGACGTATTTACCCAAATACTGCTGTAGCGTTCCCACATCAATAAGGAAGAAGCGTTTGAAAAGCAAAAATGGGGGGAAAAAACCCTGAAAAAACAGGTGTTTCTTTATTCCATTTTTTAGCTAAATAATCCTCAAAATACCCCTGAAACTGATTGGGAATGAGGACGAAGAGGATCCAAACCATTTCGAAAACATTTTAAAATGCCAATGAGAACTGGGCCTTGGAATGTTGTGTACAATTTTGCTTACCATGCCTCAGGAAGGATTTTGTGGAACTGGAAAAGGGGTAAAAAAAGGGCAAAAGGGTGACAGAAGACCTCCCTTGCGAAACTGGGCTACAACATTTAGGCCTTCTCAGCCTTGATAGATGCTACTTGAGAGGGGAGCAGATCAAAATATTTTTAAACACATTTTTTTCTCTTTCACAGAGCATTAGAACCAGTGGTTACTTTATGAGCCTTTTTTTTTTTTTACCTTGTGCCCCCCTCTCTTCTGCAAACTCCCTGCACACTCCTTGGTAGGTCACTACATCCACAGTGGAAACAGTGCAGCTACTCTAGGCAACAAAAATGGTCACCCAGATCAGAATACTAGTAGAGGTGTCTTAACATGTCTACTTAGTTGCCCAGGGGCTGCTAGATCAGCACAGGGATGTGTGTGGAAGGGCACAAACATCCGTGGGCTCATTTAGAAGGGGGTTCTACTTTGGCAGCACACCAAATTGTGCCACTGAAATGGATCCCCCTAGGTCTCCAAGGGCAGGAACCTTTGCTCAATGAGTGTTGAAGTGATACAGCATGGGACACCTGCCCAGGTGTGGACATCCTTTTCTGGGCCAGGTGGACTGCTCCAGCTTGGAAGCACTCCAATCAATTGAACTACTGTCTCCATGCTTGTGAAGAAATGGCCTATGAAGTTCTTGGGCAGGAAAGTTGCATGAAAGGGGTCATTTAGCAGGAGGTAGTGATGGCCGCTAGACAGATTCATGGAGAACAGGTGCAGAAAGAACTCATAGCAAGGCATTGTCTGGAACAGCTTTGTCTGGGTATCATTGCTGATCCAGATCAGCCCTCACAGCATGCCTGAGTTTTTCACAAGCTTCAGGAATGGCCTCCTAGGGCTCTGAAGGGCTAAGAGTGAACATTCTTGGTCCCAGAGTCCCAAGGTGTACTGCTGACAGGGGTCCCCCAGTACTCCAGAATATTGAGGCATGCCATCCGCATGCCTCCATGTTCCAGACCAGGGGACTTTCTGCACTTCCTGCCCCATCCAGGGGATGGGAATAGTGCACTCCCACTGGCATGCCAGACATGGCAAATACCATTTCTGGTCAAGGTAAGTCTGTGTGCAGTATGCTCCTGCATGAAAGGGGCCAGAAAGGACATGTAGAAAGGCCCCATAACAGAAGTGCTGAAAGGCCCCCAGGGCTTGCCAGGAGACCAGGAGAACTTGATATTGGGTTTACTGGTGATCCAGATCAAGGGCTGCTTGATCTGGATCATCTCTATCTGCACAGACGGAGCATACTAACAGTGGGTAAAGCCTCCCATTTTCTTCACTAATGTGAAGAAGGAGGCCCTTAGAGTACTTGCCGGTAGGGAATTCCAGCAACTTCAGAAAGACCCTTAGAACTTAGGTAACATCTCCACTTATGGTTGGAAATGCCTGTAAAATATGTCTTTGCAGCCATGTTTCCTCACACAGTGATTATAGCCAGTGAGTGTGGAATCCCATTGACAATGAGTGTGGTACCCCATTTGTGGATATGATTGCAAGGGTGTGATTTCCCTCTCTCAGCACAGGTGCCTTGAACTGTCACTTGACATGACACACCTGTACTTCAAATGGGAGATGAATAAGCACCATTTAGAGTGGTGATCATGATGTGTGTCCCCCAGGCACCCACACCGAAGTTGGCCCTTTGTCAAGTGAAGACCTAGCTGGAACCTGTGGATGGAAAACATATCCTCAATGATCTTTGTGAAGTTACCTACAATAGGACCAAAATTCTGTGATATCTGTCAGCATAGAGGATCTGAAAGTTACCCCACCATTCTTTGGCTTTTTTTAAAGTAACCAACAGGGAGTGATATGCCTTGTAACTGATGTCACTTAAAATCAGATGTCAGTTGATCACCTGATGTAAGATGCAAAACAACTTTTAGGTGTTAACTTGATAAAAAAAAACTTTCTGCTTTGCAAGATCTTAACTCTTAGATTTTGGGTTGTTGTGTTTCCTTGTCATTAAAGCAGAACTGCTGGGGAAATGGCATTCAATTAAGCAAGATCAGAAGATAAAGCTATATAAATATCTCCTTATATTGTATAGAGTGCTGTAGTTAATCAATCCTGAAGAACAAAGAGCTTGGCTTGAGCTGAGAAACAGCCCCTGCCAAGTGAAGGAATCCTGCTGAGGTAACGCTAACAAACAGCGCTATTGACAAGGAAATGTCTGTGAGGTAGAGGCCTCTCCCACTGAAGAAGTTGAAAACAAGATTGCTTAGCCCTCAGAGCAAATACTAGTCCCTTGGCTTTGAGAGGTTACTGTTCCTCTAAAGGTTCCCAACTGCCAAAGCCAGCTGAAGGGACAGTAGTTCTCTTAACTGAGAGAAGATGTGTGTGTGAAAAACACCCTTATTGATTATGCGTTCAATGAAAGGTCAAGACTCCCTTTGAGGGTCACCATCATTTCAACAAGCTCTCCTCTTTCCCCAGTCCTTTTTCTTTTTGCTTCTTTGCAGAAGGTTTTCTTCTTCTTCTTCTTCTTCTTCTTCTTCTTTTTTTTTTTTTTTTTGGCCAGGCTCTCCAGGTGGACACCTGGGGTAGATGTGAGCTGCAAATTAGCTAATCATCATTAATTCGTTGACAAAACCTACCAGCCCAACATCCCTCCTAATGGCTGACAAATGTCAGGGTGACTTGTATGCTTTTTTTGTTAATTGAATTGGTTAATTAGGTCCCAAAGGCCTAACTGCTAATTATGAGCTGCTGAAGAATATACAACTACCTATAGATATATAGATTACATACATGCACACACTTACTATTCTTCTATGTAAAGGTAATGAAGTTAATAGAAAAGCAACTATCTGTGTGGAAGAGAGAGAAGTATATACACATACTATTTTTTCTTTACATCTGTAGAGTTTTACTATTGCTAAATTCCTGACCTGCCACATGTTACTATCTTATTGATGTGTGTGTGATTGTTTTTTTAAAAAATGAGGGCTAGAGAAACTCCAAATCTGCTTCTTTTTTCAAGGCGAGCATCTGCTCAGTCAGCTCTAGATTCATTAATTATCAGCCAATTAGTGCAAGAAAAAAAAGCCCTCCTGATTTGCATCTTAATTTGTTACTTTGTAAAGATGTTTTTATATATATATATAAAAAAGTTAAATACTCCCTCCGGTTTGCGAGCTGCAGAAAGTAAAAAGGGGGAATGGCAACTTCCCACCAAGAAAAGGCAATTAATCATTATACTTTGCACTTCTGTTGAGGCTTTTATCCCCAGATCTCAAAGCGCTTGGCAAAATTAATTCATTAAGCCACCTGGCACCCTAGGGAGCTGGCAAAGATGCAGGAAGCTCCTCAGGGCAAGAAATGCCTTTGTGTGTGCCTTGTACAGCCCCAAGGACATTGCCAGCTTTTTTAAAAACAGGGGGAATTCACATTTTGGTCCCTGTTCTATTACAGAAAAAGTGAATGGAAAAGGTCCTCCGTAGTCCATTTTTCCAAAAGACGGCAGATCCAAAGTCAAAAACTTCATCTCAGTTCACTGCTACCCAGAAATTACATCACTGTAAGATGTTGCCCCAAGTTGGTTTTGATTCCTAATTTTCTCACTACTAGATGATTGTAGGAGTGGATAAGCAAATGGAGGACAGGTGTATCAATGGCTGTTAGAAACTAGGCTTAGATACTGCATCCAAGTTGGAAAGACAGACAGGATGCCTCTAAAGGTTGTTTGCAGGAGTTGAGACTGAGAGCAGGTGTAGGTTTTGCCCTTGTCCTCTGACTGAGAATGCCCAAAAGCAATTGTGGACCACTGTGAGAGAAAGCATGTTGGACTAGATGGGCTGTGGCCCAGTCCAGCCGGGCTTCTCTTAAATGACCAAATTTAATTATTTAATAATAGTTTCTATTACTGACGAAATACCTCTGAAAGCAGTCAATGTAGGACACAAATTTGGAGCAGTACAAGCAGCTTCCAGTGCTAGAAGGTCCCATAGCTATTACACTCCTTGTAAAGGAGGGGGTTATCTATCTATCTATCTATCTATCTATCTATCTATCTATCTATCTATCTATCTATCTATCTATCTATCTATCTATCTATCTATCTATCTATCTATCTATCTATTGTCTGCCTGTCTGTCTGTCTGTCTATAAAAAATACCACATGAACATTAACCACACTGAATAAAGTGTATTAGTAACTATTAAGAAAGCCAGGTGAAACATACTGCATTTTGCAATTGCACATAATAGCTATCCCTGAACAGTAGGGGGAAAAAAGAATAGATGCAAATTTGGAGCCTCTGGATATGAAAAAATTCCAGCAAGCTACCGTACACTGCAATGTAGGCAAATAAGTAAAAAATACCTAAATTGGTACAGCAGCTTCTAAAGTGCTGTATCCCTTCTTAGTTCTTAAGGGAGTTTGGCATATTTAAGATGCTTTTTTACAGGATCTTCTTCATATGAGTCAACCGGGGTAAACTGAGTTCTTGATTAGGGATGTTCATGACTCCCATCTCCCCCACTCACACCCAATACCTGATAAATCCTCCCTCAGTTCATGATCAGTTTAGGTTGCCATGCTCACAACTTTCTGTTGCTGTCCTGAGTCTCATTTATGAGACTCGTTTAGGCCTCCACCCCCTGCACTTTGACAAGATAAAGTTCTGTGACTCAACATCCTGCAACTGCGGTGTGTGTGTAGAATCTTCCTCCTAAACATCTTTCTCCAATCCTCCACACATTGCTGAACATGTCACCATGTGATGTGCTTCATCTGTCCATAGACTGGGACACCTTTTGATAATTCTTTTTTTTTTTTTAAATCAGTTTTGTGCAAAAGTGCGACAGGGCAATTTCACTATTCCATCTGCCCATACTCACGCTGGACTGTAGAAGTGGTTCTGTGCTAAATTGCTACTTTGTTTGAAAAAGGAAATGCGGTAGAGTTATGGGGAGAAGGTGACGCCACTGAAAAGATGAAGGGGGAGCTAAGACCACTTTTGCCTGCCTCAGCCCATCTGAGGCAGGCAAAATTAGTGCCTCAACAAGCTACACAGTGACTAATTAATCTATCCACCCTTACTTTCACATTGATAAAAAGAAGCGGCTCTGTGCTAATTTATTTATTTATTTATTTATTTATTTATTTATTTATTTATTTATTTATTTATTTATTTATTTATTTACATTTCTATCCCGACCCATACCCGAAGGTCTCTGGGCGGGTAACAACGGATCAGGCAACATATTTAAAAACATATTAAAAACAAAATACGGATTAAAACATATTTAAAAACACGATACAAATTAAAACAAGGTACATAGTTAAAGGCCGTGCGCTCAATAGTGTATTCATAAGAACTCTAACTGAGGGGAGAATGTATTACCTCAGCCAAAGGCCAAGGAAAAAAAGGTATGTTTTTACAGCCTTCCTAAATGATAACAAGGAAGGGGCATAGCACACCTCGAGGGGGAGACCATTCCACAGTCTGGCGGCCACCACTGAAAATGCTTTCTCCCGGGTGACCACCAACCTCACTACCGAAGTTGGTGGGACAACCAGGAGGGCCTCTTCTTCAGATCTCAAGGCATGGGTAGGTTGGTATGGGAGAAATCGTTCCTTTAGCCATTTGTGGCCCAAGTCATTTAGGGCCTTATAAGTCAGAGTTAACACCTTGAATTGGACCTGGTAGTGAATTGGCAGCCAATGTGATATGTGTCCGGCTAGCTGTTCCAGTCAGCACTCTGGCGGCTGTGTTTTGCACTAGTTGCAACTTCTGGGCCATCTTCAAGGGCAGCCTCATGTAGAGTGCACTGCAACAGTCCAATCTACCCCCTCCCCGAAAAGAGGGCTGTTGGCCAGAAAGCCCAAAATGGGCCAATGGCTGCATGGCAGGGTGGAGCCCACAGCTGTCTGGCAGGGAGAGTGAAAATGTTCTCCCTTCTGGACAGCTGTAGGATGTCCAGAGACAGCCTAGGCCAGATATAGAGCACAATTAGGCTGCCCTGGGACAGGATGGGATGGTTCCAGACGGAACCGCCTGCCCAGCAGAATGAATGCTCTGTCCCAGGGCTTGCCTAATTGCATTCTGAGGCCCTACTGCGAATAGGCCTATGAATGCATTCACTTCTAAATTTTAATCCAGCTTCAGTCCACTTTCAGAATGAGCAAGAACATCAGCAAAGAGACAAGCTGTTTTCTTTCCCCCATTATCTAACTCGGTAAATCGACCTTTTCATTAGATATGTGGAAAGCAAATGGCTAGTCACGTTGTTGATGTTTTTGGTGGTCACATCTGCACTCTCAACCTTCTCCGGTCAATCATCAGGTCTGACTGCTCATTCAAATCCATAAATAAAATGGATAGAAATGAAAAGTTGTGAACAGTCAGACCTGATGATGGACTGGAGAAGATTTGAAGGTATGACCGTGGCTTCTGAAGATGGATTAAACTTTAAATCTGAATGCAGTGAAGTATTGTGTCCAATGCATTTCATTGTAGTCTCAATATAGCCTTTAAACATGAAATTAAGAAAACAAGCAAACATATATTCAGATATCTTTTGGTCAAAAATTTCTAGTGTAAATTTTGCAACTTGTTGAGCTACCTACAAACGAAGAGTAAGGATCTGTTTGGGCTGAAATTAACAGCAAATGGCATATGGTTTGGAAAATATTAGTTTTTCTTTTCCATAGTAACAATGAAAAAATTCAGTGTAAAAATCTTGTTTCCAAAATGTATGAAATAGCCTGCTATAAGATGTAAGCATGAGATTATCTAAACAAAACTTTACAGATTTGTTCAAAATAAATAATAAATAAAAAGTCCCCTCTCATATTTCTCTGAAAAAACACACAAATGTTCCAAAAACAGATTTTGCTGCACATATGCAGGTGGAATATGTGCATTTATTACTTACTCAATTCAATTATTTAATGCCTGTGAGTTATTAAAATATAAAGCTAATTACTATGTATGACTAATGACAATTTAGCTCTTATCAATATGGGGGATCATAATGGAATAAAAACTGATTAAGGAATTAACAGTTATCTTGTCTAGGAGTCAGTTATTGCTACTGTATATTATTGCTAGTCCAATATTATAAGGAATACATAAAATAAGAGCCACTGATCATCTTTGTTTAATGAAAATAAGGACTGAAGTCAACAACTTACTGTGCACAGTTCATTTTGAAAGTACCTTGGAAAAGCTGTTTAGGAGTACTTCAAAGCGATCTGTCAAAAATAATTTTAGAACTGTTCACTTAAATTTCAAAAAAAGGACTTTCCTTGGCATGCAAAAAAAAAAAAGATAGAGAAAGAAAGTTGCAGCAAATCTTTTAGATCCAGAAAATAGGTGAACGTCTATACCACTAGACAATTAATATAACTAGTTTGGCTCTAGGTGAAAGTAAACTCTTTGTTGTTTTGGGGTATAAACTCTAGAAAGAAACTGAGTTTTGTAAAGTAGTTTCTGTTTGTCTCTCTCCCTCATAGCTATGCATTCTTTCTGCACTGCCCTACAATGCTCATTAGCAAGTTTGCTAATGCTCAGATGGATAACAAATAATAGGCCAGAACTGGGGGAGGGGGAGTTATTGGGGCCAGGATGAGTCCTAAGTGACAATACAGCAAGGAGCTGAGAAAGCACCTTCTGTCTCCCCAACTAAAAAAGTTTTAATCTTTGCTGCTCTGTGAATATTGATTGCCTGCGCATTGACATGCCACCTGCTGAGGCTCCTTTAGCTATTGATAACCAATGCCGTCCCTTCTAAAGTTCAAAAACGGACGGGCAGCTTTCATGTTTGTAAACAGTATTGATCTGCATAAATAAGCTCACCGTTAGAATGCGGATTAAACAAGGACGAAGACAGAACATTTGCGAGATTAAATCCGGAAACTGCTAATTAAAAGCTGAACGATAAACCCAAACCATAGACATCCGCCAATTAATGCAAATATCTGAAGATGTAGGAAAACATTAACCCTCGCTCCATATTTATACACACACACCGCTCCCTTCCAAACACTAACTGTAAAGAGTTTAAAAATAAAGGCTCTGCTTTCTGTAATTAATGATTAAGAAATATTTAGGTCTACTATTCCAGCATTTTTTAAAAAACCCTCTAAATATAGGTTTCAAGTCTAAACAACAGTAACTTGCAGATTTAAATTGTGGGGCAGGAAGGATGGGTTATACATCATAGAATAACTTCACGGATCTGCTCAGATTAATAAACTTTCCTATGCTTTAAGCTTGCCTGTGACAATCTGTTATCTCCTTCCATACAGGACAGCTCTGTGTTTAGATAACTGACCTCACTTTTCCTATTATTTAAACTCTTTTTAATGGCTTTCCAGTCTGAGGTCGTATTCACACAGGCATTAGGGTTGACCCCCTCCCCCCAGAGTAAAACATCCAGACATTTGGATGCCCTGAAGCAGTGTAATCACATACACACACACCCAGTGAGCTCCTGAGCTGTCTTAAATTTAAGGAACAAGTTTAAACAACTCTTGGGGTGATGTATGCTGGCTAGGTCACTTCCGTTCCCCCTTTGGCCCAATTTCCCATCAGGCAGCTTTTGCCCAATTTTATTGCAAAGCCATACTGGTTGGAGACCTTACTGCTGACACAGGAGTTCTCCACTGCAGCAAGGATTCTGGGACTTCTAGCTACCAAGGCAATTGTCACTTGTACACTGGAAATTCCATCCCCTGGTGGCTCACATAAGATTGCCCTGCAGATTGCCCTGTCTCTACCTGTGTCCTGTCTCCATAAGGTTAGCCAAAATCTAACTAATGATAAAGCATAAGGAGGCCCAAGTTCACTATTTTTTATTTAACTTCCAAAGTCAGTATATCAGCAGAAGGTCAGCAATAAGATGTCTTTTTCTGTACCAAAGTATTGTCTTCTTGATCTTTGCTTTGCTGCTTCATGGATTGCTTTTTATAATCTTGTGACTGCACTGCACTGTCTGGCTATTTTTTGATTACTCTGGTTTCTATGGTACACGGATGCTCTTATAAACTTTCAAGGAGGGCTTTAGCCTGAGAAAGAAGATAAACTGGTGGTTAATGCTCTGCTTTTCTGCTCTATTGCTGTAAACAACAGGAAAAAGTGAGAATAAAATAGAGAAGTGAAAAAATAATGTGAGCTGAATCAAGCTCTTTGGAATACAAGTTGGAAATAAAGGTGTCAATAAATAATGCTTGTCACCTTCGCAATTCATACATGTGAAGTGAAAGCTTTTGTGTGTTCATTAAAAGCTTGGTTACATTTGTCAAGGTGAATTCGTGGATTTTTAGCAGATTCAGAGTGGATTCGGAACAGATTTGGAGGGGCAACTGGTGGTAGCAGGGACTGATGAACTTCAAAGCAAATTTGAAGTCAAGCATAATTAAAGTAGCTCCATTTGCTTGAATGTATCCAACGCCAACAATAGAACAATGTTACATCAGAAGGCCTATTAAAATCTGTAAGATGTTACATAAATATTTTAAAACTTCTATATTCAAAGCATATTCTTGTACAAGCTAAAAAAGCCAAAAATAGGTTTATATGACCATTGCAAATAAGAATGGGCTTGACCTTAGGCCCCAGAGAAGCTAATGAACTTACCTGAGGTAAACAGGCAAACAGGATTCTGGGAGGTGATCACAAGTTACTCCCTCCTTTTTGTATATCTGATTGCTTTAAGTTGACTTACTATAAATGCAGTTTTCACTGTGAATAAAATAAAAGACCTCTTAAGATACAAAAGGTGAAATATTAAAAATAAACAGTAAGCAAATTAGCACCTTTTATTGGTTTTACTGGACTAAATTAAGCAGACACTGAGGGCGTGTCCTCATGCACATTTGGTCTGGTACCGAAACTGGGCTTGGCAAGGGGTGTCCCCATGTGTTTTGGATTTGGTCCAGTTTCCGTGGACCAAGTCACCCCAAACCATAGTTTGGGGTCCGGCACGCATTGCTTAGTGAGCTGAGACTGTGCATAGGGAGAATCCCAAGCTATTTTGGGAGGAGATTGGTGCTCATGTCGTTGGGAGGTGGGGGGGGTGCTTGCCATTCCTGCTCTGTGCATTGGAGATTGCAGCTGCTGACAGTTTTTGGGAGTAGAAATATCCCAATCACCAAGGCAGGCAGGATAATGGCTTCTTTTTTCTTTTCTTTTTACTTTTTCCACGGCAAATATTCCACCTCCATTTCTCAATCACCAAGGCAGGCAGGATAATGGCTTGTTTTTCTCCCTTTTAAAGTTGCCGGGCATTCTTGTGGTTCCTGGTGGAGTGGAGGTGTGCAAAACTGCTCAAGCGCCCAACTGCCACTAAACCTTGTAGCAGCTTTGGGTCTTTTAAAATTATTTTTAAAATTTGTATTATTAAGCTTCATTTAAAAAAAATTTCTGTGCCTCCCAGTCCAGTCCTGGCTTTCTGTGCCACTAAGGGAGGGGGAGATGTGGCATTTGCAGCTGGCGGCACATGGGCATTTGCAGCTGGTGGCACAGGGGTGGGCTGACATGAATCCGGCTTCCAATGAGAGAGGGGGTGGAGAGGAGGTGGCACAGTTTGCATGGGGATGGCTGCATCCACATCCAGCCCGCACCCAGCCCACTTTACCGGGAATGGCATGGGGATGGGCAAGGATCGATCTTGGACCTGCTCCCAGTCCCATGTATGCCAATTCCATGCCAAACATGAGGGCACGGCCTGAATGATTGACCTGAAACTGGGCTGAAAGCATGTATGCAAGTAGAGTTTAAAGGAATAAAAGTGTTTTAGACCCAAAAAAGAGAGAGTTCTTTGGAATCTCTTCACTTCTCTCCTCCTTGGACAAGACTTCTATGGACTTCTATACTCCTGGCTGCTTTTTTCATTTTGCAAGTCTTCTGGACAGGCAGATATGGATCTCTGGGGATTTCTCTTGTTCTTTTACAGAAGTAGGGTGGCTTTGTAAGAACTTCAACTAATAAACTTGATTAAGGAAATTCCAAGTTACTTTGCCTAGAATTTAAAAAAGCAGAGTTTCTATTTTGTTCAAATTATATTTTAACACTGTTTCTTGCTGTAGCTTCTTTCAAAGAGGTGCAGGGGCAGCACCTCTGAGATGGTGTAGAGACAGTCCACAAGAGGTATTGTTCACACACCAGCCTGTCATTCTAAGCTAAGAAAACTGTTGTTGAAATGCATTCTGGGAGGCTATATTTTGGGTGAAAAAGACCAAAACCAAAAATGAAGCTGCAGAATGTCAATCACACTGCGTGGCTGTGGGGGTAAGAAATATTTGGAACAAGTTGAGGAGGAAAACAGTACATGTGCTGGAAAGAGACAGGAGAAAAGAGAGCTAACAGCTACAGATATGAACATGCCTGAAGACCAGCCACTTCTTTGTCCCAAAGTGCTTCATGAGTATTGTGTATAGCTGGACCCATAACCAGTAGGAGTTTTTGGTTGTACATACTAAGAAACTCGGGATGTGCAAGAATGGTTTTTTTGACATTTGATTTGCAATGAATGAAATATTAGAAAATTTGTATTCATTTGAACAGATCTCCTTCAAAGGTGGTAGAATTTTATTCAATACAAATGTACTCATATGAATTCTTATGAATATCTGATACAAATATGTATGCGATACAAACAGATATGTATCTGATAGATATCTGATATGAACACATACATTTGTAAAATCCAACCTGTATCAACATTTAATCCGCTCATGATCCATGTCAAATGCAATCTGGATCCATTGCAGATGTGTCTGAAACATTCGTATTTGTCCAAACATTGTAACATTTGGTTCATGTACAAATGCCTGAATTCAGGTGGATTCACACAAATAATAAATGTTACAATTATTCATGCACATCCCTTCCAGAAACTGTTTCAGACTGGTGTCAAGGTTTGTTTTCTCAGTTTTGATATTCCTGTGTCTTATCTGATTACATTAGAATGGACAGCCAAAAAGGGTCCAAAATGTGTTATTCTTTACAAACAAAAAAAGAGAGAAATCAATCAACTCGACACGATAACAAAGAGAACGTGAGCAACAAACATAAAAAAAGGAAAGGAAAGGAAAGGAACACAAGACTCGGCTATTCCATCTGGTTTGCAGGCTTAATGATAAGTTATATCATGCTACTCCCCTTGGGGGATTCTAGTTACAACATCATCTCTCCCATGGGAAGGGAACATATCCAGCGAACAGCCTTGAAAATTAAATGCTTGTCACTCTAGCTCTCTGTGCACCAGCGTTCAGATAACACAGCCTTTGTTTCCCCATTTTAAGCAAAAAATTTCATTTCCCGTGATGTAATAGAAATGTTGCCATTTTATCTCATTAAAACATTGACTCACACAAGAGCAGCCTGTTTCACACAGGCTTCCTTGGGCCAATTTGTAGCTTGATTAGGTGTGATGTCCAGTGAACTTCTGGAATGGCTTGGGTATCCACTGCACTTTGTGATGCCCAGTCCACTCCAAACTTAGCCAGTGCTTCCCAAACACAACTGTCACTATACTAGGTGATCACCCTACCGTGGCAATGGACATGTGCAATGGCATTGCTGCAGAAATCAGGCAACCTGGTACCCAATCATGTCACATGGTCCATTCACCTGGAAAAAGTGTGCATGGAGTATGCCCGGTTATACTAGATGGTGGCTTGTACAGCAGCTATACGGCCAAGGGCATATGCTCTTGCATGTGAAGGAGTAGCCCCTGATGGAACGAGTGCAAAAAGGCCTTTTGATAGTAGTTCAGGTTTGATACCCTGTAACTACTTCTGCTATTCTGAAATACCTCTGCTACTTCTGAGAAGTGTTTGCTCTATTACAGTTTGACTCAGGATGCATTCACATTAGGGATGGGTGTGTTTTGCATTCAATTTGTATCAAATCTAATGCAAGAAAATTTGTATTTGTTTGAATAGATCCCCTTCAAATGTGGTAGGGGAATGTTCCATACAAATTCAATATGAATGTTAGAGATGAATCCCATACATATCCCATATGTATCCACTCTGAAAGCATCAAATCCATCCTGAATCCATCCTGAATCCACTTTGAATCCACTCTCAATCTACTTCAAATCCACTCTGGATCCGTTGCAGATGTGCCTGGTGCAGCCACTTTCCCTACCTTCCAGGTTAATGAACAGAATGAAGCTTCGTACAGATGTTCCAAAGCATTCAATTTGAATTCAAATATCAGCCTTTGAATGTGCCAACATTTGATTCAAGTCCAAATGTCCAAATTCATACAAATAACAAATAATACAGATATTTGTGCACATCCCTAATTCACATGCGATAAATAAATAACTAAAAAAAAGCACCACTGAGTGTGCTTAGAGATAGCTTGCAGGTGGGATCGGTCACATGCCAGCCTGCTCTTTCTCCTCTTATAGACATTCTAAGCTAGAAGAAGTGCATCAGAGGTGGGATGAGAACATAAGTGCCACATAGCATTAGTGCACCATATAAACAAAAATGACTAGCTAAGCAATTTGGCATCTTCATAGCTTGGGATGCCAATAGACTTATGGTACTGTACTATGAAATGTGATTTGCCCGTTTACGCCTATCTCATATACACATATTACAATGTTCAGCATGTAAATAAATAGAAAGCCATATGGAAATTAGTCATGGAGCATAATGGAAGATAAGATTTCCTGCTTAAAGTAATGCAGCAAATGTCAAATTATAGCTCATAATTTCTGTTCACAATATCCATCCCTAATTCTGGTATCCATGGAGCGTTTTTGAGGGGGTTCTGTAAGCAAAAGATAGTTAAAATTGTTCTTCATATCGTGAATCAGAATGTTCTGAAAAAACACACATGAATAGCAGCACATATTTTCAGACAACTCTCTCTCGTGTGTGGGGGGATGGCACACAGACACAAACATCTATATACTCCTAGGCCTTTTCTGCGCTGGGCCTTATTCCAGAATGTATCCCAGACTAAGGACATGCAATCCACATGGGCCTGCCAAAATCTGCACTAGAATACAGAGAGCATAACCTTGTTCCACAATGTAACCCAGAATAAGGCCCTTGTATAAAAGACAATTGCATTCCTTAATTCAGAAAAGAAAGAGTGACTAGATAATAAAGGGTGCCTCCAGATGTGGGTAAAAATCTGCAGTTTTCCTGGAACTATATTGGGGTTGCCATACACCTCCTCTCCTCCCCTTCTCTCGTCATTGGAAGCTAGATTGATGTCAGCTGGATTCCCCCCTCCCTTAGCAGCACTGGTAGCCAGGACTTGATTGGGAGGCATGGAAACAAGTAAAAACAAAGCTCCATTAATAAAAATAACTTCAAATAAAAATAAAGTCAGCAGCTGTGATCTTCAATAGACAGGACAGGGACAGCAAGCACACCCCACCTCCCAATGATGTGAGCACAAAATTCCTCCCCGTTCGCCCACAAGCATCCCCATGTGCGTTCCCAGCTTGGTGAGGAATGCATGCCGGCTCCCCAAGCCATGCCAAGACTTGTTTTAAGAGGTATCAAATCTGGCATAGTTTTGGGGGATTTGGTACACTTTTCATGTGCCAAATCCAAAGCCCATGGGGACGGACTGCACTGATCCCGCGCTCAGAACTCGCGCTCAGAACTGTGCCAAAGCTGCATGGGGAGACAGCCTTAGTCATAACTCAAGATCTACAAGTTGAATATCACTGGCAGGATCCTCACCATGCAGGTTCCTGCCATTCTTGTTGCCACACTTGCTCTGATTGTAAGAGTGAGAAATTTGCTGTTTTCTTGTTTCTCCCCGGGAACACTTTGGAAGACACAGGAAATGTCTGCAGCAGTCGACCATTTTCTGTGCCATCTGAAGCAAGTCTATGTTATGTAGATCCCAGAAGTGCTTCCAGAGTTGGAGTAGCAGTGACAGTGAATTGCAGAGCAGAGGAAGGTGATGAATATGTACAAGGTAAGTTGTTTAAAATAAAAGAGAACGACAGATCACAAAGTACATGTACATATTCTATTCATTCACAGATGTTATGGACCCAAATGTGTCTCTGTGTACTTTTGCTGGATAAATATTGCCAGATGTCCATTGAAAAATGACATTATTTAAAGAGTGTTGAAGTGAAAGACCCTGAAAGAATTAGTGTTATGTTAGGTAAATGTTTTTCCCCTCTGTATTTCCCCCTCATCTTACTAGCTTTGCTCCCACCCTAAACCTACAGATGTTAGAACAATAAATTGAATGAATACTTTCCCACACTGGAATGCCTGTATGCCAAGGAATGCAGAAGTGATTTCTGGCCATTTTTTGACACTGATCTACAACTGTGCTGCTTATACTCCGTTGCTCTTGTATCAAGTCTTCAACTGTTCTCTGCCAAGAATTAAGTGCTTGTTCTATAAACCTGGTATAGATTATCACTTAGCTGTATAGATGTATCTAATAGAATTAAATAGTTTGGCTCCTGACCAGCAACAGATGTGCTACATATAATGCAATAATAATGAGACTGAAAGCACCATGCTTTGCCAAGGGAACTGCAGCAAATCTCACATTTCTTCTATTGCTGAGCAAAGGTTTGTGAAAAGTCAGTCCCAAAGTCAACTGTTTATTTGAATAAAAAAGTGTTACCTTTTTTTTTTTTTGCATCTTGTATAAGGTCAAAAACAGTATCAGTTTTCAGTTCTATTCAGCAACAGCTTGATCTGCTGGAAAGTCATTCTATTTTGATTTAAAACTTTTGCTTGTTTGATTTCTCAAGGCACTAGCAGTACGAGGAAATCCAAACATGTGATCCCTACTGTTCTAAGGAGCTTCATTTGGAACCATAAGAAAAAGGAAAGAAATTTGAACTTAAATGGATTAGTATAGGTTAGGAAAGAATCATGGCTGCTCTTGGCAGCCTGAAATAATATTGAGACTGCAGAGTGCTAGGAGAGAGGAGACACTCCAAGGGAAAGCTTCACTTCCCTCTTCCCAAATCATGCTTTAATGCCCTGCAGATCAAAGCACACTTCAAGAAGATCAAAGCAAAGCATCCAATAGGAGCCTAGTCCCCTCCCCCTGCTGCCCTTTGAACCCAATCAGTGAGCCAACACTAGCCAGAAGACAAAGGTTGTTTTTAGTGGTGTGTCACTTCCAGGGCCACTTCCAGTAGCCCTTTCTGGAGCACCACAGAAAAGGGGGCCCCATGGACCCATTAGTATGCTGATAGACATATCCTGCTCTCTCACTTTGCTCAGTGTGGACAAAGCATTATAGGATAAGGTGGGAATTCCCCTATCCTGCTCTAGCATGCGGGAAGGAGGCCCCTGGATCCCCTCCTAGGTCAGGATACTGCCAAGTACAGAAACAGCTACAATTTCCCAGGCCCAAATGGGATCAGTTTTGGTTATTTACAGGGTACGTCAAGAACACAGCTAAAGTTTTTCCTATGTACTTTTGCTGCTTCAGAGTGTCCTGCAGATATGCTTTCTATCAGGTTCAGAGAAGTACAATAAGGAGAAAGGGTCAACTGCTAAATAATGGGTGGTGCCATCCATTCATGTGTTTTATTTTGGGTTATTTCTAATTATTCTGCTACAGATACTGTCATGAAGTGTACAACAACTACAGCTTTTCTACTAACATTGTTTTAGCTCTGTAATGCATGCAAAGCAATATTTACCACTAATAGCAAGTGATTTATCTGGCATGGAAGATTTGCCATTACATGTTTCAGTTTTTTGAGGCCTGATTCCTACAGAGCATCAGTTGATGTCAACAGGATTTTCTAGATCTAGTACACTAGATGAGGACTGGACTCCTACTTTACAAAATAAGATATAGATTTGCATTGTAGAAGGAGTACAGTGTCTAAAATATACCAGTGCTCATACTCAAGTAACAAGGAGCTTCACAGATAAAACAATAAATGGAGGTTTTTTTTTCATAACTCCATTTCCATACTACCTATTGCACACCTGCTAAAGACACAACTGTGCTGTGTTCTCCCAAAAAACTCAGATTTTATGAGCTGTAAAACAGGTACATTACTGGAAAGCTGTAATAATTAATCTTATGTTAGCAACGCAAGTCCAAGGATTGTATTTCAGATAGCCAGTAGCAGGGGTGGTGTAGCTGGAAATTATTTAAGATTTACAGCAACCAAGTTCCAGATTGTGATCCCTGAGCCTTGGAAAAATTCAAAATTAAGAGCAAACAGCAGCCTTTTGTTCTGTTACTTTACATTATTATTTTAAAGTCCAAAACAAGGAAGTATTTAAAAAAGAATGTATCTGTTTAATATTTATAGCAGCACCAACAACCAGTAGGAGAGGATGACAGAGGGAGTGTTGCACTAATTGACGTGCCTCAGTCTGCAATGATCAAATTTAGCAGTCTAGTTGATGCCTGTCGTGTCCCAGGCACGGGTGGCGAGTGAGGCAAACACATGTGCATGCTTATGGCAGTCCTTTGAGGGCTCAGAATTACTCAGCATCAGTTCAGTCCAAAGTCAGTGGCATCCAGAGATTCAACAAGTATCAGCAGGGTCAGTCAATCCAAGGTTTGAGGTACCCAGAGGTTCAGCAAAGTCACAAGGAGGTCCAAGAGTCAAGATGCACACATGGTGGGAGTTGCACCAAAGTTGTCTGCAACGCTGGCTCAGCGTGTGCTGCTCAATTAAGTAGAGGAAGCAGCATCACTTCCTTGCCAATGCAGGTGGGCTAAACGCTTTGACCTACACCTGGTCTGCTTTTGCTGGTGAAGAAGTGGGGAGGGGTGCACTATGGGTTCCAAGCTTTCATCTCCAGAAGAGTCTGAGAGTTCCTCCAATGCTGGCCGCTGACTCGCTGCTAAGTTCTGGTTGCTGCACTGGCTGCGGCGCCATTGCAGGTGCACCCTCCTCCTCTGAGGAAGGTGGACTGACAGGATGGGGCATGAGGCACCCCAGTACTCCAGTTTTACAAGTTACTGCTGCACATTCCCCACTATTCCACTCTCGTTTCACAATAATCAAAAGTGAATTGTAGTCATGCCTCTCTGTGTGCTGTGGCAGGTGTATTAGTTTTGGCAAGACAGGATCAGCTAAGGTGCCTCCCCTGCTCTCTTTGTCACCAGGCCAGCTACCTTAGAAGTAGGGATATGCATGAATGCAGTTTTCAGGATTCGATTTGAATCGAATATCTGAAATTTTGATTTGATTCGGATCTTTAAAATTTGAATTTACCCAAATTCTATTCAAATTAAGCAAATTTGAAACTATTTTTTTTTAAAAAATTTGGTTCGAATTTGCACTTATGAATGTCAACAACATTACATGTGCCCATATGCAACCCGTTTTTGTTCCATACAGATCTGCAGAAATGCATATGGATGCAGGAAAGATGCATATGTGCAAGTACACATCATGTACGAACCTGTACACAAACGAATGTCCCAAGAATTCAAACAAATAGATTCAAAAATTCAAAATTCGTTTGAATGTTTACATTCAAAGTTATGAACATTCAATTCAAATTCAAATGTCAAAATTTGGATGAATTAAAATTTCGAATGTCTTCAAATATTCGTGCACATCCCAACTTAGAAGGAGTATCTAAATTTATGGCAACCTACAGGGACCTGTCAGTGGCTTTAGTGCACTTTCTTATGCACTCTGCTTTAGGCACATTCAACAAGAGTTGGGGAGACATGAAGATTGGTAGTGAATTTGGCAAGAGAGGATTGTTCTGGGCCAGTATGTTTGGAAAGCCACCATACCTAGAGTGCAAAAATCCGAACAGTCACAAGATTACATCAAAAACTATGTTTTCCCTCACCTGTATTTTTGCTCCCCTGCCCTCCAGTGCTTTAACAATGGATATGGGGAGGCACCTGTGATATGAAGTTCCAGATTGGGATCTAGCCTAAGACAGGAACTAAATTGCCACAGTAGTTGATAGCTTATTTTCATAATAGTTGCAGCAATAGTAATTGTGGTAGTGAAAACTGAACATTTAATAAGATAGTTACAGTAATAACGGTTGCCATCACTTCCACAGAATTCATTCTGTGATGCTACTCAAGTTAAACTATAAAAGGAAAAGGTTGCAAAACCATATAATTACTTCCAAGGTGAAGTTAGTGATTTTCCAGGCATGTTTCTCACTTCTTAAAATGAGAAATGGCCTCATTTGCGTGGTTTAACTGTGGTCAGGTAATCGCTCGTAGCATAGTGAAGTTTCTCCCTTTTTGTATTCATTTATTTTTATTCAATTTACAATTTACAGTACAGAGTCCATTTTCCAGTATTACAGAGCTTTAGAATACATAGCTTTAAATCTTCTCTCCCTCCCCCTCCCTCATCCATAAATCAACATTTGGAAATAATCCATTGACCTCTTTTCTCTCTGTTTTGCTCGCCTTTTGTGTCGAATATAATTTAATACCTTTGCCCATTTAGCCTTGCTGTCCCTTTTGTTTACTTTCCACTAATAAGTTTCCCTCTTTTCATTCAACATTTCAAATTCCGTTTGTTCACAAACACCATTTCTTTTATCCATTGTGTAGTCCTTCCAACCAGAAATTATCACAAATTTTGCAGCCAAAATCAAACTCTCTGGAATGTCTTTATCTTTCTTTTTGATCCCTTCAAATAGGTTTAATAAACATTTCTGTTTTGCCCAATTTGTTCTATATCCTAATATGCTATTAGTCAATTCTTCAAGTTCTTTTCAAAATATCTGTTTGTTTACATGTCCACCAAAGTAGCTGTAGATTCCTTTAAACTTGCTAAGATGCCAACACATTGGCTATTCTTATGGGTTTTTTTCTGTAAGCCCAGTTAAATATTCTACTATTTGCAGATTGGACTGGACTACATAAGAGCTTTTCAAAAAGAAATCTAGTTTCTTTTTTGTTTTTGTAGTCTTTATACATTGATAATACTTTACATTTTATTCTGAGGTGATGTCTATACTAGGGGTGTGCACAAATGTAACTTTAGGATTCAATTCGAATCTAATATTCAAACGTTTAAATTCAAACAAATAGAGAAAAACTAATGTATTCAGATACATTTGTATCTATTCATATGAATATTCAATTTGGATTTGAATATACAAATGTCAACACCATTTGTACGTCTGTATGAATCATCCCTTATGTATCCGTATAATAGAGGTGTGCATGAAAATGCAAAAATCCTGTTTGAATCCAATGAATGTCTACATTCGAATTTGGATTTAACAACATTCGAATTTAGACATTTGAATGGATTTCGGATTTTCCAAAACATTCATTTGAATATTCAAATGATTTAGATGTACAGATTTGTACATATTACATAGGTATCTGTGCGAATATTATACGTATTTGCACTTATAATGCGGGATGAAAACAGAATGCACACGGGGTAAAACGATTGTGCACAGATATGTATAATGGATACAAATGTTGTCGACATTCATATCTTTAAATACGAATACATCATTCAAATTAATAGATTCAAATGTTACGGATTCTAATTGGATTTTTGGATATTCGGATTTTAAACATTCAAATCGAATTGGATTTTCAGATACTCGATTCAACTTGAATTCGAATGCAAAAAAACCGTTCGTGCACACCCCTACCATACAAATGCGTATGGATACGAATAAGATGCATACAGATACGTACACATACGAATGTCTGAATAATTCATACAAATGTTTGAAAACATTCAAAATTTGTTTGAATGTTAAAAATGAATGCATAGACATTCGATTCGAACTTGAATGTCCGAATTTGAATGAATTTGATTAAATTTTGAATGTTTTGAATATTCTTGCAAATTCCTAGTCTACATTGCTGTTCTAAATATTTACTGCTCCAGGGTTTTTTTTAAAGGGAGAAATATCTTTTTAAAGAATATTTTTTATTAAATGAATGGAAGAACTTGCAGAAAATGGCTTTCTTGCAGTTATTCTCCAGTTGCAAAGTGAACAGAAGGATATTATGGATTAGGGCCTGTTCACGTATTACTTTACTGCAGTTTTAATCAAGTCTCCATTACATGGTCTGTGGTGCCCATTCCTCATCCCAGAGTGACATGTCTCCATTATCTACCATAAGTGATGGGTGAACCATACACTCACTTTCACAGGGCTGGAGAAATTCATTTTAGTGTCAGGAACAACTGTAGCATTGCAAATTTTCACCATGACCTCTTTATTTGTATCATCCTCAAATTCATTTTGTTTCATTCTCAGCCCTTTGGCATGGTATGAAGCTATTTTAAAGTATGTGATTGGTTGTTGCATGTTTATTAGACTTGCGTTCCCTGTCCTACAACCTATCATGTCAAACACATGCCTTGCCACCTATTTACAGATATTAGAGGGGGGGGGAGACTCACTTCAAAATCCTTGTATCCAGTCAGCCTAAAACTCTGTTTCTTGAGTGCCTTGAGGCTTGGTGGGCAAATGGACCGCCCACACTGGCTTGCACGCTGTCCCAGATATATGGAAACTGCCTCAGATTATTCTGTGTTTCAGAGTGGAAGAAACACCCATAAGGGAAGATTGTTGGCCCGTTTGCTTCCTCTGCTGCCATGAAGAGTGATGGAGAAGGAGGACATTGCCAGACAGCAGTGTTCACCCTTAGCCCACCATAGGGTAAGTTCCTGGTAGGTAGGGTTCGGATAGCGCCAGTGTTCACAATGCAAATGCCGGCCTCCATCTCTGATCTTAACTTCCCTGGGACGCTATCCTACAGACGTCAAGTGCATAATTATGGTTATGGCATAATTGCACAATGGCACATGTATACGGGCATAGACTCACATTCTTTAAGCTCTGTTAGAGTGACAAAAGAATACAATGTTCCAAGTTAGGTTCAAGCAAATAAATCAATGAACTGGTGGTGATATGGTCAGTTCTACCAGCAAGTTCATTATTACCAACAGATTGCAACCACAGTGTCAAATAACAATTCATCTCAATTATTTTACAAACAACTTTTGACTAATGAATAAAATCTAAAGCTGCTCACAGTTAGACCTAAAGGCTCATTTCAGCAAATGAATTATTCACTGAACACTATTAAAAATGAAAGGAAAGAAAGAGAAAGGCAACTAGCCATTTGGGAAAGCAAGAAAAAGGCCCTAGTCAGTGTCCCCCCCTGTTGCTGCACATCATCTGTACAGGGAGGGGGAAATTCAGAGAAAGCGTGACAATGCTGGAGAGTGCCAATTGATTCAAACTAATTGGAAGTTAAATTAAATGATAATTAGCATTAATCAATAGCAAGGTTGGCATACCAGTGCATCCCTCCTTTAGGCAATCCATCTCCAATCCCCAGTGCACCAATAAGGCTGCTGATCTGTGAGCCCCTGTGCACACTTCTGTCGTCAATAAAAGAGCCTGTCCCTGCAGCACTGACCTAAAGGGGATGGAGGGGGAAGAGAATGTTTCAGTGAGAAGCAGCTTTTCCATCAAGAGGGGTGGCTGCCACGCTCTTCCTGCAGCTAATTACAGCCTCCATCAAAGGGAAGGGTGCCCTCAAATGACAGAGGCTGGTAGATGTACCTCGGTGTCCGCCTGTTTTAAAAAAGAACATCATAAGGATCTTGGGCTCAGCATATTATTAGCTTTTGTTAGGAGCTTTAGTTTCACGTCTTTCTCCTCTCTTGTCTCTTGAGGGTGTGAGGCACAGTGTTATTGTGCGGTAAGCAGGCAAGGAAAACCTGAGCGTCCACAAAGATCCCGCTTTCACAGCACCCCCACCCTGTGAAAGTGCTGAAGAATGAGAGCAACCAGGCACAAAACAGGGGTGCAAGGAAACTGGGGATGTAGTGCTGCTGAGTGTTGGAAGAGAACCTCAGAAAGAAGAGTGTAATCTGCTCTGTTGAGCTAATGCTTTGCCCAAATACGTGCCATGCAAAAGATGCAAAATGTGGATGACTGTGTTTAAAGGGGTTATTTTATATTATTTATATGTACAGTATATTATTTAGTTATAACTAATATAATATTATATTATTTTTATTTCTATCCCACCCTGTACCTGAAGGCCTTGAGCGGGGGATGTCACAATAAAATTATTATAAAAACAGTAGCGATTCATAGAGAAAGTTGATTATTACCCTTTCTGCATGGGCTTTTAATCCAGACTAAACGCTCATGTAGTGTGGATGTAGGCCTCCATATCTGCATGTTAATGTGGTTCACAGCAGCCGTGCTCCCTGTTGGTCCAGCTCCATCTGCATTTGATGGAGCCTGGTTCGGATGAAGGAGACTCTTAATTCCAGATCCCTGGTAGTACTGTTTAATTGGTACTATCAGAGGGACTGGAACTCTGATTTGGAACCTGGGAGGCATGCAGATGACCAGCTCATATGTTTTTTTATTACTGGGTGGTGCTTTTCAGTGGTGCACCATAGTGTATACCCCATACAGGCCAGGAATCTAGGAGCTTTCATTCTTAGCCTTCAGGGTGCACCTGCAAAGTATGTGCTAATCCAGCACCGTTAGTGAAGACAGCGCTGCTCCTGCCCATGCCTCCCCACAATCTTGGATCAAGAGACAAAGGGCCCTAGTCACTGCCATCATGGCTACACTAAAAACTACCATCAAAGTCAGATAAAAGGATCTAAAGAAGCTTCTGGATGATGATGTGTATGGGGCTCCCTTAGCACAGATTCTCTTACCAGAGCATAAGATGAGTTCATTGGAAGCTTTTGGTAGCCCACCACATGCAGGCCCCCTTTTTTCTTTTTTGTGCACCTGGACGTTCCCAGCAAACTACTTCCAAATGGACCTTACCAAATGTTCCAGCAAGAAAATAAATGCCAGGAAAGTAAATATGGTGCTAAATAGCCCTGCTTTAGCATTTGACGGTTGAACCACGAAGCCAGCATTTTGGCTGTGTCTGGTAGCAGTCTTCCTTGGAGTCTAAGGTGTGTCACAAAGTATAAGATTTTCACAACATTTTTCACTGGACCTACTTTCTTTGCAAAACATAAAATACTTGAAGCAACAATAAAGTGTGTTTGAACAGTAACTTGCCTCTCGAGAAAGTAGAAACATATTGGAATTGGGATAAGGGTCTTTCCCGATCCTTCTAGTGATGTATAACCTTGTTGAGGCCCCTGTACTTTTCATTTCAAAATTAAACACTGCTTAGCAAAGTTTTTCCAAGACTGAAACCTCTATAGATATTTGGCCCTGACACAAACTTCCCACCTTTCAAAGGAAAGTTGTGACCCATGACTATCAAGATTTGTGCTTCAACTTTTATATAATTGCACTTCTGTTTATAAAGTTTTCTAGTGCAAACAAATGAGTCTGTTTCCATGAGAAGAGCCAGAAAATGCAGTCCTGCAGTCCTTAGAAGTAAGTTTTGTTGTGTTTAACAAAACGTATCTCCAAATAGGTGAATACAGCATGCAATGGAAAAACTAATGTATCAGAAGGGACAGAGGACAAGAGAAAAATTTGGCTTTTTCTGCATTGGCCCTTATTATATCCTCTAATAAGGACATGCAGGTCTGTAGTTGTCTGCTGCACTAGTGTGTAGATAGCAGGTACCTTTCCAAGGTATAATCTGGAATATGACTCAGTACAGAAAGAACCTTTAAGATAGTTACAAAGAAATTGGAGTCATCTGTGATTTTAGAGCAACTTTCCCTAAAATCTAAAAATGGAAAACACTTTTAACAGTATTCCATGGGGTAGGTGTCACCATAGAGAAAACTCAGCTGCAAGGAAGTGCTAGGTGATATTCCCCTCCACCTCTGAAAGCAGCTGCTATTTGGAGGAGTATTTTGAAGGGCCCACCCTTGCCCTTCTGTTCCCCCAACTGCACCCCCTTTACTGCTAAATGTAGCCTCTCATGCACCTGCCATGGCTATGGCCACCATCTCACGTTCCTCTGAGGCCCAACTAGGTCTTCTGCAGGTGCACGCAGACCTCCCCCATCCCCAGATTCCAGGTTAGGGGAGGTGCATGTGGCCCCCTGAAGGCCTAGTAGGGCCTCAGAAAAATGAGTGATGGCAGCGATAGCAGGTGAGTGAGGGGTGAAGCAGGATGGGAAGAGAGGGTTGGGGTTTTTTTTCCCCTTCCTACACAAACATCTGCCAGATTTTCACACATGAAGCCAAAGCCCCCACCCCCACATTCATGTAGGGGGGCTTTGCATGAAGGGCTCTCTTCAATTCACATGGAATCACGGGGAATTTGGCTTCGAGCACATTACTAACCAATCCTAATCACAGAGGTCAACTGTGATCCAAATGATGACTCTATGAAAAACCCAAGGCTGCAGACACATTCCTACCAAAGGGTTACAATCACATTTAAAGTGGGCCAATTTCCCATTTCCTGAACCTGGAAGTCTCCAATCCTCAAGATCACTATCTTGTTAGGAGTCAATTAGTTGACCCTCATCCAGCCTGTTACTGAATTCAAGCATCTGTTCAGAATACCCTTCTGAAAGGGTCTTTTCAGTCATTTCTTGTTCACATGTTACAGGGAAACAAAATCTGGTGATTGCTTTTGAGTAACACTTATATTACACTTCCTGCTGCACTAAGGTGACATGTGTATTTCTTTGGGCTGTTTCACTGCATGCAAACATTCTGACTTTCGGTCTAATGAAAGTGTTGTTCACAACCTCTAACCAATTAGACTGCAGTTCCAACTCTTGGAAAAGATTTCTGCCTTCATTGCCTGCTCTTCTGCAATGCTGTGAGGACTAGACAAAGCATTCATGAATGCCTGGGAGGACTCTCAGCTCTTTGCAATTTTGGCATTTGCCCTTTGTTTCCTAGATCCGCTGTGCACTTTCTCTCTGTGAATCCCTCTGTGGGATATCAAGAAGTTACAGGCACAAATAGAACAGAAAGTATAAGTTTTGTTTGTTAAGTTGGCTTCTTGGATTCCACCCCCAACTACCAGCTATAGTTATATGTTATTTTTATTTACATGTTTGCTTAGAAATAATGCCTTTTCTTTTTCAAAAATGCTTTTTAAATAAGTATCTTTGCAAGAATATGGAGAAATCTCCCAGTAAAAACTGCCACCCATTCTAACATGAAACCCACTACTTGTTGTGTAAAACAGGAGTAAAATGCCCATCCTTGGAGACAGAAAACCCCAGTGTAAAAGGAGGAACAGTTCTGAAGAGCACTTAATATAAATGTCTCAGCACAATGATGGGTAATATATAAGCCTTTTCACACCTTCACCTGAAATGAAGGCTGGCTCACTCCGAGGATGAAGCAGGCATCCATACTTTGTGACACCTGATGCATTAGAAACTTACCCGACACTTTCTCAAGTGCTGGGTAAGTGGTCACACTTTAGTTTAGGATGACTTCAGGTTGTCCTCAGGTTGTGTTACATTATTTTTATTCTATTCATTTTCCAAGCCGGACTACCCCCATTAGATAATTCTAACTGGAGTCCTGTTTTTCAGAGAATTCAGCCCATCCTGGCATCCCAGGCCATCTTTGCTTCCTCAGTGTGAACAGGAAGACAGGCTAAAGGAGGCTGAACCATACTGTGGTGGACTGGGTCCAGTCTTTCCTTTCAGCCAATGTGCACGCTTGGAGTTCATGAGGCACCTTCCCTTCTTTCCTCAGTTTATGTATATGATTCCTCTATCTAGCATTTTTATGCAACTTTATTATTATTATTTTAAAAATTAATTGCACAAAGAAGAATAGCACATACAAAATGAAGAGGGGCATGGAGGTGGGGGAGCAGGCTTTAAAAAGAACCACAAATACACATCCTCACCTCGCTTGAGTGACACAACAGCATCCAATAAGAAAGGAGAAAGATTTGATGCAGGAAAAGGGGTGGAGTCATGGAGAAAGGTGTAAGCAAAGCAGCCTAAAGTGAGGATGACCTGAGGACAACCTACAGCAATCTATGTGTAAACAGAGCTGGTACAACCTCAGTTTGAAATATTAATAGGATGTCCTTCTCATATAGGTGTAACCAGGGCCCAGGATTGGGGGGGGGGTGCACAGAGCCAATTTCCACATTCTATTCGAGGTGAATTGAATGTGGAAATATTCGGCTCTGGCTGAATAATATCCCACACAGTTGTGGGGGTATTCATAATCCTAGGTAGGGATGTGCACAGCGAGTCACTCCTCTGCACCACCCCACACTGAAACTTTCCTGCCCCAGCCCATGTTGGGTTGCCCTCCTGCCCACCACAAGGGTCTGTCTCATTGACTCCCCCCCCCACACACACAATGAGGTTTACCTTTTACCAGGCCTGGCAGTGAGGGACTGTGGCATCCTGATAGCTGTGACCAGACCATTCCAAATTGAAAACAACCTGGGTCCCCTATATATGCTAGAGACAGACTAAAAGGTAAGGATGTAACCACAACCTTAAAGGCCCTTCACCAAAATTATATGTGTTCCTCTCCTCACAAAATTAGCCATAAAATGTCCCATCTTACCATGTGACATTAAAAGTGTTGGCTGGAGAATTTAAGGCCAAGCTGCCAAACGACCTGTTCTCCCACTGAAATCTTGATAATTTGTACGGGAAGTTGCTAAATATTGGTCAGTCCGTTTACAGCAGAAACAGAAATCTGTGCCGCTCCTTTCTTAGCAGTGCTCTTTCTTTGGTGTTTCCTTGTTTAAAGACCACCATTGAACACTCATGCAGAAGAATAGCTTTTCCTGCTGTCTCTTATTTAAAGCAATCCCAAGTCACTGTTTGTAGATATTAATAGTTTAACATGTAACCAGATTATTGGACAAAAAACAAATAGCATGTGGCCCAGCCTTCATACAGGAGACCCTTTGATGCCTCGGTGGCAGCCCGTATGCTTCTGCATGTCTGGCTCTCTGGCTCAGCCACCCCCCACCTGCACCCCCAACTCCTTCCCATCAATATCAAGCTTGTTTCGTCTCACACAGATTATTCATTTCTTGGCACTGAAGCTTCTTCTCCAAAGAATTAACATTTGGATCTTATTTGCTGGCTAGCAGAGTGCCAGGGATACAGCTGGGTGTCATTGCACAAGCTATTTTGATGGGTAAATCAATGACAAATTGAGAAAAGAGGAGGATCAAACAGCAAGCCCTATGCGGCCACGGTTGGAAAACCATCACGTCAGAGACTCATTGACTTTTGACAAAGGAGGAGATGGGTAGGGGGAAGAAAGGTGAATCATTTCTCTCTGTTTCACACAACTCCCCGATCCTTTCGTTGGAAATTGTAGCAAAGCCTGGCTTTATGCATACTCCACCCTTGTATAATGGCAAGGAAGGGGGGAACATCCCAATGTTTATTGCTATTTTGATGAAATTTCACTCTGAGAGGGATTTGAAAATAAAACACATTTCCTGTTGGAGACCACGGGCTGTGAGCTGCAAGTAAAAGCAGAGGCTTTGGCTGAGCTGAGCTCTAAATAATCACTTACGTTCCAAGAAGCTATTCTTATTGGCGAGATCTCTCCAGCACCTGGGGTTAGAAGAGCCCTAGGCAAGTCCAAGCACTTCATTTAGCTGTCCCTTATTACAATCAATCAGACTCTTTTCCTTAAAGCCACAGGAAATTCAATCCTTAACTCACATGCTTTTTAAAATTAAAAACTCAGGAAGACCTCAGAAAGAGGGGAAGAGAGAGCAAGAAATACCAAGGACTGTAGATGAAGTTATGTATTACCAATTTTTCAATCTCAGGTCTCAACAAAATAGCCATGGCACAAGCAAGGCTGGAATATTTGCTTGAGAGTAGGGGCAGGAGGAGGACCCTAACACAGAGTTTGGCTGTGTTTTCAATTACCAAAGGAGGTGCCCAAAAACGTGTCTCCATATCTCCATTTGCAGCTGGAGTTGGTGCCTTGCAGTGATCCCATTGCCCCATTATTGGGCACAATTGCCAAGTGAAGTGTCAGATGATGCAGTTGTGCCACTGTCAACAGGGTCACCATGATCACCAATGAAAGTGATGCATCTATGCTCAATGAAGCTGTGCCCTTAGTGTTCTGTCGAGTGCTATAAAGGTAAACCACTTCAGAGAGCTCTGGCAGAACTCCAGAGTGATAATGGACTAAGCTATTTCGACCTACCTGGTCTAATGTGCTCTTCATCAGTGGACACAGGAAGAGGGTCAGTTTCTACAGCCGCTTCTTTTGCTTGCAGAAGAGATTCCAGGTGGAACCACTGAACAAGCCTCCTTCATGCCTCTGACAAGAAGCCACCTGAAGACCTCTGTTAGGGCAATTACAACATCACAATTGGGGAAAACATAAGGGTTTCATGGGATTATGTTCCAGCCTTTATGTTTGGTTTAAAAAAAAAAGGAGAAGGAAAAGAAGTATCATCTTTTTAATATTAATGTTTCAATACAGTGGGCTTGGGAATAAATATCTTGAGCGTAAATGAATACTCAACAGCAGTTCCAAGAAGTAGCTTGGTATTTCTTAGCTACTTCTAGTAAGGATATTTCACTTGTTTCTCACACAGGCACTGTACAATGTTTGTGTTTTGAGCCATGTTAACACTCTAGCCCTTGGGACATGTGGCGAACTCTTATCTTGACTGCGAGGACAGCTGATTATCAGGGATAGATTAAAAGAGCCTGGCTCTTTTACAGAAACTGAAGAGTAAAATTTTGACAGGGATTGCCAAGCTGCAGCTAGAGATTTCTAGTGGATTGGGGTTGGGTGACGTCTGACAGGAGGCGTTGCAGCTCAATTTGTTGCAGTAACATACAAAAAAATATTCTTGATCTTAGTGTTCAAGAGTGAAGGAATAGACTGGATTAGGGATGTGCATGAATATTTTTTTTTTTTTTTTTGCATTCGATTAGTATCGAATCAAGTGTATAAAAATTTGTACTTGTTCAAATATATCCCCTCCGAATGTGGTAGGATTCTATTCAATATGAATGTATTTGTACTAATTAATACGCATATCCGATATGAACGCATACATTTCAGATACGTATTGGATAGGTATCGGATACGTATCCATAGGTAACTGATGCATATTCGGTATGTATCCCGTAACATATTGACTCTGAAAGTGACAAATCCTCCCTGAATCCACTTTGAATCCACTCTCAAACCATGTTGAATTCACTCTGTATCCATTGCAGATGTGCCTGGCACAGCCACTTTCCACCTCCTCATTTCACGAATGTTCTGAAGCTTTGTATGAATGTTCTGAAAGATTCATATTCATATGAATGTCAATGTACGAATGTCATAACATTTGATTCCTATACCAATGTCTGAATTTGTATGAATAACTAATGTTACACATCCCTGGACTGTGCACATCTCTGTTTCTCTCTCTCTCCCACACACACATATATATATAACAATCTTATAACGAGAAGTTAAATCTCATTTAACAAGAATTCCTTCCAGTTATGTCAGTAAAAGATTTCAGGCCGTAACTGTCCAACAGGGACTTTGTGTACTGGAGAGAATTTTCCCCATCACTGAACAGGATGTCTAGATCTGATGTCTACGGATGGGCCTGACCCAGAAGTTCAAACCTGGAGCCCTTTGGAGTCCATTTCCAGGAATTCATTCTGATTAATTAGACTCTGAACAACTGAACATAAACCTCCAGACTCTGCCAGAGTATTCAGACAAGCATTGCTAATATGAATCATGTCAGATACAAGTACATTCATGTTCAAGTTTATCGATTTGTCATATGACCATATTGAAAACAGAGGAAAACTGGAAATGTGAAAAAATACAATATACTGACTTACAAATATATCAAAAGGTAACAGTAAGCAAGGAACAAAGTGACTCTAAGATCAACAATCCTCATCTGTATTGTATAGTAGGGGTGTGCTCAAATATTCGAATTTAACACTGAAATGAATTTTTGAATCTTTTGAATCATTCGTAAAAATTATTTGGACATTCATATGTGTACAGACACGTATCCATATGCATCTTATTCGTACAGGACAAAAACGGGATGCATACAGGATAAAAATGGGCTGTGTACGTATGCATATGGACACATTCAAATGTTGTCAAGATTCATATCTTCAAATACAAAGTGAAAATTCGTACAAATAGATTCAAATGTATTCGATTCAAATCAAATGTGCATACATTTTGAATTTAAAACATTCAAATTGATTTGAATTTTTGGATATTCGATTTGAGTCAAACTGAATCCCAAAAATTGCATTCGTGCTCATCCCTATTGTATAGTACCTCTGCACAAGTAATTGTGTGTTCTCCATGATAAATTTGGCACTTATTTCTCCACCATCCTGCTCTATGCATTCTTTTTCACACTCATGGGTGATAGTTCTTCCCCTCCTCCACACCACTTTTTAACTTTTCTGCCCACCTGGGTGTCCAGCTTTCCCATCTCATGAGAATCCATCTTTATTGGGGGGGGGGGAATCATTCAGCTCTATGTCCTAAAATCATGTGAGCTAACTCCTTGGCTTCCCACCTATTAACCTGTTCCATTGAACCAACTTTTCTGTTGCTGTATGTATAAGCATCAAACTTGGCTTGTTCTTCTACAACTGCACAGATGAATACTTCAACTTGACTTTGCTGCTGTGCTGTTAGTAAGGCAGCTTCCATGCCACTTGATTGGACCAGGCAATGTCCATAGTGTGTGCTAGAGATTCAATAAGGGCATCTCAATATTCTTCAGTGGCCAGGGAAGGAAAGCCCCCGGCTCCAAGGGCACAGTGAAGGAGAATTTAATAATTTTTGGCTGTTTCAGGTCACCTTGACTTGGGTCTTTGGGGCTACTTTATTTTAGAATAACAATGGCAGATGCAACCTACAGTTGGATTCCAAGCTAGTGTATGCATGAGTCCTGGAGCTAATTCATACTTGGCCTGGTGTCATGATCCAGCTTTGCCACCTGATTTGGCCCTGGGAAGCATTAGCTGGGGGCTGCTGCTATTCGCCTAGTGTTTCAATAGGTAATTCCAGGGCTCCTGACTGGTACAGGTCCCAGAGATCAACCATGTGGCTGTTTGACCTGATTAGGCTAGAAATGTAGAAGGGGAATAAAGAAGCTGGAGTCAGAGTCAGCTGGAAAAGAGAGATCCTTTTAATATGTGCCAGGGGTTTTTATACAGTCAGAGAAAGGGGCGTGGAGAAATGACATTGATGCAACATCTGGGGAGGTGATTGGATGAAAGCTGGTGCTTTGTAGGTCAGAGGTCCTGGTGATATCATATCCTCTGGTCAGCAGGAAGAGAAGGGCAGTTTCTCTCCACATGGCTGAGAAGCTCCATTATTGCCTAAGGGCAACTACAGAGAGTGGAAAGAATTCAGTACCCTGGTGGTGCCAAGCATGTACTATAAACGTATGGAAAGGAAAATCTCTGGCTCCTTTTACTCTGAGGCTTGTAAAATGGAGTGCTAAGAGAAGGAAGCCAGGGGAAAAGCTGTGCAGCCTAGAGGTTGCTACAGCCTGGTAGTGAACATTGGGAAAGCTTCTGGGTAGCAACATCTGCATGTGCAGGGATTGTTTCCACATCAGAAACAGCTGCTGCCATCCCAGAAGCTACCCCAGAATTCACTAGATTCATCACCTTTCCTAGCCATTAGCACTTCTTCCAGGTGCTGGTGGACATCTGACCTGCGATGCAAGCATGCTGGCACATCATGTGACTGGGGAAGCTAGCATGGGTGCACAGCACATCCCCATTGTCCCTGTGCCACTGCACATATACTAGCATCAGTACTTAAAGAGAAAATGGTGGCTCCCAGACACATGTCCAGACTCAGATTCGTGTCCTGGCATGTGAGGGGGTGGTTTGACATGTACTAGTATTCACAAATGTGAATGTTAGCACATGCCAGGGGAAGTTCACTGTGTCCATCTCCCAAATGGGACAGGAAGTGAGAACTTCCCACTGCTGCCATGCATTGTAAACATCCCTGGATGATAATATCAGGAATGAGCACCCATTCACAGGATAGCTGTCCTATTCTGGCCTAGCTCCAATATTTGAGAGCCTGGCAAAAGCTTGCTGAGCTCCAGAATGGGTCTAGAACCATTTCTGCCATATGTTCTGTGCAGCCAGCATGTTCTCCAGGAGGCATGTTCTAGTATGTTGAGCCTGGGATTCCAGAATCGATCGATCGATCGATTCATTCATCCATCCATCCATCCATCCATCCATCCATCCATCCATCCATCCATCCATCCATCCATCCATCCATCCGCCTGCCTACCTACC
The DNA here is from genome assembly GCA_023333525.1 of Aspidoscelis tigris stejnegeri. NCBI lineage: Eukaryota > Metazoa > Chordata > Lepidosauria > Squamata > Teiidae > Aspidoscelis > Aspidoscelis tigris. Next base: position 63,190,425 of record JALMGA010000002.1, on the reverse strand, counting down.
CCACCTTACACCCAAAGGTCTCAAAAAGGTTTATAATAAGATCTTAATAAATATTTTAAAAATGACTAAAACAATGACAGAGACTGTATAGGAAGGAGATGTTTTTCCTTCAGCCAAAGGCCAGGTTAAAGAAGTGAGTCTTTACCTGCATAACCTCAAAGGAGAGGTTATTCCATAATCTGGGGGCTAAGGCTAACATCAGTATTAAAGGTTGATGTTTCCTGAGCTATACAGTAAAAAGATAAGGTTTCTTTTGATTGGAATTGTATTTAATTGTAGTTGAGGGAAATGAAGACAATGTGCTCTATGAACAATACTGTGACGAAACTTTATAATTCTCTGTCTCTGATTTTGTAAAAATTGTGTGATACAGAGTTGTCAGGATGTGAAATGATAAATCATTCCATAAAAATGCAGTCATAGATTTATGGGGGGATTCTCCCCCTTCAGGTACCATATTTTTGTCAGGGGGAGGAATAAAGGTAGAGGATTAATGCTTCAATCCTCATTCCTTGCTTCTTATTTCATATATTGGCATGAATGGAACACAGCAATCATACAGATAACACCAAGAAGGCCAGATAGATAAGAGGAATGATCAGTTAGGTCCCTGAAGAGAAAGCTCATGTACAAAAACACCCCCCAACCACACTTAGTAAGACTCAAAAATATTTTAAAGGGCTTCTGGTCCAAAAGGGTAACTCTCCCTCGACATGCTTATGTTCATTTTTGTGTGAGGTAGGCCAGCACTGATTATTTGAACGGTTGGAGTTCGATTGTTGTGAGCCTTGTGATTCTTCTCTGTTTAAAAGAAAAATAAAATAAAATCCCTGGATACACTCTGGAATGCACCCTCAGGTCTGGTGTTTTAAAGCTTTGTTTAGACACTCAAAATCTGCGTTGCCTTGGACAGGTGTTGGAGTGTCTCTGTCAAAGAGTTTGGTGGAACATCTTTTCTTCTTTCTGATAAAAGAGAATAGAATAGTTTCCTTTTTAGCAGAATGATCTAAGATCTTCTTTCACCCTTACATGAACACAGACACTTTTCTAAGTAAGAGTAAGGTTTGTTTGGTTTTGTTTAGGGGTTTTTGTTTCTGTTTTGTTTTGTTTTTCCCCCCTGTATCTTACAATGTAGGGCTTGAAACTCAGCTACTTGGGCCCAAGTGATTTTGTAATTGGATATACTGTAGTACGAATGCATTATGAATACTAAAATTTAAAATAGTAATGCTTCCCTATTATGAAACATTTAAAACAGTCAAGGATGTGAACAAGTGTCTTTTTACTATTGGTCAAATGGGGACCCAGAAAGAATACTATTTGAACTTCATGATTTTTTTCAACTCACACTATTTCATACTTCAAAAACTCTAAACATCTTAATATTGGAGAACCATTTATCCATATTGCATTAAGTTATGCAGAAAGCATATTTGTTTCTTTGGCCATTTCCTCAACTGCATGGGGTAGAGCTACCCAGCTAGCCTGAAAGGCGATTTGAAACAAGGCCCTCAGCACTGTGGACAGCTGTTCTGGGACAGCACTAGTGTCACCCTGTGCTGTTCAGATCCTCAAACAAACTTCATAGTGATTGTAAGGGATCTGATAGGAAAAAAAAGTTTCTGTTCTCAAAGCCTTAGGCGGATACATTTCAGCAGCACAATTTGGTGCACTGCCAAAATGGGTCCTCCTGCTAAACTGCCCCATGGAGGTGTGCATCTTTCTGCATGCCTCCCCGGACCAAGTGGTCCCTGGTCCATGTTGACCATCTAGGCTGGCTTATGCTGCATCCATTAGGGATACTAGCCTCCTTCTGTGATGGGACGTGTTGCCAAGCCAGTCCTTTCCCTTGCCATATTGATAAAGCTTTGAAGAGATCAAAGGGAGGTTTAATCAAAACTTTCCCCTTTTCCACCACTCCAGCGGCCCTGATGTGCAAGCAACCACTGTTTTGTTTACCAAGAACTGAAGCTGTGATGCTCTATGCTCTTTCTTGGGATTGCTCAGCACTTGAATTGGGGAGACCTGCTCACAAATCTTTGTCTCCCCTCCCCACTAAATACTGCAATACCTTTATCTTGCAAAACTAATATAAAATTACTATTGGGGTCCCAGAAAAGCTTCATTTTGCAATGCAAAGTTGTTGACTACATTGCAAGATCTTGCCTGACTTACCTACTGGAGCCTGCTGAAAGAGATGGCATATCCTGATACAGCATTTTGTTACAACATGTTACAAAAACTAATATCATCCTTAGCAGCACATGCATTAGAAATACAGTTGTTAATATGCTAAGTGATTTTTTTAATAGACCTTGTTAAACATGTGTGGCTTCAGAGACCTCAAGCTATCTATCACCAGAGGAATTTATTTTCCTTCTTTCTCTTTCTCCCCCTCCCTCCCTCCCTCCCTTCCTTCCTTTTTGTACCATTCCCCTGTAGACTTCCCCTACAAATTGCTTTTCAATAATCCAAGCGTAGCCACAAGGATAACTTGTTCACAGCCCTCTTCTGCATGACAATAGAAACTTACAAATATGTCACCTGCAATTTTAACTCCAGCCTTGACATGAAATGGAAATAAAGATATGGTAGGTAAGCCTAATTAGTGACAAAACTGAACTATGGCAGGAATAAGAGGAAATGAGAAATGAGGCTATTTTTCTTTTAAGAAATGCAAGATTTCAAGCACATTGGCTTGATTTGCAATTTCACTGAAAACTAGAGGAAAGGACATCAGATTTGCCTTGCTCCTCCACGTTTACTGCAAGGAATCCAGTTCCCATGTCAATATGAGAGGAAATCTGCCTGAAACTACTTGATTTTGAGATCATATATGCAGACATGAAACTCTGTTACATGTTGAAATTTCACATCAACATATCTAAGTTTATTGTCAGTGAACAAGGTTCAGTTGTGGTGAACTATCTATCTTCCTTTTCCACCTGGAAAGAGTTTCCTGAATTTGCCACACATATAAAAAGGAAAAGATGTTCACACATGCAGTTTGAACCTATTAAATTCTTTCATCTACTGTACTGAGAACAGTATGTTTTATTTTCACCACCAACCTTGCTTCCATTTTATCCCATCAAATCCACTTGGTTCTAGACCAGTGATGGCCAACCTATGACACGCGTGTCACAGGTGACATGCCAAACCCTTTTGGGTGACACACATGGTCACCCTGGCACCTGGGCGTGTAGTGCTTGCTTGTTCTTGAAGTGTACGAAATACCAACTTTCAATTGAAGATTTAGCAAAAAAAGTCACTAATGTAAAGAATTATTTGTTTTTGCTTTTGATGAAATACATATATCAAAAATATAACTTTTTTACTAGAACTATAAATATCACAAAATTATGGATATTTCTAGATGTGACACAGCACACAAGTTAAGCTAGGTTTCCTTGCGAATTTTGACACACCAAGCTCAAAAGGTTCACCATCACTGTTCTAGACCCTGCCATGTCCAGATAAGTGAATTAAGGCTGCGTCCTCAAGCAATAAAAAGCCTGTTAAAAAGCTTATTTTGCCATGGAGCATCTCCATGCATGGCTTTTCTCCGAGCTTCCAGCGGCACAAAAGGAGGAAAATGAGGGGGAGAAAGGGCCCTTTAAACAAGACTACCAGCGCACTTTTTGGAAGCTGTGGGTATTAATAGCAACATAGTGCATGGAGACGCTCCGTGGCAAAAGGGGTGAGGATTGGTGACCAAGATCTCCAAATAAAGCACCCTGGCTCGCTGCCTCTGCTGCCTGCATACACAGCCTTAAACATTCACACAGCTCCCAGAACTGCAGCAGCTTTCCTTCCTTTTCCCTTTCTAAAGGTCAGAACTTTGAGCCAGAATTGTGCAGAATTGCAACATTGTTATCAGGTGTTAAGTGGGTGAATTGCTACAGTGTAACCGCTGCTGTACGGGGTGGATTTTTACAGTGAAATCACTATCTTTGGAAGCAAGCTCTGGATCCCAAAGTGATTAATGTTTCTGGTGGGTTTTGCAGGCAGGGGAGATGAACAGAGAACTTGTAAATATGGCTATTTTTCTTTTGGACTTGTCGGGGGTTGTTTCCCTGGTTGTGGCCGTGCAGATTGCAGTCCCTCCCTCTTCCCGCCGGCACCCTATCAAGCAGAGAGGGGGAGGGGAGAAAAAAGGTGCGGTCAAACAAAATACGCTTCCTTGGGGATGGTAGGTGTGTTTAAAATGTGTGTTTTAACAAACCTCATAGGGACGCTTATTCTGGAATTGAATGGCACTTTTAAAGTCCGTTGGAATAGAAGGACAATAGAGGGACAATAGAGAGGCAAATAAGTTGCTTGGGGATGCAGCCTAAGTAAAGATATTGCCTTTGTGTGTTCACTAGCAGTTAATCATGCTAAGATGCATGAGAGCGACTAGAAGTGTCTTTTCCTAACCTTTTTGGACATATGAGCCTTCTCCTCATTACTCCTTTTAGATAACAATCCAAAGCTGGTTGTGAGTTTTCCAATAACATTTTTTTTTTACTTACGTTCTGGATGTATGTGCACTGTCTAGCTAGAAGGGGATAATTCATTATTACCTAGTAGTGGGATATCTGGTGACCATCTGGAGGTAGCCACTGTGTGCCAGAATAATTGCTGAGGCATGAATGTGCTAGCAGAAGTCTGCTGGAGTTTCATACCCCACAGCAATTGTGTCTGTGTTACTGGCTCTACATTTATTCTCCACTTGCCACAAATCTTTATGTTGATGAGACTGAACATAACCATGAGGGTGTACCAAGGGTTTTTTTCCACCTCCCCTAATCTGGATCTAAGATGATCCAGATCTAAGGAACGGGTCCTTCAACTAATCCGGATCTAGTAGATATGGATTCAGGGACGTACCTGATGCATCCCCACAGGTAATGCAGCACCCAATAGCTTGCCCACAGTGGAAATGCTGGAGCACCCATGTGATGAATCCAGATTGACCCATGTGGGGCCCACCCATCACCCCAGTTTTTTTGTGGGGACAGGGGGTGCAATCTCCGTAGATGCTCTGTACATTCTTTGAAGATTCTCCAATCTGCCACAAACTTCAAAGATTGCCCGGAGCCTTTGACAAAGGTCCATAGGATTGGTTGGCATTGCTCTCACGTGGGGTCCTCTTTGGAGCCTGTGCTATTCTTTGGAGCCAGCTTCAGAGATTGTGCACAGGCTTCAGAGCTTTGGGTTTTGGAGCCCCCCTAGACCCCATTGCCTGATCGTGGTGGAAATGTGCTCTGTATGATCTGGATTTGATGCCTGAAGACCCCATTGTAGACCCCTTTAATGGGGTCTACAGGAAATCCAGATTATAGGTCCTGAAGGATCCATTCAAATCAGATTTCCCTAGAATTGGAGGAAACAAATGTGGCTCTAATGGGGTCTGCAGTGGAAATGGGGTCTTCCTGCTTTGAGCCTAATGGGTCCTTAATGGGTCCTTAATGAGTACTTAGTGCTAGTGGAACCCCCCCCAAGAGTACTTTGGGATTGGGGTTCTCAAATAATCACCCTTGTCACTCCTCAAGGATTCTTGAGGACCAAAAGAAGGCATAAGCATCAGTATGCCAAGCCCACCCAAACTCATGGACGCCTCTACATTTCCACTATAGGTCCTCACAAACCCATGCACAGTCTGGATTGATATATCACACTCTCCAATTAAGGCAGCTCCCCCACTTATTGAGCTACAGAGGGCATATGCTCATCTTTCCAATATTCAAGTACTGTTGTAAGAGACTGCAAAGTCCTTTTCTGTTGTTCAATGATAAGTTTCCACTATATGGATAGTTAGTATTAAATATCTATAATATTCAAAATCTTACGTCTAATCACTTGGCCCCCAAAACAAATTGCTTTTGATTTCCAAATAAACAAAGCAGCCATCCATTTTTGTACAAACTTTGCTGTATCCTAAGGTGCCACCAAATATTGTTTCAAAATCATGATTTCCCCAGGATTATAACAGGATTGCCACACATACGTGTCCCAACCTCAATACACTCCTGGGATTGTCCAATGAAAATATGCTATATAATCACTATGGAAAATCCAGTTCTGATGTTGGGTTTTCTATCATGCCATATTGGTTACGTTATCTGTCATTCCCTTGGTACTCTTGCAAAAGTATCCATACATAGGAAGCACATTAGAAAAAGAAAAGAAAGTGGGTAGGTGCTTCTTACATACAATAATTTTGCAAGAACAGCAGTTCCACAAAGAAATGAGAATCAAGTAAAAACTCAGATTTGCTCTGGGATTGTCTCCTGCTGTTTAGTAAGAATGGTAAAAGGCAACTGGAAGATCTGAACAAGATCCCAAAATTTCCTATTGTCATCTGGAGGCACTCCTCTAGCATCAGAACATAAATCATTCACTTGCTCAATGTGATGTAGTCAATGATACAGAAAACTACAGATACAGAAGCCATGGTAACTTCTCATTGTCTGTATAACATAAAGGCCCCATCCCCATGGTACTTTTTTGTTTCTCTATTGTCCCTCTATTGTCTGTCTATTGCAGCAGACTTTAAAAATGCCATTCAATTCCAGAATGAGCGTCCGCATGAGGCTCAGCAAAACATGAGTTTAAAATGCACCTACTGTCCCCAAGGAAGCGTGTTTTGTTTGCCCGCATCTTTTTCTCCCTGTCCCCTCTCTTGTTGATAGGGTGCCAGCGGGAACGGGGAGGGACTGTGATCTGCGCAGACACAACCAGGGAGACAACCCCCGACAAGACCAAAAGAAAAATAGCCATCGGTATTTACAAGTTCGTCTCCCCTGCCCACAAAGGCGGATGGGCTGCAGCCAGTGCTCGGGCAGAAGCAATTCATAATGCTATTTACAAGATCTCCGGCCTCCAACATGCCTCCCCCAGCCAGCAATCGTGCACTCATTCACTCTCAACACTTCCAGTTTCTGATGGAAGCAATTCATTACAATGTATCTTATGCAATTGGAATGCCTGCCTACTGTTTTCATAGATCGTGAATGCTGGCTATGGATGAGAGCCAAAAAGAGAGAGAGAGAGATGATCTCTCCGGCCGGCTGTCCCCGCTGCCAATGCCTCTTTTGCCACGGAGCGTCTCCATGCACAATGTTGCTAGAAATACCCGCAGCTCCCAAGAAGTGTGTTTGTAGTCTTGTTTGGAGAGGGGTTTTTATTCCGCGGATTTTCCTTCTTTATGGCGCTGGAAGCTTGGAGAAAAGCCGTGCATGGAGATGCTCAGTGGCAAAAGAAGCTTTTTAACGAGCTTTTTATTGCTTGGGGACATGGACAAAGAGTTTCAGATCCCAATTTCACTTATCACATAACCTGTGAGTGTTATATTTATCAATAGTGTAAATTTACTATTAAAAGCAGAATTTTTAAAAATCTTGTAGTCAACAGAAACCTCTAATAAATGAGGCATCTGTGAACCTGAAAAGTCCCTATCCTAATTTGAGCTATCAATAAATTTTGAAACTTAAGTATCTATTGAGCCACAAGTGGCAATTGGTATTAATGCTGATAATGATTTTTAAAATATCATTGTCTCCCAGTAACTGGTCTGGAACAAAAATCTTTTTATCCATCTAGGTGTTCCATAAAAATGATGACTTGTTGATTTTAACATGTCAATTTAGTAGGCAGAAATGGATCATACTGCAGCTTTTTGGAAACTATATGCCATATACCTCTGGCATGAAGTTCTCCCATCTGACTGTATTGTACAGTCAACTCAGTATCTCCTATTTAGACCAAGGTGTGAAATATGAAAATTCCCTTAGGGCAAATCCTAACATAGAAGATAACCAAAAATTAGAAGAAATCAGTGGATGATATGTGTGACAATATAATACAAGATCTCAGATAGATTATTATATTCAGCATCTTTTCTGCAAACCTAGCTGAGGTAATCACACAGCTCAGGTAATTGCACAGGAGCATAAAACAGACAGACAGTGGCTCATGGGTTTTCTTAAAGAACGTCTAGGACATGAAAGTCACCTCTCAAAGGTTTTTTTTAAAAAAAAATATTTTCAAATTTTAAATTATTTTAACTGAAAATTCAGCTTTCTCATCGTGGGATATTGCTGCTACATGAATCATGATGTCAAAGACTAAATAACTTAAACATGTATTGAGGCAATTTCAGTTTTAGAATTAAAATTCCTAGGACACCTTTCTTTCCCTATTCAGATTTAAGAATCCAGTCATAGGAAAGATCTGGCTGTAAGAAAGATACAGCCTCAATCAGGCCCCAAATTTGGTGTATTAAGATATTTTTATATTGGCTTGAATTAAGGGGCAGAAAATTGGAAACTAGGACAACACGTAGTCCTCTTGAAAGGGCACAAGACTCAGCCCGACAATTTTCAAAAGAGATTAATTCTCTCCCCCTGCCCCTCCTGCCTCCTACTTTTTCTTTCTTGGAAGTTGCATAGGTAAGGAAACAGAGGGGGAGAGCACATTTGCTGGAAAGGTGCTGACATATAATTAAGACAGCGCAAGCAGGCTGTTTGGTGCTTGTTCGAAATGATCCATCCCTGTTGACACAATGAGAGCTAATGAACTAAATCTGAAAGCATCAGCATACGATTTTGACAAATGTGGTGTGTTCCTATTGAGAGAGTGGGAAATGATTATAAATGGCCAGCTGGGCTTTTTTTCAGGCATGGACACTTCAGGAATGGTGGCATTATGGCCTCCGCTGGCTCTTGGTGATGTAAATTATTTCACAGTTCTGCTTCTGAATCAATTGGGTGTTTCCTCTGCTCAAGGCCTGCTGAAATAGAAACTCTCCCACTCCAGAATCAAGGCATGTTCTTGACACTTTGGGAGAGCTTTTGAAAAAGGAGGGGTCTTGTATTTAAAAGTACAGGGTCACTGAGGAATTTAAATACATTCCATTAGTGTTAAAACTTTCAATTTCACCTTGAAGGGATTTTTTTATATCTGAGAAGTCTAAAAGGAGATGGAGAGTTTAAACATATCACTCAATTATCATACCTCCATATGATATTGCTGTAATCTGTAGTTCTGAGTGTAGCTTATAATGGATTAGGATGGGGGGGGGAGGTAATGTTGAGAGATGGCCATTAAGAAAAAGAAAGCTCAAGGGATATTACAATCTCAATGTTAGATTATCAGCCAAATAAAGTTACTTGCTCAGAGGACTTCTTAAGGGAACTATTTTAACTCTACCTCATTTTAAAAACTCAGATAATTAGTTTCTATAATGAATTCTAAATATGAAGCAGGAACCTACTGCCTAGACAGGAAACAAGATTTAGGGAAATTCTTACAGATGAACACAGTCTATTCCCTAATATCAACCGTAAATGGCTACCAATAGATACCAATGGGAATAAAACTTAAACAGCATCCAGACAGCACCCTAATGGCACCTTGTGTGCACTTCTGTCAAAAAGTTTTAAATTGTTGCTGTTTCCCTGTCTTTCTGGCAAGTCCAGAAGCAGAGCACTCACCCCTTTCTGTCACCAAAGTTTAACAGTGTACTTCCCATTAATTTTGCAGGGGTGTTAATGTTTTAAATTATTCTTTTTCTACCCTATATTCAAGGTTTCATGCTTACAGACAAATATTTCAGGACTGTTTTTTTCTTCTGTGAAAAGTTGCCTCTCAGTGAGCCTAGATACACACAATCTTCTGTGATTTTCCTCACATACACCATTACCAAAGACAAATCAGTGATGCACACCGAGGAAAGCAGAACATGTGCTTGTTTTTGGAGTGCAAAATGGAGGAGCCATCGCAAGGCAAGATTTAACACACGAGTCCCTTTCCTCAGCGTAAGCTCAGTTTCAGTGAATCAGATCATGGCATGTGCACCTGTATCACTTCCAACTCTTTTCCTTCCACCACACAGAGAGATTAGAAGACCTATGACAATGTCCAATTAATGGAAGAACAAAAGGTGAAATCAGTGCTGACGGGTAAGGTTCTCTGCATCTTCAGATAGTTGTACATTACACAACAACTTGGAGAAAAAACTGTGAAGAGGCATCTATTACTACTCAGACCAAAAAGAGGGGTGGGGGAGTTGGAAGATTTTTCAGACTACTCAGAAGAGATTTATTAAATACATTGCATTTAAAATTCACTTCGGGGTCTGCAGTAGTCTCCATTAGTATGCAGACAGCAGGCCTCTATTCCAGGGCCATGGTCACACCTTCACTTTAAACCTTCTTCAGTCCATCTTCAGATCTGACTACTCATACCTTTTCACTTCTATCCTCCATTTGGACTTTCTCTTATAATTTTACATCCTACAAAATTATAAAGGAAAAGGAATGTGATGAATATAACTTTTGGAAATGAGGCATAGAGAGATTTCCAGAAATTTCTATTTCATATGTTCATATGAAGATGGCCACATTTCCACATGCAAAAGGAGGTGCGTGCACTGCCACAAAATGTGTCCACTGATCCAGCAAAGCAACCACACCATCCATTTCTGCACATAATCAACACTGGAGGCATCAATATTGCAGGACATGATTTCAAACCCTGAACGGAGGCTCTGTGATCTGCTAGTGAAAATGATGCATCTGTGTTCTAAAATGGGAGCGCAGAGGCATCTTTTTCAAAGGTGGATCATGAAGCTTCCTTCTTGCACTCACAGCAGACCTGATTCTCTCCCTAAGTGGATACCCAGCTGGTGAAAAATGTAATATGAATCACATCCAATAAGGACAAAGCACTACCACCTTAAGCATTATTCTTTTTTTTCTAAATCTTTTCTCGAAAACTCCATCAGTAAAAGCTCCCTTGCTTAGCAACCTTCACTATCACCTATACTAACTAATAACAGCTATTTGGATACTAGATTGTGCTCTCTGTTCTGTGCTGCTAATAATGTTGTGATCTGAGGTTTGCAGGGGATTTTATCAGTATAGTATTTTGGATTTCTCTCTCTCTCTTTTTTATTTTTGTATGTGTTTTTGTCATTAATTGTCCTGGAGGACTTTTGTGTGTCTATGGGCCTGTTTGCACTTGGCTTAAGCTGGAATATAACCTGGAATAGGGACCTGTGGTTTACTTGTTAGTGCGAGATACTGCAAGCTCCAACCGAAAGCTGCCAGAGTCTGCATTAGCATGTGGACAACAGATACTTACCCTGAGATATATTCCAGAGTATGGCCCTCTGTGTGTGTGTCTGTGCGTATTTGTGTGTAATACAGAGGGAGAAAAGCATGATTAACAAAGCAGGAGCAGGAGCCAAAAAAAACCCATATGTTTTCGCCCATTCATTTTCTTGAAAATTCATTTATTACATCCGTAATAAATATATGCAAACAAAATCAAAGGCAATGCTCCGAATAATCTAAATAAAATAAGATAGAATAAAACCACCCAAACAGCTAGACAATTTTCTGATTTTCATCTACACATTTTCTATCTCCCAACATACTCTCACCCAAATAATCCTTAGCTGTTTGCTTTATTTTGAGAAAAAGTTATTTATCCCAAATTTGGGGGAATCTGTGAGTTCTGTTCATTCCCCTCACCCCCTGCAACATAAATCAGTCTATGGAATCTTTTACACTTATATTACTACACATACGCACACGCAAAATAGAAGGCAGGAGCTCTTAGTGCTGTGCCAAACATACTGACAAGCTCACTGCTTTCATAGTCTCCTTAGATCATCATCAAAGTTGAGGATTACTTTGTTACCAAACAGTCCAGATCAAATGGGTGGTTACCATTGGGCCCAGGTGGTCTTTTCACTCATCAGGATGTTCAGAGCCAGATAGGCACCCTCTTAGCACACTCCAAATTTCATTGGCTGTTTGCACAATTTCCTTTCTACTATCATAAAACCCTGTAAAATACTATGAAGGATTCCTAGAGCCATTTTGCATATGACTCTAAAAGGCACCTGGTGAAAACCAACCTTTGGGAATGTATATTCTGCACCCAACAGTTCTCAAACAGGAACACGCAGGAGTGTAAACTGAGCTGCTGAAGGTCAGTAATGGACTTTGCTTAACCTCTCCCACATGATTTCATTCCCCCAGTCTGCCAGTCCATAACCTTTCTGGTTAATGGAACTAATTGCATGAGAACAAATGGAGAGATGGCAGGAACATCTGGCCCACATACTGTACATGCCACTGTAAGTTAACCTTTCACACTCTGTCAGAAGCAATGTGAAAGAATGTCAGGACTGCAGCTGTAGATAGTATTTCACACAGGAAGAGAAAGGGATGGATAACAAGGAAGGAAGGAAGGAAGGAAGGAAGGAAGGAAGGAAGGAAGGAAGGAAGGAAGGAAGGAAGGAAGGAAGGAAGGAAGGAAATGAATGAAAAGAAGAGAAATAGAGAGAATCCTGCTTTCACAGAAGGATTGCATTTTTATTGTTATTTTCAACCCCCAAAGGAAAACAATTACATCTGTGTTCAACAAGCAGTTAGAATCAACAGTGAGGTTGATTGAGGAAAGAACTATCCATTGATTTGCCCCATCAGCCTTATTTCAGAATTTTAAAACAGTGTGCAATCATTCAGCTGTGATATCGTCTCTGAGCAGCTAGCTTCAAAATTTATATGACTTCAAGAGTGATCCACATACTGCATATTGGAACAAGATACAGAGCTATTTTTGCCTGTGTTCAGACATGCTAAAAATGCCGGCAACATGTCAGTGTCACGGTGCAACTGACCTTCAGTCCCAGTGCTAAGTTGGGATGCTGCCAGGCCCATTGCCCTAAAATTCTAATTTATCTAGAGGATGAGATACCCCACACTTACTTTCTTGTGCCCAGATTTAACAAGGTTGAGAGCTCACTAAGCACATACAAAATCAAAGAAAAGAGGCTGGCCATGCTAAGCCAGTTGATTCCAGTGCAGTGCCAAAGAGCCCTTCTGTGACTGACAAGGCACATTTTGGGGAAATGCCAACATCTGTAAAGACATAGCATTTCCATGTGCCTTCTGGTAAAGTCCAGAATACCAGTTTTCTGAACTTTAGAGTTCACCACAATTATGTACACAGAAAGGCAAGCATTTTAAGAGATATAAACTAGGGCATTTCTGCCCAGGACAGACCTAGAGTCTTCTATTTCTGTTTTCACTAGTTTCTAGAGAACTGGAGAGAGGGTGGCCAGAGGAATTATCTTTCATTACTGCTTGAAGGCTTGTTCAAATTGCACAAAGGCTGTGGGACTGGCAAAGCATCAAAGTCCATGTTGGCATCCCAAACAGGCTGTTGCACCACCTAAGCTGCATGCAGGATGTCTGGGTGGTACTGACAGTGTTGTACCATCAACCCTTATTTTAAAAAAAGGCTAACAGGGGAGTGAACTTGATCTTGTGGCCTGCTTTATTAGCAGCTGTAAGTAATCAGACAGCAGGCAGATACAGCATTGCCACGGCTTAGTCTCATCTCACCCTGGCATGTCAAACAGGGTATCTGGGTGGGGCTGCTGTGCCAGGATGCTGGGAGGGGAGGCTGGCGTGATTCTGCTTCCATGCCCACTCTGGCTTCAGGGCAGACAAGTGGGGATGCAGCTGAGAAGAGAGTGGTGGGTGTTTCTTTTTGAACCATTGCTCTAAAAAAAAGGATGATTAAGGATACTTGATATGCAAATCACAACAGTCCCACAGCAGTGCAAGTTCCTGAAAAAGCAAACAGGAAGTATTTAGGGGAAATTGGCAGTGAAGGTTGTTGTTATAGTACAAGACATGAAAATCTCAGGTATGGCTTTGATGAGGGATAGGCGAATAATATTCGTCAGGTTCGCAACTTGTACAAATCTCTACAAATTCAAACATTGGCAGGCAAATCGAAAAGGGTTCCCGTTCACCTGAAAATCAAATAGCTCTGGCCTTTGTTGGAGCTTTGTGGAAGCTGTGAGGAGGGGCAGATCTGCTCACACCTGACCTCATATCCCCCACCCCACTGTGTCCCCTTATCTGTAAATCCAGCTGTACCTGTAAATCTGGAAAGCCGAATTGAGTCTGCAAGAGGGGTACAAATAACTGCTGTGGCCCCCTTCTGTTGCCATTGCACTCTCCTCTGAGGCTCAACTAGGCCTTCTGGAGGTGCAATCCCCATCAGGGAATCATGGCAAATCATGTGAGATTTCCCATGATTACCACGTAATCTCATTAGATGTTCCATGATTCTTAAATACGGGGACAGCCTCTCTGACTGTGCATGTACCTCTGAAGGCCTAGTTGACACTTGGATGAGAGTGCAATGGAAGTCAAGGCCATGGTGGCAGCAAAAAGTGGGGGCCAAGAAGGGATGTGAAAGAAGGGATGAGGGGGATCCCTTTGTAACTGAACATTTGACAGGGCTTACAAGCCTCCCTTCCATCCACTGGTGTGTTTTAAGGGAGAACTCCCGCATTTATTTATTTAAGAATTTATATCCCTCTTTTCACCAACACATCCTAGGGCAGGTCACAATAATATAATGATAATCTTCCCAGCAGGACAAGAGCAAGAGGAAGCTAAACAGAGGATGTATGTTTTAACCAGAGACCTATTCACACAAGGGTTGACAGAATGTGCGAAGGATGCCCTGGAATGGAGCATTCACTCCTCTGGGTGGGCAGTTCTGTTTGGAACCACCCCAGCCCATCCCAAGAAATTCTAGACATGTTCCAGGTAAAGAGCACTTAATTGTGCTCTACACCCAGCCCAGGGCATTCAGGGCTGTCTCAAAGTTGTTCAGGGGAGCGAACGCTCACATATTCCCTCCCTGACAGCTGCAGGCCCTGCCCAGGCCTGTCCAGATTGGGCCTGGCTAGACCCAGGGGCAGGCAAACCTGTCCAATCCCTTCCCTGGGTTCCTGCAGGTTCTAGGGGACCAGATCAGGTCCCCTATGCCCTACAGGAACTCCCTTGGGCACCCACCCTCCCAGGCTTGGGCCTACGTGGGGACACATGCATGAGAGAGGTACTTACCTCATGCTTGCCAGGTCTCGAAATGGTGAGCCGGGTACACCTGCATACGCCGACCACCCTGATTGGCTAGCTATAGCTAGCCAATCAGTCAGCCAATCGGTAGCTAGCCACTCATAGTGGCCGGCATCATGGGCGCTCCTGGCTCACCATTTCAGGACCCGGTGAGCATGAGGTAAGTACCTCTCTCATGCATGTGTCCCCGCGTAGGCCCAAGCCCGGGAGGGTGGGTGCCCAAGGGAGTTCCTGTAGGGCATAGGGGACCTGATCTGGTCCCCTAGAACCCGCAGGAACCCAGGGAAGGGATTGGACAGGCCTGCCCATCCCTGGGTCGAATTCAACCCAATAGCAGACAGGCCTAGGAGTGTGAGCTGTCTTTTTTAGCCTCTGTTTTGAAAGAGAGATTGCTTTGTGCTGTCTGTTCTTTTGCTCATCTGCTTCAGTGAAAACTTGCTGGGAATGTCCAATTTGAAAGGAGAGTATGAAAGGGATGATTGCTTTGTGATTGCCCTCTGTCCTTCTGCTGATTCTGGGGACAGATATAACAAGTCCAACCTATATTTAAAAAGACCAGTGGGAACATAACCCGAGTGTTTTACCCTAACTTTTAATATGTATTTTTATAAATTGCTTTGAGAAGAAATGTAATAAATAAATATAAAATAAGTAAATAGTTATTTTATAGGAAGGCATATATACGATCTGTACGGCAGGGGGGAAAGTTACTGGGATTCATAAACCTTCGGTGTTGCAGTAGTGCCAGCAGCAGGGTGGTGGGAGTGGCAGCATGGATAGGGTCCTTCCTGCTCCAGCATAGTGTTTTCTGTATGGCAGCAATAGCAGCGGCAGCATGCCACAGATGGGGGTCCTCCCTGTTCTAGCATGGCACCGGCATGTCACACTAGGTGTGACCAGGCCATTCCAGGCCAAAAATGGCCTCAGTTTCCTGTCCATTCCTGAGATGGACTATCTTTTTTAAGTGTGACTGTGACCATGAAGTGGAGCAAGATATTTTCTTAACTTAAAGTGCTTTGGAAATATTGTTTATAGCTGGGCCCTTAAATTCATCCAGTTGAATTTCGCAATTGTGTAAATATTACAAGACATTTGAAACCCAAAAGAGAAGGGATAGAAAGTGAATGCAGCCATTTTATATGATTTTGAGGACTGGTCAGTAACCTGGCCATTAAATTTTACTATAAGTATCTTGAGGATGCCATAGGACACATTACTGGTACATGTCTAAATCCTTTCCCCTAATTTCCAGCTAGCTGCACTCCATTTCCTTGACTGAGTCTTTTTCATTCTTATATGGGAAGTGGGACTCACAGGAAGTGAGACCCAAGGAGAGGAATAAAGCTTGCTTTATGATTTAACAATTCCTCTCTTCCTAAAATATCCTTGCAAATCCCTGTCTGCTAGCCACTGTGGGCAAGAATCAGGTTTCAATTAAATATTTTTAAAAAAAGAAAGGAAAGAAGGAAAAACGTGCAAATGGAACCATGGAGATGCAAGGTCTGGGGGTGAAAAAATGAGCTTGCTGAATCATATCTTCTTGCAAACTGAACTAGGCCCTCATAATCAGCAAGGTTTTAAGCTGACAGCAGGGGAATTAAGGGACTTGTAGGGGAAACTCAGTTGGATGTCTCAAGGGGGAAGATTTGCAAAAAAAAAAAAAAGAGAGAGAGAGATTTGCTCTGAGGAAAAAGAGAGACTGGAGTGAGGGAAAGGAAGGAAACCACAGTTAAGCAATGAAAGAGACATCTGTAGCTTAACTGTTCATTTTTCTTTCTGTCTTCTGGGCTTTCCACAAAATGAATGAGCGAATGTTTACAGTGATATGATTCTTTCCAGAGGGAAAATCAAATGAAATCAGATGCTGAAGGTCCTGGTTTAGATACAGAATTAATACAAATGGGTCCTGAATTAACTAATGTCAAAGGCAGTCTCTTGCCTCGGCTGTCCAGACACACAGAAAAGATGAAGTGTCTTTAAAAGCAATAGGAGTACAATGGCAGTGTGGTCACACTGAATAGAAACATATTCTCTAAACAACTCAAATGTTGGGCCTCGATATCCAATTAAGTACCGCCTCTACCCTACCTCAACAAATGTGCCTTTGTGCCATATATTAAAATATAAGGTTTGAACATATACAAGTAATATGTTCCCCTTCCTCCCAAATGGCAGAATTCATCCAGAACTTTGCTTTCTGAGTAATACTAAAGACATTTGGGAGGGAAAGGGGGAAGAACTCAGCCTCTTTGCAAATGGCATTCACACAGGCAGGCAACTTCTGTGGAGCAGCTTCCCTGGGGCAACGCGCTCCTTAACAACTGCGAAGTAAACTGCTCAAGGGCAAGTGCCAATTTGCTCTGGGGCACTAAGATTCATGCTGTAAATACTTAGCCATTGCTATTCAGGAACCTATCTCTGGGGCAACTTTCCCTCATGTGTGAGGCCTAAGGCAGATACATAATCCAAGCATCACAAGAAAAATTGAAGTCAGTGGGTAAAAATGTAGCTGACAGCTGATCTCTGGGCTGAATTCTCTTCTCCTCAAGGGCCCCAAAGCTCTCATGGACTTAAACAATTTAGCTGCTGAAGAAGTGAGTTATCTGCCCATGTAAGGGGATAGAAAGTTAACAACACTGCTGCCAGCACCCATTTGATAAGCCAAATACCACACAGGATAATACGGTACTTATCTAGATTTTTATCTGAGTTTTGATCATATATAAATTCACACATTGTGGCAGATTCTACACAACAGTAGAAGGCGTGCAGTAAGTAAATATTGCCCCTGAAGCGATCTTCACTTGCCGTGCCATCGATCGTTATAGCGGAAGCTTGCTGTATATATTCCTGCTACTGCTTCCAGTGATGGGAACATCAATGTTTCCCCCTGGGGATTTTATTTATTTATTTAAGAGATATTTATATCCTGCCTTTCACCGAAAGGTCTCCGGGCAGGTCATGACAGATGTTTGTTTATTGATAATTTAAGAAAAAGAAAATAACATTAAAACATATGTAAACTATAACCCTCCCTCTCTTCTACCCATCTATCCTCCCTGACAGGACACCACCCTGAGGGAGATAAACATCAGAGACCTGGGTGAAGAGGTATGCTTTCACCAGGTGTTGAAAATGACAGAAGTGACCTGAGAACCTAAAGGAGGAGGCTATTCCAGAGTTTGGTGCCACCACAGAAAAGGGTCTTCTGTGTGTCTCTCCCCTCCCCTCCCCTCCCCCCCCCCACACCTCTGAGAGGGGAGGGACTACAAGAAGGAAGAGCACAGGAAATGGCCATGGAAATCAGCTGTTTTCCTGTGCCTGCAAAACAATGAGTGCTTAAACTGCTTTGTCCTGATAATGCAATGGGGATAGAGCAATGGGAAGTTCTGTCAGAGCTCTTCCCATTGCTCTGCCATAAGAGTGCTCTATGGTGCAATGAGCTTCACAGGACAAGGAGTATGCTGTACAGACGTGCAGCTGCTGTACCAGCAGATCAATTTCATGATGCAATATAGGCCTCGTGCAGATCTTACCTAGCTTTATTTTTTACTTAGGATCTATTTAGATTGCAGCCACAAACAGTGCAGGAAGGAAGGAAGGAAGGAAGGAAGGAAGGAAGGAAGGAAGGAAGGAAGGAAGGAAGGAAGGAAGGAAGGAAGGAGTCTCAAATAGTTGCTAAGACACACTCCAGTATTACCATTTCACGTTTAATCCACACTTTTAAAGCCAGAAAACACACATTCAAGCACATTTCCTAGAAAAATCCAATTTTGCCTCACATTTTCAAAATCGTGGAAATGGCAAAAAATTTAAAAAGCAAGCCCTTCTCCAGCTGCCTTTGTGATCGGCATTTTAAAAAGTCAGTGGCCACGATCTTCAATAGACAGTGCAGGGACAGCAAGCACACCCCACCTCCCAATGACATGAGCACAAATCTCCCCGTTAGCCCGCTAGCGTCCCCATGTGCATCCCTGGCTCGCTGAGCAATGCATACCGGTCCCCCAAAGTGTGCCGAAACTTCTTTTTTTAGCTATCAATTTTGGCACACTTCTGGAACAGTTTGGGAGGATTTGGCACGCTTTTCGCGGACCAAATCCAAAACCCATGGGGACAGACAGCGCCGATCCCACGCTTGGAACCATACCAAACTGGCATGGGGACAGGGCCTAAGACTGGTGTGATATGAGTCCAGCCAGAGATTCCCATCAGCAGATGAGCTGCTGCATTCTGCCCAAGTTTCCACTTCCAAACCGTTTTCAAAGGTAGCCCCATGTAGAGCACATTACAGTAGTCTAATCTTGAGGTTACCAGGACATGGGTCACTGTGGCCAAGTTATCCCAATCCAGGTAAGGCTTCAGCTGGTGGACTGAACGAAGGCACTCCAGGGAGTTGCTGTCAAAATGGGACTCAAATGACAGCGATGAATCCAGGAGTACTCCCAAGTCACACACCTGATTTTTCTGGGGCAAAAGAACCCCACTAAGAATTGTGTGCCCTTTAATTTCCCAGGCTCGGGACCCAGTGACACACAGTACCTCTGTCTTGTCTGAATTCAGTTTCAATTTACTGGTCCACATCCAGCCCATTACTGCTTCCAGGCAGCGATCAAGGACCTCAACTGCCTCTCCTGAACCAGAAGGAATGGAGAGATAGAGTTGGGTGTCATCAGCATACAGATGGCACCTGACTTCAAAACTCCTGATGACCTCTCCCAGCGGCTTCATATAGATACTAAAGAGCATAGGAGACAAGACCGACCCCGGGGAACTCCACAAGAAAGCTCCCATGGCATCGAACTGAAGTCTCCCATTACGACCTTCTGCGATCTGTCCCTTTTCACACTTACATGCAGATGAAACTCCATGGGAATTCCTGAATGATCCATCTACATTGCACAGAGCCACATCTTAACCAGACATGACTCCATATGTGCAGGGGTCCCCTGGTGTGTATAGATGTAAAGCGCCCTTGCTAGGGTTATACAATCAAAGCTTCCATAATGGGGTGGTTTGCACCTCACCAGTGCTTAGGGAAGCATCAGTGAAGTTAGGGATAGATCTGGCATCCTACAGTGCAGACATCAGATTTGCCCCCATCTTCACTACCCTGGAAGGTTTTCCCAGGGAAATGAGGGTGTGAAAATGCCATCAGTCTGCTTTAAACGAATGCTTGCCTTCTGAGCTTCTCTCTCTTACATTTAACTAAATCCTGGTGGAATACAAGTAACTTATGAAGGCAGATGGGGGGTCCTATTATTCAGGACAAATGTTACCTCCTAGGAAGTGTCTCATTTCAAGTCTAAATATGATTTTAAAAAATTTAATTGCCACAATTTAACGTTTAGCTCTGAATTTTTAAGTTAGTAGAATTTCCCTTATAATTTAACAATAAAGAATAATTTTAAAATCCCTAGACATGGGATAATTTCAGGCAATTATCTTAAAATGTTACTTTGCCAGTTCAGAAGTCTGCAAGGCTATTTTTCTAAGTGCCTTCTCTTAAATCAAGCAATATATTGGATGTAGGAATATATTTGCTTGCAAATTTTGAGCTATTAAAATTGACTGGAAATTTTTTTCCCTTCCTTTATTAACCACTGGCTTTAAATTTCTTGCTTTCCATGGAATATGTATATGGTCTCTAAGTGAACTAATACATTTCCATGTTAAACTGAATGCAAAAATACCGGCTTGGGTTGTTGGTGGAAAATCCATTATTTTGAAGGTCTCATCTATCTAAGAGAGAGCTCTGTCATTTCACTTTCAATATAGTGAAAAGACTGGTTAAATTAGAGAAAAAGCTGCCATCCTGCAGAGAAAGCCAATATAAAGTACTGGCTTGAGGGTTTATACTAGGACATGGGGCTAGGGATGTGTGCAAATATATATATATATATTTTTGCATTCAATTTACATCAAACCAAATGTAAGAAAATGTGTATGCATATGAATAGATCCCCTTCAAATGTGGTAGGATTCTACTTGACATGAATGTAGTTATACAAATTCATATGAATATCTGATATGAATACATACGTATCTGACATGCAATATCCCATATGTATCCCATATGTATCTGATACATACCCATTAACATATTTGCTCTGAAAGCATAAAATCTGTCCTGAATCTGCTTTGAGTCTGCTTTGAATCCATGTCGAATGCGCTCTGGATCCATTGCAGGTTTGATTGGCACAGCCACTTTCCCATCTCCCCATTTCAGCAATGTTGCAAATCTTCATACAAATGTTTTAAAACACTGGTAATGGTACAAATGTCAATGTACGAATGTTGTAACATTTAATTTGTATACAAATGTCCAAATTCATACGAATAATGAATGTTATGAATATTCGTTCACATCCCTACATGGGGCCCTTGAGTCTGAATCCCAGTTCAGTCAGAGAAGCACATTAGGCCTTTCTCTGCTTTTCATTCTAACCTATGTGATATGGGCCCCATGGTATACTGGACTGTGGTTGTATGCTATTTGCATGCCTTTGTAGTACAGGAATACCTCGTCTTAGTATACTTGTAGACTTAAAAAAAAAAAGAGGTCTACTGGTACACCAGACCAGTATGTTATTTTTGGCATCCTAGCCAGACCTATTCACTGTTGTATACAGACTAGAAGGAGGTGTGGGCTCTTAGGTCCACTCAAAGGTATGGAGAAAAAGGGTCCAGAATCAACCACAGTCTGATCTATTACCCACTGCAGAAAGCCCTTGAAATTACTGTTGACTTATGTGAATGTATTACTTTCCTTCAGCTCTTATCAAGTCTCTCATAAAAAGGACTGAAATATATATAATGTCTGAGCCATCACACTTTAACCAAAATGTAAAGTCTGCTAGAAATTCTTATAATGGCTGTAACTGTTGCTGGACGAGAGCCTCTGGGGAGAAAAGGGGAAGCTTTTCATTTGACAAATAGGGTTGAAGTGATTGGCCTCACCAGATAAACTAGAGCCTAAGGAATTTATTGGCAGAATATCTGAAATGGCCTGCCCATCTGATGTCTATTGAATGGTCTCTCTGTGTGTTCATCCCTCCCTAAAAAAAATTTGGATTGCTGCATATTTGGGCACAATTAGGTACTACTGAGCTGACAGCAAGTGTAACTAGTACATTTGATTCACCCTCCAGATTCCCACATGGGGGCAGAATAACAGGAAAGTTACCCAGAGTCACAAATCCATGCTCCTTTGTTTCTACAATTATTGATCTTCTATCTCTAGTATTTCTCTGATTTATTACTAAACAACCTTTTTCTATGAATCCTTGTTCTGCTGTTCTTGTAAATCACCTCACATGTTTGCACTCTGTGTGACAATAAAATCCATACTCACTCTCTCTATGACTACATTCACATGAAGCAGCAAAAGTGACTCAAAAATGCCTCAGAGACAGTAGCATGTGGCTCTTGTGTTCTCATTCAACATCTATTCCATTTTCTCTAACTTAGCGAAGACTGGCGTGTAAAAGGTCCCACCTTCAAACTGCCTGAAAACTATCTCAAAGCAACCTCAGAGGTGCTTTTTTAAAACCTTGCATACATGTTCTTTTGCAGCATTGTAACTGTTCTTAGGCATATTTCTCTGACAAGGATCTCTGAACATAGCATCCTTTCCCCTTCTATGTCTCATTTACTCTTTAGCAACTTGATTTCCTCTTACTTGTTTAATAAATGGAACCATGTTTTATTACCTATATGTGTACATTTTTTGCTTTAATTGAGACTAGAGGCATAGCTTTTCAGTTTGGTCAATGAAGCAGTTTTTCATAACCCCAGTTTAGCTCTGCCTGATTAGATTTCTGGACACACGCAAGCTGCCTGTGACACAGAGTTGGTCCTCAAAGGAACCCCTGTACCTTGGATGCCATAATGGTGTTCCCTGTATCATAGCATTACAGCGTAGAAACAAAGATACAGCGTGACAGATTCATAATTAGGTGCCACTAAGTTCATTGAGGCAAATTCCTAAGAAAGCATGTACAAGATTGGCACAAGGTTCTATAATCAACTCAGGCACTGTAGGATTCATAGGCAAGAAAACTGCAGCCTTGAAGAGGGAACTCTGATGTAAGATTTCCCTTCCTGTTACCATGGAAACCCACAGTGCCCTTGCCCTACTGATGTTAGAGCACTGATGTTGTTAAAGCTGAAAAGTGGGTTATGTCAGAGTCTGTGTTGGGGTACACTAGGGAAAGGCTTGAAGGAGCTGGGAAGGAAATAGATTAAAGGGAAATAACAGGAAAGGATAGAGAACTACTCTTGCCCACTTTTTCCTTCACTTCCCATGCACCAGAGTTGGCCTGCTAGGTCACTGGATTAGCAGTAGAACCACCATCAGCTTTCAAGGCTTCTTTGTTTTGGATTGCAAAAGAAAAGATATATATTTAGGGGGAAAAGAGTCTAAAAAATGAATACCTC
Source organism: Aspidoscelis tigris stejnegeri (assembly GCA_023333525.1). Classification (NCBI taxonomy): domain Eukaryota; kingdom Metazoa; phylum Chordata; class Lepidosauria; order Squamata; family Teiidae; genus Aspidoscelis; species Aspidoscelis tigris. Next base: position 63,167,047 of record JALMGA010000002.1, on the reverse strand, counting down.
TTGACTGCAGGTGTAAATCATGTTCTTTAGTCATTCCTGCATTTCTTGAATACCGTCTGATTTGTTTTTAAATCGGAACCAGCCTACAGTTTCAACACAGGAAGCAAGTAGAGATCATGCCAAATGTTTGCAAAGGGAAGGGGGAAGGGATAGGAAGAAATGAGAATGAATGAAAGGACATAGAATTGTTAAACTCCTGTCTATTTCACTATCCAAATATGCAAAACAAATAAACAAAACCCACCAAATGTCATGCCAGATTTAAAAAAAAAAATTGAGAGCAGACCCGTTGGCATCAATCATCTGTTAACATGCAGCATCTGTTCTCTTACAGTTGCATTTAGAGGATTTTAATGCGGAAAACCTGACAGAAGCATCACCCATAGATTTCCTTAAATAAGTTTCTGTGGAAAAGATTAGTTGGTAACATTCAAATAAATATTTATTATAAGGTGGCACAGATACTTTTATTCTTGTACTTTGTATTTCATATCTGAGGAAGACATACCAAATAACATACTTAATTATACAGTATTCAGATTTGATTTTTTTTTTCCAGGTACAAATGACTCCAGTTACTAGACTTGTCACAAATGAGGAAATCCACAAGTCCTGAAGTTAAAAATACAATAGAAGCATAACAAAGCCACATGAGCTCCTCCTTTCTTCTTGGTTCCCGAAACAGCTAATAGAATACCATCTTCCCTGAGTGGATTATAATATTAAAAACCAAATTAAAATGAACATATTAAAACACTAACAATGCCTGAAAGTGGGGTGGAAAAGCTGTTTTCTTATTTAGCCAAAAAACAGGACAAAGAGGTATGTCTTCTCTGCTTTCCTGAAGATGTGAAGGTGCCTGATGCACCTCAGAGGAGAGACTATTCCACAGTGTAGACTATTCCATAATCACTGAGAAGGCCCTATCCTGGGTCCCCATCCCTTTTGCTACTGAGGGCTGTGGTGCAAGGGGGGCCTCCTCTACACATCTTAAAGCACTGACAGGTCAATATTGAAAAAAAGATTTCCTTTAGATATTTGGGGCCCAATCATTTAGGGCCTTATAAGTAAAGATTAATACCTTGAATTGGGCTTGATAGTGAATTGGCAGCCAGTGCAGGTCTTTTAAAACTAGCTGTTCTGTTCAGCTGTCAAGCAGCTGCATTCTGCAACAGCTGCAGCTTCCAAACTGCCTTCAGGCAGCCCCATGTAGAGCATATTACTATAATCCAGTTCGGAAGTTACAAGAATATGGATAACTGTGGCCAAATCGTCTCTATACAGAGGGAGCCTTGCCTGTCAAACCATCTCTAATTGGAAATAGACAGTCTTGGCTATGCCCTCCACCAGAGCTTCAAGTGTCAGTGCAGAGTCCAAGAGCACCCCCCCCCCCGATTTCACATCTGTCCCTACTACCTCATCCAGGATAGTGCACCTTCCAACTTCAAAGACTCAAGATCCTTCATCTTGTCTGGATTCAGCTTCAATTTATTGTCCCCCATCTAGTTCATTACTGTCTCCAGGCATCTGTCAAAACACTTCAACCACTTCTTCTGATTCAGAAGGAGCTCAGTGCCTTTTGCATATCGATGACATCTCATTCCAAACCTCCTGATGACATCTCCCAGTGGCTTCATATAGATATTAAGGAGCATAGGAGATAAGATCAACTTCTGAAGGACCTTCCAGGATCTTGAGCAAGAATCTCCTACAACCACTCTCTGGGATCAGCCTTGGAGGCAGGAACAGAACCAAGGCTCCCAACTCCCAGACTCCGTAGTCAATGGTATCAAAAGTTGCCAATAGTTTCAGGAGAACAAACAGAGTTGCATTCCCCCTGTCTGTCTCCCGGAGAAGGTCATCTGTCAGGGTGACCAAGGTGGTTTATGTGCCATAACTGCACTGAAGCCAAATTGAGATGGGTCTAGATAATCCACTTCCTCCAAGCATGCCTGAACTTGAACAGCCACAACCCTCTCCAATACCTTGCCAAAAAAAGATACGTTGGCCACTGGCTGATAGTTGTTTAAATCTTTTGAATCCGGGAAGGTCCTCTTGAGGAGGGGGAGTACCATTGCCTCTTTAATGGCTCACACCATTGTGAGCCAGTTTGTTCTAGTGGTTAGGGAGCCAGACTCTTATCTGGGAACACAGGGTTTGATTCTACCCTCCCCCATGAAGCCAGCTGGGTGACCTTGGGCTAGTCACAGCTCTCTTCTCAGCTCTCACAGCCCCACCTACCTCACAGGGTGTCTGTTGTAGGGAGAAGAATAGAAAAAGCTTTGTCAGCCACTTTGGGTCCCCTTAAGTGGGGTAGAAAAGCCAACTATTCTTCTTCTTAAGAGCCAGTGGGACCACCCCATCTCTCAAAATCATCCATTTCAAACAAGCAACTGTTGGACTTGAATCACCCAATTACAAAAGGCAACCAATAAATGAAGAGGAGAGAAATGTCTGTCTTCTTAACCATGCAGGCACTTTAAACATATCTATAAACAGCTCATTAAATGCCCCTTTTGTTTGAATCATCATCAAACACTTCATCCAAACATTTGGAGTGTTCAGTTTGAAAACAAACACATTGAACTGCATTTGATGGGAAGCAGTTCATCACATCTCTAGTTTGCATGTATCTACTGAACTTCATTGTACACTCTGCATAAGCAGTTTTTATTATTTTAGGTCTGTAGCTCAGAGACTCTCACTTCCCACAGATGCTGTAAATAAAGGCTTATAATTTTCTTTCCTATACAAGGACTTTCTGTTGTACTACAGTAACTCTTTTCAAATGCTAGGCTTGAGAAGGAGTTTACAGACACAAAAAGACAATACTGCTGTGCCTGTGTGGCTTCTTCTGATCACTGCCTTCTTCAGAGAAAAGAACTGAAGGGGAGAGCTTTTTCTGGCGTTTGGCACAAACTTGTTACCTCTACTGTAGGCAGGCACACCTGAGCTCCAGTCGGTATGGAGAGGAAAGAAGTGGCTATTAGAAATGAATGCCTTTCCCTGCAGCAAACAGATTGTCAGTTCATAGTAGAATTCCTGATCATTGCAAAGAGGCACTTGCTTCCCATTTTTCCTATATGATCCACAGTTCAAGTGTACCTGCCTTTCCTTGATAGGCATTAAATAAGAGAAGTCACAGTTTATCAGCTGTGCAAAAGAAAAACCATGTTGTAGAATAAAAGAATGTTATAAAAGGAAGAACCCATTTCACTGATCATGGCCCGTTCTACACTTACCTTAGTTAATCCATATTAGATAGATCCATATCAACCACAGGTAGGGTTGTGCATGAGTATTCATAACATTCAATAGTGGTACAAATTCGTACAAATTCAGACATTCGTATATGAATCGAATCTTACAACATTCGTACATTGACATTCATATTTGTACAAATGTTTCAGAACATTCATACAAATGCTTTGGAACATTTGTGAACCTGGGGAGGTGGGAAAGCGGCTGTGCCAGTCATATCTGCAATGGATCCAGAGTGCATTTGACATGGATTCAGGGCAGATTCAAAGTGGATTCAGGGCAGATTTGATGCTTTCAGAGTGGGTATGTTATGGGATACATATCGGATTCATATGGGATATGTGTGGATATGTATCGGATATTTATGCGTTCATATTGGACAGTTGTACAAATTTGTATGAATATATTTATATCAAATAGAATCCTACCACATTTTAAGGGGATCTATTCAAACGAATACGAATTTTCTTATATTCAATTTGATATGAATACAAAAAACCCATCATTTGTGCACATGCCTAACCCAGGCAGAGGCATCTACATGGGATTTAGAAGCATAAATATGTGCTAAAGAGAAGGAGTGTGCACAAATGCATTTTTCAGGATTCAATTCAAATATTTAAAATTTGAAATAAACCAAATTCGATTCAAATCAAGCAAATTATTCATTTGAAGTTTCTATTTGAATTTGCACTTATGAATGACAACAACATTCATATGTGCCCAAACGCATCATTATGCATCCCATATGCATCCATACACATCCGTATGCATCCCATAGTTATCCAGTATGCAACCCATTTTTGTCCTGTACGGATCTGTACAAATGCATACAGATGTGGGAAAGATGCACATCTGCAAGTGCACAATGTGTACAACCCTGTACATGTGTGAAAGTCTGGATAATTCAAACGAATAGATCCGAAATTCAAAATTCGGTTGTAATTTTAAATTTGAATTTATGAACATTCGATTCAAATTCGAATATCAAAATTTGGACAAATTTGATTGATTTTTAATGCCTTCGACTATTTGTGCACACCACTACTAAAGAGTATTGGCACAGATACTGATTAGTGAGTCCATGGCACAGCTCTCATTCAGATCTACTCTACTCCCATTTAGATGATGTGTTCTAAGCAGCTCCTTGCTCCGGATTAACAAGTAAGTGCATACAAGGCCCAAGTCAGAGTGACACTTTGTCATACAAAACCATGCTCTGCAAGGGATAGCTGTACTATGCCCTTTCTTAGGGCAGAAGGCAAAGCTCAGGAGAGTCCTCTGGTTTGCCTTTTGGAAGCTTTCTGGGGCATTTGATTTGCCTTCAGTAAAAGTAACCCATTAGCTCCAAAGAAGAACAATTTGTTTGTTAATCACTTTTATTAATAAGCTAGTTTTTATCCTAAGGACGTGGCAATGTAACAAAAATAAAAACCATATAACACTATTCAAAATAATAAGAGTAATAAAATATGAAAACAGTAAATAAATTGACAACAATAATCTAAGTTCCCATTCATTAATCCTGAATGTCTACAATGATATAAATCTATATAAAAAGTTTCACCTAGTATATATCTCCCAATTGCTTGGTTAAGCTAATTATATCTTACACTCCTTGTAAAGATAATGTGGATGGAGAATTGTGGCTCAATATTGTACTAATTAATCTTGTTTGTTATCCTCAGGCTGCAATCCTAGGCGGACTCTTGAATTTATTTCTAAGCAAATCCATAAAATATGATGGCATGCCCTACTGCTGGATGATGGTAGCTGTCTTGGGCTTTGTCAGGGTATAAAACCTGGGATTATTCCACCTGTGACAATTCCAATAAAGTCCCAGGACATAGGAGTGAAATCCCAGCATATCCCAACTCCTAACCTGGGTTTTCTTAATGTACAAAATAGAACTTACCTCACCTGGACACTTGCTTCTGGAAGTTTTCATCTTGGAAATGGGCCCTGAACATGCGGGGCCAAAATCAGCCCAAAAATGGCCCCTGTGTATACTTGAGGGTCAGCAATCACATCGTCTGGGTATTTAGCAGCACTGAAATAGACTTGTAATGCACTGTCATTTGGCAGGGACAGCGAGAGGATCAATTGGAGGATCTAAATAGGACCCCACATTTTCCTCTCACTGTCTGGAGGCAGCCTTGCTGACTTCTGGAATAACCAATTTGGGTTTAATTGTGGGTTAGGACTGGGTTGGAGAAATGCTGAGATATGTTCACTATTGGCTTTGGATTCTTCAGGGGCATCTTACTATAAATAAAAGGCTGTAACAAGTCTCAGATTGTGAACTATTGATAAGTGCTGTACTTTGTAACGTGCTGCAGTTGGGAACAGGAGCTGTACATGGTTGCAATCACAACCAGAGTCAAGTTGTATTTTCTCTTTCATGCATCTCATCCTTGAAGGCAAAGTATTGCTATGGCATTAGGCATAAATATTTCCTGAATCATGGATGCACAAGAAAAAAGAAGAGTTGCAGATCAGAGTTCAGATTGAAAGCAACAAGCTTCCAGACATCAGTCACTTATTCCACATGTAGACACCCTTTATTCTGGAATATCCCTGTTTTATTCCAGAATATTAAAATATTCTGGGTGGGGCTTGCTAGTTTGGTTTGTGGCATTTTGCGCCTGTGCACGTTGTGTCCTGTGATCAGTCACTGGCGCACACTTGCACATAACACCTCGTTCAATCCCAGGCATTCTGCGCAGGTGCGCGCCACGAACCAATCACAGGCCTGCAGTGCGTATAGGAACAGAACACCGCAGACTGAACTAGTAAGCCCTGCCCCCAGGTTTGCCAGTCCAGCCTCTGGCAATAAGCAGGTAAGTCATGCATGCATGCCTCTATGGGGATGTGCATGGCCCTGGGTTGAGGATGGGCCCAGGGGGGCCTCCACAGGGTGCAGTTGCCTCAATTGAGGCCTGCAATAGCAGGCATGGCAATGTGGCAGGCCGTCCCACCCTTGCCCCAACCCTGCCAGCTCTTGGGCCAAAATCTGCCCAGTGGTGGACAGGCAGCAAGGCCCACAGCTGTCTGGCAGGGAGCTGTGAGATGGCCTGAAACAGCCTAGGCCAGGTGTAGTGCACGATTTCATGCTCTACACCTGTAATGCAATTAGGCACCCTGGGATGGGCTGGGACGATTCCAGACAGAACTGAGCGAATGCTCTGTCCCAGGGGTTGTCTATTTGTGTTCCACTGGCCTAGTGCGAATAGGCTTCTGATCTGGTAGACTCCTAGTTCAATTCTGCAATCCTCCATGAAGGCAACTCATTGAACTTGGGCCAGGCACAGCCACACATAGCTCAAATGGTGCCTGTTGTGGGGAGAACAGATGGTTTGTCAGCCGCTTTGAGTCTCCTTAAAAAGGGTGAGAAGAGCAGGATATAAAAGCTAACTCTTCTTCTTTCCACTGGTGCACCAGAACACAGTCTAAGTAATAAAAAATTCTAAAATAGTTAGAATTATACCATGCCAGCCATGTCTGACTTTTGAACATTCTACCCACTCTTATATTTGCAATAGAAAGTACCTCTCATGGCAGGAAATGCAATCAGATGTGTGGCTTTTTCTGTTCTGCCTTTTGAAGATTCAGCTCTGAATTTTCCAGAAATAATGAATTCTGCACACAGATGGAGCTCAGCTAGGCATGATCTGATGTTCAAAAGATGTGTATGTTCCATAGGCCACTGTAAAAAAAAAAAAAGCAGTCTATATTTGAACTTAGATTTCTTGACCATCCCTAGCCTATAGCTCAGATTCCCACAGTTCATGGGAGAGGAAAGACCAGATAGACATAACCATTTCTTGCTATCCTTGTTATTCTTGTCATTGAACAATAGCAATAGCTGCTGTCAGTGCCGTCAACATACAGGAAGGTAGTACTGGAAATTTATAGATCATTGTCCAATTGTAGAATTTAATATCCAATGTTATATTATGATTTTTGGAATAGTTCAATTTTTTAGACCGTCATGAAGAGGCCTTGTTACCAGTTCTGCTCCAGTAATAAACTGGAAGCAACTGTGGAGGGAGTAAAATTTGGATAATTTGGATTATTTTTGAAGCCCAAAGAACACCAAATTTAAACTTCCCAGGGGAATCAGTAGCAAGATCTTTCACAGGTTTTAATAACGAGGAATAACCAGTAAACAGAGACAAAACCCATTTTAGACTCAGAAACCAGTGTTTCTTGTTAAACCAGAGCAAAGAATTTATTAGGAATACAGAAAAGAAGTTGAAATGAATTATCAGAAGCGTTTCTAGAACAGAAATAAGCATGCAACAACTGCAAAATGACTAAAGAAATGAACATTTCCCACTAAGGAATCTTTGTGAATTTAACTGAATTTATCCCCCTTTTATTAAAACAGTTGATTTATAGTTATGCAGCAAAAGCTTCCTAAAAAACCCAAAACAAATTGCTTTTCATTAGTATGAATTAAGGAATGAGAATAAAGTTCTCATTTAGAAATTGCAAATATAAAACAGCCAGAAAGGGAATGGAAAACTCCTAATACTAGAAAGAACCCCTAACCTAAAAAAAAAAAGAAGTTCTAAAGAAAAATAAGGGAAAGTGAATAGAGGATACCAATCTTCTGTCTCACCAATGATGTCTTCTCCATGTGCAGAAGTTTGAAGTTACAGAGATGCATGACCACAGCAAACTGCATCTCTTTCAGGAACCCGAAAATGACTTAAGAATTGGGAATCCAGTCTCAGTCAGACTGATCCCCAAAATGGACAAAAATCCAAAAGAAATACATTAAAAATAATCTTTATAATTGCCTTTACAAAACCAACCAAATTCAGAATGCAAAAGTTTTAAACTGCAGTTCTTGCAGCAAAACTCTGTAGCACATTCTGTGTAGCAGAAAGAAGAAAGGGGGGGGGGGAGGAAAATCTCTCCAGGTCTCTTTAGCCTCCCATGATGACCAGAAGAAGACCTCCCTCCTCCGATGACCAGAAGGAGAAGACCTTTTTTTTTAAAACCATCTCTTCTCTGCCATTTTTATAGCAAAAAAATTGGAACCAAAAAACTGCTGATGCTCTTCCCTTGTTAAAAATGTGTACGTGACTCTTAACAACATTTCCAGTCAGTGCATCTCCTGACCTCTCCTTGACACCCTCAGACAAAAGGTGTGAATGGCGAGTAAACTATTGTATCCCTGTTTGATTTGCAAAAGTTTACCTTAAATTAACATTTTAGCACCTCTACTGACTCACTTAATCCCTTCAGCTAGACCCACTCAATGTGTGTAGATATCAGCGACCTTTTACCCAATTCTGTTAGGGTGTAAACAAAGGTGTAAACAGTGAGTCACCTCCAACATCCTGCATTCTAATACTGGTGAAATGGGCCATTTCCCATTTAGATAGTAATTCCAAATTCTGGTATACTTATTTTACCCAGATCTCTTCCAAAAATCCATTCCATTTTATTCTTTATTATTTTATTAAAATTAGACAAACCAATCTCTGTCCCAGATTCCATGGTTTTATTTCTCCTTCATTATTTAAAAATCTGTCACCCCAAAAAGAGAAAACAAAGACTTTTTAGGTGCTAGGACTCTGTCTTGACTCAATCAAGATTAAATCTCAGGCTGTGTTTCTTGCATACAGACTTTTATCTTTTGCAAACAGCCAGCTTGTGACTTGAGAAAACTATGTCCTTTTTTTAAACTCCAGGCTTGTCTTTCTCCCAATATGGCTATTTTAAGGCCTTTCCACGTTTCATGGTCTGCCTTTAGCTTTTAATTATGACAACCATAAAGCCAAATTCATATGTCAAAACCTGGTATATTTCAGGTTCCGATTTTGTAACATTTCTTATGATATCTGCACATCCAAAGTTGATCTGGTAACAGCCTTAGTAAAATGGCAACTGTATGGTCCTGTGACAGTAAGTCCTATGGTCATGGCTGCCTGTGACAGTAAGTCCTATGGTCATGACTCTACCATGGAGTCAGGGACCTGTTGGTTTAGAGGTGGATCATGGCCCCTTTCACAGGTATGTCTTCACAGCTTGAGTCTGCTTTGGAATGAAAAGCATCGTTATCATGCACTTAAACCATTTGCTTTTGTTTGCTTGCTTGTTTTCAGAATTTAATATTGAAAAATTGCAGTAGAAAGAAAGGGGAAAAGCAGTCCTTTTCAGGGGAATTTTGGAACAGATGAAATAACTGAAAGGTTACACCTAAAAAACTTTGGAACAGTATTTTCAGTGTATTCCCCATATGCCAATTCAAAGCACATGAAAATCATATAAAAAGTTACAATTAAATATATTAGGATTTTTTATTCATAACACAGTAAGGTATAATACTAATCTGGGAATGGAATCTTCCTATGTAAAAAGAGCAGAATTTGTATCCTGTACAGAACTTGCTTGGCCAATTTTCCCACAGTCAGTGAAAATTGTTCTTAAATTTCTTATGTTGAAAAATCCAGTCCATGGTTATATGCAGGCTTTCACAGCCAGATTCAATCTCATTTGTAGCAATTTTTTGGGCTGTTGTGCCATGTTCCAGGTATACCTGGAACACTGCATAACAGCCCAAAAACTGCTACAAACGAAATAGTCCAATCCAGACAGGCAGATTCTCTAGACAATCTTAACTCCTATATTAACACTCTTGGGATATGTTCTTGGTTGGGATACCGCAATTGATGGCAGTTCTGGTTCGCTTGCCAAAAAATAAAGGCCCTTTCTGCATTTACCATTGATCCAGATTAAGGAGAGTCTTAATCCGGGTCTGGATCCTGGTCCTCCTCATTTCATGTTAATGTGGATCAAGGAGATCCTGCTGCCCACTGGTTGACTTCATCTGCACTAGACCAAGTCAGACCCAAATTAAGAGGCCCTTAATCTGGATCTCTGGTGAACTCATCAGGTTTGTAAAATGAGTCCACAAGGCCCAGTTCCCACTAGGACTTTTTTAAGTGTTCAAAACGGCTTCAAAACACTTTATAAAACTTTATTTAAAATGCTATTTAAAACATTTTAAACCTAAGCAAACCCCCATCTGGCAATTGCATTCAACCCCAACTTGTGTCCCCACTCATCAAAGACTTAAAACACTTCAAAAAACGGATTGGGGAAAGCGATTCTTTCCCTTCCTCACCCTTTCCCCACAACTCTCTCCCCACCAGCTTTGATCCTATGCCATGGGGAATCCCAGCTCCCTCCCTCCTGCTTTTGCTGCCCCATTTGATTCCACAGAATTAAAAACATTCTGAATCAAAGGGGAGAGGAAGAGGGGAAAGTCTCCATTTGTCAAGCCAAGCCAAGCATTTCCAGAAATATTGCAGCATATTGCAGGCAGGGGGTGCAGGCGGGGGGGTGCAGGCGGTGGACAAAGAGAAAAGAAAAAGAAGCCCTTCCATTCTGCTCCCCAAATGCAGCATATTGCAGGAAGAATTTTTTTAAAAAAAATCACCTCAGTCCCCTCGCCTTCTTTTTTTTAAAGGCCATAGCAATAAAAGATCCTTCAAGCACTAAAAGAGCTTACATGCACACACACACACATTCACAGAGAGAGAGAAGCACTTGCCAGCACAAAGCGTTTGTCCAATGCAAAAGTGAAACTTGAAAGGAAGAATCTTCTGATTTCATTCCCTGTGTTTGTGTGTGTGATCGCACAGCAACCTCCCAAATAAACCCAGCTCACTCGCTTGTGATTTTGGAGACGTGTGGGTACACACACACACACACAGATGCCTCTAGTGTCCTTCCTCCCAATCTCTCTCACAAACACACACACATGCCTCTGCTGCCCTGTTGGCTCCTCCCTTTTGTCTTTCAGAAAAGTCAAAAACTGCCGGCAATGTGGTAACATTGTTATCAGTGTCCGTGGGTGGGAATGAAAGTGTGAATGTGAAATATTATTGAGTGAACTGCTACTTTGTTATCAGTGAAGTGGCTGGCTGAAAAGCAAAGTGGTGAAGTGCTTCCAATCACTTTAAAAATCTGTCCTGCTGGGAGAAATCCCACCCATTTCATGATGGATTTGCCCCGATAATGCTGTAGCTTTCCCACAGCAACAAGGAAGAAGCATTTTAAAAGCAAAAGTGAAAAAAAAAAACACCTGAAAATACAGGTGTTTATTTATTCCATTTTTAAACCAAATAATCCTCAAAATACCCCTGAAACTGATTGGGAATGGGGACGAAGAGGATCCAAACCATTTCTAAGCCACTTTAAAGTGGCAATAGGAACACAGCTCATGAGGACCAAGGCCCTTGTTCTGGAACACAGGAGGTGTGCAGACAGCTTGCTTGCCTCTGTGTTCCAAAATTACTAGGAGGTGCTTTTAAGAGGCAGGGAGGCTGTGAAGCTTGCAGGAGCTTTACAACCATGGAAAGCTGTGAGCCAGAACAACATCGTCAGTGCCAATTAAATTGATTTGGCCCATGCCTTCACACGATCCAGATCAGTGTGCCCCATTATTCCAGACATGCTAATCCAGATCTAGGGCATATAAATGCAGAAAGGGCCAAAGTGTCTGCATCTGTGGAACAACCATCAAAATTGAGTTCCGTATTACATAACCTTTCCCCTTTCCTGCAGATCTGAAATTTGGGTTGTGTTGTGAGTTTAGCTGCTAGTTCCACCTCTCTGTGTATCCTATCATTTTTCCTGTTTAAAAACGGCTATCAACTTTTGACAAAAGTAATTTGTTTTACAGTATTTCCTAAAACTAATGATAAGCAGTCTTCACCTTAAAAAACACAGAGACACACACCACCTTTTGATTTCATTTCCACTGTTTTTCAAGCTATGGGCTGACTCCTAAAAATAAAGTGAAATAATATTCAGGTGCTAAACAGATTATAGTTCACAGCTGGAGGCAAAGGAACTGCAACTCTATCCCAATTATTCTAATTTAATTGGGTGTTAAAACAACCTGAGATCCCAGTAGAAGTGCTCAAAACAAGCCTGCAGATGTCTAACCAGGAAGAAAAAAGAACTCCTTCCTACTTTTTTTTTTTAAAAAAAGTCTTTTAAACCAGGAGAAATATTTTACAACCTTGACTTTTTTATATTGTGAAATCAATGCTTAGCAATAATGATTCAGTAAGAAAAACTACAGTTTTCTCATGGGGAGATTAACCCACATCCAGGAGTTTCTGCTCCTGTTCAAGGAAAAAATTCTGAAATAAGTGAGTAGCTCAAGTTACTGTGCTAAGTTATCTACATCATGGAGGGTACAAGATACTTTTCATGGGAGACTGGAGGATAGATGTGAAAACTCTACATTGTTGAAGAGTCCACCTGTGAAATCTATAATCAAGGAACAATATTTGTGAGTAAAACTTAGGGATGTTTGCAAAGTTTATAGACTTGGAACAGTAAGTCTGGAAAGACCTGAAAACCATTATTTGCACTGAGGAATAAGGCATCTAGCCAAACATTTCTACAAGAGTTTTCCACATACTAGTAGCATGTGATTATAAAGGTGATAATGTGGTCATAAGCAGAGAATGTAACATCAGTCGTTTTGAAAATAACATTAGTTTTTGATGCAGCTAGACTCCTTCCTTTTTTAATGTTCTAGGCAGACTCTTCCTGGTTTGAAGTTCCAGACTTTTAAAAGGCTGTTATAATATGTGTATACTACACTTGCTTATGAATATCAGGGTAGTTTACAGGAATAAAGCAATATAATCAATACAATTATGAACACTGAGTAATAATGCCATGGGACCAATTTTTTTTTAAAAAAAATCAAAGGCATTCCATATATCAGATGTATTGGGCAGATCCCATCTTCATGAGGTTGGTTCAAAAATGAAAACTACAATTGATGCTCATACACGCAAAAACCACATTATCTTAATGCACTTAGACAGAAGCAAAGCAGATATAGTCTTGCTACTGCCTTGAGATGGTGACTAAATATTATGAAGTATAGCAATATTCCAGAAAAAAGGCACTTCTGGAATAATTGCTATTTGCTCATATGGCTGAGGAACAGTATAAGACAAGCAAAAGGACTTATCTGGTCTGGACACAGCTTCTGCAATGTCACTGGTGCTGTCTCCACCCTGTGTGCATGCATGACTGCACATGCACAGTGGCCATTTCCAAAATGGCAAGTCATGGGAGCTGTCTTCCAAATGAGGCAAGACCTTTATAGTAAAACATTGGGTAAGAGTTGCTTTTTCTATAATAATGATATTGCAAGGTTGTTAAGGAACCATAAATAGAATTCAATTGTTTTCTGGGAAAATATCAGGTTCTGCAGAATAACAGCTCAACAGCTGCGCCATAACCTCTGTTTTTCTAGCCATAACATGGAGTCTTTTCTGTGGGAAGCTAGAATGATGTTGTGATAACTCAGACCATTGCAACACCAAGACCCTCTCAACCAGGATAGGCCAAGTGTGCAATTAGGGAGATCAAAAGGAGGCTCTCAATCACAGTCTCCTACCAGCAGTCTTAACCAACAGCATCATCATAGCGATGGTCCTGATGCACACACAGTCATGGAGGGTGCCACAAACAAAATGGCAGTGCCCTGAAGAAGACCGGCAGATAGAATTATGTCCATTCTTTACTACATCCATGTTTTCTTATATTTTCTTCACATTCACTTCAATGCGAAACAAACATGGAAAAAAATTGTGCGCATCCCTAATATGCAATGATTGAGAGAAATGCTTTCAGCCAGAAAATTACTAGCGCCTTGTCCACATCCTTATTTGTTCCTCTTTCTTCACCTAAGATGTTTTCGCACACGGGGGTTTGGAACGCGCGGGAGACAGCTCCGGGCGCAGCATTCGCTTTGCTGCGGCCGAGTTTGCGTCCCGGCATGTCCGGAGCTGTCTTCTGCGCGTTCCAAATGTAGAGCACTTTAAACTGCTCTACATGCGTTCGGGCGCGCACGAACTGCCCGCAGGTGTTCGGGAGGAGAAGCGTTCACGCATGCTTCTCTCTCCCTAACAGCCGCGGGCTTGCCTCCCCCGCCGGCGCAGCTTTGACAATCAGCTGTTTTCAGCCAGCGCCGGCTGCGGGAGCCTCCTCAGCTGTCTCCCCGCCCCTTGCCGTCGTTTGCCGGCTAAGACAGCTCACGACGCTTTGAGCATTCGCACACGGGCGCTCCAGAATGCGTTTACACGCATCCCTGCGCCCCTCTGTGTGAATGGTCAAAGCGTCGTGAGCTGTCGTAGGCTTACCGTCCTACTCCCGTTCCAAACGGAACCGGAGTAATGTGAAAATCCCTCTAGTTATATTTTAAATGAAAACTCACTCCTCTTTTGTAACATTTCAATTTTTATACCTTTGTCCTCGTGATGTGAAAAATACATAGAATAAGGTAGGTTGTTCTTGTTATGTTCTATTGAACCGACATTGGGTATTCATCCTAAATTGCATTAAGTTTTCAGTCAAATAACCAAGCATGGATCAGAGGGGCATCCAGGGCTGCTGTTATGTATCTGTCCATCTTGTTATTTTCCTCTCATACGTTATCCGTCAAACTTTCCAAGCCAGATGCACTTTTTTAGTGACCTGACTGAGGGGTCCAAAATATGCAAATCTAAGCCTTGTTATTTGTCCTTCCAAGGGAAGCTTGTTTAATCATATGATTGGTTTGTTTTTCCAGAACTCCACAGCATGAGCAATACTGCCAACAACATAATTCAAGGCACTGGTTTTCTTTCCGTCTTGTCTCTTCACTGCCCAAATTTCACACCCACTTTCTATTATAGGGAATATCATGAATGATACAAGTGAGATCTTTGTATTGAGACAAATATCAGCACTAAAAGATCTTGTCCAAGTCACAGTCATTCTGCCAACAGTGATTCATTGTGAGTTGTTTTGGCTGTCTCTCATTTAATTGTTGATCCAACCAAGCAGACGTTGTTTACTATTTCTGTTTCTTCTCCATCAAGATGGAGTTATTAGTTTTGCCAGTTGTCCTGATCATTGTCTTTTTCACATCAAGATGCAGATCTGTTTTAGACTATATTCTTTAATCTTTGTAAGCAGGTACTTCAGATAATCTTCACTTTCAGCCCATAACATGGTGTCATCAGTATAATGGAGGCTGTTAATAAGTCTCCCTCCAGTTTTTACTCTGAAATTTGTCTCAATCAGCTTCTCTGATTACTTGTTCCGCATATAAATTGGGCAATTCTGGGCAAAATCTGCAGCTATGTCATACTTCTTTGCCAGGTTTACAGCATTTACACCTTGGTCCATTTGAACTATTGCTACTTGATTATTATTAAAAGCTCTGCATGCGAGTGATAAGATCTTGTGGTACACGTATACTTTTCAGTGTGGACAGTTTTTATGAATTACTTAGGGAAAGGACATATTGTATCCAATAAAACACATGTAACTATCTTTTTTGGAATTCACTTTGAAATTATTTGTTTTTGAAGACCCATCTTAACATCTGCAGTAATGTTCTTGCCCTTTTCTAAACTTAGCTTGCACATTAGGTAGCTCTTGTTCCAAGCGTGTTTGCAACCTCAACTGGTTAATTGTGTGTACAATCTTACTAGCATGTAGGATCAGGGCCTGTTCACACTTATTGACTGAGAACACTCCCACACACCCTGAGACATTCTGTTCATGCATCTCAGTGGCACCTCCATCCCAGAGCTTCCCAGAGCAAGCAGGAACATTTTTACTGCTCTACACCTTTACCAGGAGCTGATAGGGCAACTGCAGTTGTGCAAATGTGCACCACATCATGATTGCCATAGCAACAGCCTGCTGCATACCAGAAGTTGCCATGGCTATTGCCATGGTGATGCAGACAGTCTGAGATGGACCATCCACACTTCAAGTGCCACTAGAGGCCTATTCACACTAGGCCTCTTGGACATGAGTAGGACAGCCCTGGGACAGAGCATTCACTCTGCTGGGCCAAAATGGAACTGCCCCAGCTGGTCCCAGGGAGGCTTAATTGCGTTCTGGGTGCAGAGCACGAAATCGCACTATACACTCGTTCCCAGCTGTCCCAGGCTGTCCCACAGCTGTACGGAAGGGAGAGCATTTGCACTCTCCTTCCTGGACAGCTGCCGGCGCTGTCCTCCCCCCTGCTGCTACTGAATCTTGATAGGTTCTCCAGATCATTATTAATTTTTGCCTCTGGTTTTGGAAAGAGTATTAATTTTTTGGGTTACGGTGATCTTGGGTCACAGTGTTCACGATGTCTCTCTCCAGGAAGGTAGAGACTGATGAACCACTCATACTCTGTCTTGTTTAGATTAAGTTTTAGTGTATTGGTCTACATCCAGCTCATTATTGTCTCCATGCACTGTTAAGCACCTGAACTGCTTTGCCTGACACAGATGAAATTAGAATGAAATGCATGAACTTGGCTTGTGTTTTGGGTGAGATGGACATAAAAATGCAGTCTTAAAAGATTTTCACTGCTTCGACTGAGATAAATTCAATGTTAATACTAATATATAAGAGCTGAAGAACTGGAACTGAAGACCTCATGTGCTTGCTTTTTGCTGTACCCTGTTCCCTCCCACACCATTTTCCTTTTGTTTCTTGTCTCTTTAGATTGTAAGCCTGAGGGCAGGGACCTGTCTAAGATTAATATAATATTGTAACCCACCCTGAGACCTTCGGGTATAGGGCGGGATAGAAATACAAACAAACAAACACGTATGTGAGACACGTATGTGAGAGCGACTTACCTGCTCACCGCTGTAGTCTGGACTGGCAGCCCAGTCTGTGGCACTCTGCATCTGCATGCGACGCTGGCTCTGATTGGCCAGTGGGCCCATGCCTTCACAGAATGCCTGGGATCAAACCAGGCACTCTGCACAGACATGCACTGCTAGCCAATCAGAGCTGGAAGCACATGCAGATGCAGAGTTTTGCTAACTAGGCTGGGAAGCCCCGCCTCTGGGCTTGCCAGTCCAAACTGTGATGGCAAGGAGGTAAGTCACAAGCTCAGGTGTTTCCAGGGAGGCGTGTGGCCCCGGGGGGGGGGGGGGGTCCTGCTAGCTGTAGCCGACCCAACCAGGACTGGAACCTGGGGATGGGACAGAACTGGCCTGCCCGCTCCTGGGTCAATAGCGACCCAATGGCAGCAAACCTGTGCCACACGTCCCTTACCTGCCTAGGTGTAAATGGGGAATCCGTCCCTGCATGGCCTAGCCTTTGTGCACTACAGCTATTAGGCTGCAGTGCGAAAAGGCCTCAGGTAAGTTGGGAATGGAGCTGCCAATCATACTGCAAATGCCAGCCACCTTCCCAGTGGTATCCCACTAAAGTAAAGTGCAAAAAGGTCCAGAATGATTATACAATGCCTGACAAAAGTTCTGTCGCTTATCCATGTTGTTGAAACCAAAGCCTATAACCTGACTTAAAATTCATCCATTGGTTTTAAAAATGACTCATATGAAAGCTGAAACCCTCCCAAATGAGGTTTTTAAAAAGAAAATAAATTTGCTTCACTGCTGAAATATTGATCATTTAATGAACACAGAAAGGTCAGATTTTGGCTAGACAAAAGTTTTGTCGCCCACAAAAAGTAATGTGAAAATCAAACAGATAATTCACTTCAAATACAAAGATATGTTTCATAACATTGGTGAATGAAGTTGTGGTGCTATTAGAGCCATATTTAATATTTTGTGTGACTTCCATGAGCCTGAAGGACTGCATCCATGCGTTTCCGCAATGATTCATACAATTTATTGATGAAGTCATCAGGAATAGTAAAGAATGCAGTTTTACATGCCTCCCAGAGTTCATCAAGATTCTTTGGTTTTGTGTTCCAAGCTTCCTCTTTCATCCTACCCCAAACATGCTCAATGATGTTCATATCTGGTGACTGGGCTGGCCAGTCCTGGAGCACCTTGATCTTCTTTGCCTTGATAAACTTTGATGTAGAGATGGATGTATGAGATGGAGCACCATCCTGCTGCAAAATTTGACCCCTTTTATGATTGGGAATGTAAGAGGTAGCTAATACGTCTTGATATTTTAGGCTATTGATATTGCCTTCCACCTTGCAAATGTTTCGCACACCCCTATACTGAATGTAACCCCAGACCATGATCTTTCCACCACCAAACTTAACTGTTTTCTGGGTATATCTTGGATCCATACGGGCTCCAGTAGGTCTCCTGCAGTATTTGCAGCAGCTGTGGTGTAATTCAACTGAAGATTCATCTCAGAAATCCACCTTCTGCCACTTTTCCAGCGTCCATCCTTTTAGTAGGCTGTGGGCCTTGGCAAATACCACACAGTTTTTTAATTACCTTTTGTTTAGTGCTGGCTTCTGGGCACTGATTCAACCATGGAGGCCATTTCGAGACAGAATCCTACAAAGTGTTCTAGTTGACACAGGGACTTGAGGTGACCAGGCCTGTTGGAGCTCTGCTGCAGTGGAAGAAGGGATGGCTTTTGATTTTCGAACCAACAAACGTTCCTCCTGAGCAGTCGTCTTGTGGGGTCTGCCAGACCTGGGCTTGTCAAAAACATCTCCAGTCTCTTCAAATCTTTTTTTAATTCTTTGTACTTGACGCTGAGACACATTAAAGGTGCCAGTCACCTCTGCAGAGGATCTGGTCTTCAGTCTCTTGATCAAGGCTTTGGTCGCAGGGTGGATTTTTGGCATGTTGTCAGAGGTCAAGTTGCAGGTCAAGTGAAGGTCTGGAGTGCTGGAGTTCTTTTTATACACACCCACTAATTATCTGATCAATTAGTGAGCACAGGTGAGGCTGTAAACTAGGATTAGGTGCATTATATGACAAGGCGACAAAACTTTTGTCTAGCCAAAATCTGACCTTTCTGTATTCATTAAATGATCAATATTTCAGCAGTGAAGCAAATTTATTTTCTTTTTAAAAACCTCATTTGGGAGGGTTTCAGCTTTCATATGAGTCATTTCTAAAACCAATGGATGAATTTTAAGTCAGGTTATAGGCTTTGGTTTCAACAACATGGATAAGCGACAGAACTTTTGTCAGGCACTGTATGGTGATTTACAGGATCACGTCTTTTCAGTACTGTTATGAAATCAGATCTTTTCATTTTGGCTGACATGATGTTATCTTCTAGGGTGCTTCCGCACCTGCTGCCAAGAAACGAATTAAAGTAGATCCATTTCTCGGTGATCCGTCCTCCCAGAAATCCATCCCAAATAGGGACGGATCCTCAGAGGCCCCACGCGGCCACACAGTGCAGCTGCAAGTTACCATGTGTTTCCGGTGGCATGTGTGGGAGGGCAGAAAGAGGCAAACCAGCCTGCTTTCACCCTCCCCGAGATGGCAGCCACAGGGACATCCGTCCCTTCTCCTGTCCATGTGCGGAAGTGTCCTGCTCCTACACGGATCAAGGTGAAGGGATGGATTGAAGACTTAATTTCTTAGGTCTTCATTTAGAACCAGTTTTCAGCAGTGAGACCTGATTTAGAGACGGATCTCACACGCTGAAATGTGGAAGTGGACACCTGGAAGGGTCCCTAAAGAGGTCTGCAATGTGGAAGGTAAGTACCCTAGGGTTTAAAATGTGTTCTAAATGGGTCATTAAACCAGTTTCCACGGCCAGTGAGGAAACACCCCTAGACTGCCTGGCAAGCTTCTTGACCTTTTGTACTCTAAACTATGTTCACACCTACATTTTAAACCAGTTTCAGTACACTTTCAGAGTGAGAAAACATATCAGCAAAGTGGCTAGTTATTTTTTTTCCACATTGTCTAACCCAAAGGTGGATGTTCTGAGATAGATGAAGCTGAAAAAAAAAGTTTCTTGCTTCATTGATATGTTCCTGGATTAAAGCTTAGGTGCAAACACAGCCTTAGTTATCTTAAACTTATTCATAGACCTGATTATAACTTTTCTTCATCTGTTGATGGCATATTTACATGCGTATAATTAAGCTTTATCTTGATTATAAATGTGACACAATTTTTGGTTTGATTTCCATTTCCAGTATACTGTACCATATGTTTGTTGGATTCAAAGTATCATATGCCTGTCCAGTTACTTCCACTGACGTCCAGCAGATAGAATTATGTTCATTCTTTACTGCATCCATGTTTTCTTATATCCAAAATTCCAATATATAAGACATCTTTGCAACACTAAACATTCATTTCAGGCATATAATCATCAGAAGTCAGGAGGACTGAAGTTAAGATACCCATTCAAAATATTGGTAGAAGTTGCACAACACCTTTATGGCACAGTGAGGGAGCAGTGCCCTCATTGTGAATGTAGTGTAGATGGAGAGTGCAGTATTTGCATGGACACCTCACTCTTCCCCTTCCGTGCTACCATAAGTGCTATTATGGTGCTTTAGTGGCAGAGTTGTTTCAAGAACCGACATGAAGGTCTAACAATAGTGAATGGAATGGATGCCTAGGTTTGGCCTCCAGGTTGGAGAGACAGGAAAAATGCCTCTCAAGGCCCTTTGCAGAGATCTGAGAGCAGGGGAAGGTTTTGTCTTTGTCTTCTGCCTGAGAATGCCCAGAAGCAATTGATGGGCCACTGTGTGAGACAGGATGCTGGGGTAGAGCCAATTCGATCTTGTGGTTAGAATACTGGACTCTCATCTTGTGGTCACCAGGTTTGATTCCACAACCCTCTATGAAGCCAACTGGGTAATCTTGGGCTAGTCACAGCTTTCTTTCTGAGCTTTCACAGCCCCACCTACCTCACAGGGTGGATGTTGTGGGGAAAAGAATAGAAAGTTTGTGAGACACCTAGTCCCCTTAAATGGGTGAGCAAAGTAGGATAGAAAAACAGCTCTTCTTCTTCTAGATTGGCTCTAGCCTGATCCAGCAGGGCTCCTCTCGTATTCCTAAGAGTTCTCAGAGTTCTATAAATAGCTCCCTTTCTCACCTGGTAGCAGCCCTGCTGCCATTGCCACAGCTGGGATGTTTTCTATGATAGTGTTTGCATATTCAAACCCAAACTCCCCTGTTCTGGGAACACTTTTCTTTTCTGACAGTGAAGATTGCTGTCCGAAGAAGAGGAACTAGTTTTGAGGTAAAGTGGCTGGAAGTGGCTTTGGGATGGTTGGAGGTGGGAAAGTTAACATGCAAGGACTACATTCAGAGGACCAATGCAACAAAAGCCCAGTGAAGAGATACATTTTAACTAAGCATCAAAACCTAGGCAAAATTGGTGCCTAGTGTAGCTCCACTGGGAGGGTATTCCAAAGCCAAGGGGCTGCTACAGAAAAGTCTCTCTCATCTTCCACAACCCCTCATGCCTCCAAGGGCAGTGGAATTACAAAAGTCCCCCACTTTATAATATTAAAGCATGGGAGAAGGCATGTCTTCAGATATATAGGGTCCCAAACCAATTTGTTTACTAGCTTTTACTTATCGCCTTTCTCAGTAATCCAAGACAATTTGCAAGGCATACAATTTAAAAACACAACACACACACACAAACACACACATGCAGACCCTCCTCATGGAGTTCCTAATTTATACCCCCTCCATCCCAGAGCCTAGAGATACAACACTATCAGCACCCAATCAATCCTGAAAGACAGACTAGACATCCATTCTTAGCTTACACCATTGAACTACACCCACACTACATCAGATGTATTTTTTTTCTTCAGCCATTCCCAGCCCTGCTTCTTAATGAAATGTAATTAGCATAAATTAGGATATTTAAGCAAATAAGCAAAATGCTGAGTTTTCTGGTCTAAAAGGGTAGATTCCCTGGGGACACCCCAGGTGTTTCCTTGTTGCCGGCAGGACTAATGCTTTCCTGATATTTTTATTCATGATGGGAAAGTGCCATTACAAGTAAGAAAGCAGAGGAAGCAGAGTTATAGAATGGGGTGATTGTTTCTTTGCAGGGCACCTGCATTATTGATCCCTGAGGACAACAGTTTGTAATTCTGCAACTGTATACGCATGTGAGTCAGCAAGTTATGATTTCTGAAACTCTAACATATAGTCTTTTTTGATGCAGCCCTTTAAATCTGATCCAAATGCAGACCTTTTCCAGTCAGCACCTGTAAACACAATTTATCTACATACTGAAAAACGTTAACTGAAAAACTAAATCCTATGCACTTCTAAGATGGCTCCCCTATTCAAGATATATCCCACACTACTTCATGTTAAAATGTTATCATTCCAAATATTTATTAGAATTTCCTTCCTTTCAAATCAATCCCAAAGTACTGGAGATATTCCCCTTTTGGGAGTACATTCTTTCATGATGTTTAGTTACAGAGATACAAATGGCTACTACATCAAATAACTCAAATTTATAACATAATGTATTTTAAAAATGGGAAGTATCACCATTTGATATAGTCCTAGATTTAGTGCAATTCTAGCCACATCTTCAAAACAGCAAGGACCCATTAGTATCTACTGTTGATTTTCTAAAAGTCTGAAAACTTTAGGGCTCATTAGGAAGTAGAAATACTAAATTAAAGAACTATGGCCTATGGGATATAAATAAAACTATGAAAAGATGCCATGCTTGATTTTCTTCTTTAATTTATGAAAAGATGCCATGCTTGATTTTCTTGTTCCATACCAGTCCCAGCATATGTGTCCTGCTCTTTAGGTGAAAGTTTCCTAATATGTCAAAATTTGAGGGGGTGGGAAATTGCTTAATCTTCTAAAATTACCACAGGATGGATTTGCAACACTTTAAACTACTATGGGTGCATCCAGACATCTTATACTGTGCTGTCCTGCCAATACCACTTCCCATTGGTCAGACATGGGAGGAGGTGCCCCCATGCCCTCCAGCTGCCGTCCCTGTTGTTTCGTGGCATACTCCAGTGTCTCTAAGCAGTGGCACTTCTTGCTGCTGCTGCTGCTGCTGCTGCTCCTCCCCCTCCTTCTCTCACTTCACATAGGTCTTGCAGGAAAGGAGGCGAGATTGAGCTGAGCAGCCACCACCAAAGACAGAGCTCTGTGGACAGTAAGGGAAGCAGAGCCGGAAGGGGTAGTGGGAAGGAGAACCTTTCAGATGGGGAATACACAAAAACTCCCCTTCCGTTCCTATTGATTAAAAAGTCAGGATTATTCAAGGATCCAGGAGCTAGTCAATGTTAGTTCATCACACACCTTTCCCATCCAGTGGACAGGAAGTGCAAAAACTCCCGATGTTGTGGCAATTATATGCAACAACCTGGGAAGCCAGTCTTTACACCTAAGGCAGAAACACTGAGCCACAGAGAAGCCATACCAGGACAGCAGGAGACCTTTTTAAAAAGGTGTACCAGGAGTCTTCATATGAGTAACCCAGCCCAGAAGGGTGTATGCCTCCCCGTTCCGGTTTATCAGGGGTACCATTTCAGCGGCACACCACTTCATGGCCATCAGACTTTGCAGCAGGCTCTAGAGCTCACACAAACTTCAAAGTGGCACAGGGGCTATCTCACAACAGCCATTCCAAGTGCAAACAGCCTTCTTCCAAGAGAGCAGAGTCCTATTTGCACTACAGCCTGTAGTGCATGATTAGGAAACTTCTGGGGGAAGATCATCCACACCTAGAGGAGGCTGTTACAGCCTCCAAGCACCCCCTGCCTTCCCAGAAGCTCCCTAATTATGCATTAGGTGTGGAGTACAAAATCCTCCTCTACACCTTTACCAATCTTAACCGATTCCTTACATGGCACATCCAGTGGCAAGCATCCACACCTTTTCCAGTGTTCCAGGATCATCTGAGGTGCCACACAAGCATCCTGGCACCTCAGACAACCATAGGTGCAACTGTGCACGTGCAGAGCATCAGCATCATCACAGCAATGGCGCTGATGCATGCACAGTCATGGAGGGTACTGCAAACAAAATGGCAGTGCCCTAAAGAACAGCCCTGGGATCAGTTACAGGTGAGTGATCAATCACATGGGGCTTATACTGTAAGTGACTAGCACTTGCAAGTGCAAGCGCTAGTCACCGTTGGGTGATTGCTTTTCTTTCCCATCCAGCGGGCAGGAAGGGAAGTGTGAAATCACCCCTGGACAGCTTCAGGCCAGGCATGAAAAGGCCCCTAATTTCCCATGGTTTATTAGTCTGGGAATATGACATCTAATACAATTATCACAATTTTGGCCTTGCCATTTCATGTGCTGCTGAAATTGCACCTGCTAAGCCAAAACAAGGAGGCATGTGCCCTTCTGTCCATCTTTTTGGGCTGATTTACTCATGAGAAGACCCCTGGTAGACCTTTTAAATAATGGCAAACGTTTATGTTCTGGGCCTTCAATATGTGATATAGATTTGCATATTTTCCTTTCATATGAAGTACAAAAGTGAGAAGCTTCTGTTAGTGCTAGAAGTATGACGTCTTCAGAATATAAATCCAGGGAACAATGCAGAAATAATATATATCAGTTCAAACTGGAAACTGAATGACAGCATTTTTTCCCCTGTTGAGTCTATGTCCTAACTTTTACAGAAGAACTGAATTGTGCAGAGTTGCCTCTTTGTCAGCATGCAATAATTAAGTCTTTAAAAAAGTGTTTCAAGGTGAGGATCTGCATTCCAGGAGCTTTTAATTAGCTGGATCAAAGCCCCACAGTTCCCCTATGGGTTCTGATCCTTGGATGCCCCATTCTAGTCTAGCATAGTGAAAGAGTACAGGAAATTAGGCTCCTTGCCTGCTCTAGCTGGCATGAGCGGGCACAACCAATAGCATATGTTCTGCTGTATTTTTTTCTGAATGGAAAGAGAGAGAATAAACAACTCCTCTCACTTTAACTCAGGCCCTTTCTGTACATAACACAGCTGTAGATCGGGATCTACTGATCCAAATCACAGGGAGGCAAGGGCTCAATCTGCACTGATGGCACTAATCTGGTTCAAGCTTCCCCAAGGCTGCAAAGCTTGAATGAGCTTCACAGGCACCCCCATGTCACCCTCTGGCAGCTAAGAGTGAAAGTTCCTAGCCCCAGGGCTTTGGTGGATAATTTTCAGCACATGCTCTGATATGCCACCGAAAAACAGCTCCCAGTGAATCCATAACATGAAGTCATGCCATCAGCATACCTCCTTGATCTGGATTACAGCCCTGGTCATACCTTGCTGAAATAGTCCTTCTTCTTAAAAAACAGATACTAAGAATCAACACATACTAAATCTGACCACACCCAATACCTGATAACCCTTTCTCAGTTCGTCCTCAGGTTGGGTCACTATGCTCACATCTTTCTTTCACCATCCTGAGACTCCTCTGAGATTTTTGTATATTTCCACTCCTTTTCACCGTGAGAACACCTCTTGCACTCTCATAGGATAAAGGTCCTATGACTCAGTAGTATGTAATCACACAGTGGGCGAAAGGGGAGGTAAATTAATGCAGTATCCATCAACTATAGTATGGTTCAGCTCCCTTCAGTCCTCACCCCTGATCATACAAAAAAAAGAAAAGAAATTGGATGAACACTCTATAATGGCTTGAGACCTGTAATAATCAGGATGCAGGAAAGTACGAAGGAAGGAAAGTCGACAAATAAACCAGACAGCACTAAAAAGTTGTGAGCAGTGAGGTGCAAAAATGGACTGAAGAAAGATTTAAGTGAAGGTTGACTACAGCCTTAGTCTGGTTACAGACCTAATATATCAGGTCTAAAGATATCATACTGCTCCTGTGCACATCAAAGATTTCTGTCCCAGCCTGTTTTCTAAGGTGCAGGAAGTTACTCCAGACTGTTCCTGCCTTTCAAAAACAGGCCCAATCAGATTACCCACAATGGACTGCACAAGGCCCATGGTCACACAAGTGTTTTAGGTTGACCTTAGTTTGTACTCAGGTCTTGTTACATATTTTTTATTTAACTCATTTTCCAAGCTGGCCTACCCCCATTAGACCATCTTAACTGAAGTCCTCATTTTTACAGGACTGACAAGGACTCAGTCCAGCCCATCTTCGCTTCCTCAAATTGTGAGTGGGAGAATGGGCTAAAGGAGGCTGAACTGTGCTGTGGTGGGTGGGGTCTAGTCTTTCCTTTGGTCAATCAACACACATGGAGTTCGTGAGGCACCTCCCCTTCCTCTCCTCAGTTTGTCTAGCATTTTTACACAAATTTATTATTTTTTAAAAAAGTAATTGCACAAAGAAGAAAAGCACATAAAAAAGGAAGGAAGGTGTGTGGAAGGTGGGGGGATCAGGCTTTAAAAAGAACTGCAAACACACACCCTCACCTCCCTTGAGTGACATGAACTGCATCCCATTAGAAACGAGATAGATTTGATGTAGCAAAAGGGGTGGAAACCCAAGAGCTCCATGAAGGAGGCTAGAATAACCAGACCTGCTCTTCCAGATTTTGTGGGAACGTGGGTCGCATCAGTACCATCTGCACTGATGGTGCCGATCTGGCCCATGCTGCCACCCCCTGCCTTACAGGTCTACAATAGACTCCCATACAGACACACACATGTCTATGATAGATCTGGGTTAAGGGTCTCTTAATCCATATCTGGCCCCATCTTGTGTAGCTAGAGCCAAACTAAGGTTGGGCAGAGCCTCCTTGACTAAGCTCATGCCTTCACATTAAACTTCAGTCCATCTTCAGATCTGACTGCTCATTTCTATCTATTTTCTTTGTGGGCTTTCCATCCAGGAAAGTCCAAATTTGGGTTGGGCTGTGGAAAGTCCACAAATAAAATAGATAGAAATGAAAAGGTGTGGGCAGTCAGGCCTGAAGATGGACTGAAGAAGGTTTAATGGGAAGGTGTGACCATGGCACTTGATCCACATTAATGTGAAGATGAGTAGGCCTAGGATCTAGTCTAACAGGCTTCTTAGACAGGATCAAATATGAGTAGAGAAAGGGTCTATGGCAGGATGCCATAAAACATTTCCTATTAGTAGAATGAAGATCTCAAGACAGAGGGAGTTGCTTTCCACTCACAGTAATACAGGTTTCAGTACATATTTGAAAGACAGCCTTCTAGCTTTATGTCTGATAGCAATTCCTATAGTTAGCTAAGAATGACCTCTTGATGACACTGTCAAGAGGCCAAGTATGCACAGCAAAAATCAGATAAAGAATCATCCCTTTTGGCAGCTGTCCCACAGCTGTAGAATTCCCTTCTTCTGGAGATTGGCCAAGGCTTGGGTCAGACCAATTTCTGTTGAGGGAAGAAAAAGAAATACTTAAACTGAAATTTGGCAGGGTTTTGGTGCACAGCTTTTTAAAAGTTTGTATATTTGGATGAGTTTATCAACTCCTCTTGTGAACTAGTATGCAATAAACAACCAATTTCATTCTGCATTTTTCCATTTATGTGCTAAAAAAAAAAAGAGCAATAGTAAAATAAAATGCAATAAAGCAGTCCTATAAAATGCAGTGGGACAGTGACTCAAAAATTTAACAGGAACAAAATATATATATACTAACTTACTGATAGGTCAAAACAATAAAAAACAAGGCTACAGAGGGCTACAGGCCGCATCTAGCAACATAGTGTTCCAAAGAATAATGAAATTTCTCTGCTCATTTTCATGAAAGTTATTAAAATGACAAGGGAGTACCTGAAAATAGCCTGATCTCACTATTTTATTTTATCACCTAGCCTTGTGCTTGTAACGCAAGTAAGCAAGTATGGACTGGAAGTATGGAGCTGCAGTAGCAGCAATAAAGTGGAACAGTTCAGTTAACCTCAACCAAGATAGTTACTGGACTGATACATCTAGACACCATCCACATATGTTAATGGGGCTGAGTCTGACCATTGATTGGCCAGGAGTTGAGGCAGACACCAGATATGCTAGAATCCTGCCTCTCTTATTAATATTAATCCTTGGGGATCTTCTCCAAGAATACTTCTCTTAGCAGAATCAACATCGAGGAATTCTGAATGCACGATCACATCCACCTCACCCCTCTTGATAAAAAATCAGGAACATAAGAGTGCAAGAGGAGCCCTGCTTGATCAGGCCACAGTTCATCTTGTCCAACATCCTGTCTCACACAGTGGCCCATGAGCTATGGATATCTCAAACAGAAGACAAAGACAAAACTGCTCTCACATCCCTGCAGGTGGCCTTTAGAGGCATCCTGCCTGTCTCTTCAGCCTGGAGAAAGTACCTATCATGCTGCAGATATGATCCGTGGCTTAACTTCTATCCATACTTCCTGTACACCAAAGGCAGTCCCTGGTTGGACCCTTGCCTGCATTAACAGAGTTTTGTTTGTGTAGATGTTTTGACAAATTGGAGCCCTCTTTCTGTCATCTGCTCACCACCATCCTACCTCCAAGATAACACGAAAGAAGGTTGGTCTCCCTTGGAGCATCTTTATGGATAGAGCCCTATTAACATGTTAAGGTGAATAGAATCCACACTTTTAGTCATGCTGATGTCCTGCTCTTCTTGTATCCTGTTCTCAAAGTCATTTTATAGTTTAGCTTAATTGGGTGAGGGCCTCTTAAACATTTTTATACTGCATTTCATAACAAAAATATTCTGAGTGATTTACAGCTGGAAAACACTAAGGCCGTGTCTTCACAGCACCCTTATCTCAGATTCAAAATGTTTTAAATCCTCGGCGTCCAGACAGCAGTTTGGCTTAACATGATTTCCCCGTGTTAAACCACCCCAAAGCGTGATGAATCTGAATCCTGATTTCAACAGGTCTCACTCCGGATCGTCCGCGCGATACGTGTTTAATTTTTTACTGTGTGGACAGTACCGTTTTCAGGGATGAGATTCCGTGTTCAGGGTTTCCCTCCCCCAATCGCACTGTATCCAATGGCTGTCCATATTCTGGGGACGTCATGTTTAGGGTTCCCCTCCCCCTATAGCGGTGATGGCCAACCTATGACACGCGTGTCACAGGTGACATGCCAAGCCCTTTTGGGTGACACACCTGGTCACCCTGGCACCTGGGCGTGTAATGCTTGATTGTTCTTAAAGTGTACGAAATATCAACTTTCAATTGAAGATGTAGCAAATGTAAAGAATTATTTGTTTTTGCTTTTAATAAAATACATATATCAAAAATATAACTTTTTTACTAGAGCTACAAATATCACAAAATTATGGATATTTCTAAATGTGACACAGCACCCAAGTTAAGCTAGGTTTTCTTGTGAATTTTGACACACTGAGCTCAAAAGGTTCGCCATCACTGCCCTATAGCTTGCTTCCAAAGATAGTGATTTCATTGAAAAAATCCACCCTCAAACAGCCACTATAAAACTCCAGTCCTTAAAGCTACACTGTAGCGCTCTAGGCACTTCACAACTTAATAACAATGTTGCAATTTTGCGCAATTCTAGCTCTTTGAAAGTGCTGACCTTTAAAAAAGGGAAAGGAAATGAAAGCCCCGGAGGTTGTGGTTTAAAGGCTGTGGCTCTGAAGGGGGTTTGAGTTGCTGCTGCTGCTGCTGTGTGCCCTGGGAAATGCAGAGAGGAGGCATGAGGTGAAGGAAAAGCCCCTCGGTCCCCTCCAGCCCAGCCTCTCGGCACGAGGGAAGCACGGGTGGGAAAGGGGAATCCAGACGTCTTCGGAATCGCCTCACCCTTCCACGTGAATGTGGAGAATGTAGAGTCAGGGGCTATATATATACTAGGAAAGGAAGTGGAGAGCTGCACAGCGATGAGAGCAGGAGGAAGCAGACAGAATTTTACAGAGTTTAGTGCAGGATCGCTAGAGCTGATCAGAACAAAAAGGCAAAAAAGGCATGGATGAGGCACAGGGAAGGGAGGGTGGGAGCAGGCAGGCTTTCATGACAGCTATAAAATCAGACACTTTTGCTACATCCCCCCCCCCATCTCTTGTTAAATCTCCCTTCCGATACATCTGGTTCATTTTTCACCTCCTTCCCTGCCCCTTTCAACCAGCCTCATCAGCCAGGGGAAAGGTCTGATCTCTGTTAATTTGAACTATGTGAGAGGGGCTGATCCTGGGAGGGAGGGAGGGAGGGAATGCCAATCAGAGAGAGGGGGTGGGCACCATGACTGGCAATGGGCAGGGAGGACAGGAATGCCGTGCGGACTCTGAGGATTGAATCCGAGATAACGTTGCAATCGGAATGCCGTCGGGATGCCGCTGAACCAGATCAAGTTGAAAGCCGTGGAGACAATTTCAAACCAGTTCAATTATTTCGGTTTTGGGAAATCGATACAAGGCATCCCGTGGGGATGCAGCCTAAGTTTTAAGAGTAAGTGTTTGTCACTGAGCCCCAAATACTGTGAGACAGGAAGGCCGGAAATAGTTCAGGGATAAATACAAGAGATAAAGCCTGAAATGATCCTTTCATAAATGTTTTGTGATGATTTTTTTTTTTTACATGTTGAAAGTCAAGATACTTGTATGGCCTTTTTTTTTTTTTTTTTTTTTTTTGCAGCACTAGTGGATATCATTATAATTTTTTTTCCTTAATGGAAAGAGAAGCCAGATATTGTATGTTTCTCTTCAAAAATGATATATTGAAAAATGCATGATATAACAAGAGTTCTGTGCTAAAATGTTGTGCTTTGTAACATGTTTTTCCTAACAACTGCAAATTGATACATAAGCTCCAAGCGCAATTTGAAGAGCTGGTTCCTGAGCCTCTGAAGACCAGGAACAAAAGTTTATGGCTTTGGGCGTTTCCCGGGGGATCATTTTGGTTGTGTACCTTGATGTACTGTTGAAATGGGAGTGCTGCATATTGAAACACAAGGCCATGTGGCTTCCATACAGAGCCCTGACATGCCAGTAAACCTCAGCATTGAGATCTACGGGTAGACTGGGCTACGGCGCCATTTTGTGTGTCCCAACCCAGTTTATTCTTTGTGAACAGAGTGTGCTAGAAGGGGGACAGAGCCTTCCCTATTTCACATCAGTGTGCAGAAATAAGCTCATTTGTTGCTGTGTCCCCTTGTTTCCTTTTTAATTTTTAAGATGTCCAAGGTGTGTAAATTATTGTTCAGGAATAGAAAGAAACCTTTTTTTTCAGTAGACTATTTTGCATCAACACAAACGTACAAATGAAAACTAGAGTGAAGTTTCAACTAGACTTCACACACAGTCCTTAGCTAATGATAAAAATTCTTTGCACAACAACTTTTTAAAACCACCTATTTTGAAGCACCCAAAAGACTTCAGATGGCACTGACTGCAAGAGTTCAGGTTTCAGTTAAGACATAAACAGTTTCTGATCAAAATTGAGGGTATTAAACTAACACAGTGTTTCTGCTTTTCCATTTCAGCTTTCAATTGGTATGCTAGCTGTAGGGTATTGAAACAGAAGGTGGCAGTAATGTATAACCTAGAAGAAAGAACTAACTCAAAGACAGTGTTTCAGGCTTGTGAAAAATCTAAGTGTGTCTGTGTGGATAAAGTATAACACTCAGCATTTGTTTTTAGTGTCTAAACTGCATTGTCTAAACTACACTGAACCATCTATAAGTGTTTTATGTGCCCGTAAATCAAGCAACAATTACTTTTTAAAATAAAACATAAGCATGTTTTTTTAAAAAAAATTATAGTTCGTTCTTGGGAAGAACTTTAATTGCTAGAAAGCAGAAAACTGATATTTAAAATTCAGTTCATACAGTCCACTTACTATATTCCGTTCAAAGACTTGATTGTTGTATTTTTTTAAAAAAAATAGTGTGCTAATTTTGCTTTCCAATCACAAGGAATGGATAGAGAATACAGTTTGCACACTGGATCTCTGAGTGAGGAAGAAAACATTCTTGACTCTTTGGTAGTTCCCTGCTGTGAGCCAATTAAACACACTACCCACCATGAAGAGTGTGATATTTTTATTAGTTTCTAATTTCAAAAACCTACATCAGTTCTCATGATCACAAAATTCCGGTCCTTTTAGTCAATAAACAACCATGCTTTCTACTTGGGATTTAGTATTCTACAGCATTCAAGAATCATATAACCCACTCCATTTTTTTAAAAAAATGTAATTTTAACCTCTTAAAATACCATGTACAAGAATGGATGTCACTTCATCACATTCACTGTATTTATTAATGCTGTTTTAGGACTTTAATAATTTGTATTTCCAGGTGACAGGTTCTTAACAGTTTTGAGAACCTAAGCTTCCTCCAGATGACAGCTATTTCCTGGGTCCATACTTAGTAATGGCTTAAAAAGGGGAAAGATAGAGGGATTCCTGCTTCCTTGCTTTCAAGAGTTTTAAAATACTATAATTTTACACTTTCTTTTTTAGGATTATTGGCCCACAAATTTAGCAATACAAAAAAAAAAGAACAAGTTCTGGATGCTGATTGTTCATCTTCCTTCCTTCCAATTGTTTATTTCTGATAATCACAGGAATGAAATCTGGGCTTCATATTTAAAACCTTTCATTTCACTTCTCGTGGTCACATCCTCAGAAGTCCTGTTACTTTCAACAGAATTAATGTATTTGCTTCATGGAATAAGGCTAAAAGCCTTTTTTTTCTTTACTTTAATGCTCTCTCTAAAATTAAAAACTGCAAAAATGAACAGGTCTAAATCTGAATTATCCTGTAAATCAGAGTTGTTTATTTAAGCAATTCTGTTAATTTTATAAAATATATTCTCATTATATGATTTCAATACCTATACATGGGTCTCTTAAGTAAGTAGCAGTATAGCCAGCCAGCCAACCATCTAGGTAGGCAAGAGTCGGCAAGAGGAAGAAAAAAGTTGTATATTGCTGCCGGAAACCATATGAAACAATTGCCAACGTTACATCTTTACAGGACATCAGATTCTAAGCTTGACTGTTTATCTTTCTCCTGTGAGAACTCAAGCAAAAACAAAAGAACATGGATTTCTTTTATTCCTTTAGCTATGCATTTTATTTTTATTTTTTTGTTGCTCCTGCTGCTACTACTCTTCAAAACCATTCCAAGCTAATGGGGGAGAGAACATCAATAAAATAGATGGGGTGGAATAGAACAGAGAAGCTACAGCCTGTAATAGGTTTTTATTACAATATTACTTTTTGATCAGGACACCCATGGCCTTGGCTTTCTGATACATAAAATATCAACATTTCACATTGCAAATACAGTTTAGCTATCGGTAAGATTTTTTGGGAAAGCATTCTGTTGATATTTTTCCTTACCTAGTTGTCTTTTTACATAGATTTCTAGCTAACATTCAAACCAAACCAAACACAGAGTTCATGTTCTTTAGAAACCACTTTTATAGCTTTTCGTAATCCTGACATTTTATAAATACATTTTATGGTACAAACCTAGCTAAATTTAGAATGACTTCTGAGATTGCTTTCTGTTTCTAGTGGAGGAACAGGAAAGCTAACATTCATAACAACAAATCGGCTATTTGATTTTAAAGCTACTTTTATAAAAGACTCCAAACATACATTTCCCCTTTCTATCTTTTCTGTGACATACAGTGGATTCTGTCTGTCCGAAAATCAAACAATGCAATTGTCATTTGGCAGTGGAAACTGGCATGAGGATTTCTTGAAACATTACTTAAGGCTGCATTTAAAAATATAAGCTAAAAAAACTACTGTTCCTGTTCTTGTAAATTATTCCTTTTCAAACTCGGATTAAATTTTTTTTAATGCTTATCTGTAGCTTAAATTGATTCTCCTGGCAAAACGTTAGGAAAAATAATTAAAAGAATTTTGAAAAGCAAGGTGCTCATCAAAGGAAGACTTAAATAAATATCACTATAGTTTCGGAAAGCATTACACTGAATTATATATATAGTTTTTTCTGCATCATTAATTTGTTTGCACTCTTAAATAATGGAAGATTTTAGAAATAAAATTAGAATCTTATTGACCACAGAAGATAGGTATCTTTGATTTGGTATCTAAACTGAGCATCAATAGTTAGACATAAAACTGGTCAGATTCCATAACCCTTTGGTTGCTTTAAATCTGGTTCATTATAACCAAACTAACCAACACTTTTCTTACTCATTTTTTTGCATACACTTAATTAGGCAAGCAGTTATTATATACAGCTGGGTATAACTAATTTATGTGACTTGTAAATATGGTGAGATTTTAAAATGTACTATATGTAGTGCATGAGTTCATAACTAAAGAGTTTTGTAAAATATTTCTTATTTTGCAGTCTCATTGTAAAGCTCAACCTATGTGGGAACAAAATCCATTTATTCCATCAATGTAATAAACTGAAATGGACTGGGAGGCATTTTGGTTTTGTTAGTTTTAAAAAATTTGCATGGATTAGAAAACTGATTTCCTGCCAAATGTTTGTGGTTCTTTCTTCTTTGCATGTTTAAATAGTCAGTTCTTTCCCTAATAAAAGGTCATTGGATTCCTTGCTTTCTTTTTTTAATAGTATGGTTTAAGAGAATCTTCAAAAAAGTTGGAATTTCTTTAGCCTTTTAAATTTCAGGACAGTAAAGCAAAACAGATTCCACCATTTTTTTGTGGGGGTGGATTTCTAGAATTAAGATCGTTTCCCCAATAGCTGTTACTACGGTACATATTTTAAGTCTTATAATGTATGCTGCATGTTTCAGATTTAAGCTAAAGTATTCATAACATTACTCTTAGATGTTAATTTTTAGTATATGCTCTCAGTAACCTTAAGAAAGATGCAGCAAAGAAAACACATTCTCAAGTGTCTGTAACCTTTGCATCATTTAACCTCATGAATCTTTTCCATTGCTGAGTTTCCTCTAAAGGTTTGTAAACAACTGCCTCTTCTATCTTTTATATTTTACATATACAGTATTTAATGGAGATTTTGCCCCCTGGTACTTTTAAAAGTAACATTTTAAAGTTTTTTAAAACATTGAACACGGATTCCTGAAATGTTGATCACTAGCACACTGCAGGTATAACAAAACGGCTTCCATCATGAAGGACATTAATTTCATGTTCAGAGAATAGCAGAGCCTAAAATGTACCAAGTCTTATGATTTGCATATTAACTGTGTAACATGGCCATTGCACAACATATTATTTTGCTACAGAAGCTGCTCCATTAAAGGCGGAAGGAATAAAAAACAACTTTAACTGTGGGTCAAATTTTGGAACAATTTCATAAATTATATCCCTGAAGATATAAATACAACCATTCTAAGTTACAATCCACTTAAATATTGGTTAGGAATGAATACGGTAAGCCAATGTACTGTTTCCTGAGTGCACTGTTTCCCCATTAAGTTGTTATTCTGTCATGGTTATTTCTGACCATAGCAGAAATTTGTTATATTTATTATATTTGTTATAAATGATGTATTTTTAAATAATAATAATAATAAAAGTTACAAAAAATTAACTGCAGATCTGTGTCATTATCCTCCTTTCCATATTTTTCAGCACTTCACACTAGTCCTTTTTGTCTTCAGTGCATTAGTATTGTCTTATCATCCACCCAAAATCTGTAAAGGAAACAGCTGGAGTAAACTAATCTCATGTTCATTAATACTGCTGAGGAATTTCCCTCATCCAGAACTGGAAGCTTGATGACTATACAGTAAGAGAAGGAAGGAAGGAAGGAGGAAGGGAGGGTGGGTGGAGGAAGCAGAACCACTTGAACTGGCATTTTGATTGTCCTTTCTCTTTCCTTTGAATTTTACTACTTTGAGTTCTGATCTTCTCCAATAAAAGCTAGTTTCCCTCACTGTTCTTATTTTAAAGAAAAAATAGCCAGTCAGTCTATCTTGTTTTTTGACCAAAATGTGGTTATGCACTTGATAACTTCTAAATTCTTCATAGGGAGCCTCCATTCACTTTTTTAAAATCCACCACATGATTGGACGGAAGACTTTTCATTCTGTAGCCACAGAGTTCCTGACCAGGGATGTTTCTTCAAATAGCGGAAATGTTCTTGTCTTACTTTGAAGTCACCCTACTGGGAACAAAGGCCACAACTTATGACTGGTGACAGTACAGCTCCACAATTATGGGCCCTTTCTGTGTGGGACAGTATCCTGGTCCATGAGGAGTCTAGCCTGCTGGATACCACATGCTAGTGCAGGATGCAGCAGGCCTCACTGCCTGGAACAGTCTGTCTCCATTTAAATGAGCATAGACCAGTTTACCAATAAATATTGTGAAAAGCCCAGTCTGAAAATTCTGAAACCCAGGGACTTTTCATTCCCAACCTTCTGAAGTCAGTGCTCAGGCCTATGCCAGGAGAAGCTGTCTGTGTGTGGACACTTCTGTCCTGTTCCACTGTCAATCCATCCCAGCATGGGACAGGTTCCCTATCCCAGAACATAATATCTTGTTTCTTCCTAGGATGGGGGAGGAGAGTTCAGAAATAACTGTAGTCCTTAATGAGTGCTAAGGGTAGAATGCTGGCTGGCTGACTATGGGTTCACTGTCCCATAAGAGAGCAGAGTCATGTGCCATTTACAATGGCAATGTGTAAATGCAGCCTTCATTTCAGTAACACTTTCACTTATCTGCAGCATACTGCCCTCATTTAAAGTGTCTTTGGGGAGACAGAATTGCATGCATTTTCTGCAATTTCCTGCCAGTAAAATGGTGGCACAAATAGAACTTGTTTCAACACTTTCTGACATTAGGGAAGGTTGTTATGACCCCAAATGCCACTCAGTGAACCATTTTAAACTGCTTATAACAAAGTTACACTGCAAAAATCAGTTAAGCTATCCTTAAAGCCACTGCAATATCGTGCTAAAAATGACATATAAACATCTGCAATGATTAGAAACTGGACCAGAAAATGGTGTTACCTGCCCAGAAACCTTTGGATATAGGGTGGGATAAAAACGCAAATAATAAATCAATAAGGTGTGTGCAGACATATCCCCATCTGTAACAAGCAGGGATTGACATTTCATAGTATAGTATTGCTTAAATAATGCTATTTACCTGATGAGTAATAAATCATTATTTTTATTTATTTGATTTTTATACAGTCCCAGATCAAAATTTCAGAGTGGCACACAAACAGTAAAACAAACTATTTGTAATAAAAGCGTAGGCACACCAGAAACACCAGTCAGAAGCATCCATGTCAGCATAATTTGAACACATCTAACCTCTATTCTTCATTATGAGACATGCCAAAAAGAAAAAAGAAAAATGGGCTTGCATAACTTAATTGAATTGAAAGGTTATCAGGAGTTAACTTTTAAGATCTCAGTTTTAAAATGGTTTCAATCACTTTAGGAACCAGGAGTAGCATTTCTCTTTCATTTTAAGGTTCAGTGCATAAACACTGGTATATAAATCACTGAAGTATTTTCAACAAATGCATAAAGTAAAACAGCATTTATTCATTTGGACTTCTGTCCTACCTCGTGGCTCTTGGAGGATTACAGATTAAAACCCTAAGTCTGAAGTAATCAGAAAACAGCAAGAAAGTCAGCAATATGTATTAATGCACCCTTTTCATTACAAAAATTTGATCTGAGAAAGGTCAATGTCCACCAACTTCCATGAAACACCGACACTGAAATACATTCAGTCTGAGGCCTTGATGGCTCTCCAGGGGCAGATATGAAATATATTTGTGCCTTAACTATATTCAGGTTAAAAAAACAAAACTTTGATATTTCCACATCTATTTCCTTCTTAAAGAAATTATACCTTTAAAACTAGTTGCCACTCAGGACAGAAAGTGTAGATCATGAGAAAGATTCTAACCACTTTCCTTTTTTGGTGAATGATTCTTAGACCCTTTTCAAACTAAGTGGGCTATCCCAGGTCACGAAGTGTAGACTAGCAGAAACCCACTCCAACCCCCACTACTGTCTCCAAAGCTGACATGGAAGACTTTGTCATTTTTTTGCAACATTACTACTTCCAGCACAGTTTTCAGCAGTACTTCTAAAAAATCTCCACCACCCCTAACATTTCCTGTCCTACAAGAGCATGCTTTCCACACACTCTTTGTAGTCCAAAGTACAGCCATTAGTCCTGTGGTGGACTGTATAAAATGGAATTACAAATAGACAGGTGTCAAATAACAGAACTATAAAACAAACAAAAATGTTGTTATGTTCTGTATTATCTAGGTAAGCATCACATTATTTTATATATTTTTATAATTGTATTTTATATCATGTATTTCTAATATCATCATTTATATCGTTATATAATTGGATATAGCAAACAAGCCACTGCAGTAGGCAAGAAGCTGAAATGTGTCTGGCTGCTATTTTAACCTTTTCAGTCCTTTAGTTCGTACCACCAGGAATTGTAATGTTTTGTCTTTGTGGCACACAGACAACCATCTGGGGTGACTCTACTATCACATCCACAATTATATACATCAAGAACTTTTGATATACTCTAGGGAGATTAAGGAGGCAACATCTATCTGGAGACCAGCTTTTGATGGACAATTCACTGAAATTTGGGAAGCCATTATTTTGTATTCTGACCATTGAGTTCTTTTCATTATTGTTCTTAACAATTGTGCTTACTACCAACCATGTTCTTCTAAAATTCCTTCTTTTTGTTTTTTTTTTATAATTTTCTTATTGCTTAGAGTGAGTTGCATTTGCATTATTTGGATCCAGATCTTCTATTGGTTTTGGACTGAATAAGGTGCCATTTTGATACCTTGTCCCAGGACCAATTCACACTTGGCCTGGTAGTGCATGCGAGATGAGCTCCCAGATGGAGCATCAGAACGTGAAGAAGCTGTTTCTTAATCAGAAATGGCTCCTTCCATGTGGGAGCTCCTTCCATGTGGGACTATACATGATGCAGGCTGAACTGCACCACATATGCACCTACCTTGGACTAGTGCCAGAACTGGTAAGATTCTGGACACTTCCTTCACACCACACCTCTTTCAGTTTGGAAGATGTGCTGGATGATCATGTGACCCAGAGACGGGAAGCAGAGTGTGAAAAAAACTATGGAGGTTCATCCGATGCAGACCAACATGATTTATGAAGGGCTGTCATAGTTCATGAAAGCATGTGGAATGCAGGCCCATATTCTGAGATTTATGCTGGACTAAAGGGATGATGAAGAAGAAGAGTTGGCTTTTATACCCTCCTTTTCTCACCCATTTAGGGGGACTCAAAACGGGTGACAAATCTTCAATTCTTCCCTCCACAACAGACACCCTGTGAGATAGGTGGTGCTGTAAGGTTCTGAAAGGGAATTGTGATTAGTCCAATGTCATCCAGCTGGCTTTATGGAGGTGTGCTGATTCAAACCAGATTACCAGATAAGAGTCCAACACTCTAACCACAGGACCAAATTGGCTCACAGAACAGAAAGGATGTGACAGCATTGGTCTTAAAAGCTGAAGTTTTGAAGAAGCACATTTTGGTGGATCCTCAATGCCTACCCTTGTTAAGACACCTCCTTGAACTGGGTTTGGCTGTGAACAGGTAGCCCATGCAGATCTTTCAAAACCAGTATAATATAAGTCTGGCCATGGACTGCCATTAGCAGTCAAAAGGCTACATTCTATACTAGCTGCAGTGTACAGATTGTAGCCCCATATAGTGCCATTACTGTAGTCCAATCTAGAAGTATTATGAAAAAGATGTAATGGAGGACATTGTAGTAAAAACCATAATGAAATGAAAAGATTAAGGATGGCACTTCTTTTAGAAGTCAGCTTTGAAAGAGGGATTTCAGCCCCATTTTTCCTGGTACTGATGATGAAATTGACTAACAGACATTGGCTTGGTCTCCACTTCACACAGAAGACACCCACAGGGATTATCTCAGGTACATTTCCATTTTCTGCCTGAAAAAGCAATGCCTGCCCAAGATGGCTACAGAGTGCAAAACTGCACTCACAGAACAAGAACCTCAACTCCAACATCTTGGAATATCATGCTACACTGGAAGTAGATACAGGGAAGTGCCCCATAACATGGCAAGGAAGCAATTTCTGTGGAGCTACACGCTACCAGGTTTCTCCTACCAGGATCATCTTCTTTTCAATGCAGAAATTAAGCAATACAATCCAAGGCCCCATCTACACTGGCCCTTGTTACAGTTTATGGTCCTTTCTGTACTTACAGTTGATCTGGATTAAGGAGCCTCTTAATCTGGATCACAGCCCTCTTTGTCCTCACATTAGAAAGACCTGCCCCTACAGGTCTGGCTCCATCTGTATTAGACAAGAGTCAGATTTGGATTACGTAGGCCCTTAATGCAAATTTTCCGTGGACCAAGGGCCTTGTTCCAGAACAAGGCATATTTTAGTGCTAATGTACTGCTAAAACACCCACAAGGTTGTAGGACACCTCAGCGCCATCTGTGTGGATGATGCTGATCTGTCTCATGCCTTCAGATCAGTTGGCCCAGTTATTCCAGACCCACCGATTTCAGTTTAGGACAAGGAATGGGACTGTATCTCAGAATAGGGATTTACGATCCACAAGCTTGTGCAGACTATGGCAGGCTCTGCCTAGGGCCTGCCACAATCTGGCACTAGCATGTGGATGTAGTTCGCTATTCTGGGATATAATCCAGAATAAAAGACCAATGCAGAAAGAGCCCTCGTTACAGAAAGTTCATCCTAGAAAGAAAGCTGGAGGTAATTCTAGGCCAAAAGCTATATTCAGCCAAAGCCGTTTTATAGTACAAGAACTGACACAGGTCTTTCTAAAGAGGAAACAATCTTTAACTGCTCAATCAGCAACATATAAGTAAAATATATTAACCCAAATATTATAACTCCCTAGATGGCATTACAAAAGAGTAGGTCAGGAAAGTACTTAATGATCATTTTCTTTTTGGGACTATATTATGATGGCCTAGCTTTCTATCCTTCCAAAAGCAAGCAAAGCAGGACTAGTAGATATTCAAAGAACAGTTCCCTTTTTGTTCTTAAAATAAAGTGTCCACATTTTCTTCATGCCAATTTCAATCAGGCATAAAGGAGAGCAATGGACATAAAATAAAATAATGGCTATGTTATTTCTGGTGGGATTTACATCGGCTTTCAGTTTAATTCTTAATACCTCATCTGTCATACAGAAACTTCTTCAGGGGAGAAAGCGAACAATGTGTCTTCTGGAAAGCAAAAAAAACAAAGCATCTTTTAGCTCTTGAGAAACTTAGCCATCATTATGAAGAAAAAGAATCTGTCCATTATTTAGTAAAACAAATGTGTTCCTCAACCAAAGAAGTTTAGCACAGCCTAAAAAACCAAAACAGTTTTTAAAAATGTAAAGAGCCAGAGTGTGTAACTCTCCTGATTTTTTTTAAAAAAACAACTTAATAGCCAATCTTGAATAAAGTTCATCACCCCACCCCCACCCCACCCCCATGCTCCATGCCTCTGGATAGAATCAGATCTGTATTATTTATATGCTCTGTGGGGGAGCATCTCCTGGCTGTCCCACCTGAGCAAATGCAAAAAGAGTGGAGAGGAATCAACAGAGGTTTCTGTATCCTTGTTCTTGGATGGCTCAAGCAGAATTCCTACAGGTTATCCTCATCATGCTATTCCACCCTCTTCCAGGAAGCCAGCTGGGTGACCTTGACCTAGTCACAGTTCTGAGTTCTCACAGCCTCACCTACCCCAAAGGGTTTCATGTGGTGAAAAGAATAGAATGGGTAAGAAAAGCAGGGTAGAAAAGCCAACTCTTCTTCTTCTAGGAAGATCACATACACATACATTCAAAGCTGTTTTTATACCAGAAGTGAATCTGAAACTGGACTAAAGGGAAGATGTTTTTAGAATGCCTATTATATCTTTGGTGTATTTTCTTTTTACCTGAGAGGAGGAGGAGGAGGAGGAGAAGAAGAAGTTTTCTCCCCACAACAGAACACCCTGTGGGGTTGGTGGGGCTGTGAGAGCTCAGAAGAGAGCTTTGACTAGCCCAAGGTCACCCAGATGGCTTCATTGGAAAGGGCGGAATCGAACACCATATTCCCAGATAAGAGTCCAGCTCCCTAACCACTAGACCAAACTGGACAATTCAATAATCTCAAAAGAAGAAGTGAATAGAGACAGGTAAGCATATCAGTATTAGGTATGCAGAACAATAACCCATAATAGTGAAATGGAAGCTCTGGAAAAGAAATGTTCTCTTGGCATCATCAGCTATGTAAAGAGATACAAGGAGGAATTGTTCCCAGAGTTTTAGACAAAGCATGAGTTCCAAAAGGAAACTGTCTCTCATTCTTATTACCTATATAGCCGATGGTTACAGTAGGCTGTATTGACTCATAAGCCATTTCTTTGGTCATTGAAGCAAATGTAGTTTGAAGTACTTAAATCATCTGTAGGAATGCTTCACATCCATCATCCTACAAAGACAGAAGGATACTCGCTACTGCTGCTTGGCTGCCAAATCAGTCATTCCCATCTTCACTTGTATAGATGCATTTTGGAAGTTTACCCCTGGTGACCTCTGAAGTTCTCTTCTGGCTATCTTTCCACATTTTCTGAATTTCCCCCTGAAACATCTTCTGTCATTGTGTCTTTTTCTTTTTGCTCACTGTGTCTTGTATTATCTGTGCCACTGTCTAAATTATTCCCTCCCTACCCACGCATCTTCCTTTATCAGCTTCTTGCTCGCTACTGGATTCTGTCCTAGCTCTTCCTTGTTCCTGACCTCTACCTTTTAGCCCACTACTTTCAACTCCACTGTAGCTTTTGCCTTGGTGTTATTTCAAACAGTACATGCTTCCCTTCGGTTCAAATGAAATCTGCCCTACTCCTCGCTGGGCATTTCCAAAATAAATCCTAATTGTCCACTCAAACAAAAACCTTCTCTCTAAGATACTTAGCCAAAGCTCATGGACATTAGTGAAATCTTTGTTCTGAAATGCACAAAAGTGACCTTAATTTACAAGAATATGCATACACACACACACACTTTTTCTAATCATATACTTTTGTTTTTAAACTAAATAATTTTTAGGCTTTTATGTTCTCAGGATTAATGGAGTTATTATTACTAGGGGTATGCATTGGGGCATTAAAGTCGATTAGGCCGAGCTTGTAGCAAATCATAACCCTAAGAGGAAGATGATTACTTAGCTCACCTTTTCCTTTATTGTACATCCTGACATTCTCAGGACCTTGAACGTGCGACGGAGTGATATCAGTGATACAAGTTCCCCCAGCTTCCCCCAGCCCTCTAGAGGATAAAGTTTGCTAAGTGTTGGGCTTAACGAACTCCAGCTCCTGAACAGAGGAGCTGCACCATTTCTAATGTTTTATTTCAAACATTTCAAATGTCAATCTGAAAGCTCACTTGATTTTTACAGCAAAGGATGGATGTTGGGAGAGCTTTAGGAGAAGAATATGTCAGCCCTGGGAATGTTTTGTTTCTTCACCTGGTCTGAAGGTGTGTTGGAGGAACAGGACAGGGAACACAAAATATCACATGTTCATTACCCCCTCCTGCTATTTCTAGAGTGCCTACAGGACTCCTTTGCACTTTGATGGAATGGTGTGACATTCTGTGTTACAGCACCAGGCAAAACAGCACTGGCAAGAACCATTTGAGTATTTCAGAAGCACCATTGTAGGGAGGTTTCTAAATTGGCACAGAGTTGAAGACACTTCCATACATCCATTTTTATTTTGAAATCTTTAACCATCAAGAACACATTGAGCAATATAATTAACAAATCTTGTTGAATGGCAGTTCCCTATTACAACAAATTTCAGAACTGGAAGTCACTTTGAGATGAAATTACTATAGTGAGTGTTGGAGGCAAAGCAAAATATTCGATTTCTTTGTTCTACTCTCTTTTGTAAGCCTTATTTTCTTTTTAATTATCTAAGGTGTCTTCTAGTCTATTCCCAAGGTTGAAACATTTCTCTTGCTTTTTTCCTGTCTCTCTCTCTCTTTTTTTTTTTTTACTGCTATAGGGCCTTTTATTTGACCCATCCTTCTTTGATATCAATAAGGACATCTACTGAAAAATTAATATGGTGTGATAAGGCCCAAGGTACTTAAATTAATGAGATGTTAAATACTATGTAGCTTTATCAGTAATTAGATAACAGATCAGATTTGATCCCAAGAGCACTTCACAATATTTGATATCACATACTCGGAGGTCCACCCTGAGATGAAGTCAACAGTGGAATTTTGCTCATTTACTTTTAATGGGACATGATCTACTGATTCCATTAATACTCTAACAATAGCATCTACATAGAAAAGATTTTCCATAGAGTTGTGCTTTCCCCATATATTGATACTGCACACATGGTGACAATAAACAATAGCGCTATTGTACAATAAAGCTGTGATCTCACACAGCAAAAAAAAAAAAAAAGCATCAACCTCTTATATTGCTCACTAACATTCTGTGCTAGAAAAGATGGATTGGAGAAGGGCTGGAAATGGAAATAGAAAAAGAGAAAGAGCTGGATATGGCAGTCAGGTGAGAACATCAGCTGCATCTCTGTATGTGCACACACACACAATTCCGGTTAATCCTGGTACAGGAGACACTGAGTCCACTCTGAAGATAGCAGTTGTGTCAGGTAAAGGTTGGCGCCTTGTCACAATAATAATCCCTGGGCATGTCTCCATGGTACTTTCCTGTCCCCATGCAAGCCGCTTTTTGTGAACCCACATCTTTTTCTCCCCATGCACCCACCCACCCCCACGCACTGCAGTGATGACAGGCAAAAACCTTAACTGAACACAGCACAGATCAT
The DNA here is from genome assembly GCA_023333525.1 of Aspidoscelis tigris stejnegeri. Classification (NCBI taxonomy): domain Eukaryota; kingdom Metazoa; phylum Chordata; class Lepidosauria; order Squamata; family Teiidae; genus Aspidoscelis; species Aspidoscelis tigris. Next base: position 63,122,309 of record JALMGA010000002.1, on the reverse strand, counting down.
CCCTTTACTTGACTGCAAAGAGTTAAAAGCATAACTGAAAGCAGCTAGCTCTCTCCATAACTCCCTGCAGCTGCCTGTGTGCAGAAGCTGTCCAGTGAACTCTCTCTTTCTTTCACTTTATTGGTAGGAGGAAAAACTTCTATGCTTGCTATCAGGGGAAAGTGATGCTAATTATCTTAACAACGGAGTGGGAAACATCTATTTTAAGAAGAGAGAGATCGGTGGTCTGATTGTGCACTTAAATGGAGCGATATGCATTGGTTATGCTTTTAACTCTTGGCAGGCAGGCTGGCTGACAGGCTGCAGGGAGCCATTTGCTTTTAGTTATGCTTGTAACTATGTTACAAGCATTGGTTATGCTTTTAACTCATGGCAGCCAAGGAAAGGAATGTTTTCACAAACACACACTTAAAGAGCGAGAAAAATTAATGCAGCCAGAAAGACACTTTAAAGAAATTTGTGTGTGTCTCCATGCTCCCAGGATAATTTGTGGTTTCCCCCAACATTGGATGTAGAACTGTTTGAAAGGGGAGTTTTTTGTGCCATGGATTTTCTTCCTGTGTGCCTGATGTAGCCCGGAGTAAAGCTGTGCATGGGGACGCTCCAAGGCAAAACAAGCTTAAATCCAAAGTATTTTTGGCATGTAGACGTGCCCCCTGTAGCTGCAGCATGAAATTTGTGCTGCTTTTCCAATGCACTGAAAGTGGCTGCAGAAGATGGGCATTTTCAGTCCATGAGAAATGTGAAATGAGCAAAAATGAGCACATTAATTTGCCTCCCCCCTCCTCAGTGACTCTATCAGGAGGAGAAGGAGAAGGCAGAATTCAGTTCAGACGTAACAAAAAGGGTGCTTCAGCGTGAGGTCCTCATGTTCCCAACCCTTCTCTAATCCACCCTTTCTAGCACAGAATATTCATGAGAATGGGGAAGGGCAGACTGGTCTTTGAACAATCCCACCTTGAAGCCACCTCTATCTTTAAGCTGCCTCAAAGATGCTTTTTTTGCAGGGCCTGAACATAGCCAAATTGTCAGACAATCCATCCTCAGAATTATTTATCTAGGTTTTACAATGGCATGATTCCAAGAACCATTTCTACAGCTCCTGTGTGGCCTGTAGGCAATTTGTGAATAAATCTGTTTGCTGGCATAGTTCTAGAGACACATGTGAAGAAGTCATTTCTGGCCATGTAGATACAACCCTAGTAGCCAGAAGAAGAAGAAGTTGGGTGATTAAATAATTAGCTATTTGAAAATTCCAGAGCAAATGGTCTGACTTGTTTTTCCTGACTAATAGGTAAAGGCCTTCATTATCACACTTTCTGAACATTTCTGGATAGTTTTTTTTTAAGTAAAAAGTTATATTAAAAATACATTTAGAGATGGGTATTTTAAAAAACAACTGAGTTCAGAAATACATTCTTGAGACAGGAATATTTTAAAGATATTTAAGAGCGTGCAAGCGTGGCTTTGCCCATACATATTTTGGGGAATCAGTTCACAGGTGAATATGGAAGTATGACAGATTTCTGCAAAACCCCATAGAGATAGGGAGTGGGAAGGACATTACTGCCTCACTGCTGCCCTAATGCTCTATGCAGAAGAGAAGTTGCTGAGGGTGTCCTGTGTGAGAAGGAAGGAAATAGTTTGTGCCCATATTCCTTGACAAAAATCTTTAGACCTGCTAACAACTAATTGAACCAGCTATTCATAACGTATCTACCCAGAATATAAATCCATATAAGTAAATCCATGGTTGTATTTGCCAAATGTCTTGCCTTCTGTGTTATTGGCCGTGTCCCCATGCCAGTGATTTGGTGTGGGAGAGGCTCATTTTTGACTGGGTGTGGGACTGAGACTGAATCTTGCTGGTCTCCATGCTATCACCGCTAATGCGGATTGTATAAACATATAGCCACCCCCATGCAAACCGTGCTAAACCCCGGCATGGGGAAACAGCGCCATGTCCTCTCTGCCCCCTCTTCCCTGATTGGAAGCTGGATTGACATCACCCCCACCCCTGTGCCACCCGCTGCAGCAGTTACTGGGAAATGCAACGAAATGCCACATCCCCCCCCCCTTAGCAGCACAGAGAGGCCAGGATGGAATGGCAAAAGTAATAATAAAAAATTCCCAGCTCTTTGATGAGGTTTGGTGGCAGTTGAGCAGTTTTGCACACATCTGCTTCACCTGGGAACCGCGAGAACACCCGGCAAGCGAAAAAGGGAGAAAAATCAAGCCATTATCATGCCTGTCTTGGTGATTGGGCAAGGGAGGTAGAATACTTGTCAGAAAAGAGTCTTGTGGGACAACGAAGGCCATTTGATCCCCTCATTGTTTCTGCTTGAACACCATTTATTGTCAAAAAATCTCAGCAGTTGTGATCTCCAATGCACAGGGCAGGAGTGACGAGCACAGGACATGAAACCTCACCTCCCAATGACGTGAGCACCAATTTCCTCCCCAAATAGCCCAGGGCCATCCCCATGCGCGGGCTCTGCTCCTAAAACAATGCATGCCGAGCCACCAAACCGTGGCGAGAACAGTATTTTCCAGGACCAAATTTGGTCCTGGTTTGATCCTGGTTTGGTTGATTTGGGCCACAAAAATCTGACCAAATCAAAAATGCGTGGGGACAGCCCTTCCTGAATCCGATTTTGATTCAGGGCAAAACATGCATGGGGACGCGGCCTTAGAAGATGAAGCTTATCAGCACATGCTGGTTTGGATTAGCTGAGACTCTGTGCACAATTACAATTGACAGTGTGGATGCCATAAAATCTGTGATAGCATCATTCCTGAGTCTTTACAGGTATCTTAATTTGGGATTAATAAGAACAAGGAAAAATAAATATAATGATCACCTAGAGTAACACTCTTTAATATTAAATGTTCAAAACATGATTATTTTCTAGCCATCAGACTGACCACAGGTTACCTGAAGATTAAAAACACAAGAATGTTTTTAGTACTCTGTGCTGCAATAGCATTACTGAAAAAATGAATCAGGAAAGGTGATCACTTGAAAAGGTGACCACTGGATACAATACTATATCTCATAGAAATAAACACATTATACTGCTTTTGGCTTTAACTGTGGAGTTTAAAACAACTCATCAAACACTTGATACAATTGAAATTATCCAAATGCCAAGAGAAATAGAACACACACAGCCAAACTTCAGTATCACTGCAGTGCTTAGTGTTAGGAAATAAACAAAAACAAGAAGACCACAGAGGATCAAGCTAGGACCTAATGAGCATCATGATCATATAGAATCCCTAACATTGGAAATGGCATGCCAGTTGTGAGGAAACATGACTGAGGGATGGCTATTCTGAGCATGACCTATTTGGGAGCCTCTCATATGCACATACTTGGTCTCTGTGCCAACAGGTTTCTTGGTTGGGTAAATCATTACCTTGAGATTCAAGATGAAAGCCTAATTGCAAGACTTCAGCATGCATATGACTTCTGGAAAAGATAGATAGGGGAGGGATGGGAGGAAGCTTTGGTAACCTTTCATTCACACTTCATTTCTTCTGTTGTACTTCAACCCCAACCCCCATTCCACAGCTGTATTGTTTCCAGGAGACATTTCACATCAGATGGGAAATGGACCAGGGAGTCAGTCATATTCAGTCTGGTGCAAAAATGTCCTCCCATAATCCATGTCTGTAGGGCATTTCTTGCCTCTTCCATTCCTCTACATCTACCTTGCTGGTCAGGCAACTCCTGAGGCAGATGGAAATGGCCAGGGGCCTGTCAGAGGCAGGTGTGTATGTGTACATCCTAGATCTGCAGATCATCTGTTCCAAGGCTGAGTAGGTGCCCATGTAGATGATGTCTGAGAGGAGGTGTGACTAGAACCATTCTTGAAGTGCTAGTTTTTCTTGTTAGACACATAATACTTTCATTTTCTTTAGAATTTAGTGTTATCTTCTTCCAAACTAAGTTTGCATTGGATAATCAATCAATACAATAGTCAACAGGAAGAAAGATAGGCTCCAGGAAGCTAAGAAATTACCAAGAAATTCAAGGCTTCACAATTCATGTAGCAATCATCTAAGGGATGCCTTCATAGTTAGGTCATTAGATAATTCCCAAAACATGTTTCAGTTCAGTAAGGTACAGGACATTATGAAGACCATAAGAGGTAGCCAGCTGGATCAGACCACAAAACATTTAATCCAGCACCTTGTCTCATGTAGTGGCCCACCAATTTCTTCCAGGCATTCTCAAGCAGAAGATAAAAGTAATATGTTCACCTGCTCTCAGCTCCCTGCAAATGGCCTTTAGAGATATTGTGCCTATCTCTCCAACCTAGGCACCAATTCTAACAGCCATTAATATTTGACAATGGGCTGCAGATGCTTCCAAAATATATATTTCCAATCACTTATGTGGAAAACAATTGCTACCACCACATTTAACTAAGACACATAGGCAATAGAGTCATTCCACCTTGGGTTAGTAAATTAACCTAGAGAAGTCCCTGAAATACCTGTGGACTGGTCTCCTGGCAAGCCATGCCTTTCAGAAGAACACTGCTTCAGCACTGGACAAGGTGTTGGAATGAACCGTGACATGAAAATGGCACTGTAGCTTGCTCCAAACATGAACTGGTTGTAAGCAGTCCATGCAGCATTCCAGACTGGCATACCAGCCCAGGTGCTCAAGCATAGACACCACACAAGTTAGTGGTTTCGTATACCATGGCCAAGATGCCTAGCACCATTACATCAGGCACCTGAAAGTGGCCCCAGAAGTATGCCCCTTCTGGGTGGTCACCCAAAACAACCCCAGCCAGCAACTATGGAGGTCATGAACTTCCAATCCTGTCATAGGTGAACCAAAGCTGGCCATCTGTAATGTGGACAGCCCTTGGTGTGGACTACCAGCTGCCTAGACCATCATGGGCTGGATCACATATTTCCACCTAGCACAGCACAGAGGACTATAGATACTGGCTAAGGCTTCCTGGTCATGGATGATTTTCACCCGTAACATATGAAGATTTCCAGTTAGTTTTGTTATTTAAAGTATTAAGCAGAGCAACGTTCTGCTTACAAGTTCCCTCCCTGGCATCATCCAGGAAGAGGGTTTGGCAAACTGCTTCAGGCTCCTTGCCAAGAAAACTGTAGAGATGTGTCCAGGGAGTCTGCCATAGTCAGACTGCTCAAAGTTTCCTTCCTTCACACAGAACCAACACTTCTGCTAGAAAGCCCTTCCTTCACATGACTGATAGTCAAAACCCAGGCATTCAGGAATGTCTTTGGGCAGTGTACATTGTATAAAATGTGTGGCTTGGCAGTGTTTATGCAATGAGCATAAAGTCTAAGTACAGAGCCCTACTTAAAACAGACTAGAGACTCCTTCTAATGTCTTTTAAAGCCTAGATCTAGTATTTCTTTCTCTCACCACCTCTTTTAACCATAAGCTATATTTCTTTCAAACCTACTAAGATAGAGTGTTTTTGTCCAGCACGAGGAGGCTGCACTCTTACTTTGTTAGAGAAGCCCTGGTATTCTTGCCCTTCCATAGAATTACCCTCCCTTTCTTATTGCTTCTTTTAAAGCCCTTCCAGTTCAAGCTGCTGCATGCCCCTGCTAATAATGCCTTGTCATGCAGTGACAGAATTATGCTCTCACACTGGTTTCACATGTCACAAATAATTGCTCTCATTGCTCATCATATTGAAGTTGTCAGGACTCTCTTACGCCTATAATTTGTGTGAGTTGATCATACTTTGGTAAATCAACAGGTCATGGCCTATGGCCTCTAACCCCAGTGACTGGCTGAGACCGACCTACAAATCTTATGACAGGGACAACAGAGAGAGTATGAACTGTTCAAGGGATTGTGTCTATCAACTGCTGTCAGAAAAAAAAACACCCTCATTCTTTTCTCCTCTAGTCATTTAAAAAGTGTTTTGCCTCAAGTGTAGCACTCTATCTGCTCTTTGTTAGCATCTGCTCTTTGTGTGAGTGATACAGAGGGGTGTTTGCATAGACATACACTCCAGCAAATGTGTGTTCATAGTAAGTTCCTTTGGTTTGTTTTTGCTAAAATCACAGGCATCCATGCCAAATGTTTCCATACGTTTCAAATAAAAGATCCCAGAATGGGAGATTTAAAAATAATAGGGGCGGGAGGGAATTGAGCGCGCGCGCACGCGAGAGACCCAGTGCCTTTCTCCAGGACAAATGAATTACATTCATCTTTGCTATGTGTGCCCTGGCTAAATTTCTCTGACAGTTTTATGAGTTACTTTTATAAAACTTTATTGATGAACACTGTTCCAAACATGGTTCTATATCTCAAATACTCTTCTTCAAGGCACAGTGTATACAGGCAAATTGCACTGTGTATGCAGAGAGACAGAAAGAGAGAGAAATTGTTTTTGACTATGAATCAGTGGGCAATCCAGGCATCATTTTTTCCTCAAGGTCTCCAGTAGCTTTGCAGTTCTATACACCGGAGGAGGAGAAGGTCTGTGAACCTGAGCAAGAGCAATAATCCACAGATCAGCTGGAGGGAGGTCAGCAATGGATTGTTTTTAACTTAGATGCCTTAACACCAAGAAGTTGTCAAGACCCGTGTGCCCTGAAGAAACATGGATCTAAATGCAAGAAGACCTTCACCATCAACTCCAAGCCAAGTTGCAAAACATTACCAGTCTAGATGCTTCTCAGCAAAAGTGAATTAAATAAAAAATGAATTAAATAAAAAGCACAATAAACACAGGCATTGTTTGAGAATGAATCCCTCCAAAAGTCTGCCCGACTATTACCTCCCTCTGCTTTCATGAGAGATATAAATAATCAAGGTAAAGGATCGGTATTGCATACTTATTATTCCAATTGCAGAGACAACAGCTGGCTCTTGGTCTTCTGATTGCCAGGTGTTTCTCTGATGCCACATGTTCATTTGAAGGCCTTTTGTAAATGCAGTGACTAAATGAAAGCAATAGACTCCCAACATTTTCTGGTTTTAATTCAAATACAGTGAGAAAGTACAGCAACAAGGAGTGATAAGGTTTGCTTTTAGAGAAAGAAATCTTTGGTGATTAATGATGCACAGATAGGAAGCTTGTTGTGAAGAAATGGTTACTGATTTGGAAAAGATTCATCAGACTTTTTTTTACCACCTCTGTGCAATTTGTCTCTCCAGAGTTAAGGTGAAATAATCCAGAAGGCTGTGATGGTCAACTTCCTTTGAGCCTTGATGTGAAAAGCCAGTTCACCAAGCCTACAAAATTCCAGAAGAATAGGCTGGATAGATGGGTGGGTGGGTGGGTGGGTGGGTAATAGGTACATAGATGAGAGAGAGATGACAGAGAGATGAACTGTGATTTATTTTAGAAAACAATAGGAACTTTGAAGAATGTATGTGCATTTAATTTTTTTAAAAAGGCTATGGAGAATTAAAACCATCTCTCAGAATCTTTAGTAAGCTAGATTTCTAGTATACTTTCCAACTGGTAAAACAAAAAGCAACCTCAAATAAATTATGTTGTTCTTGCTGGTTACCACCAAGTCCTGCCTGACTCCTGGCATGGTCACCACTATGGGATAGAGAGATTTTTTTTTTAATTTCCAGACTTAAGAACGTCGCTGGGGAGGCGGCAGCAGGGGGGATGGAAGCAGCTGCCCTCTGCACCCCTCCACGTACTGATGGTCTGCCACCACCTCCTCCAGGGACAGGGGGAATCTAGCAGCGGTGGTCTCTGCCACCACCCGATCCCCTCGCCCTGGAGGCTGGGCATGACAGGCAGCGGCAGTGGCAGGGCAAGAAGGAAGGTGGTGGTGGTGACAACGTGGTGTTGCCACTGCCGCTGCCATCTCCCCTCTCTCCAGCCATCAGGCAGCCCCATCACTGGAGAGCAGCAGCCACATGGTGAGGCGGTGGGAGCCCCCACCTCCCATGTAGTTGCTCCAGCGAAGGGGCTTCTGTGACAGGTGGGGGTGGAAGCAACCTCTGCCCCTGCCTGTCAGCAAAGCCCCAATGGCACACCAGGGAGGGCAGAAGCAAGCAAACCAGCCTGCTTCCGCCCTCCCCAAGATGGCAGCCACCAGGAATCTGGCTCTTCCCTGGATATGTGCAGAAGCACATATCAGGGGAAGAGCCGGATGTAAGACCTAATTTTTCAGGTCTTACATTAGGGGCGGATTTCGGCAGCAAAACCAGTTTAAGAAACTGGTCTTGCTCACCAAAATGTGGAAGTGCCCTCCTGGAAGGGGCTCCAATCTGGCCTCTAATGTGGAAGCCGCTTAATCTTGGAAGAGTCTTAATCTTACCTTAATTGCACTCTAAATCCATTTTAAGGACCAGTGCGGAAGGGCCCAAAGATTAAAAGGTCCTGTTTCTCTCTGTTGAGGTTTTTTGTGGTTTGAGTGGGAATGGCAGTATTCACATTCAGCCTGTGTTATCCTCAGGGAAATGGGAATACCCAGAATGTGCCCTCAGTCCTGAATCTGGATTTAAAAAGTCCAATCCATATTTAAAATGTCAAGTGGGGACGTGCCCTATGAAAGTTATTTTTAGACATACACAAGAGGTTTGCTATCACCTACTTCTGGGGTAAGCCTGGGGATTGAATCAGCAACCCCCAATTTTCCAGGCAGTTTGCTATACCACTGGGTTACAGACATTTGCCAAACTACTATAAGGACTACTACAAATTACTACTACTACTACTACTACTACGATAAATTGGATGAAAATGTATAATTGCATCTATCATCTATCTATCTATCATCTATCTACCTACCTATCTACCTACCTACCTGTCAATCTGTCTGCCAGTCTGCTCATCTATCTATCTCTGTCTGTCTGTCTGTCATCAGTCGACTGTTCAGTCATCACTCAATCAGTCAATCAATCTAACGTGCCTGTATGTGTGTAGCCATAACACAGTACCTCTGATGGTCCATTGAGAGCACTCTTTAAAATTATGAAACTAGCTCTCTGCATAAAGAAAAGTGTTCCTGATCTATTTCTCTCTTTTCTTGAAAAGGTGATCAACAGTTTTTGCAACTGTGCTAGTATTGATGGCATGTGCCTAAAGTACCCAATGGTGGGTTTTTTTTTTTTTCATAATGGGTGGGTAAAGGATTAAAGAGGAGTTTATGGCATCTGAAGTTGAGCATCTAAGAAAAATTCTAGGGAAACTGTGCCTCATGTATTCCTGTGCATTATGGCCTTGGGGAAACAGGTTGGACTTTGAAAACTCATGAGAAGAGACATGACAGTTGGAAGAGAAAGAAAAAGAGAGAACAAAAGGAAGAGTGTCCCTTATAGTGAAAAACATTTAAGAGCTCTGCCTTGAGGACAATAAATGGTAGAAGCTGATTTACAAGGAAAGGAAGAGAATTAATTTGCAAACAAGTCTGAAATCTAAAATAAATATAACTGGAATATTGCCAACTAGTACTTGGGTACAAGTGAACCACAAATCTTGGAGACAGATTTGTACTATATGAGAGGAAAAGCTGAGAACTTTGAAGAAATGTGGTCTTTGTTCTCAGAGTTATATGATTAAGCATGAGACGTGTTTCAAAATGTTTTTCTTTTATTTGGAATTCCCGAGAGCAATTTAGCATAACTTGGCTTAATAAAGGCTCCAATTTGAATTGCAATTCATCCAGCTATAGATTTGCTCTTTCTTCCTTTACCCAGCCACATTCACTGATTGCAGCAACAAAACACAAGAATGTAAGAGACGAAAGAACTTTGTACACCATGTTTGACTTTCTGGACAGTAACCAAACAGTTATTAACGTTGCGAAAGAACCAGAATCTGTGACAGGAACAGATCAGTGAAAGGACATTTTCAGAAGCAAAGCATCATGGGTCATCTCATCCTGACCTTTCTCCTCCCTCATCCCCACATCAGTTGAGGAACAACACTTTTCTCGCCTCACCTTCTCTCTCCCACTCACATTTTCCTTCCTTGGTATTAGAGAAGGAGTGCTGCCAGACAACTGATAATATAAAACTTGCTGGTCCTCAGTGAGCTATTTTTGCCTCCTAATTTTTTTTCCTTGTTACTGAAGATCTGACCTTAAAATTTTAGAAGTTTACCAGGTGGGCTAGGTAAGCAATTAAACATTCCTAGGGAGAAACAGACAGGATACAGAAACTGCAGAGGGAATAACAAGATGCCTAGATTGAATCTTTTATTTTATCAGAGTTTTCTGCTCACAAGTAAGCCAGCCTTTGGTGAAGTGATGGAAAAGGAGAGTAAAGGAGAGAAAGGCCTTCCTAGTTGTTCTATACTGAACAAGTATTTTCTCTTGTAACAGACATTCTATCATAAGAATGTCCTACCTTTCAGCCAAATATTCAGGGACAGACATTTTGAGACAGATTTTTTAAAAGGCAAACTTTAGAAGTAATGAAGGATAGAAAATTATTGTACCTCTGAATGTGAGATCCTTGACATTTTCTATTGAAAGAATATACAAGAAACTAAGGCTGTGTTCCCACTTGACTTTTTTTACATCCGATTTGGGCTATTTTAATCCAGATACAGGACCAAGTGTGCATTCTGGGTGTCCCCATTTGCTTGAGGATAACACGGGCTGAATTTGAATTCTGCGGTTCCCACTCAAACCATCCAACCCCCCAGCATGGAGAAACAGGATCTTTTCATCTCCGCCCCTTCTCCAACCCCTGTAAGCCTGCCCCACTCAGAATCAACTGGGCAAAAGAACACACAGGGCAATCACAAAGCAATTCCTCTCCCTTTCAGTTTCCCTCCCCTCTGTAAACAGAGGCTGGTGGCTTTTAAAAGTTTTCCCTTCTCTGCATTCCTTGCTACAAACGTATCTCTTGCAAACAGAGGCTGGTGTTTTTTAAATGTGTTCCTCTGCAAATTGCTAAATGCCTATTTTAAATCTCCAGTTAGCTAGCATTGCAGGGATGGTAAGGACAGGGGGGAGACCTTCCGAGATGTGAAATCCCACCCATCTGTGGCATGCATTGGTCAGGAGCATATGGGGGGGACAGTCCAAAAGGCTGATCTCCCTGGATATTCCAGTAGTGTTTCCAAAGCAGGAAAAAAAAAAGTGGGCTGGACTCCAAGATGGGACTGAAAACAGTTTTTCTGAGGAATTTTCTTCTGTGGATTTTAGCAGGATAGTCCTCATAAAGTCTGGGAATAAAAAATTAAATGGGATCAGATGATCCCAAAAATGGATTGGATTTGCTTTTAATCTTGTATGGGGATGCACCCTAAGATACCAGAAATTCTGGGTTTTTTTGTAGACTGTTACAAAAACTTTTACCAAGTTATGTGGCAAATTGATTCTTGGGTGCAGTCAGAGAAGGCTTTTTTCAATTTCCCCTTTTAGAAAACATGTCTCTTTTATAGACACACAGAGAGGGAAAAAATAGGTATTCAAATAGTAAAACAAATTATCTTATTTTGTGACACATTGCTCTCTTTTTTTGCCTCAAAGTCTGGCAATGCCTTCCTGATATCAAGTGCTCACTACTGATTGGCCAGTTGTCTGCCTGGCTTTCTGGGTCTCTGATTGGTTGCTCACTGACAGTATTTGTTCTCATGCTGTGATTGGCTAGATTGCCCTCCTCTGTGCTTATGAAGTTCCCTGCCCAATGGAACTGAAAGAAAGTTGTTGCTCTTGGTGTTATTCTCTTCATTATGAGGACGGGACAGGCCTCAGGATTCTATGTCTGTCTCTGCATCCTTAAATTCAACCAAATGATATCTCATTGAGCATCTCAGATCACACCCTGAACCTTATTTCTAAACTAAGCCTTTGTTTTCTGCTACGGGTGGCAAAATGAAGCATTTATGTGTTTATTAAAATGCATGAGGTACATCAAGATATTTTTCCAAAGAAAGCTAACCAATTACACATCTGCTCACACGTTACTGATCGCTGATTGAATAAATCTTTCCCCTTCCATTTCACTCCACATCTGCTTATAAAGAACGATGTTCACACACAGCTTAGAGATGGCTTAGAGAGGTGGAATTGTTCACATGTCAGTCTGTCCTTCCCCCTCTTACGAATATTCTAAACTTTTGGTGTATGTGAACGGAGCCTGTGATTTTATGCCCTGATATATATTATACAGTGCTTCATTTGCTTTCACTAACACTTTTCTTCCACTTTGCAGAGGAGGTCTTCATAAAACTTATAGGATTTTACCACTTCGATTCATAATTTGCAGATGTCACTTTATTGTTCATCCAGACTTTTAATAAATAATTTGCACATTTTTTCTAACTGTAAAGAAATTTACAAAATATACTCTGATTTAAAAAAGAAAAATTCCCATGGATTCTTTTGGGAAACATTTCACAAAGTAAATCTCAACAATAACAACAACATAAAACATTAAGCATGGGTAAATTATGCCATTCAGGAGTATCAGGCAGCACAGGGAATGAAAGGAATGTCTAGACAAAGTGATAATATTTCTAAAGCTGTCAGCAGAAACACTCTGCTGTGAGGGCCAATCGGATCTCAGTGAAGAGATCATTCCACACAGTAGGCAGAATTCAGAAGGTGAATTCTGGCACAGATGTCACAGGGGAGACCCTGTCTCTCTTCCTCTGAGGTTCTTTTCTAACTTCCAGCTTCTGTTGTTAACCATTAGTCAATCTGTAGGAGCACCTGGCTGCTTATCCCATGGCTGCAAAGTTTTCTTGCAACCGTTTGATGGGGGAATTTATAATAAGCTGTTTAAAGATCCTAGAGAACAATATCCTCACTGTAAATATTATATATGCAAGCCTTTAAAAGAATCTACAGGCTCAACTCAGTTGGCGTTCTTGAGGAGTTCTTAAAAGTTGGTAAGCGAAAACTTTATTTGCAGAACCCATGTTGTTTCCTTCTCAGCAAGGAGGTCTGCTGTCATGCTGCCATGAGAGAAATTGGTGGTTTTAAGGGAGATCTTCGAACAACCCTTTGTGACATTAGGAAAATGAGTTGGAGCACAGTTTTTTTAAAAAATAAGAATAATAATTTCAGGCTTTAAAACTGATAAATTTGAAATGTTACCCTGGAGCAGGAGGGAAGGTGGTGGAGATCAGTTTGTAGAAATCTGTAGAACAGCAACAGGGGTGAGCTCATACAGTATTCTGTAAGGCAGATGGTTTAAAACAATACAGAAAGCAGGTTTCTCAGTTGCTATACAGGAAGGCACCTGTGAGCCATGGCATCCTTGCTATTAAACTATTGTGGAGCTTCAGTGTGATTGGGCATATAGTCCATACAGTTACGTGCCATACAAGCTTTTTATGCATATGGTCAGGAGTAAAGAGATGTTGATAGAGATAGTTAATTTACAGGGCTCATAAAATGCTTTAACCTTCTTTTATAATCCTACAATAAATGAGTGTCCCTGAAACAAGAAGATGACAAGAATCCTGCATTTGCTAACATACCAATGGGCATGTTTTGTTTCTAAATTCCAAAGAGTCAGCGATGGGAAAGGTGGTCCATTCTGTTGTGGGGAATATTCCTGGGAAGCAATGTAACTCCAAAGCTTTACAAACTGAATTAGGTGTAATCCTTATGGGATCAGTAACAGCTCATAAATAACTTTTAATGAGTTTTCCAGCCGGCACAACATTTCCACGTGGGGGAAAGTCAGGCAGGAGATGAGAGGGAATTGGAGCTTTAGTTTGTAAAAGAAAAACTTTAAAGAAAAGCATATTTGTACAAGTAAAGATTAGTACCTAAAATATTTAATTATGTGATGAGGATACAGTCTAGCAATAAGTCACTGCAAATACATAGACATTGACCAGTAATCTATGGAAACATATAGATCGACATTGCAAGCATGTTCCAGAGTTAAGCAAGGATATAAATCAAGGTTTGCAAATGTCATTTAAGTTTTCACCTGTCCCAAGATTCAGAATTATTGGCTTCCCAATGAAAAGCATATGTTGCGTCTCTAGTCTGGGGAATAGTAATGAAGTGAGGCAGACACTCTGCAGTTCTCCACTACCATCTCTTCCCCTCTTTATTTCCCATCGAGTCAAAATAATTACTGAATCCTTGAGGGAGCGTTTCTCTCACTCTGCCGATAACCACTGCCATGTTGCCCCTTCATGATCTGCTCTTCTTCCTTGTGGGACTATGATTTGATTGATGAGAAAATAGTGGGCAAATTGCGATGTCCATGTTGATGGATGACATCATTTGGGGCATTTTGCTGATCATGTATGACTAACTTTTTTTCTACGCTGCTCTTGCAATTGATCCAACTGCAGCACAGCAGCTGAACTAAAAGGAAAAAAAATAGAAGGAGGTGACAATTGACTTTGCTATGAAGGGACTGTAGTAGAACGTGCACAGCAGAAAGGTCTCCTCCTACAGCTGGGAGAACAGAGAGGAGACTGAACATTCCTCAGACTTCAGTGTTCAGGCGAGAATAGGGGGGAAGTAGGTTCCCTGGGCTGCAAATTACATAGCATAAATGGGACAATAGAATAAAACAGAAGAACACACAGGAAGGCCAGGAAGTAAAGGAGAGAATATGCAATATTAATTGCATTTGTAACCTGCTATTTATCTACGGTCTCAGGACCAGAGATAGATATCTATTGACATGAAGAGCTGTCTGGGCACATTATAATAGATTCTGTAGAAACTGTGGAATCTACTTTAAGTCAGAAATAATCAGAAAAGTTTTATCTGTACAATTTCATTAAATATAACAAAGAGTGAATTATTGTTGGTCCCAGTGTACAATTCATGGGAGAAAGGGTATGTACCAGTCCTGTTGTTATAAATCTAAACAATTCTACTGGGCATCTGCTTGCACGTGCAATATGAGTAGAAAAGAATTTATCTTTTGCTGCATGCATAGATCTTTAAGTGTGCTCTGTGTTGGACTCTGTGTGTGCTTTACATATCTATCTTCTACCTCAACCACTTCTTCTCTGAACCATAGTGGTGTTTTAGAAACAATTGGAAGGGGCACTTAGGAGCAATCATGGTTACTGCCTCAGTAAGTTTGTTTCATCTCTGACCAAAACATCAATAGTGTTGTTGTACCTACCTACATAGGTGGTGGATATACCCTCACATCCCAGAGATTGAGGTTATGGTTCAAAGCTATTGTGCAAAATCAGTTCTGTCTCCTCACTTTTTTTTAATTCTTATTTCGTGATTTGTAAATACCACTGAAATACTGGGAGCTTATCAAAATTAGTGTTGCTACAGCCAGAGCTGAGATAGATCAAAGTTTATCTCAAGAAAAATTGATCAGTCAACTCTGGAACTATGACCTTATTAGACATCAACATCAGAAAATTTCAGTCTTCACAGTGTCAATCAACTTTTAGGAATACTGGTCACTGCTGGTTGCTGCTTCTTTGACAGATCCCTCATTGTTCCAGTACAGATTGCTGAACCATCACTTCATAAGACACTTTCCCCACCAGACCGTAGCTGGGAACAATGCTTAGTCAAAAACAAATATCCATGTTGGATATTGTTTTAATAAATTGTTGTTATTACAACTTAAGCATTTTATGGAATAGTTAAAACAAATAATACACCTTTTAAAAAAATGCAAATTCAGCATTAGAACAGTTATTCTGTGGCAATGTTTGGGGAGTAGGGTTGTGTGCACAAATGCAATTTCTGGGACTGAATTTGATTTGAATCAAATATCTGAAAATTTGATTCAATTCAAATCTTTAAAATTTGAATTTACCAAAATTCTATTCGAATTTAGCAAATTTGAATCTATTCATTTGAATTTCTGGTTCAAATTTGCACTTATGAATGTCTACAACATTCATATATGCCTGAACACATTGTTATGCATCCCGTACGCATCCGTACACCTCCGTATGCATCCCATATTTTTCCCGTATGCAACCCATTTTCGTCCCATATGGATCCATACAAACATGTACGTAAGTGAGAAAGATGTGTACCTGCAAATGCGCATCATGTATGAACCCGAATGTCTGAATAATTTGAATGACTATATTCAAAAATTCAAAATGTGTTCAAATGTTTCAATTTGAATCTATGGACATTCAATTTTAATTCAAATGTCAACATTCAGACAAATTCAATTGAATTTCAAATGTCTTTGAATACTCGTGCATATCCCTAATGGGAAGGAATCCTATGAGATTCCACTCATGGAAGACTGTGCCAATCAAAGCACAAGACTGAGTTAAGGAGGTGATCTGCATTGTGTCTTGGTCCTGAAACAACCTGGAAAAGGCCTATACATATTTAATCAAATCTACAAGCAGATTAAGGGCCTTGTTCTGGTTCATGGAGGCATGCAAACAGCATGTCTCTGTGATCTGGAACTACTGGCACCTGCTATTCAGTGGCGTGCCATGCCACACCCCAGAAAAACACTCTCCAGCTGCACAGCTATGAGCAAAAACCTCCTAGCCATTTGGGGGGGGGGTGAGAGTGACTTGATTCAGCAGCACACTGTTGACACTGTGCCACCAAAAAACACTCTCCTAGGCCCAGAAGCTAGAACTACCATGCCTAGCCTTTTGGAGGTGTAAGGGGCAGCTGCTAAGCTTCAAGAAGGCATGAGCTGGATCAGCTCTGATAGCGCAGATGGCACCAATCTGGCCCATGCTTCCACAAGATCTGGATTAATGGGTCCAGTTATTCTGAATCTACTGATCCAGTTCTAACCCAGGTAAGTGCAGAAAAGGCCTATGAGTCTGTTAGCCAGGAAACGTAGGACTGACCATTGTGATATTCTTCATATTTTTTAATGTTGCCTGCCAAGCATCTTATTAGGGATGCCAGGAAGTGAAGTGTTTGTTCAAAGGAGGGCTAATACTAATTTGTCTCTCTGACACTGAAACCATGCTGATGGGCATGAAGCTTGGAATATAAAACTACATAGTAAGATGTTGGAGTTGCCTTTGCATTCTTGGAGGTTTGAAAAATCCATTTAAGAAAGGTCCTCCCAGGAATGTCACCAAACAATCCAAGAGTGGAGAGCTGCTACCCAAGCTGTCCGCTCTGAAACTGAACAATTACTATGATACTTATTATATTACTATCTACAGCCAAACTAACAATTACAAGGAGCTGGAAATACAAACTCTTCAGAAATGAATGGAATAAGTTGTTATGGGAAACCTTTGTAAATTAATGCATGGAGGCTCAAAGGCACAGTATAGAAGGAGACTGGAGAGCTAACTTTGTTATGGTATGGAAGCTTTTAGTAGATTCATTATGTAAGATGAAAGATAAATACTATACATTGATATATAGTGTCCTGATTACTTCTATTGTAAATCACAGAGGGGATGGTACAATTGTATAGAGGCAAGTTCACCTTATCTTGTTATCCTTTTTTTCTTTTTTTCCCCTCTTTTATCACTATATCTTTTTTGTGTTTTGATTGTTCAGTTAAAAAGAAAAAGAAAAGAAAAATCAATTTACGAAACAAAGAGTTTCCAGAAAGGATGAATTATTACCTTCATTCACTCTGGTTGCTTCATGACAATATCACACGATGGAGCATTCAAGTTAGTGTCTTCACCAGGCCATGAAATAAATCGTAGCTGTGAAAAATGAAGGGAACAATGTTGTCCCATTTCCTACTTCTAGTCAAAAAGATCTTTAAAAAATCAGTGTGTTCTCTTCTCCTGTGGTGTACAGCTAATTTCCAGCCTGGGTTAGTATAGGCTCCACCACCACTGAGTCTGGACTTCAGCCATTGTATCTATACTTTTAATCATACATGAAGCTCTTCTGGTCTTCACCCTGAAGTCCTGACAATTCTTTTACTTCTTATATTCATGGACTGTGAGTTAAGAACACAGTGTGAAAAGCAGCACTATTCAGTTGCATGGCGTCAGTTGCTTCTGATGCCACTTATTCTGCATTCACAAGTAGTAAAACAGAGAGCATGTCTGAGGTGGCTTAGAGACAGTTTGTAACTATGATTGTTCACACACCATTTCTTTTCCCATAAACATTCTAGGTTAGAAGAGGTGGGTTACAGATTAAATAGGGGGCACATATACCGTCTCTATGGCACCTTTGAGATGCTTTCCTTCCTACATGTGAATTCAGCCCTAGAAAAATAAGTTAAAAAGCTGTCAAAATGCATTGTGTGTGCCTCTGTATTCAACTCATCTGAAGAGATAGCAGCAATAAAAAGTGAATGAAAAACTTATCACATGTGATTTTTCCACCCAGATGTGTATACAATGCTCCAACAGAGCACTAGCTATATACTTCTGCACCCTCTTTTTCTTGGATAAAGTAATTTATTATTGCTGCCCTTGAAGAAGAAGAGTTGAAGAAGAAGAGCTGGCTTGTTTACCCCACTTTTCTCACTTATTTAAGGGGACTCAAAGTGGCTGACAAAGCTTTCTATTTTTCTCTCCACAACAGGACACCCTGTGAGGTGGGTGGGGCTGTGAGAGCTCAGAAGAGAGCTGTGACTCCCCCAAGGTCACCCAGATGTCTTTGTGGAGGAGGGAGGAATCAAACCCAGTATTCCCAGATAAGAGCCTGGCTCCCTAGCCACTAGCCCATACAGTACTGCACCTACTATCATCCACAGAATAGCAAGGTCATGTGGTGCAGAAAACTCTGTTTTCATGGAATCCAATGCAATACAAAACAAGCCAATCAAAACAGAGAGACAGGCAAACACATCTGCAACTTTAAAAGGATACTCCCCAACATAACCCCCCCCCCAAAGAATGAAAGCCATTTGGTAGACTAGATAATGTTCATTGAACCCTCCCCTTTGGCATTCCCTGGACCACCCTACTTGGGAGCAGGGAGAACTATCAGTTGTATTTTCCACCACCACCACAATATGGGGGGAGCAGGACTATCCATTGTAGTCAGCTATCCTTGGATGAGATACCAGTCCAACTAGCTACTGGCTGCAGAATCTTGACCCCTTTTCACGCTTAACTTTATCATGGACCATGTTCTAGTTCAGGATCCTATGACCCGCATGCTCGTGTGTTCAGGGGATGGCCCTCCATCACATTTCATCTTCACTGGGCGATGCTCTGACCCAGATTAAGGCACCAAAGAGATCCAGTATGTATTCTAGTCTGCGAAGAGATCCTTCTGAGTGCCACTCTAGAAAGCACCACAGGAAAGAGCCCTCCCAGAAATAGCAAAGGCAAGGAATAGAAGTCCCCATTGCTCTGATTTTAGGGCTGGAGCAGGACAGGCTGTCCAAAATGCAGTCCCACTTCAGTGGCAATCCATCTCAGCATGTAACAAGTGGCCTACTGGACTTCTTCAGCTATGTATGTGTGTATTGGTTGAGGCACAGCAGCTTTAGGATCTACCGTCAGATGCATAAATAGCTCCTCAACACTTTCCTTGTCCAGGCTTTCTTCTGAGGATTACTGTGATCTCTTCCATAACAGATCCAGTTCTTTGTCCAAAAAGGCTGTTTAAGAGGAGGAGCATTCAGGGTGGAGCACTCAGATGATCCCCTGTCCTGGCACTTTTCCAAAGAGTCTCATTGGTAGAATGGGATTTCCTGCTTTTGACATGTTCTAGTTATGTGGGTCACAGCAGTCAAATGGCCCCTGAAAGCCAAACTGAGGAGTCTGCCAGTATCTGCACACCTTGATCATGTGGACCATGCTCCACACTGGTGCCATGCTTATTCTGCCTCAAACGCTGTTTTGGACACACCTATAATTATTGTGGTGGTAGGGGAAAGTTCATGCCCTTACCAGTAGCCATAGGGAAGCAATAACTAAGGCAAATGTAGTTCCACAAGCACTGTATAATCAGGGCTGGTGACTGGGGAGCCATTTGCAGTGATGACAGCAAAATTCAGTGGACACCTTTATGGTTCCCCAGTATTCCTTGAATCTACTGCTGTGCCTTGGTGTCTACTAGTAATTATTGCCTTGAAGTGACACCAGAACTTCTCATTAAAGAACCACTTCATAGACTAATGTTAGATCCAAGTTCAGTGGTATAGTCTTCTAGTGGTAACTGGTAGTCTTCTAGGGGCTGCATGTGGCTTCTCTCAGGCCAAGTGTGAATTTGAAAACACAATTGTGCTGACTGATTGTGCTCTAGAAAAATTATATATATTTAATGTATTTCCACAATAGAATTGGTTTGGCAAATTCAAACAAAAACATAGAGTCAGTAATGATCTCTCTAAGGAATGAATATGGAGGAGAGATTTTATAAAACAGTTATATGATAAAACATGAGCTGGAGCAAAATATGTCCAGATGTTATAGGGTTACCCATGCTAAGCAATTACTTGATGTATGTAATTTTCAGAATCTCCATTTATTTATAGATACGTTCTCTTCCTCTTCATTCTGCTTTCAGACTTTAATAGGAGAAGGAATACATGACATTTTAGAAAGCTTAGTTTTCCTCCAGTTTTTTTAACTGGAGAGATCTGTTTTTCTCATTAACTGTGTGTACCGGACTGATAGGATCTCCTCACTCGGTAAAGCACTTTACACTTATTTCAGCATCTCACTGTTTTATTGTGAAGTCAGATTTAAAGGTGGGTTTTAATGGTAATGTTTTCTATCTGATGCCACCCTTCTTCAGCCAGTTTTGTCACACTGGTGTTTTAATTTTCCAAGGAATCTACTTTTCACCCTTTCTCCGTGCCGGAATCTAAAGTGCAGAACTTTATAGCTATGAACATAGCCAAACTCTATTACTTTTACTCTATTACTTATATAGCTGGCCTCACAGAAGTGAAGTAAACAGTCCCAGAAAGAAAGATTAATATGAGATCTGGAGCTTCAGATTTTATTCAGACCTTTTCACACAGATACAAAGAAGTAATACCCAGTGCATGCACTTGATAGTTGTGTATGTTTTCATTTGGCCAGGAATTTAGGGTTTCTACATAACTATTAAGTTCCATGGTGCTGTATCTGATAGGGTGTTAAGTTAAAGGACAGCTCTCCACATTTATACTGATCCTCATCCTGACCAGTATAAGAAAAGATGCTGAATTCTTTTTTCTTGACTTCTAAAACACTGGCTGGAATTCAATAGAATACATTTTAGGAAGAGAGACGTGGGTGTTCTGCCATCCCACCATTAGAGGCTTCAGTCAATGCTGTGCTTCTATCCTGTTCCATGGCTTTGCTTGGCCCCTTACTAAAGAAAATATAGAAACTGAATGCTTCCATAGTTTGTTCAAACAGTCTCTATTTATTCAGTGTGTGTAAAAGGTGTTTTGTCCAACAGCCACACACCTATATCAAGATGTGCACCATCCAATCATTTGGTCAGTGTGAGAAAACTCAACAGAGAGGAAATACTCATATGATGGAACATTATTGGTTCAATACAATCTATACTTGATTTATGCATTAATTTTGTTCCTTTGAACTCCAAGCCCATGTCTGCACTGGGTCAGAAGAGTTCCAAGGTGACTGGTTAGACTAATCTTTCTGCACTTTGAAGTGGTCAACCACATGACCATGCCTCCCAGTAATCAGATGGAGCTTGGTTACTTGCAAGTGGAATTGGTTGCTTGTAAGCAGTCCAAGCAGCAGTATAGCTGATATACTTGTGCACAGACATTACACCAACAATAGACCATGATACCATGCCCAGCACTATTTTTCTGGACACCCAGAAGCAGCACCAGAACTGAAGAACTTCTAGGTACCTGGCCAAAACAGGTCCAGGTACCAATTTCAGAGGTCAGAAACATTTTTCCAGACTCCAAAACTGGGCTAGGATGTGCCAAATGAAAAGTGAATGGTCCTTAGAGCACTCCATTGCAGCCAAGCCCATGATGGGCTGAGTTGCCTCAAACAGGGTAGTGTGGCATGGGATAGCCCATATGGAAAGATGCTAAATCTATGTGTAGAGATGGATGTATCTGTGGGGATGGATTTCTCCACAGTCCCCCTCACACATGGGAAGATCATCTTAATTCTAATTTAGGCAGTGGTAACTAGGAAAGCCTTATTTGACATATATGAGACTCAAGCTGTCACCTTGTTTATCATAATTTGGAGAATAAAACTTGATGCTCAGTTCCATCATTGTGAAGCTTCTTAAAATACAGTGTTTACCAATGACTTTTTAACTATTCTTAGCAAAAAGATGCTGTGAGATTCAGGTTACTGTTCAGAACCTGTTTTCTAGTACCAATGGCTGGCTAGATGATAGATGAGAGAGAGAAGAGTAGCCTTCTTCCTCTACAACAAATGTTCTTTGCTGTTTAATAAGGAGTATAATGAAACCTCCTTCAAAGCCTCCTGATAGCAGTTTCACATAATAACTTTATGGAGGAGCCTGCAACTTTTAACCAAGACATTGAAACAATAAATAATCTCCCAGTTCATAACAATAAAGCTGTTACATACAAACTTCTTAACCTGGTTTTCTTTAAACTTGTGTTCCCTTTACATAAGCAGAAACATCTTATATAAAGCCTGACTTGTCCATCTTTAAGAAGTCAAGCCTGCAGTTTAATCCATCCCTGTGTGTTTTCAAGCTCTGAACTGGAAATAATTTCTCCCCTGCAAATTATCAAGCACTTGGAGTTTAAAAGGAGGTTTTCTTGAGATGTCTGGCCATGTATTTAAAAACAACCAGGGATTAGACAATTGCGTTTCTAATTCGTCGCTGGATTTTATTTTGTTGTTGTTGTCAATTGCAATACAATTCAGTTCTTTTAGCCTTTGCCTAATGTTGAAATAGTTAAAAAGTAAAAATGAAACCTTGCACAATTATGTCATTCTAACCATCTTGATCCCAGCCAATAATCTATCCAAACAAAAGCAAAGTTATACCATGTGTTATGGGTGTGGTTTGATTAACTGGTAAAACTGTCCCTACGCCAGCCTTTTGCATGTAATGAATTGATCCCTTTCCAAAATAACTGGGAGGTCGCATTGTGTATGTAGCATACACTACAATTCCTGCTTAAAATCTGAGTTTGTCTTTAATGCAAGTAATGTGGTGAATTCAGCATTCTTTGTTTAACAAGGGTGGTAGTAGCAGAGGATGGGATGGACCTAGTTGGAACTGATTCTGGAACTCAGTAAAATATTTATATCATACTCTACTTTAGACACAAACTTAAGAGATGTAAATATAAAAATGATTTTGTATTTTATAACTTCACACTTAAATCATGGAGAATGACACTATTTGAGCTTTTCAAAAACAGAGCTGAAATATCCATTAATACTTGAATATAAATTTAACAGATGATAGTAGCTGAATATGTTTTTATAAGTTAAAAAAGAAACAAATACAAGTGTGCCAAACTGGTTCTATTTGAACACAGTTCAAAATGAATATAGGGTGTTAGAACTGTTTATTTTTGAACTGAACAACCCCCTGTGTTTGAACTAAGCATTCAATGATTAATCAAACACTAGGAACATTTGACAAGCTGTTTGAAGGAAAGTTTGAAGACCCTGTGCCTTCAAACAAGGCATATCTCTGTTCTCAATCACCAATAGTTTAGTATACAGTATCTTCACCAATTGGTTACTGTGTTGCCCTTTGCAATTGGTTGATTCAATCCCTGGATTTAAATCTTTATTGCTGTGAAATTTTGCAGCAAGAGCTCCTTGCTACCATATGGAAAGGGGAAGGCACATCACATATTTGAAGTTCCAGGACAGATGTTTCCCTGTTATCCAATCCAGAAATAAGGATGGAAAAACAGCCTCCCTGTTACAATAATAAAGCCCAAACCTCTCACCACAACCAAAATGAAAAGAAAAAATGAAGTCCATGGGTGTTTTTCCACTGACCTCCTTTAATCCGGATCTAAGATGATCCGGATTTAAGGAATGGGTACTACCCTTAATCTGGATCTAGTAGATCCGGATTAAGGGTAGTACCCATTCCTAGAATTCCTACCCATTCTAGTAGATCCGGATTAAGGAAAGTACCCAATGCGTTTCTACGGGGGGTCTAGCACCCAATAGCAACGGGTGCTAGCTTGCTTGCAGTGGAAATGCCAGAGCACCCATGTGGCGAATCCGGATCTACCCACATTGAGCCTGCCTGTCACCCCAGGTGTTTTGGGGGACAGAGGGTGCAGTCTCCATAGGTGCTCTGGGGATTCTTTGAAGATCTTCCAGAGAGATCTGCCGCAAACTTCAGAGATTCTCCGGAGCCTTTGACAAAGGCATTGCTGTTGCATGGGGTCCTCTCTTTGGAGCCTGTGCTAATCTTTGAAGGCAACTTCGGAGGGACTTCAGAGGGACTTCAGAGCTGGCTTCAGAGGGACTTTGGAGAATGTGCACCCCCCATGAGTGCCCCTCAAGCCTCCCCTAGACCCCATTGCCTAATAGTGGTGGAAACAGGCTCTGTATAATCTGGATTTGATGGCTGACCTTTAATGGGGTCTACACAAAATCCAAATTATAGGTCCTGAAGGATCCATATGACCCAGATTTCCCTAGAATGGGTGGAAACAAATGTGGCTCTAATAGAGTCTGTAGTCTTCCTGCCCTGAGCCAAATGGGTCCTTAATGGGTACTTAGTGCTAGTGGAAAAAATCCCATCTTCTGCAGAAAAAAAGCTCATTGATTGAAGCCGCAACTGTTTTAAATTATTTTACCAGAGCTCTGCTTGTGTGCTTGACAGCCCCTATACCTTTCTGACAGCTGCTCATGGAGGAAAGCTGTCAGGCACTCATTTGGGGTAAATCAAGCCCTAACGCAGGCATGCCTGCCCAATCAGGCAAGGGAGGAGGGGGTAGAGAAAACCACAGCATCCTGATGGAGGGATTTACCGTGGTTTTCATGGGGATGGGCGGGTTCAGCTTGAACCCGCACTGTCCTCGATTACCAGGGGACACCTTAATGCGAACTATGATTTGCATTAACGCTGCCCCGAATCCACCCTGAGGTATTGGCAGCCCATGGGGATGCACCCTAGTGTTTTCCATCTATTTTCCAGACCTTGCAATTGTTTTCAGGCCTTTTCTGCACTAACCCTTAGATCCGGATCAATGGGCCTCTGATCCAGTTCCTGGGCCTCCTGACCCACATATTAATCTAGATCAAGGGCCCCATCCTCATTAGGCCAGATCTGTCTGCACAAAACAGAGCTGGCCCTCAATCAAGAGACCCTTTATCTGGTTATATTGTAGACTTGATATATGACATCTACAAACTGAACCAAGAATTGTATTCCAGATCATTCGGATGGCATGCCTCAATGATCCGGAATTATGAGGAGCTATTGTTCCATGGCATACAGTAGCACACTGTGGAAAATCACCTCCCAGTCCCTGAGGCTAGGAACTTTACTCCTAGTCATTAGGGGATGGGGGGCAGCTGCAAAGTTCAGGTGAGCTTTGTGACCTCTGGGAGGCTTGAACCAGATTAGCACCAGATCTGGCCTCCACATCCCCACAATCTGAATCAGCAGATCCAGATTGACTGGTCTGTCCATAGATCTTACCTCTAATAGGTAGGTCCTGCTTTAGATTTGCCTTCTCAAGTTATTCTATGAGTTTACTGATATTTCATTATTTCCCATTTATTGCTCAGTGTTTTACACTACTGAAACCCAGGCCTGAATATCTTGAGCTAAACTTTTAGACCACATAAGGAACAAAACTAATTTGTAGACAAATTCTTGAAGGACCGGTATATCAATAGCTACCAGAATGGATACCTAGATACTGTCCCCAGGTTTGAGAGAGAGGAAGGATTACTCTAATTTCCACTGATTTCCACTGATTGGTCTAGTGGCTAAGGAGACAGACTCTTATCTAGAAATACTGGGTTTGATTCCGCACTCCTCCATGAAGCCAGCTGGGTGATCTTGGGCTAGCCACAACACTCTTCTGAGCTCTCACAGCCCCACCCACCTCACAGGCTATTTTGTTGTTGGGAGAAGAATAGAAAGCTTTGTCAGCTGCTTTGAATCCCCTTAAATGGATGAGACAAGGAGAGTAGAAAAGCCAACTCTTCTTCTTCAAGGCAAAAATCAAGAGCAGGTGATGATTTTGCCTTTGCCTTCTGCTTAAGAAGACTACAAGTAATTGGTGGCCCACTATATGAGACAAGATTTTGGACAAGATTGCCTGTAACCTGATCCAGTAGGCTGTAGCCTGATCCCAGAGAGTTTATTGGAAGGACTTGGATTGGAGTCCTGAAACTGTGAATATTTTATGCAGTCCCTATCCAGGGAGTTGCAGCATTGTTCTCCTGTGGTCAGAAGTGTAACTAATGAAATTCCCATGATCCAACACTCTGTAATGAGACAGCTGCCTTTATAGGCACAAGATGCCACGGATGATTTTTCTACAGAGAAGAGAAAAGAACCTCAATGATCATGAAGTTCATACATTGTAACAGATATTTATTTTGTTTGGAGAGCATACCTCGCCTCGCTATGCATCCAGATGAAAAAGAAACTCATTTAATTATGTATAGAGCCTTGACTCCCCAAAGAAGTGGGTTATGTAAAAAATGATGTTTGTTTATGTGCTCAATGCACTTTATTGCCAAAGAAGTGTTCCCTACCAAGCTATCATTACCTATGTCTATGCATTTTTATTTGAATTTTATTTGCCTTCTATTGGAAACTGGTTCCTTTGATACCAAAAATCTATACTCCTTCCATCTGATGACTTTTTTGTTGATGTTGCTGTGCAGTCAAAACACAACATTACACAGAAACTGCTTGATTTCCCTAGAAATTTTCATGTGTTTAAAATCTGTGCTCAACTCGATTGCAAGGTAAGGAATGGGAGAAGGAGTAAGACATTTTGGAAGTCCATCATTTATTAAATAGATTTCTTTCCCTTTTTCCCATTCATTGAAGAAAATAGAAAAGGGGGTCAAGTGAATTTACTGCTATACATAATAAACATTACATAGGAAAATTACAATCTTGTTTAAAAGATACTGCAATATTGCTTGCATAAGATCAAGTTTCAAGTATTGAATCTTCTGAAACTAAAGTATCTAGAAGAAACTAGTGATACATGCAGATTCAGGCATAAATAACAAACTTAAGACTTAGGGGAAAGAAATTGGGGTGGAAAACAATCATTTGTCTTATTTTTTGTTAATGAACTGCAAGAATCTATTAAGGTACATACTTTTTCTGCATAAATAAATTGAGCATTCTGTTATTGAGGCAATCAATTACTAATCTATTGCATGGTAGGATGCTTTGTTTTTGTTTTGTTTTTTTACATATTTCCACTATTACTGGAATATTTATTTCATACACTTCTTTTTAAAAACTTAAATATTTTGTCTACTTATCTGTTAAATTTATACCCCATTATATCTGTTCTACACAGATAGCTGTGTGCAGGAGCATTAGGCCTTTTTTGCACTGAGCCTTATTCTGGTTTGTATCCCAGAATAGGAGTCTGCAATCTGCATGCTAGTGCAGACTACAGAAGGCCATAGGTGTTCTCTATTCCAAGATATAACCCAGAATAAAACCCAGTGGAGAAAGGCCTTAGTTCACTTTCAAACCCATTCTCTCTTTGGGGAAACCCCGAAAAAGTGACAGAACAAGTTGGACTACTACATTCAGAGATTGTTGAGCTAACACAATGGAGTTCAAAAGCTCATTAAGATCTAAGGCCACCTCCAAACAGTGGCTGAAAATCCCACTATTAAGTGATACTCCAAAATAAAGCAATGCTGAAGTAATCACTTGTTGCCCAGATGGACTTACCTGTCTGGGCACATGTTCCTGCCATTGGTGCAACACACACATTTCAATATTCTGAAGTCTGAAATACCCAGAAGTATGCAATCAACACTTTTGAGGCCCTGCACATGGGCAGTGGGCACCCCCAAGATGGTAGCCCCCAGAAGCAGCATGCAAACAGGTAAGTCAATATTGCTGTAGGGTGGGAAAACAGGTGAAGAGTCCTGTCTTTCCACTACAGTGATACCACAGCATATATCCCCAATAACCCAGGGCCATGCTGTGATTGTCATACACACATCAGATGATTCCAGCATAGCCCTGGGATAATACTGGGTTTTACATTCTGTCTGGAGGCTGCTTTTGTGCAGCATTTAGCACATCTAACAGAGGCAAATAAATGCTTGCTGATACAGTACTTTCAGTTTTAACAAAGTTCTGAATTGGCTTTCACTTTGCAGGGCTCTGCTTAGTGCTGAACCCAGCCCATTTTGAGGATGTTTGACATGGATTGCCACATAGACATGCATATCCCTAGAAGCAGACTGTAAAATAGACATGATATAAGGTTACAACAGATCTCTGCTTCATAGAAGAAGGCATTTAACTACATGTATCACAAATTGTAGCTGCTGAAATTTCCTTTCTATGCAGCTTTTAAAGAAGCAAGAATTCTGCCTTTTTTTAAAAAAATATGGCAACCCTATTCTTACATTCTATTGCAGACCTGCATCACCTTCAGCTGATGAACAGGAATAAGAGTAAGGTAGTCTTAGTTGTCAGTAGCTTCTCAGCTTTGCATGTTCAAGATTAACCCAGGAACATGTCTTTTCCAAGGAAAAGCAACTAAATCAAGAGCAAAATGTACCAAATTTTGAAAATTTGTAATACATAGAACTGTACTTGTGTGTCATGTTTGGATTCACTTTCCCTTTGCTGATTCATATATGCAGCTTATTGCCACCTTGTCCAGCATCTCATCTACCTCTCGATTCAAACAAAATGAAGAGATAGAGCTTGCCTGCATTGTTTAAAAAACAACAATGAGGGTATCCAACTTTCCTAATCCTTTTGTGTTCTAGAGACTTAACAAGCATATAAAAAAGTCTGCCTAGAACAGTGATGGCGAGCCTTTTGAGCTCGGTGTGTCAAAATTCACAAAAAATACCTAGCTTAACTCGGGTGCTGTGTCACATCTAGAAATATCCATAATTCTGTGATATTTGTAGCTCTAGTAAAAAAGTTATATTTTTTATATATGTATTTTATTAAAAGCAAAAACAAATAATTCTTTAAATTAGTGACTTTTGTTGCTAAATCTTCAATTGAAATTGTGTATTTTGTACTCTTCAAGAACAAGCAAGAACTACATGCCAGGAGCCAGGGTGACCAGGTGTGTCACCCAAAAGGGCTTGGCATGTCACCTGTGACACACGTGTCATAGGTTGGCCATCACCGGCCTAGAAGAATCCAGGAGACTGGAAGTGGTACTAGCGGATATGCATATGCCTTTCAGCCCTTCCCTGATATCCCTTGAGAATTTTGCTGCCATGTCTGTCTCTTTCTCTCTCCTAAAGAGCAATTAGGCTTCCTTTATCCACAAAAAAAAGAAGAAAAAAGTCATCCTCCCATACTGCTACCATTGTTTTTAAAAAGTATTCTAAAGGGTCCAGCAGAAGTTTCATGGTGGCAGGTTCAGTAATCTGAAAATAAGACACTTCAACAAGCTTAATTACTGTGCAGAAGGGAATGTGGTTGCTTTCCTATTGTGTATATTTATGTGAGTGTGCACATGCAGGCTAAGTGGGTAGTGCCCACAATACAACAACAAGAGATAAAAATTTAAATGGGCTGGTGGTGTAATGATTGGTTTAGTGCCAAAAAATGGGGGGGGGAGTTAAGGAACCAAGGCACTTTCCACATGGAAAAAGCACTCTACAGAAACAATGGATTGGAAAGAAAATACTGCACACAGGAACCACTATAAAATTAGTGTGTTGTGATCTCCTTAGTAACATTGTTCATTTAGGAAGAATTACATTGATTTTTAATTTTTTTTAACATAAAATTGTGTGGCTGCCTGCAAGGCAGTTAATTTATAATGCATACAAAGTTATCTAGCACTAAGGGCTTTTAAAAAAATCTGAATGCAAACAGGTTTTTTTTTATAATACATAGCATGCTGAATATCATAGATCATTATATATGGAAATTGCTTTCTTGCTAAAGGAATGTGTAGCCCTTTAAAACACTTGTAACTAAACAAAGGAACATATATATGCTACATCAAATTAAATTCATTTTCATAGTGGAAATATGCAATTTGAAATGTACTATATTGTATAATTGTAAAAATACCCCGAATGTTCTAAAAGCATTCAAAAGATACACAGGATTCCAAATAACTTACCTCTCCAGAGTGCCTACGTGGGTCCAAGAAGGTCCTACTTCCACTCCATTTTTGGCAGCAGTGGGCACACTATTGGCCACAATGTTATTTCAAAACCTATGAAATCACTACTGAAATTTGAGGCTCCATCACCATTTGAGGTGGGGTTGAACCACTAGGAGAAGGAGGTAGCATATTGGTAGGAGGGCATCGGGCAAATGTCTGTTTCTGTTCTTGTCCCTCCTTAGCCTTTAGAACGTCTCTGTGACCAGAACACTGCTTTGCTGGCAAAGGCTGTTCACAGCATGACATTCTGGCACAGAGGCAAAGGTGCACTGCCACCTTTTCCGCTCTTCTGTATGAGGTGCTTTGCAAGTACCTGTTCCTGGATTAATGAAAGGTTACTTCTTTGGGAGGAAGGGGAGAAGGCTGCCAAATCTGGCATATGGCCAGTTGCCCTTCTGCCAGAAACTGCCATATAGCGCATTAAAATGGAGGGAGAAAGGAGGCAATTAGTAAACCTATGTGCTTCTTAAATGCATGTCATGGACATTTCTGTCTTGTGAACCACAATACATGTGACTGCATTTGGTGGGACCTTAAAATTAACTATTTTGTTTGGTCAAAAGACAATAGATTTATTTAGGGGCCACATTATACAGATATGTTTTTATAGAAGGAAAAAAGGTCAGTTACCACTCTCAAACTTGTATATTGTTTTATTCTAAGCCCTTCCAGTGGCCTCTCTAAGGGACTGTTTAGTTTGTATTACACTCTAATAAATTCCAGGTGCAGAGGACAAACTGAATAATAAGAACCTGATGGACCAGGGCTGTTAAAAATAATGTGGTACATTCTTGGTTCTCTGTATTTAATTTATTGTTAATCATTGTTATTACTAACATTTATTGGGTAGTTTTTCTAGATTTATTAGGCACTACTTTTAACAGTGTTATCGCTTGTAACTGACTATCAGTGAAACAGAAAGCATATTTTCTTAAAGACTCTCACCCTAATTAGTGGGTTGCTTCTCTGCTGAAACAAAACAGACCTTGCAAGGCTTTTAAAAGCAGGTTCAATAAAAAAAAAAAGTTCTACAAGGAAACCTTTTTCCAGACCACCTGTTAGAACAGATGGAGCATCAGCTTTCAAACCACTTTGTTCTGTGTGGTGTTAGATTTAGGCTGCATCTACAAAAGCAGCTTAGAAGTGGTAGAAGTCACACATTAGTGCCTCTAATCTGGATTAAAGGCCAGAAAATGTACATTCAATGAGTATTCCCTGAATGTCAATATGTATTAAATGTGGGATGGGAACTCTAAGCTACTTTGGACCTATTTTTCAATGTTTGTGGCTGCAGCCTTAGTTAAGCCCAAATGAATCTTCCTTTCAGAGTTTAATAACCTAAAGTTCATAAGCAGGCTCAGTTAACTTATGAATATTTTTTATGAGCATTCAAAAAGCAAACAAGTAAAAATTAAGCCCATCTTTTCACCCTTAGCATGAAATGGTACAACAAATTAAAGTAGCATTTCTCAAAGTGTGTTTCATATAGCAATGATTGCACATGAGATGATTTTGGATAGTGCATGAATATTTTCTATTTTAAATACATTTAATTTTAAAAGGAGGACTTGATTTAAATGTTTAGTGGTAACCAACAGCACAGGTGATATACTGATATGGCAAAAATTGTTATGCAAAAAACTAACATTTAGAAAACAGAATTGTGTCATGAATTGCCTCCTGCCAAAACTAATTTATTTCAACAATGCTATACACTGTTGGCTAAACAAGACCTACTCTTTGTGATACAAAACAGCTGGTTATATATTTCTATATTTGGACAGATTTATTCACAAGTTCTAGCCAGTCAGCTATGTCAGAAGCTGGAAGGAGTGCTGACCAATTATAATGCCTTTGGACCACACTAACTCAAGCTAAATTTAAAAGGAAAAATCCATGTTGGAACAGTCCAGCTGAACTTTCCTAACCTCCCACCCACCAAAAGAAAGACTGTAATTGTGCAAGGAGAATGCCTCTATAAAGCCTGGGATGTTTTTAACAACGTTGAAACAGGCAAACTTCAAATGTAGTATCAGACGCGCAATGGGACTAATTTAAAAGTCAAAACTATAACACCCTGAAGCAATCATCTTTTGCAATCACAGTGATTGAGTCCAGCAGCTGGGAATCTGGCCGGTACAGCTGCAATCTTTCATTTGATAATGTTGCCCTGCATTTGGGTTTAAAAAAAAAATTAATTTGAAGAGCTGGAGTAAAGAAGCTGCAGCAGCATCTTGGCATTGGAAATATATTTTCAAAACTGGATCTCCGCTATCATAAATCTGTTTGAATCTGTTGAATAATTTTGCCATCCTTGACCAGATTTAATCAGGGAGTTCCAAGGGTGATCTGACCTCCTTTGTCCTCTGTCATCCCACCAAAAGGTACCCCAAAGTACCTTTGAACACCTTGAACATTTGTTCTTCCTCTTGCTCCTCCCCATTCTACCAGAACATCAGAAACCCTATAATTAGCCTAATTGTGGGAGGTAGACAGAGAGAGAAAACCATTTCTCTCCACTTTGTGTGGCCGAGTCCAGATAACTGAAAGGAAGCTTTCTTACCTCCCAGCAATCAATCCTTCCTGGCACTAACTCAGCTAAAGAAAAGGGGGAAATTGGGGGAAGATTTTAACCTTCGGGTACATGACATGATTGTTCACAAAGCAGTTAAGGAAAGAAAGATAGAAATTGTGTTATTCTCTCTTATTGTACTCTGCCCTGCAGCAGCAGCAGCAGCAGGCAAAATTGAAGCTTTTATGTTAAAGTGGACAGGAAAAGACATCTACTATGCATAAATTCTTAGATTTCTTGCCAGGCCAAATTCCCCAAAACAGAGAAGGTAGGAAGAAAAAGAGGGTTCAGTTTCCAAGTGTCTTTGTTCTGTTACCAAAAGACAATAAATGGATTGCAGCTAAAGGAGGGAGAAAGTCCAGAGGCTTCCCAAGCTTAGTCTTTCTATAGCGAGGAGGTGAACTGCTTCATCTGCCTCAAAGCAACGATTTAAGCAAAGGGATCTGCTACCAGCCGCAGGGTAGATTGGCACCAAGCAAGGTACAAAGAGGAGATATTGAAAGGTCCTACAGAGATAAATCCACATTTAAAAAATCAGGCCTTCTTTTATACTTTTCCTGGGGCTGAGATTAGCAGAGAAAAGAGGGGTAAGTTTTCAAAAGTGTTGGAAAAGGAAACAGAAAAGCGATCATGTGGGTCAAAAGGTAACCAGATTAACATTGTAAAGCACTGGGCCATAAAGTGTTCAAATACTCCTGATATCACCTAGCCAGGACTATCACAATGTAAACAATTACCAATTTCCATTCCAGCTTGGATACTGAGAGGGATTGTTCTGGTTATTTTCAGCTCTCTTTTTAATTAAGTTATTTTAAATTAGACTGCACCAAGAACTCTTTCATTAGAAGGTTAGCTTTGTTTGCTTTTTGAAGCTCTTATTCTTTTATTGAATTAGACAGCTCATCTTAAATCACAATGATCACTTTAGCCTACTTGATATTTTTGTATTTGGTCTGCACTACTTTTGGTTTTCTGTTGCAAAACAATGCTTTTGCTTTTTCAAAATGTGAGACAGATTGTGTGTGTGTGTGTGCTGCTTCAGCTTACCAACAAATTTTAAAAGAACACTTTTTTCTTTGTATTAACCAGAGTGGGCATAGTTCTATAGTTAGCAAAATATTACCACTATGCAATTCCAGATTTTAATATACTGTATTTTCTGGCGTATAAGACTACTTTTTAACCCAGGGAAATCTTCTCAAAAGTCGGAGGTCGTCTTATACGCCGGGTGTTGTCTTCTTATAAGGCGAGTATATCCCAAACTCTATATTTTAACTGGAAAGTTGGGGGTCGTCTTATACGCCTAGTCGTCTTATACGCCAGAAAATACGGTAGTACATTTCCTTCATGTACATGCACATACATGTGCATTTTAATTAAAAATGGGCTGATTCCTTTAAAAAATGATCATTCAGTTGCCATTTTTGAACCTTTTGCAATTCTGTATCATTTTTGAGATGCATCAGCCCAAATTATGCACAGTATTCTAACAATCACCATCCCATTTATTATTTTAAGAGCATCATGATAATGGCATTTGGCATTTTTTCTTCATAGCTACTCAACTGGTTACTCAAACCAACTCAAATATCTCAGTTTATCCATTTAGTTGTTCTAAATTATATCACTTTTAATTTCATCACAGGAAACCACGTTTAGTATTCGGATAGTATTCTGCTTATTGACTCTATTTAAACATAGTCCTTTGAACATCTAATGGATTATTTTTGTTGTCTGAGAAATTTGGACTTACCAGCAAGTTGGCTGGTAAGTCAATCCAGAATCTCTCCTCTGTACCATCCAGAAACAGAATACCACATACATAGATGAATTTCCTGGCTGGAGAACAGAAATTAGGCCATGTAAACCATTGCAACCTGAAATTCAGAGTATATCTTTAGTATGGGTGTGTGATGCTAAAGTTAGGCATTGTGCCCCTGCCAAATCAGCTGTCACAGGACAGCTTCAGAGTAGTTTCTTATTGGAAGTTGTCTTAAATAGTTATGGAAGCAGAAGACTGCTGCATTAAGGACATGCTCCACAGCCCTTCCTGTATTGGGCCATACTTCGAAATAGGAACCTGCCATCCACATGCTAGTGCAGACAAGGGCAGGCCTGAAGTGAGGCCTGCTGTAGTCTACACCAGCATGTGGATGATAAGCTCCTATCAGGAATAAGGCCCAGTGCCCAAACAGTCTACACTGCTGGAAATGGCCATCTCAGTGGTGAAAATCTTGACAGTGAAGCCTTTAGATTTAATTATTTAGCATTTCTTGTTTCTTCTTGCAACTATGCCAGCATTTTATTGTCCTCAGTGGTATCTTCCCTGATACTTGGTGTAAACTTGCTTTTCTTATTGGGGTTTTGAATAACTATTTTGAAGATATTTGTCATTTTTAGCTTTGAAATTTGAAATTAAAGTGTGTATGTATCCATTTCCACATCTGCTGAATTTGACACTATTATGATCATCCCTCCCAGTCAATTCAACTGCTTACATCTTGGCACCACTTAAGATTAAATTTGGGATTGCTTTTCTGTTGAGGCCCACTAATTTTCCAATACATGGTAAATGTGCTTCACAAACCGGGCTGCAACCCCCCTCCCCTGTTTATTTCTGCTTAACCCTGCAGATCAGCAGAATACAATAACACCAGCTGTCTTATTATGCAGTCTTGCTATCTTATCAATAAATCTCATCATTTTCCCCTAATCATTCCCATAACCAAAATATTATTGGTCATTGTTATTCAAAATGTCTAGGAATTTTACCTGTTCATTCCTGGAAAAGGGAGAAAAACAACCCAAAATTCAGGTATTAGCATTTCATCAAGGTAATATGGAGTGTGTTGGGAAGAAGCCAAAATAGGCCCATAGTACCAAGTCACTTATACAATCAAAATGGATCTATCAACAGTGAATTAGTGCAAAAGCCTGTTTCCTCGCCATCACTACTCCACAGAATTTCTGGAGAAAGCTTAGCTCTGTAGTGTGTCTAGATGTGACCCAGAATCCAACAAAATATTAAAGTCTCTGTATGAATTGAAATTTGGTGGTTCAGTTCAAACTGAACCAACTATCCCCTCCCCTTTTTTTTAACTAAAGGGCAGTTTGGTTCTTTAGAACATCCTTGGTTCAGGTTCAATTTCAACCTGTTTTTTTCAAAGTATAGGATGGTTTGGTTCAGATGCAAACCTTGGGGACCACCCAGTTTGCGCCAAACTGCAAATTGACCAAAACAGTTTGGCACATCTCTAGTCTCTGCTGCAGCCTATGGATTTGACTGATCAGTGGTAGAATCAGTGCTTGCTATGTACTTTGTTTCCTCCATACAAAAACAATATATCTAAATACTATCACTTTCATTTAAAAAAAACACAAAGACTTTTTAACATGGGCCACAAAAATTTAAAAGTAATGGAAAAAAGGCCATAAATAATAAAGCAGCGTCCACTCTCAAAAGGGACAATAGTTATTTTAATTCTACCCTATGACGTGAGGCAGTTAAGAGGAATTAGAGTGGTATGAAATTAGGATAGGACACCTGGCTAATAACCTTTTAGTGCATGCAAATAAAGTTAGGCATACTTAACGGAGGAAAAATCCATGCAATAAATATTTTGTGGGAGATAAAATGAACAGGAAGTGCATACTTTTAAGCAAGATCTTACATAATCATTTGTGAATTTTTAATGTGGTGCCAAATATATGGCTTTTCGAAATAGCTGTATACAGCTCTACTTCAACTTTACTCGTCCTTTGACCACAGAGGAAAGAAATTGCTTAGTTTATCTCTGCTCAGTTGAAAAGCAATCTTTTCTAACTTGCTCTCCTAAACTGGAGAGGGATGGGAAAGATATTTCTAATCACCAGAGGGATTATTTGAACAAGAGCACAGCAGGATTTTCTTGCCCTAATGAAAAGTGAAGATGACACAGTTCCCACCATTTTACTCACTAACCTACAAAAGAATTTGAAATTGATATAGCATGAATAATATGGATGAAGCCCAATAAAACATTGTACATAAGATATCTTCTATTCCCTCTGCATATATTTTAATACAAACTGTTTTCCATTAATAGAGAGCAAATTGTTTTCTGCAGTTTACAAGAGGTGAGTTTCTAGCATTTTTCTAATTTGTTCTAGCTTTTCTGCAGTTGTGTCTGAAATGATTTCATCTCCATGTGGTCAGTCAACTATTAATTCTAATCTATAAATAAAAAATCACCATATCCACTTTTTAGCTAAAACGAAATCTTTGTAGTATTTATATATTTATTCAATTTATATCCCACTTTTTTCCCAAACGGGGACTCAAGGTGGCAAACATAATTAAACAGTAATACAACAATGTTAAAAATAAAACTATCTATAGATATAAACAAGTAATAAAATGTGAATAAAAACACATTAAAATACCATAAAAGTATTTAAACACCATAAGGGTGCATCCCCATGGTACTTTTTTGTGTCGCTATTGTCCCACTACTGCAGCGGATCTAACAAATGTGCGTTCAATTCCGAATTAAGTGTCCCCGGGGGCTCAGCAAAACGCACATTTTAAATGCAGTGACCATCCCCAAGGAAGCATCTTTTGCTTACCCGCATCTTTTTCTCCCCGCCCCTCACTGTTTCATTGGGTGCTTGGGCAATTCATTTCGCTATGTACAAGTTCTCCAGCTGCCGAAATACCTCCCCCAGCCAGCAATCGTGCGATCATGCGCTCATTCGCAAATCCAAAAGAAAAGTTTACAAGTTCTCTGTTCATCTCCCCTGCTTGTGAAGGCAGTTTACAAGATCTCCGGCCCCGAAATGCCTCCCCCAGCCAGCGATCTTGCTCATACACTTTCACTTGTGGGCAGGCGGAAGCAATTCATTACAATGTATCCTTGCTGTTTCTTGGAATGGCTGCCTACTGTGGATGAGAGGCAGAAAAAGGAAAGAGAGAGATTGCCACCTCAGAGAGAACCCCCGCCCCTTTTGCCACGGAGCGTCTCCATGCAAAATGTTGCTCTGAATACCCGTGTCTTCTCGGAAAGTGTGCTGGTAGTCTTCTTTAAAGGGCACTTTTTTTGCTGCGCATTTTCCTAATTTGTGGCACTGGAAGCCATGCATGGGGGTGCTCAGTGAGAAAAGAGGATTTTTAGTGGACTTTAAATTGCTTGGGGATGCACCCTAAATTACACTAAAAACAAGTTAAAAGTTGACTATTTCATTAAAAGCTTTCCGAAATAAAAATGTTTTCACCTGTCTACAAAAGGTGTACTGCTTTTACCATTTCACTAGGGATGGGTCTTCACTTACTCAGTGAGGCAACTCCACCGCAATCCACTACTTAAAAAGATACTTGGGGTGCCTCCAGAAGCAAGTAAAAAATGTGGCACTTACCTTTACTTCGCAGTAAAGTTCCTCCACAAGGACTAAAAAAGTGTAAGCAGTGGGGTGTGAAGATGACTGCAAAAGTATGAAAGTGAAGGTGTGACCAGAGCCTGAGAATCTTCATGAGCAAAAAAAAAAAAAAAGGAATTCCTTTTATGTCACTATTCTGGTTCTAGTGAACAAAATGGTGGAAAGAAGGGATAGCAACAGTTTTGCAAGTTGTCTTATCATTTCTACACTACCTTTATGAAAGTGATATACAAAATGAAAATGAAAAGTACAATTTTTTAAAAAAGGAATACTAATTATGATTATAATATTGCTCTATTTCTTAATAAAAAAGTTACCTCGGAATTTTTCAAGAATTACTTGTAAGGCATTTATTTCCAGTGCTCAGTTCTATGTCTCCTAGGGACTTCGGGAGAAGGGCTTGATGAAATCCCAGGGGCAGATGAGTAACTTCCACACATCCAGTGCCTCATCCCATTCTCTCATCAAAGCTGAGCAATCAGATTCAAAGAGAAAGCCATCATACTGAAAATGGCCCTGAAAGTGGATTTTTTTTAAAGTTTATCTTGCTGCTATTGTGTTTCTAAGGGGTCATCATACAATTAAATAAGACACCTTGTGAATGAATTTGGGCAGGCATAACCCCTCTAAAATTGCCTTACCCATTCTGAAGCCCTGGAATGGGTTTCTTTTCCTTATACTCACTTTAGTAATACTTAGGCCGTGTCTTCACGGCAACCTTATGTTGGATTCAAAATGTTTTCAGTCCTCAGAGTCCGCACGGCAGTTTGGCTTAACACGCTTTTCCCGTGTTAAACCACCCCAAAGTGTGGTGAATCTCAATCCTGATTTCAACAGGTCTCACTCCGGATCGTGCACTTGAAACGTTTTACATTTTTTACTGAGTGGACAGTACCATTTTAAGAGATGAGAATCCATGTTTAGGGTTTCCCTCTCCCAATAGCTTGCTTCCAAAGACAGTGATTTCAGTGTAAGAATCCACTTAACAGGGATCGCTACACTGTAGCGCTGGAACCACTTCACACCTTGATGGTTGGAATAACAATGTTGCAATTTCATGCAATTCCAGCTCTTTGGAGTTCTGACTTTAGAAAGGGAAAGGGAGGAAAGCAGCTGAATTTGAACGTTTAAAGCAAAGGGGCTTTAGTTGCCACTGCTACTGTGTGCCCTGAGCAATGGGGAGAGGAGGGGAAAGAATTGCTGGCTGACTGCCCGCTGCCATTTTTCCTCCATCCATGGAAGCAGCAGCCACCCAGCCACCCAGTTAGGCTCGGTGAAGGGGTCCCTTATGGGTGGTGCGTCCATGCCAGGAGGAAGAGGGCAGGGCAGCCCTGAAAAGCAGCTTTTAAAAAGAATCCAGATCGAATGCGATTAAGTTAAAAGTAATAGGAACAGGGAAATTTGCGTTTGCATCCAGTTCTATTATTTCGGTTTAGGGAAAGCGAAATAAGCTTGCTGTGGAGATTCGCCCTTAGAGTGTCTCTTCCTTTCAGTCACATTGAGTGGGAAGCTACATAAGCATAGAGGTGGCAACTGTAGCTAAACTCAGCATGAGACCAAATTCTTCCAGCAAGCAACTAGTCAATGGTGGGCACTGGCCAGGAAGGCATTAAAAAACTTGGAGGTGAGCGAAGAGCAAAGTCTAGAAAAATGAGGTAGGCTTATGCTTTTAACTGTCTGAATGCTTATTCGTGCATTTTTCTTAAGGGGGCAACAAGAAAAAAGAGTCACCCTCAGAATTCTTAATCCTGCATTGTAGGAAAAGGGCTGTGGGTAGGACTTGCAGGTCATCCAGCAAAGCACTACAATGGAGGGCATTCCAGCTGTTTGACCACCATGCTCCTGGGATCATTTCAGGGCATCTGCCATCAGACATGTAGACTTTCATTTTAATCATGAGACCCTCAGAGATGACAGCATAGCATACAACTTCATGCCCAATATTGACTTTTTTCTAATTGAACGATGGGTCATTTAAAACATAGAGGTTTTCTAATATGGCCCATAACAACATCTGGCACTGGAAAGTTTTTCAGTTTTACTATGGGCTAGTAAAATTATTTACCATCCTTGGAAGGCTGCATTAAACAGAGCAGAGATGCATATTATATTGATGATTTTTGTTGCAAATTATGTTTCAAAAATCAGCCAAGTTTTTTTTTTTAAGCAACTGCTCTAAAAGTGATTTTTATGAAACATAAAGAAGTGATTTACACAAAACATTCTACATCATAATGAAAAGAAAGGTTGGCTTGGCTCTGTTCCTAATAAAGAGACTTAGCACATATTATGACTGAATGTATTGTGGTGTTCCTGTTGGATCGGTTCCTGGTATTTGCCTGAAATAGAGCTGAATAAATAGGCCAAAGCATCATGTATAATGTAACTCTGATTCAGCAGCCACAGATCACAAAAGTCAATGAAAGTATTAAGAAAGATTGCAGCCTACAAATTCTCAGGGTTTCAAAAACTGAATCCACATGCAGTATAGTACTTATACTATTCAATCCAGAGACAACTCAATGGGAGTATTTCCTGATTTACATCTTCATCAGTTTCTCTGCTGGCTGAAATTCAACAAAAGAAGTTGTTCAATCAGAAACTGGAGGAAAGAGGAGAGAGGACTATTTCAGGGTTGTTTGTTTTTACTGTATTTTACTGATTGTGGAAATATAAAGGCACTAGAGTAGTAAGTTGAAACTGAATCCAGACAATTGTGTGTCATGGGGTCCCAAGTCCAGGAAGTCAAGGAGCACTTGATTCTGTCTGGGGTTGTTTTTCCACAAAAAGAAGAGGTGTATGAACTGGGGTGGCACTGGATTCATCACTGTCATTTGAAGTCCATGTGGCAGCTATAGTTTGCTTCCATCTCTGACTGGTTCGCCAGTTTCAGCTTTCTTGGATGGGAACAACTTGCCACAGTAATCCATGCTTTGCCAGTCTCCAGATTAGTTCTAGAAACCAGAACTAGTGCAGAATGCAGCAGCTTAGCTACTAATGGGAGTTTGTGGCCAGAGTCGCATCACACCAGTCTTGTAATATCTGTATTGGGGTTCCTATTTGGTACTGAGCCCAATTCAAGGTACGGATGTTAACATATAAAGCCCTAAATGACTTGGGACCCACCGTGTGGAAACATTTCACCAGGGGTAAGTGGAGATGCAGCCTCAGTTCTGTTAGCCATGTAGGTTATTTATGCATAGTATTCTACTAATAGGTTTTGATAGAAGGCTGTAAGGCTTTCAGGTGTGCCAATATTCCACTCTATAGGACCAGTTCTCAAACTCTGTTAAGAGATTTGTATGCCTACTGAATAGTACATTAAGAAAGGAAAACAGTAGTGATCTTTTCACACTTAGCTTTAGAATGAGAAACTAGCTACTAGCATAATGCAAAATGAGAAATCTTTGAGAAGTATGGCTGGATTAAAAAGTTAATCTGGAAATGGAGAATTTCCCCCCGTGTTATCAGATCTTCTACACCTTTTTGTGGTTGTATTGAAGAAGAAATTCCAGCCAGAGTTACCTGCATTACAGCTACACCTTCTGAAATTTCTTCTTGTATACATATGAAAATATTAGAAACAGCACAGAAATGACCTGGTGGGGTCAATAAAGAGTTTCTGTTGACCTTGTCTCTATGTCAGATGCACTCATGCCAAGTCCTCTTGAGCACAGCTAGTGTAG
This sequence comes from Aspidoscelis tigris stejnegeri, assembly GCA_023333525.1. NCBI lineage: Eukaryota > Metazoa > Chordata > Lepidosauria > Squamata > Teiidae > Aspidoscelis > Aspidoscelis tigris. Next base: position 63,080,551 of record JALMGA010000002.1, on the reverse strand, counting down.
ACAGGAATACCCAAAATCCAATTTGAGGTCAGAGGGCGAAAGTGACTATTGAAAGCAAGAGCCTTTCTGTGCCGTGAACCAAGAACATCCTTTTCCAATGTCTGCTTCTTCTCTCTCTGCATGGACTAGCTTTAACATAGATAGGCAGTCTTAAAAAGAAAACACGCTTTGGGCCCTAAATGATGGAGAAGATTACAACATAGGCACCTCTCTATTGCCCCAATGCAATCTCACAGGGCACTCATTCATTAGCCTAGTAACAATAACAATATCCAGCAGACAAGACAGTCTCAGCTACATTTGGCCCAGTGAACAGATGAAGAAAAGTGTCATAAAAAGGTGACTGATAAACAGGCTGGGAAGTAAAAGTGACTGGCAGGTGTCACTGATTTTATTCTCTCTTTAACTTGCTGTTTTAAAAAAACCCTTTTCATATGTGACCTGAAAAAAGAAGGAGCAAAATGAAAACAGGCATCAACAAAGAACTCGCTGTAAGATTTTCAAAAAAATGTAAATTAATGACTGGCAGAAAGAATCTCCAAAGGAAACAACATCCCAGTTTAAGCATCACCATCAATAAGAGCTCAACAGCATCTGTTAACTTTAATATAAAAGATAATAGCAGTCTTCCTAAAGTGACTTCAGGGGGGAAAGAAACCAAACCCGGCAACGTGCTTTTCTTTTCAACTCAGCTAAAAGGAGGGGAAATTATGGGATAATTTAAAAAATAATAAAAAATTCGCATTGTGTTCTTGAATGAAGCTAGATAGGTACAAATTTAAAATGAAAGCAGTGATGATCTCCAGCTAACAAGGCAGAAAACCTGATTTGTAACACATGATTAGATCTAAAGTGATTCTGGTGTTACCCTATTGATTCAACTAAATTCCTTAGAACATAAATGAGATGAATTTCTCATGCTTTTATTTTGAAAGTGATGTCATAATTATGATTGATTCATTAGCCTTCTTGTTCCCTTAATATGAACTTTTATCTCTGTGCTTCTATGGATACCTTCAATAAAGGGTGGCTTTTGCTATTAAAAAATTACAAATTGGATTGACAATCAGAATGATTTGCTTCTCATTCTAAATAACTATTTTCCTTGTAACAATGTTTTCATAGATAAGAGTATGTTTCTCCAAATTTGCCTCCTAGAAAATGTGAGCCAGACTCCTCAGTCTTACTCATGACACTTCATATATACATTTATAAAATGCGTAAGCTTACTCTATTTCTTAGGCTATGTGCACACCTGAGTTTTAATCCACTTTCAGTCCACTTTCAGAGTGATACTTTTATTTCAGCATTATCTAACTCAGAAAATTCACCCTTAGGGTAGATGAAGTGGAAAGAAAATGGCTAGTCATTTTGCCGATGTATTCTCTGACTGATAGAGGACTGAGACTGGATTAAAACAAGTGTAAATGCAGTCTTAAAGTATTTGTTTACGGGATTGCTGGAGCTTTCCAAGCTAAATTTTCCATTTGCAGGGGGTTTGGCACCCAGCTAGGTAACCTGTTCAGTGGCAAAGTTTCCATTGTTGTTGGTATAGTGTTATATGGCAGCCTGTGTATGATTGGATAGCAATAATAGTTTGTTATGCAGAAAGTACAAATATAACCTCTCAAAAACTATTTTAGGAAAGTTTTGCCCTTAGGTGTTACCTAAGGAGGATCAGCACAGGGCCTTAAGACCACCACTTAAGTACATCTATGCAGCCAAAGAGTTCTCTTAGACCACAGAATTTGAGTGATTTTGTACCCTGCGAGCATTCACTGTGCCCTTAGCACTCTTTAGAATCCTCTGAAAATAAACTGCTGGGAGACAACTTGACAGTAGTACCCCAGCGGTTTAGCTACGTAGCAGCATTTGGAGCTATCTGGTCTGACATGTCTCTTCAGAGAGCATGGGGAAATGGCCAATTTCCATACTTAGTGCTCTCCAAATAACTCTCCAGGTGGAAACATAAAATAGAGTAGAGAGCAAAAGTTCTCAGGTTCAGTCTTTCCCTGACTCAGGGTAGTGTCAGAATCACCATCAAATTCCGAAAATAATTTTAAATAGCAAATCAAAGTCACTGTAAGCTTGTGATCAAGTTATGGAAACTACTTATGCAAATAGAGTGCTTATTTTAGCATTCCCACATTCAGCTGCAACACATATTCACTGCTTGTATCTTCAGAACAAGTAGCAACACAGCAAAATACGTAATGTCAACTGAAAGGCATTAATCTATATTTGATCTTACCAGATGGCTGCTGTCTCTTCTCCCACCCAGCTGCTAATAAGTATGCAACACAATGTTTCTGAGAAGGCAAAAATAGTAAATAGGTGTTTGTACAACACCTCATGGAATTTAAAGCATTTGGGTCCGGGATGGCTAGCAAAACACAAGCAGTGCACTGTGGCTTTTTTAATGGTCCTTCCTCTGAACCCCAGTTCTCACTTACTGCAGATCTGAAGGGTTCAATGTCAGTAGACATAGCACTCACAAACCAGTTTGCTTCCCTTTCCTTACTGCCTTATCACTTCTGCTTCAGTTTCCCTGTTATCAGAAAAAGATGCAAAGTTTGATTCTCCAGTCCAAGTTTAGAACAGATTTTAGAATCTAAAGTTATTTTCTTACTTTCCTTTAATATATAGGGCTTAGTGAATTTCTGTCCCACAAAGTGGCCTGTCTGAGCAGTCAAGGCATTTGTAAATACTCATAGAACAAAGAGCTTTGTTAATGTAGCCATTAAGCTCTTACGTGTAAAATTGCATTTCAGTTGCTACATAGTGTAGGAATTCAGTTAAGAGCTTGTAAAACCATTTTCTCATAGCCCCTGCTTTGTTTTTGACTTAGAACTGATTCAAATTAACAGACTTAAATAGAAAATTTAACTGCATCTGGACATTGGTTACTTATTCCACTGTATTTGGATATTATGGATTAAAGCATTCCGGGATATCCATGTCCAAATATGGCAGAATAAGTCATTGATGGGCTAAATTATGAGCTAATTTCCATCGTGAGGTAATAATTATCAGAGCTGCATGTCACTAGCTGCAAAAGTGGTGTGAATAGAAACAAAATAGGGTCCTTTCTGCACCAGGCCTTATTCTAGATTAGGGACCTGTCATCCACATACTGGTGCAGACTATGGAAGGCCCTGCCCAGGGTCTACTGTGGTCTGTACCAGCACACATGTGGAAGGTCCTTATACAAGGACATAATCCAGAATAAGGGCCAGTGCAGAAAGGGCCTATGTCCATTAGACAGAAGTCACTTCCCACTCTTCCTTACTGTGTACTCTCAGCACATCACTTTCTTAGTGCTACTGACTTTGGTTTTCCAACAGCAATTGTGATAGGTAACCTGGGAAGGGAATTCTTATAATGATTTTTTTTCTTTCCAATGATAGAACTTCTCTGGCACTAAAAAAAAGGGGACACATTATGCCCCAGGGTCCCAGGAACACCCTCTAAGATGAAACAGATATGAACCCTAAATGTATTCCATATGTATGTTCTGCCTTATGATGGAAGAAATATGTGAAGACCTCCAATTTAAACAATAAAAAATTATTGTTGATGAAATTATTTTGCCATATGCTCAGTATGTTTGACAGTATGTAAGGCTTTATTGAGCATATTAGGAGCCAATGGTGTCTACACATTACAATGCAAATTATAATTAAAGCCAGTCACAATACAAATACACAGTTGTGGGTTTTGTTGCTGTTTAATGAGGTGCACTGAAAACTGTGAATGTGCCATAGAACTAGCATTATCAATTAAATAAGCTGTATTGAATTTCAACATTGCTAATCTCCCAAGTCTTGAAGTATATAACATCAGACAAGAAAATTGTTTCTTGCATTTACAGCTTTCAGTTATCTCTGTTTAGTGTGTAACTCCTCATGACTGTAGAAGCACAGTGAGAAGATCATTACAAAGATAACACCTTCATGAAGTGCACCTGGAGAAGTCTACCTTCATTATGCTCTCCTTATAGCAGTGACGTCCCATTCACTTACTTGTTGCTGGTTTTGATTGCACAGATATTGCAACCAGACAACTTTCAACCTGGGGCATTTTCTGTAATCTATTTTTTTGTTTTTGAAGGAACGGGTACATCTCATGTGCATCAAAGGGCCTTTCCATACTGACCTGTAGTGCGCTTCATGGAGGGCTCCAGGGACCTGCTGTCCATACACTGGTACATTTTGAAGCTATGGACCAGAATAGTCCTACCGCAGTGCTACAGTGGACTTCAATGAACTAGGCACGAGCACAAATAAATTTGCATTTTAAAATTTGATTGAATTTTCAAATTCATAAATGTTCATGTTGAAACAAAAGTAGGAACATTCGAACATCAGGATTTCCCAGGGGATCAAACAATGTTGTTAGCTCCCAAATACAAAAATTCAATTGAATTTCCACACCTTCACAATATTTTACTAATGAAAATAGACATTTTCTTTAGAAAAAAAAACCTTGCAAAAATGTTTGCCTGTGAATGCAAAAGTTCAAAAGTTCAAACACACAATTCAATGAAGATGCAACCTTCCAAATGTTCATTTCAGTTATGAAATGAATGTGAATTTTTCACTCATGCACATCCCTTGAACAAACAGCACCATCAGCAGACCACTGAGACTATCCAAGACTATGAATGTGTGTGGACTACAGACTATGAGGGCACATGGAAAACATGATCCCATAGTTAGGAGTACAGTGGGGGGACCTTTTTGGCAGCACACAAGGAAGCACCATCAGAGGTGGTGCTGGAAGCTCACACGCCACCAAAGAGGGCCTGGACAGAAATCCTAAAACCAGGGTACAAAGATTCTTGGCCTTTGAAGACTGGACCCAGCCTTCAAAGCTGGCAGCTGCAGATAAGTCCAGATGGGCTGTATGAAAGGTGGAGATGGGGTTTCTCAGGGTGAGATGGGGTGTCTGTCCTGGGCCAGGACATTCTACTCCTCTTCCAGGATCACTCATGTAGATCCCAAACCAGCCAAAGAATGCAGACTTTATAGCACTGTAACACTTGTGGGATAATCTAAGGCTGGATAAATGGCCCTGACACTCTTGTATGGTACTCTCAGTCTCATGAATGTGCAGGAACTTAGCCACAATTCCATAACAGTGTGGTGCAATCATTGCATCAGTTCCCACCATTAAAGAGTTATTTTCCTCTCTGTTCTATAGGTGTGGTTTAGTTTGGAATATTCATCCACCTCTATTCATAACCGTCTTGATAAAAAAAAGTATAGCGTGAAACCTATCCATGAGCTGAGAGACAGTAAAAAAGCCATGAAATGATATATAATGTCTAGACACTGGTCTCCTAGCTAGTAAAAGCCAGGCAGAAGACTTCAATATAAGTGGATTGTTCTGTAACAGGTTACCATGATACCACGATCCTTCAGAGAAATAACTATTGACTTGCAAAGATAGAAGATTGACCTTCGGTGAACTGTTTATTCCTTGATGATGCATCTTTTTTTTCTGTATACTCTTAAAATAACACATTACATTTCTTGATATAAACCCCATTTCAAAGTTATAAAGGTATCTATTATAAATAATGGGTGTGTACATTCACAGAACATGCAAGTATGTAAACTGTTTGCATTTAGATCCAGTGCTAATTATAAAAAATGCACTGGTTTATTTTATTTTATTTTTTTGTGAGTACATGAAACTGGATTTTTTTTAAAAAAAAATCTGCACAAATGCATAGATCCTCATCCAAATTCATGGTGAACAAAACTATCAGTGCCTACAAGTCTTAATGGTGTTGTTGCTACTGTATTAAATATTGTTCATCAGTACATTCTATATGCCAGCTAATGGGAGACTTTGAGTACAGGGGTATTATGTGTTTTTATATCCTTTTGGGGGGCATCCATATATGATTGGTTTGATACTTTGGCCCTTTCTGCCCCTACCATAATCCTGGGATAGGAAGGATCCAGTCTCCATCATGCTTTGTCCACAGAGGACAAAGCAATGGACCAAGATACTCCTGGCACATTTAGCAAGGCCAGAGAGAACCTGCCAGGAGAATGAGGAGCTGTTTCCTCTGTGCCCAGTGTGAGAGGCTGGGATGCCCACCTATGACTGTTGCTCCTGTGTTCTGATACAACCTGTGGTCTCTGACATCCAGTTTCCAGAGCTGCTGGCACCAGTAGGGGAGATGGTGCCAGAGTCTCAGCAGGATTGGGCCCTATAGGACAGCTCTAAAAAGCCAACACCTGCCCCCAGTAATTCAACTGCTGGGACTATATATAAGGGTTGCCTGTGGCAACAAGCCACCACTAGCAGGTGTGCCACCAAAGGAGCAGACACTAAAAGGGTTCACCTCTTAGCAGGAGCCACTTTAGAGGAGAATGAAGGCAAAGGCTACACCTTCTGATCCATGACCTTTGGTTTTTGTGGAGAAGTTTGGGTGTTTTGAAAACATGCTTGGTTTAAGTTTTTGCTTGCTTAATTTTGTCTTAGCTTAAATATTTGTTCAGTGTTCTGAGGGAGAGAATACCATGTCAAAGCAGGAAAGGAAAGGGAGGGACTGTCATAGGGGGTTACCGTTACTGTGGTGACAGACAGGGGGAGATATGATGTAGAGAGGCAAAAGAGCCTGATTAAGAGAAGAAATATTAGATGTATTGAACTATCACTCCTTCTGCCTTCCAGCTGGTAGATTTTGGCAAAACCTGTCAACTGGTCTACTGCTCAGATAGTGCTGCTCCTGAAGGCCAAGTCAGTCCAGAGTAGGGATGTGCACAGATGTTTTTTTGACATTTGATTTGTAATGAATTGAATGTTAGAAAATTCATATTTGTTGAAACAGATCTCCTTTGAATGTGGTAGGATTCTATTAGATATGAATGTATTTGTAAAAATTTGTACAAATATCCAATACATATCTGATATGAACACATACATATCTGATACATATCCATAACATATCTGCACTCTGAAAGTGTCAAATCTGCATAACATATCTGCACTCTGAAAGTGTCAAATCCACTTTTAATCTGCTCTCAATCCATGTCGAATGCAATCTGGATCCATTGCAGGTGTGACTGGTGTCTTGCTTTCCCACCTCCCCCGTTTAACAAACGTCCAAACTATTCAAATGAATGTCTGGACTATTCGTACAAATGTCCAAAACATTCATATTCATGCAATGTTAATGTACCAATGTCATAACATTCAATTTGTGTATGAATGTCCAAATTCAGGCAAATTTGCACAAATTCAAATGATACGAATATTCATGCATGTCTCTAGTCCAGAGTAAACTATCAATTATCTATGATGAGGCTGATTTGTCATGTGTTATAGAGGCCTGGGTGAATGACCAACTCTGTCTTCCAGGTTATTTGGTACACTGCTATTCCAGACCAGTGGGAACTGGAGGGTGAACTGCTCTAGTTCATAAGAGTTCCAACCCTCTTGACAGGAATCCAGATTCACTCCATGGGAACTCCTGCATGGGCCATCCGCATTGCATAGAGCTGCTGCTTCCCAGACACAGCTCTGCACATGCAGAAGTTCTCACCAAGCATGCCGTTCTGAATACAGGTCCTTGAAGAGAAAGGCCTTTCCCTTAAGATCAGCCTCTTTATGCCTGGAAACTGGAAGGTAGCACCAATCTTCAAAAAAGGCTCTACTGTAATGGTGATTTAGGAAATTACAGGCCAGTCAACTTAGCAACAGTTCCAATAAGGTGATGGAAACTATCATTAAAGATAAAATTAGTGTGATCATAGAGGAACGAGTATTGCTGAATTAAAATCAGTATGTCTTCAGCAAAGGCAAATTAGGCCTTACTAACTTGTTAGAATTAAGCAATGGTCATGTTCTCCTATGTTCAATATGTTCTTAAAGATTTTAAAAATGGCTTGAAAATTAAGGCTGTGCTCACACCTAAATTTTAATCCAGCTTCAGTCCCCTTTCAGAGTGAGAGAATGCATCAGCAAAGTATCAGGCTGTTTCCTTTCAGCATTCTCTAGCTCAGAAAAGCAACCTTTGGATTAGAGAAAGAGGAAAGAAAATGATTAATTGCTTTGCAGATGTATTCTCTCATTCAGAAAGGGTCCTGAAACTGGATTAAAACATAAGTATGAACGCAGCCTAAGGGATCTTACTGAATATTCATGCGCTGCTGTCCCCCAATATAGCACACCATTAGACTTGATCTTAAATAATAATTGACTGATTGGATCCTTGCAATTTCCCTTTTTCTCTCCTCCTCTTTTTCATTTACTATCCTATTCTTCCCATCTCCTGCTCGGTCATGGTTAAGTTGGGAGATTTGTGGTTTTTCTTTATTTTGTTCCACCTTTCCCTTTTTCTTTTATAGCCTAAATTGTTATTCAGCTCTTTTGATTTAAATTATGTTTATGTACAGTTACTCACAGGCTCTGGCTGTTGCTTCCTCCCCCCTGTGATTGTCTCTGATGCTCACACATTCACTTTGGCTTCTGTACAGCAGATGCCTGCAGCAGTAAATGAAAGCAGCTCTTTTATCACCAAGCCCTTTCACCTCCAGTTTTTCTAAAAAATCTTATTAAGGTGCCAACTAGTTCTAGCTCTTTCTTCAAAAGTGAGATGTATTGCTAAAAACACAAATAACTACACATGCACACAATGGTTAAACTGCAACAATAGCCAATCTTTTCCCTTTCTTTCCCTTTTTGCTCTCCCCCCCCCCCCGCTTTTTTATTTTTAGGACTGCTATGAGACATGTAGGGGGTATTTCAGGGGCTCCATTGTATCACTCAAAAAACCGCATGTGGCCAATCTACTTTAGCCTATGGCTAGACAAATCCCAGATCATGGAACAAACCTGCCTATGTTATTAGCTAATGGGCTGAGGAAAAAAATGCTAAACATTTGTTTAGAATATAGCCAGGGAAAACAGCCTTCACATTCTGTGACACGGTGCAGAAATCTCATTTGTCCATTGTCACAATGAAATGTGTGGAAATTTGAGCCTGAGCCAGATAACGGAGAGAACATTAATTTCCAGTGTTTTACAGCATATAAACCTTGACTACTCTACATCTGCATCTATCCATATTAAGGCTCTTTTCATACTGGACAGTAGACTGGACTATGACCCACATCTGGTCCTCTTTGGTCTGCAGTTTAGAGTAGAGAGCTCCCACCAATTCCTGTGAATATCCATTTCAGAAGCACAGCAAAGTGTACTTTTGTTCCTGGCCTTGGAGCATTCAGAAGCACTCCACACTTGCTCTAAAGCACCGCCAAAGACCAGTAGGCATTCGGAGACGTTCCATGGCGGTTCCAAAGTTGGCAGGGGCTGGTGTGGAACAGGCTGCTCCAGTGCAGATGGCCTTCCCAGTTTGGGACAGATTGCTTTTCCTGGTACACGGCAGCCCACCTATATCAGAAACTAAGGGCTTTTTCGCACTTCACTTACCTATAGCAGTATTTGTGGAAGTAAAGATCAGGGATGGAATGCCACCCTTGTTTCAAAGCTTCCCAGGGTTTAACTAAGTATAATCACTATAATTTGGGAACAATTACTTCATTGCAGCAACAGCCAACCATGGCAGGCCATTGCTATGGTGATGGGCAGTGTGGCACATAGCACTGGTTGTGCTGCCCCACTCCAGTGCACCCTTCACATAGAAGAAGTGCAAGGGGTGCATTCAGGGCTGTATTAGGAGCACAAAAACACTCTTAATATGCTCCTCGTACAGCTGTGCAGCACTGTTTAGAGCCCCTCTGGAAAAAAAAAAAGCAACTCCATGTTGTGTAGATATTCCCTGCTGGATGAGCCCCATACGTCCCCATTAACCAAAGTGCAAAAAGACCCAGCTGAAGAAAAGCAACTGAAAAGCTGCTTAGAGATGATACCATGCGGATCCTAGTGTTTTCATGCCACCTCCAGTCCAATTAAAGGCCAGAGAAGGGCACCTTAGTACATTTTCTGGCCTTCAGTGAGGATTAAGACATTAACATGAGGTCACTTCTACCTTTACATTTTTCAGTCAAGTTTTTTTTAATACTCTGTGTGGATGCAGCCAGAGTCATAAGCATTTGGTTTATCAAATAGATAGTTTATCTCAAAAACCTTTTTTTTTAAATCCATATTTGGTTTTGTGAAATGTGTTCAGTGGTTCTGAAACTGTTTATTATCTATGCCTGTGGGTATATATTGGCTGGACCTATGTCCGCAATGCAGATATATTCCATACCAGTCAATAAAATGAAATTGCTGCCTCCTTCAGAGTTGGTGGTGGTCACAGATATACCCAGTTTTACAAAATTAATATTTTGAAAGTACATATTACCACATTTAAAACATATCCAGGAATTATCCCTGTCCCTCAAGCCTGCAGATGTAAATGATTCTAGAAAGATTTCAAGGATAAATTATGATAGTTTCGTGCACTACAAAGTAATTGTGATGTGAGTTGTGATGATAAAGTGAAAACAAAATTGTTAAGGAGAGAATAATGTAAATGGCCAGCCAATCAGATGCTTGGATACCTGACGACTGTAGCCAAAAATGCAAAATTATATTTTGCTCAAGGTTGCCTGTCATTGGTAAGAATTCTCACATGTCAAGAAGGCTGAACTTCAAAGGGTCAGAGAAAAGGAAATGTGAGAATGAGCAAGCCCCTGTGTCTTCATGGGCTTCTTTAATTTCAGATATTTATTTCTAATACAAAGATGCCAGTCACACTGACGACAATGAGAGGAATCCACAACTGACAATTGTGGCTGCATCGCTGTGCAGCACGTAAGCTGCACTTTTACTTTTAACTGCAGATTTATTCTGCAAATCTAGAGGCAGCCTGTACCCTCCTGAGTTGGGAATGTGCTGGGTTAACTAAGAAATTGTGGATACCTTGGAGATCTTCCTCCTTTTGCTACATCACTGCTATACAGTATTTGCAAAAGCAAGAGGGACTCTCAGCAGACACCCTACTTTAAAAAAGCATCAAGAAAAAGATAGAAGGAAATGCAAGTAGAATCCTTTTAATTTATTTGATTCATTATTCATTTTAAAGATGTAAGTAAAACCTTTACAAGTGCTCAGCAAAGGTTAAGCCATTGAACAAAATTACCAGTGTTTAAAATCACTAACTTAGAAAACTGGGGAACTCTTTGGAAATGATGTTGCACTGGCCGGTATACTAGACCAGCAAACTAGATGTCTTCCTTACCACGAGGAGCCTCCCTTATACTGAACCAGTGGGAAGAATGGAGGCTTATAGAATGCCTACTGGTCCAGCATTCCAGTCAGTGCAGAATTGCCAATAGTTTCAGCCTTACACTTTTAGCAACCACAGTAATTAATCTGTATTAGCTAGATCCATATTACCTAGATCCGGATCAACCACACCCATAGGACACTGCATTCACTGGGCTTTAGAACAGCAAGGTTTTTTTTGTTTGTTTTTTGCTTTCTCACATGTCCACCACATATGATAAAAAGTACCATCTACCTTTTTACATTTCCAACATTTTGAATATTAATTTTGAGTTAAAACCAGAATTATTTTTATTGGGTATTGTTGATGAAAGTTTAAGCGAAGTAAAGACTTTGATATTGTATATGGTAACAGCTGCCAGACTGCTATATGCACAAAAATGGAAGCAAGAAGAATTACCTACAGAGGAGGAATGGATAATCATATTGATGGAGATGGCAGAAATGGATAAACTGATGAACTTATTAAAAGATAAAACAGTGAACAAGTTTATAGAAGAATGGGGACTTTTTATACAATTTCTTCGGGGATTGGGTATTCCGATGGAAGGCATTGGCCTCTAGGAGAAAAAGCAACAAGTAGATATAGGGCACAAAATGTAAAAGATTAGAAGAAGAAGAGTCTGAAGAATTGAGGAAGTCACATGGAAAATTAATTGAAATTATTGTAATGGTATATAACTATGTATGAATTGTATTAATGAAAATAAATAAAAAATGGATGGATAAAAAAAATAGAACAGCAAATGTGTGCTAAAGAAGAAGAAGAGTTGGCTTTTCTACCCCACTTTTCTCACCCATTTAAGGGGAGTTAAAGCACCTGACAAACGTTCTGTTCTTCTCCCCACAACAGAACACCCTGTGAGATAGGTGGGGCAGTGAGAGCTCAGAAGAGAGCTGTGACTAGCCCAAGGACACCCAGCTGGCTTCATGGGGGAGGGTGGAATCAAACCCGGTATTCCCAGATAAAAGTCCAACTCCTTAACCACTAGGCTAGACCAAACTGGCTCACTAGCATGGATGTCTGACTGCAAGGAGGATTACTCATTGTATTCTGCTGGAGCCATCTGTTCCCTATCTTTGATATTTCTGGCCTAGAACCATTCCAGGACATACTGGAAGAGGCACAGAAGTTGGCTATTTTCAGTGCTTTCTGAAATAAGCCTATGCTATGTGGACACCTGGAAGCACTTCCAGGTAGGCGCACATAGCAGCAACAGCAAAGAGAAAGAGCAGACCAAAGAGCTGATTACCCTTGCTCTGCTGGAAAGGTGATCTTGTCATTATTTTTCTCCCCTCTGGGTGGGATGTTTGCTCAGTGGGTGTGAGAACCACCTTAAGTATCATGCCTAAGTGTAGACCTTCAGCAAAAGTATAAAACAAGCACAGTCTGTCACCTGAAGCACAGGTATAACTTTAAAAGCCTGGAGGTAGCCTGGGTGGGTATGTGACTAACCCTAATACTGGAGATGGTATGTGTGAAGCCATTGAATGCTAATGAAACAGGAACCAGGCTTGAAGAAGTGTTTATTTACCTCGAGAGTGCTTTCTGAGAACACACTATAGTGATACCCAAAACAACCTCCTCCTGCCCATGAGATCTACTTCTAGGGCAGTGGTTCCCAAAGTTGTCTGGGCTACGACCCATCTAATATAAGTTTACCAACTCGGGACCCACCTCTAGGAAATTTAACCGTTACCAATATGAGTAAAGGACTTTTCAAATAACAAACAAAGTTTTAATACAATTTTTTAATTACTTAATTAAATAATTACATCAAAAAAGTTATTTCAAATACGGTTAAATTTCCTAGAGGTGGGTCCCGACCCACAGTTTGGGAAACCCTGCTCTAGGGCATTGCACATGAAGAATGAAGATTTTACTTGCATCTAGAATGATCCTTAATTTAACTCCAAAGCCATATGGAACAATAAAGCTCATGTGTTTTGTTTACTATGCTTACTAGACATGACCGAAGTGGGAAACAAACTGAAAATGATATATAATAAAATGACAGGGTGAAATGCAGTTAGTATGGATGAATTTCAAGAAAGGATGGAAAATGCAAAGAATTATATAACTCTGGAACTGAAATATATCCAGGCCAGAAGAAAATAGCAGCCTTATTCCAGACATTTAAAAAGCTCCTATCATTATGGAAGATTATGTTGTTATTCAGTTACATAATAGGTAGTTGCACAATTCATTCAATTGTAAACAGATTCTTTAAAAAGAGATTTTATCCCATAAAAAAGAGCATAATTTTAGTCACAGAACCAATTAAGCTGCTGCTGTTCCTTGCTGAAATACTTTTATTGGCGTCTTTCTCAGTGTAGCTTGTACTTTTCATATACCTAATTGGATGGGTGCCAATGTTTCTAGTCAGATCTCCAAATGAAAGGGTTGCAAAGAGCATTTCCTCTTTTATATTTGTCTTGCCTGAAAGAAAAAAAAAACTACCCTCAAACATTTTTAGTTTTCTCACTTAGTTACATATATCCACCACTATTCCCAAATAAGGCTGACTGACTTGAATATGTTTTCAGCACTTAACTTGGTCATAACATACCTGTATGTTTAGAGCATTTATTGAGTTGCCAATGGAGTTTCTCCTCTCTGATTTAGTTTTCACTCTGTGTGGCACCTTTTTACTACATGGAGCAACAAAACATACAATGCCATTGTTTGGAATTGAGATGCAGGTTGCATTCCAGAAGCCCCCAAAAGTGGCTGTCTAGTAAGAGCCTTTCAAAGGTGTACTGCCAGTGTACCCCAGCAAACAGCTCTGGCAGCAGTTTTTGTTTTTTTACTTTGGTCAATTTAGCATTAGAGAAAAATGCTAAAAAAAAAAAAGAAACTAAGAAAAAAGATAAAAGGTTAGGATTAGATCTAGAAGAGGAATTTTGTAAAAAAAAAAAGAGTAGAAAAAATAAATATATGTATACAGCCCTTTCTGCACTGGGCCTTATTCTGAATTATATTCTAGAATAGAGACCTGCCATTCACATGCTAGTGCAGACTATGACAGGTCCCTGTATCAGGATATAATCTGGGATAAGGCTCAGTGCAGAAACGGTCTGTAAGTCTGTAGGTGTGTGTATGTGAATGTGTATTTGCACATGAACATGTACCCTACTGATTATTTATTTATTTCAGTTTCTCTTGCAATGGTCTCCATTAGATTTGTCTTATTATCATCCATCCCATTTGTACTCACCAGAGTAAGTCATCAGTGCACAGTGATGCAATATAGGGTGTGTTTATGTTCCTTTCGTATGTACTAAATTATGTATCAAAGGTTTTTTTATTATGTTTTATTTTAAGCTTTTTTGTTTTTTGCATCTTTGTACTGCCATTAGTGGAAAGGGCACTAGAATTATTTATTGTTGCTGTTGTTGTTAATATTACTATTAATAATAATATTATTATTAATATTAATATTAAGCTGGCTTGTTATTTAGTCTGAAGCTGGAGATCACCTTCCTTTCTCATCTGGGCTTGGGACCAGCTACAGCAGAGGTTAGACTGATAAATTTTGACTTGGCCAAGGTCACCCTGTAAGCTTTCATGGCAGAGCAGGGATTTGAACCCAATGACTACTAGGTTCTAGATTAGTGCTATTAGACACTGACTGAATATTGTGCTAACAAGCAATTTCCCCAAAGAAAAGTCCCTCTGGAATAATCATTTGTTGAACAGACAATGCAGTCTCTCCCAAAATAGATTATAGTGGGATTTCATTCACAAGCATATAGCAGAGCTATGGTGGGGTTTCCACAGAGGTGTGGCAAACCCACCATAATCCTGACATAATAGCATTATATATCTAAACAGAGCCTAAGCTAAGCTGGCATCCATGGCCTTCAACATTAAAATAATAAAATCCTATGCTTTCCAGCACAGCCATAATGTAAGAACATAGATCTAAGATGCAACTCTCTATGGAATTTTATTTCATATGTAAATTCAAGAAGATCCCTTTTAATTCTGTTCACAGCACACAAATAACTCCAAATGTGCTGAAGGATCCAAAAGGCTTGATGACCTCTATGTCATAAGAAAATTTTCCCATTGGCAAAAAAACAGTGATATGATGTTTCATTTCTCCTGTACTCTCTGTGCAAAATCTCTAGAATGGCATTGTTTCATAATCATTATGAAATACCTTTCTGCATTCTCACAAATGACTGTTAATTATTTGGAACTGAGTGGGGAAACATACTGCATTGGATGCCCAAGATAAAATGAGTAGTAGATCATCTTAAGCACTGAAATATCAAAATATGATTCTTGTTCCATCAGCTGTGGATTAATGTTACTTAACAAAGATGTTATATATTTGAACTGTACAAAAGACTTTTGAAGGCTGTATAAATATATTTAAACTTTGTGGGTTATACTTGTTTTAATTTTCCTTATTTTTTTCCCCAGACAACCCTGAAAGCCATTTGCAGGGAGTTGGGAGCAGGTGAAGTTTTGCCTTTGTCCAGTGCTTGAGATGCCCGTAAGCAATTGGTGGGCCATGAGATACTGGACTAGATGCTGAACTCAGTGAGCTCTGGCCTAATCCAGCAGAGCTTCTCTTATGTTCTTATATTCGTAACCACCTCACTAGCACTTTTAATCTGTCAAAGGACTTGCTGTCAATTCAAAAAAATATCCCATTGGTCCTGTAGGTGTTTCTAAATGGTAATGGATTTCAACGGTAAGCACATCCTTCCAATTTCATTCTTGAAACACGGCCTCTGGATAGACCATATTGATTCCCTGGCTATAAGATTCCCTTGATGCTTAAATGATTTGAATTCAAAAAATTTCATGGAAATACATCGCAGTTACTTATCCATTGAAAACTGTAAAAATATCACTCAGTCCAGTTCCAGCTGCCTTAAGACATTTTAACTCTATTTTTTAAAAACAAAATCTCCCATCTTCTCCTTATTTATATATTTAATCAAGGTGGCACAAAGCCAAGCCTTTCAATATCATTGGCTTAACTGTACTACTTCTCCAAATGTCTTATTATATATTTTGTCATTTGTGACATTCTTTCCTCGCTACTGGTGTAATGTTAAGAGTAATGCCAACAGGCCTTTAAAAATAGCAAGCGCCTTTCACACAGAATGTTTCATAAGCATGATGTAAGTAGCATAATCATTACCATCACCATTATCACAGAGCTTAGGTTTATTTCACCCTAACTTAACGTGGAAAAAATGGTGAGGTGGATATGAATGCCAGGTTTTAGGCCACAGAAATCCGATGTCAGCCTGTCAATAGAATCCATTGTGGTCTGTAGGGGGCAAATGGGAACACCCAGTTATAACATACTCCCTCTTGCCTTAATTGGTTGTTATAAGAATCACTCTAACCAACTGAGTGAGGCAGGCTTGTGAGAATGAGGTATCAAATTATTCATTGTTCCTCATTACCTAACCATCCCCAAGGCGACTGCCACATGGGTTTCCTACCAATATCCTCTTTCATGTGACACATTTCTCTATGATTACTTTGAGATTACAATGGCCCTGAATAATCAAAGCAGAGCCATTTGTTGTTGTATATTTAGTGTGATAATTTTTTATTAGAGACCAATGCGCTGGAACAAACAAACAAACAAAACCCCTGCTACTATTTTGAATAACATTTTATCCATTGATGGATTTGGGTTAGATTTCTCTGGGTTTGTGTGTGTGGATTTTCTACCATTTTTATTGTTAGCTGACTGTTTTAGGTTAAAAAGCAATACAGTCTCCAGATGTAAGGAATACTGAGGACTGCAACCTATTTACTGCCAAACAAAAACTTTCCCCATTGCACCCTTTGCCCTTTGTCTGGAGAAGAAGGGCGACTTTCTACATCGTGGGCCCAGTAGTACTCACAATCACATCAGTTAGCCTTGGACAATATGAAATTGGAATGGTGCATTGAAGCCTTCATTAAATACCTTAAACTGTCCAAATGAAAAGATGGCAAGCTGCAAGGTGCTTGGGTGTAACAAACAGTCCTTTGTGTTTCTCATTACTTTCTGGCTACAGGGTATTCTTGGTTGGATATCTGCCACAGATCCTAGGATCTCTCTTCTGGCCACAGGATGTCTGAGTGTCGGTTTGAATATACCCTAAGGTCTGTGATGGTGTTCTCCTTGGTGCTGCCTCTAAGCCCACAGGCCTTTGGTGAGATAGCCCTTCTTCTCTCACCGCTTTCCTTTCTAGCCTTGTAAAGACATCAAGGGTGAGGACTGTTTTTATTGCCTCCCTAAATATATAGTGATTTTGGGTGGATAGTAGGCAACTTGATCTGGGATCTGGAAATGAGGTGTTTATTGGTTAAGTAGAGTGGAGAGCTTTGGACTACTGGGATACTGGGAGAAATTTGTTTAGAACTGTTAGGGGCCTTTATTAGTTTTTATACCCACACATGCACACCTGTGAGACCAAGATATCCATTGCCTCAGTTCAGTGCAGTTGTTCTCTTTAAAATCCCCTGAAATAACACTCCTGCCATTGTGCTGCTACATTGTAACTTTGGGCCTTTGAACTGCCCGTTCTCCGTGCTATTGCCAATTGCCTTGTTACTGGCTATTGCAGCTGCTGTATAAATTGCATTTTCCTTTATGTTATTTTCAATAAAGATTATTGTTTTGCCTTGGAACACCTTCTTCTCTTCCCTTGGGTGTCACATGCCAGGCAAGTGCAATCTGCCTAAGAGCAGTTCATTAAACCAACCTATAGGTCCCAAGATCTTGCAGAAATAATTAAGAGTAATTCCCCCCCCCCCAAAGAAACCCACTATCTTCTAACACTGCCTGTTGTATGGAGCTCAAACAATTCACACACCTTTGCAGAGACAACTAACAATCAGCATCCATTTTACAAGACAACAGGAGAAGTGTGCACAGCAAGAAGAGAATTTATATCCATTGAAAGCCTGGTCAGTTCACATTCCTTTCCACAGCATGCGCTTTCTGATAATGTCTTTCCATTATAGGTTTAAGGTGTAGATTTCCATATTTCCCAATGGGACTGCAAATCTTTGTAGAGCTCAAGTAAACGCTAAGAAGATTCTTTGCACTATAATGTCTGTTGCATATCTGTGTATATAATACTTTTCTAATTTTCTTTCTTCCCTTCCCAGTCCCCAGGGATGGAGGCATGACTAGGAAAAAAAGAAGAAAAATAATGTTAGATGCACGTCAGAAAAGCTGTGCAAATATTTATTTTGTTTTCCTTTGAATACAGAACCCCAGATTCATACGGCTGAATTTCAGTGGTATGGGTTACTGTATAGTGCTAGGGGAAAAAGAAGAATGCTGCGTACACTCACATTTTAAAAAGCAGCTCAAAGGCATCAGGGGTGGTGGCATGTGAATGCTACTGTTTCCATTCCATTTCTAATCAACACTGAAGGCCAGAGATGCCCTGTTTGCACTTAATATCCAGCGAATGGTGGTCTGCTCACTGAATAAGTGTGTCCACTGACTTCTACCTCTGTCCCGGAGCTCACCAACCCTTCTCCTCTCCTAATAGCTATTAGACTTCTAAAGTGCAGCCCTCAGCTTGACCAGGAGTGACTAGGTGGCTCCCAAGCAGCATTCACACAGTCTTCTAGATGCAATGTTGTGACTGGGTGTGGCCTGAGACTGTGGCTGCTCAATCGCACAACCTCATCCTCCCAGGCACCCTGGAAAGCTTCAGGGGCATGCCAGATGTTGCTACAGATGTTGCAGGGAGTTTCAAATCAAGACTTCCAATGGGAGTTTCTGCTTTCCGTTGTCATGCCATCCTGGTCCAGGGATCACTGATGCTTCCCTTCTCTCCTGGCCACTGCTTGTACCCTCTGCATTCTTCTATCTTCTATCTTCTCCTAACTTCTCACTGAGGAACAATTTTCTTTCCCTGCCCCTGCAAAGATGGAATGCATGCAGGAAGTGCCCCCCTCCTGATCTCCAATTTGATATCAAAACTATTTGTATGCAATAACGAACTTGCCTTCTGCTAAGGAAAGATCCATAATCTACCATATTTGCAGATCTGGATGCACAAGTCAGTAACTAATGAGAAGGAAAAACAGCTTTTGGCCAGGCTTGCATTTTGGAGTATGTTTGTCCTATGAGAAGGCACCCTAGGCAAGCTTCTGATCAGCTAGGTTATTATTTAACAACGCTTTAGCATTTTCTAACGTTTAAGATATTTACCGTCCTCACTTCACTTTGCCCTTCCTATAACCTGATAGGTTAGGATGAGAGAGTGTGATTAAGACCACATAATATATTTATTAACATCACAATAAAATTTCTATAAATACAGATAAAATAGATTGGCCAATCTCTGATTAGATAAGGGATAGACTGGGAAAATGCTGGCAACCTAGATGGGCCAGCTTCCTGTACCGAAGTCTACCAGGCTGGCCTAATTATCGAATAAATCAGAATCATTCCAGAGATAGCCAATGGGCTGACGTCGTACTGAAGGAAAACCTGTAAAGCCTTGGCCATGCAGCCCAACTTTGAGTCCAGTTCTGTTCCTTCACTAATATGTTCACTAGGAGACCACACTTTCTGTCAGAGAGCTGTTCCACTTGTAGAACTGCTGTGGGCCAATTTAGTGGGGCAAAAAGGAGTCTCAGGCATTTGTATAAAGTTTCTGCATCCTTGTGTCTGCTTCATGGCACTTTCCTAGTCCAGCCCTGAGCAGAGACAGATGTATATGCAGCTCAGTTGACACAGTATTATGTGCATGATAAAGAAAAAAGAAGAATCTCACTTGAATCTGACAACATTCTCCAAATCTAGCATCCACACACAGGGACCAAAGAAATGTCCTCAAGGAGCCCATACCTGAGACAAAAAAGCAATCTAAGCTTTAATCCACCTTCAATCTGCCTTCAGAGTGAGAGAACACATTAGGAAAGTGATGGGGCATTTTTCTTCCACATTATCTAACTCAGAAAATCTACCTTTGGGTTAGAGAGTTTGGAAGGAAAATGGTTTTTTACTCCGCTGATATGTTATTTCACTCTGAAAGTTAATTGAAGGTGGATAAAAACTTAGGTGGGCCTTAAAGGCATGTTGTTTTCCCCTGGAGGCAAGAGATAAGCCCAAGAAGAGCACAATGAAACATGTCACAAGCCAGAAGATAACTGACGATCCTGCACCACTCCTACAATATTTTTGTTCATAGACTAATCACATCAGTTTGTCTGCAAGCAGATATCTTTAGATCTTTCTGTCAAATAGCCAGTGGTATTCTGCTGTGAATAATATTAGAGAAGGCAAATGAAAGTGATGGCTTCCTCACTAGTCTTTTAAACATTATTCGTACTGTAAAGATTGCATACTAAAACACTTGTGAAGTTGGTTTGTGAATGTTATTAACTTGGCCAAAATTAATTGTAAATGCATTTAGGCTTGGTTACTTTTTTGAAAAGATACCCTGTTGAATTATCCATCTTTCTATCAGTATGGCCATAAATGAGCGACTCAGTGAAAGCACTCAAGCTGTAAAATGTGTTTTATCTTCAAACCAATCATTTGCTTTGAGGAGGAAGCCATTTCCTTTTCACCCTGACTTCCCAGAAATACTTTGCTGCTTCACTGCATAAAAACCACTTTTCTCCATTTGCTAGCTATTAAAAACAGTGGAGGATGGTACTTCCAAAAGAGAGGATGAGCTGTACTGCCAGGCCTGAGAAAAGAAAGGACAAATGTGTCTTTGAGTCTTGAAAACTAAGGCTGTGTTCAGACATAACAAATGGGATGCCTCAGAGACATCTCAGGCCTCATACCCATGCACGCCATTTAGTTTGGATTGGATTCTGATCAGTCCGAATATGGAGCCGAATTCAAATTGACCTGTTCCCATGAGATAGTGAAAAGTGCGGGCTCAATTTGATTACACCTGTCCCCATGCAAACCACATAAAAACCCTGCATGAGGAAACAGTATCTTTTTCTCTCCACCTCCACTCTCCTGGTAGGAGCAAGGGCAGGAAAATGCCACTCAACGCCCCTTCCCCAATCGCAAATGCTGGGCATTCAACAGAACAAACAGAAACGAACCTCTTCTCTCTGCAGTTTGATCGCCAGGCAATAAGATGCAGCAATGAGGGGGATCATCTGGCCCTTGCTGTCCCACGAGCCTCTTCCTGGAACCCTTATTCCACCCCTGCTTTCCAACAAGCAGCTTCTGAAGTTTGCCAGCTAAAAAGCTAACCAAAATCACTACAATGTTTAGAGCCAGTTTGGCAGAGAAGCGCTCCTCTGCTAAACTTGAAGACCTGTGCTTGCTGGTGATCAGAAAGCATGGGTGGAATAAGGGTTGCAGGAAGAGGCTCGTAGGACAATAGGGGCCAGATGACCACCACCACCCATCACTGCATCTTTACCTGTCAAGCTGGGGTCATTAGTTCTTTTATGCTTGCTTGTTTCTTCTTGATCTTTTAAAATGGCCAGCAGTTGCAGTCCCCAATGCACAGGACAGGAACGGTGAGCACAGGACGTGAAACCTGCCTGCTAATGACGCAAGCATCAATCTCCTCCCCTTATAACCCAGGAGCATCCCCATGCACAGACTCAGCCTCCAAAATAATGTGGACTTGACTCCCAAACCATAGCGAGAACAGTTTTCAAGGGGACTAAATGTAGTCCTGTTTGGGGGCTTTGCATGGGGATGCTCCTTGCCAAATTCAGATTTGATTCAGACTTTATAGTGCATGGGGACACCCCCTCAGAGAGAGAATGTGTGGCTCTCATGTTCCCAGACCTTCTCTAATCCACTCTTTCTATCTTAGAATGTTCAGGAAAGGATGGATGGCCACCTCAAAGCCATCTCTAGGCACTTCAGAGGCACCTCAGAGATTTTTTCTTTTTGCTGTGTCTGGTCACAGCCTATAGCCCACCTGCATTTCACTGGACATTTGTCTGACAGGATTCTGCTGATCATATTTCCTCTTCCTCATCCAAGTTTACTCCTGTTTGACTATCTAACCATAATCCTCCATATTCATGCCATCATTCACACATTCTTTGCTGCTGGTGGTGGTGTCCTCATGATGACCAAATTAACACTATTTCTTTCATGCTTATTATTGTTGTTACTATTTTCATTGTATTTGCTAATCACCTCCAACAAAATAAAAGGGTGGTGTGACAAACCCTACCTTAAAGCCTTAAAGATCCTGGAGCACAAGATAGGCAAGACACAAGTAGGGCAAAATGGATATTAATTCTTAAAGTACACCATCATCTGCCTAGAAGGAGTAGCCTGATAAGCACAGAAAGGGACTTTGACATCTGAGCTAATACTGGTGATATTGCTGCAGCTGATGAGATTCCTTCCTGCTCCTACATCACAAGTGAAAATAAAATGAATGTCTCTCTCTGTGTGTATATATATCCCACAAATTAGTAAATCTAATTAGGAAGGAATTTTAACAATTTGCTAAGCATGGGGCCTTGACAACTAATTGTACAGCAATTGTACAGCAGACTGATTGGACAAATATTACATGGTCACAGTCTGTCCACAAAGGTGAGCTACATGTTGTGAGCATTAATAGCCTTTTTTGTTGTTGTTGTTGCTCATTTGTAATAAATGGCATTTTTGCTTTGGTATATCCTCTCTTTTTCGGTAATATGTAGTTGTGCCAGCCTGTTTGGAGAATAACTGTGTGACCGTTGTAAAGCAAGATGCAAAAAAAGCATCTCTGAGGTTCTTCTGGGGTGGCTTAGAAAAGGCCTCGAGGTGGGGTTGTTCACACACCAGTCTCCCCTCCTGCTCTCCTGAACATTTCTGTGCTAGAAAAGGTGGATTAGAGAAAGCTTAGGAATACAAGGGCCACACACTGTCTCTCTGAGGCAGCCCTTTATTATGTCTGTGCACAGCCAGCGTCTCTACTACATAGCAAAGTCATCTTAAGTGAGGCCAGTTTCCATTACTTCTAATGGAGATCAGCTGCCCTGACAGCCTGATTATGTTTTTGCTGTGTAATGAAGACACAACCACAATTTAATGGTAGAAGCAGATCAAGAAAGTGAAGCATGCCATGGAAGAGCAGGTTAGGTCACAAGGATATATCATCATCAAGGATCATCTAGACATTCTTTGTCAGCTTTGGATATGGATTGCCCCTCCCCCCCTTTTTTTCCTTCTTTTGAGGCAGGGTTTTTTGTTTATTTGCTAGTTCTTTGCTGAGTTTAATTTATTAGGGCATACTTTTTGTTTTGATCTGCCTGAGAGTACTTGTGAAGGATAGACTAAAACTATAAGGAGATAAATAGGGAAATAAATGCAATACAGATATCCTTTTATAATTTTCTTGTCTCGTGCCTGAGGAAAGAAATCTAAGCTAGGTCTACAAATACAAATGGGGTTTGGAAATTTTCCTTTCTGACACTACAACTCACATGACTTTTAGCCACAGTGGGTATTTTCCAAACTCTGCATACAAATGAAAGAGATCAAAAGAAGATGGCTGAAAAGGGATTGCACTGCTTTAGTTTGGATTACAGTTGAGAGATACCAGTTGTGAGTACTCCCCCATGTAAAACAAAATCCTCCTTTGTTAAGAGAAAACTAGGATAACGGGAAGGAAGATCATAGTCCAGCCCATTGCCTGTTTTGTTGGTTTTCTATTCAAAAGGGGTGTTTAATAAAGGCAGCATATTAAAAAAAATTAATACCCATCAGCAATCTGAAGTGGTACAACCTATTTTAGCATCTCAGTATTGTACTATCTCTTTATGCCCCATGTGCCGACCACCCTATTTGCACAGGAGCGACAACTGTCCTATCTCCCATCGTTTTCTCAGCAAAGGAAAGCTTAAAGATGTCCTCACCTGCACCTTGTAAGTCATCCCAGTGACCTACAGGGTCAGGGAGAAGATGAATCCCATAGTTCTTTTGCTGGCTGGTTTGGAGCAAACCTGAAAAGTGAATTTAGAAGTATTTGCTTTTGGAACGACTAGGGATGTGCATAAATGGGTTTTTTGGCATTCACTTCATAACAAATCAACTGTTTGAAAATCTGTATTTGGATTCTATTCAATATTAATATTTTCATACAAATTTGTATGAATATCTGATACAAATGCATACGTATCGTGGATACAAATGCAAACATATCGGATAAGTATCCGGTACGTATCCCCAGTTTAACAAATATTCCAAAATATTTGTATTCATACAAATGTTAATGTACAAATGTCATAACATTCAATTTATGTATAAATGTCTGAATTCTTACAAATTCTTACAAATAATGAATGTTACGAATATTCGTGCACATCCCTAGGATCACATTTGCTGTCATGAATGAATGTTTGCAGAGGATTATATAAAAAGATATTCTTGGCATGTTTGTATGTTTTTTGTATATTGTGATCTACCATAGGACAGAATATAAATGCAATGAATAGATAAGTAAATATTATGCATCTGCTGTTTCATAGAATCATAGTTGGAAAGGTCCTTCAGGGTCAACGAGTCCAACCCCCTGCTCAGTGCAAGATTTACTAAACCATTCCAGACAGATGTAGGTCTAGCCTCTACTTGAAGACCTCCAGCAAAGGAGAATGCACTACCTCCCATGGCAACCTATTCCATTGACTGATCACTCACTATAAGGAAGGTTTTCCTAATATCTAATGTGTATTGACTCCCTTGAAGTTTGATACCATTGTTTCTAGTCCTCCCATCTGGTGCAAGTGAGAATAGGGACAATCCCTCTGCACTGTGAGAGCCTTTCAGATACTTGAAGACCACTACCATGTCTCCTCTCAGTCTTCTGTAGGCTCAATATTCCTAGATCCTTCAACCTTTCCTCATAAGACATGCTTTCCAGACTGCTAGCCATTTTGGTAGCCCTCCTTTGGACTTCCTCTTTGTGTTTTTTGAATTGGGATGCCCAAAGCTAGATGAGGTCTGACCAAGGTATAGTAAAGAGGAATAATTACTTCTTATGATCTAGACACTATATTCCTCTTGGTGCATCCTAGGATAGTGTTTGCCTTTTTTTAGTTGCATCACATTGCTGACTCATGTTCATTCTGTGATCAGCTAGTACACCCAGATCCTTTTCATTTGTCCTACTTCTCAGCCAGAATCCCCCCATTCTGTATTCTTTTTTATCATTTTTCTTACCAAGATGTAGGACTTTGTATTTGTCCCTATTAAATATCATCCTGTTAGTTTCAACCCACCATTCAAGCTTATCTAGATCTTTTTGAATCCTCTCCTTCTCCACCAGTGTTAGCAACTCCTTCTAACTTTGTATCATTAGCAAATTTGATCAGCATCCTTTCAACTCTGTCATCCAGATCCGCTTTCTTCCTAGTTGCAGTGACTCTATGCCTTCCTCCCAGAATGCACTGGGGTTCTATATATAGATCAGGCTCCACCCTCGTTTCTTGTAGTGAGGCTCCTTCCTGCTTTCTCCCTAGTTGCAGTGACTAGTTGCATTTCTCCCAGAATGCATTTGGGTTCTACAGTATGCAAATTACCCCTGCAAATCAGCTTTTCTGAAAGCCTCTTTGGTTCAAATTCTTTTTAACAATAAAGAACGTTAAAAATAAAGAGCAGCTTGAAGGTGTCCATCAAGACAAAACATGGACCCTTTCTGCACTAGTCACTATTCAGAGATATATCACAGAATAGATCCCTGCTATCTGCATGCCAATGTAGACTATAGCAAGCTGTAAGCAGGGTCCGCCGTAGTCTGCACAAAATGTGCAGGCAGTTCATATTTCAGGAAATATCCTGAAATAAGGGCCAGTGGGAAAGGGCCATGCAGATAACAGACTAAGCAGGTTCATATGACGTTTCTACTCTGGTAAGATGTATTTAGATTATTTGAATCTGCTCATTTTAAATATGCATTTATATGCATACATGTTAACACAAGATTTAACGTAGGGATAAAAATTTGCTCTCCTTTAATAGGAAATAAGCAAACTGTTTTGGGCAAACTAAGCATGGATTTTTCCTCCCATCCATTTTTTATTTATTTTCATTAATACAATTCATACATAGTTATATACCATTACAATAATTTCAATAAGTTTTCCATAGATTTATTATGACCCAATGCATTATCCACAACAATCCACTTTCAGAGAAAAACAGCAAATCAGCAAAGTGACAACTGTTTTCTTTTGGCATTATGTAATTCAGAAAATCCAAGTTTAACTTAGATAATGTGCAAGGAAAAGAACTAGCCACTCTGAAGGTGGGCTGAAGGTGGTTTAAAACTTAAGTGTGAGTGCAGCTTAGGTAACTGACATCTGGATGCAGCCTAATCTAATAATGCTCCAGGTTCTTCCAACAACGGAGCATATTAAATAAATGTTAGATATGATGAAAGTGGTTCATCTGAGATTTTTACATATGTGAACCTTTACAGAAACCACTTCTAAAAAAAATCTGCATTGCAGAAAGGTGTGTTGGACTGCGGTTCTTGTACTGAATGCTAACCAACAGAGACAGTTCTACAGCTTAAAGAGGACCTAGGCAAAAGTCATATATGAGGCCCCATGACTCTACTTTCTCTTAATGGTGTGATAATGCAGTGGATAAGTGGCTCTGAGATTTGGACATGTCCAGTTGGACAAAAGACTGCCATTCCAGGATGTTTTAATTTGAAAAGCATAGGTATGCAAATCCAAATGACACTAGGCAGTCACCAAATTTGCCACCTTTGCTTAAGAACATCCAGTGAACAGTTAAGTTCCTAAGTTCGTTCTCTTAATTGTTTATAAATACCAGTCTCTATGCTGTGGATAGAAGAACATCACTCCTGCACATTTTAACTAACTCAAGATCCAGCTTCAATTTTATTTCAGAAGATGACTTTTCCCCCCACAAAGAGAAATGTTCACAAGAGAAGTAGTTCATCTTTTGATGCTTCCTGGAAACTCTTGCTGAAGAACAAGATTATCTTTTTCCAAGTTTGCACAATGAACTCTCTTTGTTCAGAACATTTGCATGCAATTAAATAGCACGTCCACTTCTTTCTGATCGAATGATAGGCCATGCAAACCGAGGACTGATACACAATGAAAATGAACTATATTTTCACTGCCAAGGCCAGCATGAACTGCTCTTCAGCTTGTCTAGGTGGAAATAAGCTTTCGGAGTTACTTGAAAGCTATATATTACCTGCCTAGCTAAGAAATACTTAAGGGCCAAGTGTTCTAAGCTGTTACTTTCAAAATAATTTATTCCTTTTGTTGATTAAAAAAAAGATGCAGACCTCATTGTAATCATCTTGACAAACATCTCAGATGACATATTGATTTTTGTGACCTAGTGAGTTATTTTGGCACACGTAATATGAATTAATCTTTATTTTTTTTATCATTTACTACTCACAGCCCACTCAAGCAGCTGTGCTTCCAGAGGAATATAAACATTATGATAACTATAACACCACTTGTCTACACACAAATCAGAAAAATGAGCTCATTGTTGCCTGAACTTGACCTCTGACTTTACCATAATGAGTTTCATTTTGCTGGTTATACAATTATCCTAAAGATTGTTCCCTCAAGAATGACGCTGCATAGGATTCTGTGGGTATTACATACCTGTGATGCTGCCGCTGTCTCTTTCATTACTATAGGTCATGACCTTTCTGCATCTGCCTTGTCATGATCTGACCCAGTGAGTCTGAGCCAGTGAAGCCCCCTGATCTTCACCATGAAAGAATGGTCAGAAACAGTGCTCTCTGCACAGCAACACTATTCCAGACTACCCATATCAACTCCAAAGCTCACATAAGCTTTTGGGGCCAGACTGTGACAGCTAGGAATGAAAGTTCCTAGCCTCAGAGCCAAAATGGGAGACCCTCTAACTAGAACATACAGCACCTCCAAAAATGTGTGCTGCTGCAACTCCCCTTCGCAGTGGGTTCTGGTCCTCCAGACAGGAGGATTGGAAGCTATGAAGGGACAGCATAGTAGCTTCCAGACCACCAGACAGGAGGATTGGAAGCTTCACCACCCCTTTGCAATGGCTTTCCATCTACCAGACAGGATGCTCCATGGCCACAGTAGCAGCATTCTAAGGTAAGTGTAAATTTAAAAGGTGCTGTTCTGTCAGCATCTTCTTACTTCACTAAATGCTTCACTCATGGGTGGTGCAGGATAGTGCAAGTCTGTAGGAACCTCTAGAGGTATGAGTTGAAGTCTACAGATCAGTGGCTTCTTGGTCCAGATCTCTCCATGCCCTGTGTGGAAGGAATATAGCAGCAGTGGGCATCAATGGCTGTGTTCACATCTAAATTTTAATCCCTCTTTAATCCACTTTCAAGGTTAAAGAACACATCTACAGAGTGTCAAGCTGTTTTCTTTTGGCATTAGATAATATGGAAAGAAAATGACTGCTTTACGATGGTTGGAGCAGTTTCCGGGTAAAACAGTCATGCTAAAAATACTTGAAAAAACTACAAAACTATAAAGAGGAGGAAATTAAAATAACACAAAAAAAACTATCATAAAAGTCCCAGTCTTTATAAGTCCCAGTCTTTACACGTGTTTCAACTACTCACTGTAGGCTTCCTCAGAAGAAACAAGAATAGTACACCATGCTAGGAGAGAAAACACACAGTAAGTCAGACATTAGAAGTGAACTAGAGAGAATCAGTCAGCTGCTAAATACAAGGCATATAGGGCTCATTGAGATCAAACTACCTGGAGTCACTGCAGTTCTGCAGATGACAGAAGTTACAGGAAAAGGTACCTGAAAAGCTGCATCTACATTCAGAAAAAAGAGCATAAAATCAGTGTGGAGGTGGCAGTGTCCATCCATTCTCTGACCTTTAATGTGGATTACAAATGGGATGAGAACACTGACACCTATGTGCTACCTCCACTAAGTTACTTTGGATCTATTTTTGAAAACGTATGCCACAGCCAATGTGACTCACCTTGAAAATGGAATATCCATCTCAATAGACCATCTATAAGCCACCATGGATAGATGGGAGGGGTAACCCTTCATCTTTTCTTTACAGTACATGCTATTAGTATTAGTTATACAATCTGTAAGCCATTACTGTGGCAGAAATAATCCTTTCTGTCCAGCTATAGCCAATTATTCAAAATTGGCAAAGGCTGGTATTTTAAGAAAACATTGTATGCCTATAGACCAACACCTGCTGGTTTATCAAAGAGAATTATTTTACTTTGCGAGCACCAGTTGGGGTGAAAAATGAATTACAAGTATTATGATGTTGATGATGATGAAGAAAAAGATGAAGATAAGCAGAAAGCTATAATCGTGATTTTCTACCAATTACTTAAAACGCTTTACTATTTCTCACATATACAATTGAAAAAATGACTTGAGTGGCAAAGTATTTCTGAGGTTAGACTTTGGAATAAAAGAAAAAAGAAAAACATACTCCAAAAATTCTGACATAATATATATGTTGTTAATTTTAATGGCTAATCAGATACAAGTTTATATCAACAGGAGTTCCTCTCGCTCCAATGAGGTCTATTGCCAAAAAGCACTTTGGAATTGGAAATCATTTGGGCTTTTAGCAAAGCTCAAACACACAGTATTAAAGCCCAGATTTTCTTACCAGCTATATTTCCTTGTGTTTTTAGCAAGATTGCCAACACTATCTCTCCACTGCATTTTAGCAGTATTTTCCTTTTGGAGCACAAATAATCATTTGCTCATATCAGAAAGTTTTTTGAAAGTTCACTCTTGGCCAGTAATCCCTACCGGTGATGAATGTCTGCCAGCTTAACATATGCCTTAGCAGTTTGTAAAATAACATTGGTCTCTGGGCCTCCCAAAGAACATGAATACTATATTATTAATCCGTTTAAAGTATCAAACAGTTCTCAGAGGCTGATAGTTGGGTTTGTTAGGGATAATATGAGGGCATCATTACAAGTCTTCAGAAAACCAAATGGGAAGAGGAAATTAACTTTTAAAATGGGTGTGCATTAGCATTTATTCACACAACTATCAAAGCCATATTGTTGCTTATAATTTCTTCATACATTGGATCAGAGCGTCAAGGCAGGGGTTAGCTGTTTCTATGGATTAACAGCAATTTGTATTCCCTGCACTCTCTCTCTCCCCCAAAAGTGTTTCATTAGCTCTCCTTTTGAAGAAATAATAAATTTAGAGACTGCTTTTCCAGATCCCGATGTTCAGGTTTGTCAGTTCAGAGCTGGACAAAGAGGAACAGATAAAGCTTTGCAAAAATAATCTTTCCTAGTGTGAGAGCCTATAAATTTAAGTAATTGCTCTTGCATTCAGTAGGAATCCCTGCTAAATAAGTGTATATTGTATTAGATATGAAAACTATGGCTTTCTAGATGTTAGTGGACTATGGCTACCATAATACTTGGTCATTGGCTATGGCCATCTCTAGATGATGAGGGAAATGTGAGATCTTGTATAGATCCTACCATTGCGTCTCAGTGTCCCTGCCAGATGGAACGGTGATGTTCCAGGGTAAGCTTTACCGGTGTGTGGATTCCTGTCACAATGTGAGCAAGTTCAGTCTTGTGGTTAGACTTGTGGTTAGACTACCTGGTAATCTTTCACTTCTATTCCGAAATCCTACACAAAAGCAGCTGAGTGATTCTGGGCTAGTCACAGATCTTTTTTTGAGCTATTACAGCCCCACCTGCCTCACAGGAGGAGAACAGAGAGTTTGTCAGCCACTCTGAAAAGGATGAAAAAAGTGGGGTATAAAAGTGGGTCACAGTTTGTCTTGTGGTTAGAGTGCCAGACTCTTTTCTCAGAGTCACAGGGTTCGATTCCCCACTCTTCCATGAAGCCAGCTGGGTGACCCTGGTTTAGTCACAGCTCTCTTTCACAGTTCCACCTACCCCACATGGCGTCTGTTGTGGGGAGAATGGGAAGCGTTGTCAGTCACTTCGAGTCCTCTTAAATGGGTGAGAAAAGTGGGGTATACTACTCCTCTTCCTTCTTCGGATGTCAAAAATACCAGGAACTGCACAAATACTCACCCTGGTACTTTAATCTGGGTTTCACCCCTAAGCTTACACAGAGGATATTTTCATGATGAAAAGAAGTGGAAGCGAGCACCAGTTACATTATAGGTTTTATTGCCATGAAGGAAAACCTGGGTTTGGAGTTGTTGTTTTTCCCACAATAACAATACCCCAGAATTTTGCCTCTATAGCCTGGGACTATGTTAGAATTTCCATGGATTCATCAGGCAATCCCAATGTGGTGCCAGAATATTCCTGGGTCTTAGGGCCTGCCTGGATACAGCCCTTGTTAGTTAAAGCTAAGGGAAGTGGAGCACAATATATGAAGGATCAGAGGGTTTCTTTTTTCCCAGCTAGGCTTAAATATGAATATTACAATCTTCTTTATCTTTCCTTCTGAACATGGAAATAAAACATCTTTACAGAATTCTAAAAAAGACTCTAAATTTAGTTCATTACTTTAGGATTTCCATCCATTGTCCTTCAGCTTCCTTGAGCAGCTTCCTTCTCTCCTGCAGGACAAATTGTGGACAGCGAGGTAAGGGGAATCCTCCTTCAGGGTTCTCTTGTGTTGGAGGCCGGATAATCTCAGAGTTCTGTCCCAGCTGCTGATAATTCTTCCTTTGCTGTTGATGTATAACATTGTTCCAAAACAAATACTTCCCAGTTCCACATTTCATCCATCTGGTTTGAATTTCAAGAAGTTAGTGTTCCAGTGAAGAGTATGTTATGAGACACAGAGAGAAAGCTTGACACACAAAAAGTTCTGAAGTTTAAACAAACAGCAACAAAAAGAGCGTTTTACTGAGTATTTAATAGGGAGAGATTGGCAAAGCTCTTGAAAATTAATAAGCCCCAGTAGATAGGGATTCCCCTATAACTCCTTAAGAAAAATATGGATCTCCAGTCCCTACTCTGGATCTGTATTAAATCCTACAAGATACCCCATATTTGGTTATGAAGCTGCTTCCACCTTTTTCTAGTTTCCCAGGGCTGATACAAGCCCTCTGTCAGCAGGAAACTTAACTTGACTGCCCTACAGCTTTTGTTTTCTATAATGGCCCCTCACACTCTGCGCCGAGGGACTGCTGAATTCTTTTCAGACATTTTCTTTGGCAGTCATGTTCCATGTTGTGCTGAGGATTCATTAATCTGCTTGCCACCAGGCTCTTGAAAAAAGGGGAGGAAAGTTTCACACTTGCTGAAAGACAGAGGAAGGAGTTTTAAGAGAGGAAAAGAAACAGATTGGTTGGAAAACATAAATGAGGGAGGCTATCTGCGCTGGTGTGTGTGTGTGTATAAGATTGTGTCTTTTCATCAGGTATGCAAGGTAGGAGTGGAAGTGACAGATTTCTTTTCAGGGAAACAATGTCAACTAGCTGTGAGTTACCCATTAATAGGGGGCTGATGTTCACCAGCACAGATCACCTTTTGCCCTGGTTCCTTTCAGAAGTTTAGAATGACAACCCGCATCAGTTTCAGCTTTACCAACCTGTACTGGTTTGGACTGAGGAAACTTTAGATGTATGTTTGTGCAGTGCTTTTATGGTCACATCCATGAAGCTTTCTTGGTAGATTTGGAGTTGTTTGTAGGGATATGAACAAAGCACATTCCCCCCACCTTCGATCTGATTCAAATCAAAGGGGGAGATAGTTCAGCTTCATGTGAAATCCTCCATGAATATGGGGGACTTCACCTTTGCACACAAACATCCATCAATATTCACATGTGAAAGGAACCCCCCCCCATTCCCACTCTCACCATCTGCTTCACACCCCCACTCACCTTTTGCTACTGCTGCTGCCACCAAACTTTCCTCAGAGACTCAAGTAGGCCTTCTGGAGGTATGTGTCACCCCTCCAGTTCTTTGCACACCTCCAGAAAGCCTAGTTGATCCTCTGAGAAGGCTGTAGTGGCCAGATTTTCAGGTAAGGGGGCATGGCTAGGTGGACATGAGGCTAGGGGTGGGAAAATCCAGCCTTTGTCAAAGCTTCAATGAAGCTTGAATGAAGGCTGGATACATTTGATTTGAAGGTAAAAGGGGCCTACTAATGTAGGCGCCTGTTGATTTGCCCAGGAATCATCAAATTATATGAATTCATATGAATTAGAAACTGACCAAAAAAATTGCCCATCCCTAGTGGTTTGCCATCATCTTCTTCCATGGAACATTGTTGTGATTCAGTCAACATGCAGCTGTTCTCAAAACTGGCCCAGAAGCTGTGCTAGTACAGAATACTCAAGCAAGGCAGTTGGTGTCAGTTGGAGTAAACTCAGTCATAAAGTTATGTACTGCTACCAAGCTCAATTCAAGAGGGTAATGATTTGATCCCAAATTATCTGAGCCTTCTTTCCCAGTGCTGAGTTGTACAAACATTTGAGGTGTCCTTTGCACTACCACTAAACACATTTCAGCAATTTATCAAGGCTTACCTCCATCCAGCAAGAGACAACATAGGATTTAAGCAAGATCCCATGATGGCCTCTTGCCAGTTGAGAGGAACAACCTGTTGTTTACCTGGTTGTCTGAAAAACAGCAATTGGAGTGACTGGGGTTACTCCAAGCCAACCAAACACCTGCCCACTTCCTTTTGTTCTTTTTCATGGGCTTGAATGGCTTCTGGAAAGTCTAATCACTCCAGTTATTAAAGTTGTTCGCTAGATCTCCAGGTCAATAAAATTGTCATAGGAACCCCAGCATTATTGCTAGATTTCCCATAGTATCATTACTATGTGCTTTTTCACATTGCAGTTGGTAGTGTCAAGAGGGTCTCAAGATTTGTCCAAGATGGAACCTTACCTTTGGCCTAAGTATGTCCTCTTCCTTAATAACCAATTGCCTGCTGCTTTTAAGCCAATTTTAATCTCTTATATTTTATGGCATCTTGTTTCTTTGCTTATTTAAATGTGTTTGTTTTACTTGCTAGGCCTGCCTAAAGTTATCAATATGAGAGGAAGGGACAGAGACACCAAACTGAGTAACTTAGTTTCTGCCTAGCTTTCCTATATAGCCAGGACAGCTTATCAGAGGAACTACTATGGAAGTTAGGCTGGGTTTCTACTTACCCATTGGGGCAGCTTCTGGGGATAAATGCAGGAGAGATGTTCACAATCACCACTGAAAAAAGATGCCTCTTCTGTCTTAATCTCTGTGCTAGGAGGTGTCTTCTCAGTGGTGAATGAAAGTGCATTCATCCAAGTTGTGAACTCATGTCCTGCATCAATAGTGAATCCAACTACAACCATAGCTGGAAACTGGGTAGCACAATTGTGGAAAATGGAGTCATGGCAGCAGCATGCACCTTCTTTGATAAGAAAAAGAAGAGTTGACTTTTCTACCCCACTTTTCTCACCCATTTAAAGGGATTCAAAGTGGTTGACAAAGCTTTCTATTCTTCTTCCCACAACACCCTGTGAGGTAAGAGCTCAGAAGAGAGCTGTGACTAGTCCAAAGTCATTCAGCTGGCTTCATGGGGGAGGGGGAATCAAACCCTGTATTCCCAGATAGGAGTCCAGCTCCTTAATCTCTAGATCAAACTGGCTCACATTGTCTTAGCCAACTAAATGGGGGCTTATGGGAATCCAACAAACTAGGAAACAGATGGATGAGTAGGATGCACTACCCACTGTATTTAAGTTTAATATGCTTCTGTTTCTAAACAAGGAGAGGTTTTTTTTAAGAAGGGGCTGCAGATTCTTACCAACAGATATGATTTTTACTAACTAATTAAGGTGATTTTTGTCTTAATTATGTTCACTGTGACCTCTTCAGAGATGCAAGCTCTATTCAAATGAAGGCTCAATTGGGTCTAGATGGACCCAAGTGCTGGATGATCTAGAACAGGGACAGGAGGACCTCCATCATAGTGATGGAGCTTTGCACAGCCTCCCTTAACCACCCCTGAAGGAATATGTTCAAAAATATTATGTTCAATCAGGTAAATATCACATGAGATTGAGGCAGAAATGCAAAAAGCCTCCTCTGAATACTGAGCCATCTGAAGGACTCTTGGAGTCCTTACTTTTGGATTGCCAAATACTCACCTCTTTTGGAGGATGGGATGGGAGGTGTATGCTTCTGGTGCTAGGCCTTATGAATGTTTCATACTCTGGACAGCCAAGTCACATGTAGGTGGGACCATAATCATAATTCTTTGTTACAAGTACTTTGTTAAAAGTATTTAAAATATGAGGCATGCCTATAGAAAGAAAAGATGAATCATACAAAACTGGTGTTATTTACCTATGGGTGACCTATGTTCATATTGTAGCATTTAATTAACTTTGATGGAGTGGGTTTGCTCTCCATATTGCTACTTTTTTATTTCACTTTATCAGTTCTGGGTGGAGGAAAGGAAGTCGAAAAGTCAAGAATATGTTGTACCACTGTATCTCCTCTGGTTGACTTACTATAGGCAAAATGTCAAGGATATTTTCATTTCATATATTACAAAGAGGCCCATATCTATGATTATTGAGTACTGGTTACATAATACCAAACAGTTCATCTTCGGTATTATTTTGATTAATTGTTCTGTTATTGACATCCAGTTTTATGTAATATCCTAGATTTCATTCAAGAACTAGGGTTCACTTTCCAGTCTCACTGTCCATAGAGAATGGAAATATCATTGTTGCAGGTGGTCCAAGGTAAACAAAGCTATCTGGCTGAAGTTCAGATCTGAATAAAATAATTCTGGCAGAAATCCAGTCAAGCTTAATAACTTTAAGGTCCATTTGTTTCGTTGCTAGAAAACTAAGGCAGGGGTTAGTTCTTCCACTGACATGACAGGGGTTAGTTCTTCCACTGACATGACGTTTAAGTACATTTAAATTTGTTTTATCTTACTCATTAGAGAGTTATTATTTCTAGGAGTTCCAAATCTAGCCACAAGTGTTAAACTGATGCCACCAATAATTTCAAATCTGTGTTTATTATGCACAAGACTCACTGATTCTACATACTGGTAGATGAGGGTGCTATGTTTTACAGTTTGTGGAGTAAAATAAGGTATAATCTTGCACACAATTAGCTGTAGGTGGGTGGTATTCACACTCAGCAAAAATAATAAAATTCACTTCTAAGGCAGCTTAAAGATGGTTCATAGGTGGGCTCATCCACCTGCCAGTCCACCTTCTCTAGGCTAGAGAAGGTGATAAGAGATGGGATGAGAACACAAGGACCACATGCTACCACCTCTAGGCTACTTTTGATCTGTTTCTTGCTATATGTAAACAGCCTCAGATAAGTTTTCTGTACTACTTTGGTGTGATCCAAAAACCTAGTCTTTTGATCATTCTTGTCAAGGAGTTATTTGCATTAGTGTATGTGGGTCTTCCCACACTTATCTTCCTTTTCTGGGACAGGAAATGATGCCTTGTCCTGGAATAAGCAACCTGTCTCATGCTGGGATGGGTCTAGGCTGGAGCACAACAGGGCTACCTGCATTCAGGTAGCCCTTTTCACTCCATCCCTAGTCACTGCCCTGAAGAACCCTCAGAAGCAGCACCAAGGCACTTTAGTTCCCAGCCATTGTAGTTTCCGACCTGGCTGTTCTCAAGCTGGACCCACTACCTGGCCACGAGGGTGTGCCATCCACACACCTCTGTAGTCCAATATATTAGGCCTGGCAAATTGTAGCTGTCAAGGTCTACAGCTAGGGTATTGTATCCTAGCTTATGCTTCACCCAATTCAGATGAAAAGTGATGGAAGTGGGACCTGCCATGGTCCACCACATGTGGATGGCAGGCCCTTGTTCCAGGATTTATCTTAGAACAATTCTGAATTCATAAAGGACCTATGAAACCATACATATCCACACACACAAAAAAAAATTGACCTTTTTTCTCTTCTACTCTTGCTCATGTTGGAGTACTAGATATATTTGGTCTTCTTTAAAAAGCAGAATGGAAGCATCATGTAAAAATCTCAACAGACTTAAATTGTGTCAATTTTATCTACTGCTACTGTGCCTGTCCTTCAGTTTGCTCTTCCTAGAGTATGTGAGAGATTTCAACAGTGGTACTGTTAGGTTTGGAGGGTGTGGTGCTTACATTTCATCTTCACGTAGATCTAGCTTTTCTTTTCAGTTCAGCTGGAAATACAACTTCAACAGAATGACAGCCAAAAATAGTTAATCCATTGCAGTTGTCATCAAACTCAAAATAAAATATTTCACTGGAGTAAAATGTGATTTTATTTTTCTGTAAAAACACTGATTATGCATTGGATGAATGTAATCTGTGTTCACATTGCATTGCACACAGATTGCACAATGTTTGCATGAATAAGACCCAGTGTTTCCTCCCCCACCTAGGACTCAATTCTAACAATATATGTGCTTTTGTAATACAATTGCCTGAGAATTGTAGTGCAGAACCATAGTAAAGAGCTACAAGTTTTCTCCCTACTGTGCTATTTTCCTCACTCTGGATACAATCCTGTACACATTTCTCCAAAAGTAAAGCACCTTGAATTCAGTGGATCTTGCTTCCAAATAGACACCTATAATAATTCCTTCCTTCCTTCCTTCCTTCCTTCCTTCCTTCCTTCCTTCCTTCCTTCCTTCCTTCCTACCTACCTACCTACCTACCCACCCACCTACCTACTCATTGACCACGTATGTACAGGAAACAATTTGAAAGAGAGAGAAATATTGAAAGAACTATGACACTTTTATGCTTATTTTAAAGCTATGCACTTGCTGGTTGACAGAACCAGGAAGAGGTATGTCGGCCTCTCTTCTGTACACTTGTCTGGTTTAAGGGAGACCCTGCCTCACCTAAGATTCTCTGTATGCACCATATAGAGAGTAGAGCAGACTAGAGCACCCAAAATAACATCCTGGTCCAGTCTACCAGTAGAATGTAGTACACCAGACTCATTTCCTCAGTGCAACAAGGTGTGTTGCCATAATACCTTGGAGCACTGAAGGGCAGAACATTTGTTAACAGCTCTCAGAGCATTCAGAGGTACCCCACACTGCCTCCAAAGCTGGCAGTTGCCTCAGAGCCAGCACATACTGTTCTGTGGACAACTTTATCCTACACCAGGAGCAATCTCTCCCAACTCAGGATGGATTGCATATTTTGGACCAGAACAGCCCACCATGCTGATCTGATATACCTGCCTCCATTGCAAACACAGCCTTGGATCTACCCTGAGAGTGAAAAACACATCATCAAGGTGACCAGTTAGGTTCTCTTTGCTTTGTCTATCATCAAGGTTGATTTTCTGAATTCACTCATGTGGCAGAAACTCTGATAGTTGCTTTGCTGATGAGTTATCTCCCTCTGAAGGTAGATGAAAACTTAGATGTAGTTGGGCCCTTACTTTCCCTTTTAGTTATTCAGCTTCAAGCTATAGAGGTTTGTCCAGCTGTTGCTAGCCACTGACAAGCACATATTGCTATGGGGGGATGGTTGACCCATGTACTTCATATCTACAATCTTGTTGGGGAACACACAGCAATTTAAGAGATGTACCTGGTAATGATCAATGTAAACTAATATAAAGAGGCTAATTAATCTGTTAATGCATCTGCTCACAGTATGCTTTACAGAGTATTTTGTAATGAACATTAAACAAGTCATTTTCCTCAAAGCTGCTACACAGCACTATGGAATCAATAGAAAGATGGTCATTTCCTCACATCAGATAATCTTATCTCCAAGGTTAAGATAATGCTATGTTAATGTACACTGTTTTATCTTGCATCCTTTTAACTCCTATGAGTGGCATTTATGCAATTTAATAATAACCAGTGATGCCTTGAACATTCCAGTCTAATTTAAAATTCTGAAGTTTGGGCCAATAGTGAAGTGGAGAGATGACAATATTTAAGTAAACACTACATATAACCTACACTGTTTGTTGCCAACCTTATATCTATGCTTATTAATACTTAACAGAACCACTGCAAGGGGAAAAAACTTTCTAGTGCAATTTTGATAAGCTTTTGCAATAAGGTTTTTTTAAAGCAATGATTCCAGTTAAGTGTGAACCTGGGAAAGTCGCAAGTGAAACAGATCTGGTGCGGAGAAATGATTTTGACGTAGAACAGAGTAACCATTGCACCATTTCAACTAATGAAAGCATGGTTTCACACAAAGAAGAGGCACCAATAGGCAAAACATATATGGAAAAGAACATAAGGCGTATATGAGGAGCATAGACTTAATTTGATTAGAAGAGGAGTCAGAAGAACGGAGGAAGTCACGTATAAAACTGTTAAAGTAGTTTAATAATGGGATGTGGAAAATATTCTTGTAATGATGTGAAACTTTAAAAAATAAATAAAAAAAGAAGAGGCACCAATAGCTATTCCTCCCTTTTTCTATCGTATGACCAGTTTTGTTGCACACATCACTGTTGCTGTAGCCAGTGAAATGTAAACTCTGGGTCTTATTCATGCAAACATAATCTGTGTGCAATGCAATGTGAACACAGATTACATTCATCCAATGCATAGTCAGAGTTTTTACAGAAAAATAAAATCACATTTATTTAGGTCCTTTCTGCCTTGTTTCAGATTATGGGGCTTTCTGTATTGCTCTAGTGGTGCAGCCAGAGGCTCCTCCCACATGGAGTATACACACCGCGTGGAGCCACTTCTATCCCAGAATTAGTTCCATCCATATTGGAGCATCCCCATGACATATAGCTGTAGAGCACTAAAAGGTATTCTATCACCATGCTAGCTGTGCAGCTAGTAAAGCCCTGCATACTCCTTTTGTACCTCTTCTGGGTGAAGAAAGTGTAGTGAACTACAGTAGTGCAAGGAATCTGAGTTCTGAATAGCCAAGGACTGCTTCCAAGCAACTGCAGAGAAATGCATCTCTGCAGTGAGGGGGCAAGGATCCATTGCTGAGGCAGGAAAGATGCTTCAATTTACTTTGCTTTCACAATTAAGTTACTTTAATTAAGCCAGTCAGAAATTTCTCCTGGTGAATTGTCCCCTGTGCTGCCATCAGTCTCCACAAGGATGAAGATCTTTAGCATAGTTTATCACGCTCTGCATGCAGGACCCATCTAAGGACCCATTCCATGCCTTGACGGCTGTCTGTACACCTAATGGGAGTGGGGACATTTGCAGCTGCTTCGCCCATGCGCTGTCTAGAAGTGGACTCTGTCTACTCTGTGGGTGGTTGAGGAAACTGCTCCAGCAGATGGGACTGCTATTTCCTTACATGCAGCCTTCTCCCTCTCCCTCTCCCTCCCCCCCTCCTCCTCCTCCTCTCACATGTGGGGACCTCAGTATGTCAGAGCTTTTCCAACAGTGAAAAAATAATAATTCTATCAAACTCTTGTTTCATTTTTAATTACAAAGCATGAAGAGTTTTGAATGTTGTGCTGCAACCTGAATCTTAAGGGTTTTGTATTATATACAAAATCTGAGGCTCCCGAGTAGATATATATTCTCTATACTGCCTATAGGTAAAAGAAAGAAAGAAAGGCAAACATTGTTAAAAAGAGGTTTTCTTGTTTTTAGGAAAGTACAACAGCAATACTTCAACTCTGCCATGGATCAAGTAATTCTGTATGTCTGATGGCTCCTATCTCCAGGCAGTCTTAGTAGAATATGAAGTGTAATTGAGATATGTATCTCTCTAAGGGATACTTCCTGTAAAATAAAGATTCTGATCCATACGCTTTTATGCCTTTCACTTCTATTACTGTTAGGGGCTGTTAGCAGCAAGGAAGAAAACAGAACATGCTGCCTATGTGTAACACACTCACAGAATGATAGGAGGAAAGAATAAAAATACTCAGTACTTCAAAAATAAAATAGCATGCCTCATATTATAGGGAAGATATAGAGCAAGTAGGTGAGAAATGCTCAGACATGAAAGGGAACATTATAATTTTCTCTTTTTCTTTCTTTTTTTGCTTAGTATCAGAATAAAGTACTAATGTATGTTAAGAAAGCCTTTTTGCTGTTATTCTTATGTTTAAAAAATGTCTAAGCAGTACCAGGAATCAATGTATCCACCACCTTTTATGCCACAATGCCCTGGAACATTGTCTTATCTTGGAAACAACTGAAAGTATTATCTGAGCTTGCTTCTTTGTATATCCCTAGATTGCAGACATGATCATCCTTTACCAGTGTGCTGGTTGGTGGATTTTGGAGCCCACAATATTGGAGGACCAAATTTTTAACTTTCTCTTTATGTCTGGAGATACAAGAAGCATATGAGTACTATACTAACTTCTTAAGTATAATGAAACAAGATATATTGAAGATCAGAATATAAAGAGTTGAAGCAAGGAGCCAAGTGGCTCCAAAACAGAGCAGAAATATACTTTAATTTAAAAATATGTGGCAACAAGTGTGTATAAAGATGAACAGAGTATATCTTGGCAGTGCATAATGTATCTAGTTAACAGTAATTTGATTTTGATTGCCTAGGTATATTTAAGATAAATGTATATTACTTTTATATATTAAAATGTATATTACATTTATATATACAAAACTGGGCCCCTGTGTCTTTATTAGTCATCCCTCCTTATTCACTGTAGTTTTGTTTCTACAAAACTCTGTCAACACTAAAATGCATATAAGGAACAATTGACTTTAATGGAGAAGTGGTCTCTCTCAATGCAAGTCAACTGAAGAAAACTCCCTGGTTTCAATATGCGTATTCCACCCATCTTGGCCAACATCTCCCAATGCCACATCTCTGGACTGAAATATATATTTGACCAGCAAAACCTCAGAGACAATACAGGAAGTGCAATGCCCACACATAACTCTCAGTAACTTCTCAGTATACAAGGGCAAGTGGGAAAATAGACCCTGAAAAAAAAGGAGCTTCCAAGATGCCTTGGGTTGCACTTTGCCCTGTGGGATGCCACCATTTCCCTAACATGCATGCCCAAAACAATGTGAAAAAACCACGTGCAAGGAAAGATAACTGTAGAGAGGAGTTTACATGACAGTCTACATCTGCTGAAATTTCTTTTTACATTGTTGTACCGAACAGATTGCTTCCGCAGATATTCCCTGCATTCAGCAATAAATCAGCATTTTAGGCCCTTCCCAAACTTAGGTGGATCACGGAATAAGAAGGCCTCCAGGCCTGCCATCCACACAATAGGGTAGGAAAGCAGAAGCACCACCTACTTCTAGTACACTTCATCCAGTGTATCCTATCTCCATTCTGCAGAGAGAGAGAACGTCACACTTAAATAGTCTGGAGGACTCTTTTTGGCAGTGCACAAGAAAGTGCTGCTAGACGTGGTGCTGGAAACTGGTGGAAACTTTCATTGCCAGCCTTCAAAACCTGAGTGCCCACTTTGAGGACTGAGCCCAAGCTTCACAGCTGGCATTCAGGCTTGGGCCATGAGGGGCTGTCCATACACAGACAACCCTATTCCAGCCCCCTGTACCCCCATTTTAGCCTGGCCTTGGATGCAACAGGTAAGTGCAGAATGAGCCTTAATTTGGAAAACGGCAGAAGTCTTTGGTGAGTTAGGGAAAGAACTATTTTGCTGTGGTGCTCCAACATCAAAGGTTTACTGTGAATTGTTATCTTACCCCTCCCCTGGACCCTATGTATAATAAAGTGGTTACCACTGCATCTGTTACATAGTTCAAATGCTCTCTTCTCCTCACATGTTAAGAGAATGACCAGTTGACACATATACATAATGGTTGCTAAAACAAATATTCCTACTCATAAGGGCTGTGTTCAAACATCACTTACTTATTCAGCTGTATTTGGATATTCTGAAATACAATATAGATATTGCAGGCTTGGTCATTACAATCTTTGGAGCTGCAATGTCATACGCAAAACAATACACTGGAAATTTATAGACTTGCATAGACCTAAGAATAACTCATTAACATGCACATAACCAAATTAGTGAAGCACACAACTCAACTCAGAAGAACCTAATAGGCTTTGGACTTCTCGAGATTATATATAAATGACTGATTATATATAAATTAGATATAAATGCCTCCAACTATAAAC
The DNA here is from genome assembly GCA_023333525.1 of Aspidoscelis tigris stejnegeri. Classification (NCBI taxonomy): domain Eukaryota; kingdom Metazoa; phylum Chordata; class Lepidosauria; order Squamata; family Teiidae; genus Aspidoscelis; species Aspidoscelis tigris. The sequence goes on along the minus strand of JALMGA010000002.1, from coordinate 63,037,334 downwards.
TATGGCTATAAACTATGTTTTAATAGTCTGCTATATATATTGGAATCCCCTTAGAGTTTTGCACTAGTCTGCATCCAGAAATTCATATTTACTGTTTGCAGTGATGCTGGGCTATTTATTTTAAATCTGTAATATTGATTACATTAGTGTTTTAATTAGGTTGTAAACTTGTAATATTCAATAAAATAGAAATAACAGTTCTACTCTATATTCCTTCTCAGAATGCATAGATCTTTTCCTGTGCAGCCTGTTGTGCCTTGCTTCACACATTTTTGTTTTGAGTGGGAGTTTTTGTTGTGCCAGAGTTTAATACTGTTCAAATCACATCATTGTTCTATGGATTAATTGCATTTTGTTTCAGGCGGGCGGGGGGGGGGGGTTATAGAATCTCAAATTAAAAGATCTCTGATACCAGTTCTAGCTGTAACCCAAATAAATGACTTTCTGGCCTTAAGTTCATGCCAAAACAAAAGGAACATTTATCCATCTACATTTTATTTTAGGATTTTACAAAGCACAAGAGCCAGTTTTTTTATTTTGATTTTTACTTATCTTTCAACTTGTCCCACTATTGTTAAGTCAGAAAGAAGTCTCATAGGATTAAAAGAAAGAAATAAACCTTTTTCATACACATTCAAACTTACGTTTCTGTGGAGCTGAGTAATCACACCATTAGACTGGAAATGGGATATTAAGCGATTTTGCTACAAGTAAATAAAATAAAATCAATGGGCAACTTATCTGTATAACCACAGACCAATGTAATTTTTTCCTGCTTGCTTGTCAAGCCGAAGTACCTTGGGACTGCATTTCCTTGGAGGTTTAACAATGATAATGAGAACAATTATATTTCTCCATCTGGAATCCATTAAACATGATTATGATTACTGATTTTCCTACCCTTATTACTATCTGGATTAGCTAACCCTATTACAAAGAATGCACTCCCTAAACTCAGTTGGAAATATTATTTCCTGACATCTAACCATGGACTCTTTTATTCCCTCTTTCTCCTCATGTACCATCATAAACGACATCATCTCTTGCCTCAATTACAAGAACCTTAATAGGTTCAAATTCCCAGGTGACATAACTGCAGGTGTTCAAACAACATCAACAAAAATCTGATCTTCTCACAAACGAGTCTTGCATTCTCTCAGTCAACCAGATGGCTGCTTGCCTGTAGCTTGCAGGTGCTCTAGGGTGGGGCTTCCAAAGTCTTGACCTCTCAAATCTGCACAATATGAAGTATGTTAAAGAATAATTCATAAAACAAAATACAGATGCAATTATTCTATCCTAGTACAAGATACAGGGGTTTACTAGTGGAATGGAAAGGCAATCCAAAATTAATGTAGGGTACAGTTTCAATACCTGCTGACTTTGTGAAAACAACAGTAATCGAAAACATATGTCATGACCTATGTACATTGTACAACAGTGAAAGAATGTTCAATTAAAAGGAGGGATGCTATGATGAGTCCACCCACTTTTAAAATATATCCTTGGTTTCTTTTCTCAAACTTTTCCAGATTAATCTCCCAGGATTGTTTTTGAGAAGAATCACATGGCTAGATTAAAGACAGAATGAGTCACAGAGCCAGAAATATATACACAATATTTCCCATATGGCACATCACAGGTATAAAATGCAGGCAGGCAGAAGAGGTAATAGAAAATATCAGATGGCAACAGAAGCCACTGGGGTAGAGAACAAAGAAATCTCTTATCACTCCAGTATCCTATACTGGACCCTGAACTGATTCATACCAACCTCTAGGGAATTATCTGACATCATGGAGCAGCAGCCCATGAGCAACACCATGTTCGTGCCTCACAGGGAAATACTTGTACTCAAAGGTCAAGGAAGTTCCTGGTGCAAAATTTGCCTGCTCCAAGGGGAAACCAGTGTTACCAGTGGTGAATTAGGCCAGCCAACTATCAGTCCAGCTCCATTCTTAAACTTCAGAGACTAAGAATTTCTTGGCCTCTAACTTGAACCAAGTCGTGCTGTGGCCTCCTGATATGCACTGTTGATTGCTGCTCTAGTCTTGGCCCAGATCGATCAATCCAGTGAGCACCAACACATGTTGTGTGGACCTCACCTCTGTGTCCTGCTAATTCTCTCTCCCATCTCCTGAAATCAAAGTCAGGGACTCCCCAGCAGGCAGTCTGGATGGGCAGAGTACTGTTGCCTATAGAGCTGATGGGGATCTTAATGGGTGGGAGCATCCCTTGACCAATAAAATTGCTGAGAGCACTTTGTGGCCCATTGAGGCAGGCAGAATGCACACCACACGCCTCATGCCATGAACAGTCACCCTTCTATCCCCATGTGGATGCAACCAATAGGCCTCAGGGAGGGTTCTGCCCATTGTTTTAAAGACTATTGTTTTGAAACAGACTGACACATACATCGGGTGAAGCTCAAGCACACATGCACACACACTCACAAGCAATGCTAAATACCTAAAATAACCCATCCCACAACAGGAAATAGAGAAGGAAGGAGTTAAACGACTTGCTATACTCTGCTTGGTCTCCTTGAGTTGCAACCATGCATAAGTGGTTGGCAGAGAGCCACTAACTGCCCTTGCCTGAATCTGTGTGGTGTTGAGTCCAGTATTGGGTCCCTTTTACCCCTCAGCCATTGACATGGGTGAGTGAAGGGAGAATGATGGTGAGAGCCCATATCTCTGTGCTGGGGACATAAATAATGCCATGCCAACTAAGGAAGGGGTTTGGGTCCAGGAGCTGGGACTGGTGCCAAATCTGCCTAGTATGTGGGGACATCAGAAGGCAACTGAACAGAGCAGTTTCTCTAATCTCTTATTGCAAGCTTTATACCAGCAGTGCTTGGCATTCACATTCATCAGACCAAAGTTTCTAATTTGCATAATTCATGCTAGGTCCTTTTCCTGTTACCAAGTCTGAGACTGTCTTACATTCAACTCACACTACAATGTATGTTGCTAAATTTGAGAAAGGCCATTTCTTCACTTGTGAGGGCTGGACCAGTCCCGCTGGACCTGCTCTGATTGGAACTCCTCTGACCACTCCAGGTATCCTGGGAAAAGGGCCATCCACAACTGGATGGTCTGTTCATGGACTGAAAATGTACTACCCTGTGCCACTGCAAAGCTCATGTGATCCTCAAAACCTACTGTAAGGGCTCCAACAGCCAGGAACATATGTTCCTTGCCTGAAACCCCTAGGGGCACCCATTTCAGAGGCACAATTTTGTGCAACGTCAAAATGGTTCCTTGCTAAATTGGCTCATGGATGCGTGCAGTCTTCTGCATGCCTCCCTAGGCTATTCTAGTAACCCCTGGACTACCAATAGGCTTTTGAAAAGGTCTACAAGTATCCCAGTCTAGGCAGCCATTTTGATCACCTGGTTTGAGCTACACTGCACCCAATGAAGACATAATGCTAGCGAAGGCCATGGACTCTCTCATCTACTCTAGAGTGTGGAAGAAAGAGTCCTAGAAGTGGGGTAGGCCTCACACTATAATGTTTTAAAGATACACATGAAAAGGCCTGAAGAGTCTTTATACAAGTCCCTTGTATAATGAATAGGTCTGTGTTTATGTGAGAATTTGTTTATAAAAAATTGTAATTATGGAAATAGGAAATTCTTGAATTTCAAATATTTCTAAAATCTGAATTAGCTAAGAAGAACAATTATCTTTTTCTTCATCTTCAGATTATACAAATGCAGTATAGTGTAATGAATTATTTTTTGCTATTTCAGGACATTTGGAAAACTAAAGCTATGTTCACACATATCAAACAAAGAGTGTCAAAAGTGCCTTGGATATTTGGTCAGATACCGAACACAGTCTCAGCAAGGGGCATCCCCATGCGTTTTGGAAGTGAAGCATCTTTCCTGTCAGCTGAGATGGGAAGAGGGGGTTGCAGAGGCTTGAGATTTCTTACTTTTCCAGGGGGACAATAAGGTTGCCTCCCTGGAAAAGAGAGAAATCTCAAGCCTCTGAACCCCCTCTTTCTGATCTGCTGACAGAAAGGTTTGGCTTTACTGCTGATGTGATCCTTTACTTTGGCAGTAAAGCCAAGACTCTTTCCGTCAGCAGATCAGAAAGAGGGGGTGCAGAGGCTTCAGATTCCTCTTTTCCAGGGGAGCAATAAGGCTGCCTCCCTGGAAAAGAGAGAGAACTCAAGCACCTGCACCCCCTTACTCCCTTGTTTTTACTCCCCCTTCTGAGGCAAGCAAGTGGCTTGCCTGGGAAAGGGAGCAAAATCACGAACCCGCTGCAGTTTACTTGGGGATGGTTGAATCCATCCCCAGCCTGCCCACATCCCTGGACCCCCAGCCTGCATTAGGGCAAATGGAATAGGGATGCCCGTGATTCAATCTCGGCCCCACACCCGGTCCCATGGAGGCCCAATGGGCACTCAAACAGTGCCAAATGGCTTGCATGGGGACGTGGCCTTAGATGCTAAAGCGCCTGGTTTTTGTGCTCTCATTCCACTTCCAGTCTACTTTCTCTAGCCTAGAATGTTCATGATAGGGAGAGGGGCAGACTGATGTGTGAGTAATCCCATCTCCAAACCATATCAAAGATCTCAAAGAGACTTCAGAAGAGCTTTCTTCTACTGTATGTACAAACAGCAATACAAATGTTAAAAAATAAATATATGTAAAAGGATAGATGCTTCCTGAATTTCTGGTCCATGGATACTCTTCACTTTTGAGTCCCAGTTTATTTTTCTGCTCTTTGGCTGTTTCTGTGATTGGTCAGTAGACCAGAAGAAGTGGCTGCCTAGTATGCATAATGCTCACAGGACTAGTGCTATTCTGTCCAGAACCATCCTAACACACTTGTTCTGGACCAGGCATTGGGGTTTCCACCATCTGGAACAATAAGAATGAGGGCATTCCAAACAACGTGAAATTTGAAGGCATCCATGCATCACCACCAACGCCCCTTCTTCACAACCTACACAGCTCCTCTAAAGAGCACTTTGAGAACTCCAGGGTGAAGGTGGGCAAGTTGCCTTTGAAGACAGTAGTCGGACATTGGCAAGACCACAGTGGCAATCCTGTTCCGCAATGAAACCTGGGCCAATTGCTGGCTGGTGTGATCAGGGCCTTAGGCTGGGAGTCAGTTGCCAGAAATGGAATAGCTATTGTGCCTCCACATTGCTGATGGGCAGGGTCCAGGCAGGTATTAAAACCTGCAGTTAGGGCTATGCTGGGGTTGCTACATGTATATAGCAAGCCCTCATAGCCCTACTATATAAATATGAAATCCCACTTTATCCTATTCCGGGAAAACCAAACTCGCAACACAGATTTCCCCAAAATAGCTACCTACCATTCTGGAAGCTCAGTGGTGTGATCCTTACTGAATAAAATGGTTCCCTACACAAGCACATGGCCGAATCTTAGGCAAAAATGGCTGTTGTGTATGTGGAAGGACCAGCACATAAGCATGTCTAGTTATTTCGTGCTGTCAAAATACCTGGGTGTGCACATCACACCAGCACAGAAGCAAGCATTTGCAAGCCACTATTCCAGAGGAGATTTTCTGCAGAATATCACTAAAAAGTGAGATTTTTCTCTTGATATCTGGTTATGGCCAGGGTCAAAAATAGGTGAAGCATCCACTCTTCTTTCTCTTGCTCTCACTCCTCTTTCTCCTTTTTTTCTCTCCTTCTTTTCCTCATGAGATGGGCTGCTGCTGAGGGAAGGACTGATCAGTCTGGGTGGAGGTTGAGCTCAGAGTTTTCTTTTGCCATCAGACTGGAGGATAAAATTGGCTAAAAAGCTACACATTCCATACCAGTTCCAAACTGACAATTTCTTCACTAGGAGCCTTTTATTTTATTTTCACTGCCCTCCAGATTAATAACGCGAATTACTGCCCTGGGTAACCCTGCTTCACAGCATCCCTAATGCATTGCTTCCTCTACCACACATCAGCTCTCGTTTACGTGCTAATTTTGGGGTTGCCTGATGCATTAGATCTTGGCACAGCGAGCTCAGAACTTTCAAACTGTTTGCTTTGTTCTCAGATTACACATTCATTTTGATTCTGAAAAAGGATTACCTAATTATAAGCAAGCATTCCAACAGAAGCCAGTTCCAGCTCTTTCCAGTCATAATGATTGTTTTTAATGACTGTTTAAGATGCACCGCCTGGGGGTTGTATAATCATCCCATATTTATTGGCTTTCACGGAATTCATGAGGAGACACTTCATAGAAGCAAACCTTTTGCATTCAGTGAGAAGTTTTTACAGCACAAGTCCGCCCGACTGTCAGCTGCGTTAATTAGTACCTGGAAAGTTAAGAACAGTGTTTATTTCAAGGGCTTTTAATTTTTTTTTTAATCCATAACTAGCAATGTCAGAATTGCAACAAAGACATTTAAAATGCTTAACGCACATCAGCAGCAGAGGTCAAATATAAATATTTCACATAATTAAACTAATAAAGTACCTTTAAAACAAACCCCAAGTTCAAATTCAGCCTTTAAATAAGTAATTGCAGATTATAGCTGCTCAGACTAAATAATCCTTTGCTAACAATGAGGTTTTTCAAGTACAGAAGACAAAGAAAAAAATTTAAAATCTGTAGATGAACTTTAATGCTTGACTTCCTAAGGAGCCCCATTCCCACTCATGGAATAAAAGGCTATTTAAAATGCTATTTAAAACGTTATTTAAAACACTTTTAAAATGCTTTAAAACTAAGCAAACAAGCATCTGGCAATCACAGTCAACCCTGAATTGTGTCCCCACACTTCAAACACTTCCAAAAAATGGATTGGGGAAAGCGATTCTTTCCCCTCCTCACCCTTTTCCCACCCCTCTTTCCCCATTGGCTTTGATCCGATGACATGGGGAATTCCAGCCCCCTCCCTCCTGCTTTTGCTGCCCCTGTTTGATTCCACAGACTAAACACCATTTACATGTTTCACAAAATCCTCAGCCCTGCCTGTTAACAAACACAACCCAAACAACCAAAGCAACAGCCAGCCACCCCTAGCCTCAGAGGCACACGAAAACACAGACACACGCAAAGATAATTCCTGCATTTCAAGCAGGGAGAAAGAGAGAGAGAGCCAGCTGAGAGATAGCATGAGCTCTGCTGGGTGGAATAATAATCAGGCAGGCTCCCCTTTCCAGTGAGCAAGAAGTAACTTTGTTACCATGGTGCGTGGGTGGAAAATGAAAGTGGATGATTGTTACTTATTATCAGAAAATGAAACTGTGAAGTGCTCTGATGGAAAAAAGCTTTAGGCTTCCTGGCACTTTAAAAATCAGGCTAGGGACCGTATTGCAAGGAGAAATCCCACCCATTTCATGATGGATCTGCCCCAATCTGCTGTAGCATTCCCAAAGGAATAAAGATAAAGCGTTTTAACTGCAAAAACGGGGAAAACACCTAAAAAACCAGGTGTATTGTTTTTAAGGGGCCAAATGCTCCTTTAAAAAAAACCTGAAACAGATTGGTAATGGGGATGAGGATCCAAACCATTTCTAAACCATTTTAAATGATTGGTAATGGGGACAAAGACCTCCCTGTTTTGGTTAAGCAAACGGTAATGGGTTACCATTTCTAACCATTTATTCCATGAGTGGGAATCCACACTTGAGGAAACAGAGGGCATCCTGACATATTGGGCTACTCACAACATGCCTTTGATCTATCTCAGGATCTGAAAATGCATCCTATCAAAAAATGAAATGACGAACTCGGAGGACATCTCAGAGGCTGTAGTGTAATGGGGACACCACATGATACCAGGTGCCTCTTTCTGAAAGTGGACTTGCCTCTCCTAGTGGACATATTGGAGGGTAGGGAGAAACCACTGTGAACACAAAAATACTGAAAAGGGTCAGAAAAATAAAGAAAAAGCATCTTTTTTAAAAAAAAGAAATACTCTGAGGGTTTGAACTTCAGGTTTCTGAAAAATATCTAAATAAATAGAAACTCACAGTACCAACAGCCTTCCAGATTGGGGCTATGTTAAGCAAAATTTCTGCCAAAGAAAGAAAATGCTGGAGCCATCCAGTTGTCCTGGAACAAGGCCCAGTGCTGTCCCACATAGTTCGAAAACTCACGTGAGCTTCAGAGCCTATTTCAGAAGTGAAAGTTCATTGCCTTGAAGCCCCAGAGGAACACATTTAAAAAGCGCAATTTGGTGCAGCACCTCCGCAATGGGTCTCTCTGCTTAACCAAAACAGGGAGGTATCTGTCCTTCAACACTGCAACCTGTTTCATTCTAGAACCCCCTGGATGACCACAGATCTATTGGTATCCTGATCTAGGCTGCCATTTCTTTTGTCCACTGCAGATGGAGCAGCCTAGCATGGAGTGGCCTATTCTGTTCTGCAACAGACTGTGAAACAAGAGACCCAGAGGGATTCTAGACCTCACACTATTACCATTTTAAGTGCAGGTGCAGAAAGACCCAAGAGACCCAGAAGAAGAACAGTCTTCACACTAGACTAGTATACTGACCAGCACAGAATATCCATAAAAAGGTCTACCAGAGGTCTTGGGATCACTAGAAAAGAATAGGGAAACATTCAGCAGGACATTTGCCTTCTTGTTCCTATCTAGCAGGTAGATCTACTTCAGAGTTGACCAAATTGCCCTACTGAAATGGTTTTCAGGGACTCTGAGACCAACAGCTTTCATTCCTGGGCATTGGAGCCTTCACAGCAGGCTTTGAAGCTTACATGGACTTCCAAACGTTAAGGGGCAGTGCAGGGCCTGTTGCACAACAGATCATCCAAGAGCGTATGGCCTTGTTTTAAGCCAGCTGGAGCAGTCCAGCACAGGTAAGTGCAGAAACATCCTAAGCATTTTGGACTGGATGACGGATGCTTAGTCTGGCTTGTCCCCAAGTAGAACAGATGTTCTCCCATACATGATTATGGGATAGATTAAAATAAATACATTACTCATGGTTGTCATCAGATACCACCTGGAGAGGGAGAAATGTCTTCAGTTCCTAAGAATGCATTGGGGGGCTTTCCAATGAGCACTTCTGCATTGTCCCCCTAGAGAAACTTTAAGCCCCCTCCCTTCTGTTGGTCCCTTCATTAATCATTAGTTTGATATTTTAAAAGAGAAGGCATTATTATTGATTTACTCCTGTGTGGACAAGGAAACAAGAATTCTCCTTTTAAAAGCCCCCCTACTGCACCTGACTCTAACAACAAAATCTAACTCACGGAGCAAAAGCCTATCACAAGTTAAACATAAAGTTTTTATGAGATGAACTCTGAACTTTAAAAAGTCTGAAATCTTTAGCAATTGCTTCTTGCCTGCAGGATAGATGCAGTCAGTCTTCTGCCTTGTGGGCATGCCCTCAGCTCCAATCCTTATTGACGTTCCTTTGCTACTGCTTTCAAAACTGTTAAAATTCCTTCACTCAAGTGTTCTTAGCACTTATGTTGATAGGGAATACTTCAAAGGATACATCTTTACTTTATCAAATCTGCTCTAATTTTGCAGATGGAATCAAAGAGCTTTATTTTAAGTCTAGTCAAGTTTGCCAAGTGTCCTAAGCCTCAAAAAAAATCAATTCTGTAGTTACTATTGTAATCAAACTCAGTGCAAGAGCTTGGAATGAGATGGGGCAAAATATTCCTTGGAGTTACTGTTAAGCTCAGCTATTTTATATGAGGGGTAATACAGGCCCACTAAGCAAGGGTTCCCCCCCCCCTTTCCTTAAGGCAACGCCTGATATATTCCACTCTTTGACTACATTGATAGGTGGCCTGCACATCAGTCCCCAAACATCTTTTTTCTCTATTCATAATTTAGGACCATGATCACTTTCACATTCTTTTTTTGGGGGGGTGGGGGAGATGGTCCTTAGAAATGAATTACATTCTGGGTGTTCTGATTGAGTTATTATAATGACAGGGAATATAATGAGATCCAATGTATTTCATAGGCTTTTATGAGCGACTTTTACACAGGAAAACAAAGTCATGTAGCTAAGGCCCTGGGCATTATCTTCCACTTACTAAAAGAAAAATACTATTTCTTCCCTCTGCAAGCAAAATACCTAAAACCCAAGATTTTACATCCATGCTGATAAATTGACCCTCCTGCCATTAAATTGCACATCCACAGAGTTGTACATAGGTTGTTATTTGGTTAGGATTATTCTGATTGTATCACTATGACGTACTGAATAGGAGAAAGGCACTATTAGAACCTCAATTATTCAAAATTCTTTGTTGTTCACAATCATTGTATGCCCTTGTGCTAATTCAATCCCAGTGGAAAAATAGGCAACCTATTTTTCCTACTCTTTACTGACCACCTGATTTGGTAGCATAAACTATACTTATAACAGAATTTCAACCAAACAAACTGGACCATAGTTCTTATGTATACAAAGCAATAACTTTATTCTGCTTCACTAAATATGGCATCTTATCTAGTTCTGTATGCCATGCAAGATGTAAAACTTAACTCTCCTTCTTGGACTAGGAATTCTAATTTATTCTGCATTATACCCAGGAATAGGGACCTGTCAACCACATCCTGGGGCAGACCAAGCAGTCTCTGGGTGGAGTCTGACATAGGGTGTTTTTCCACTGCGCTCTGTAGATCCAGATCTAAGAAGATCCAGATCTAAGGAATGGGTACATTCCTTAATCCGGATCTAGTAGATCCGGATTAAGGGAAGCACCCAATCTGTTTCCATAGGAGGTGTAGCACCCATTAGCAATGGGTGCTAACCTCCCTGCCGTGGAAACACCTTTGCACCCATCTGGGGAATCCGGATCGACCCCCAAGGGGTCTATCCGTCACCCCAGGTGTCTTGGGGGACAGCGGGGTGCACTCTCCGAAGTCCCTTCAAAGAGATCAGCGCAGACTTCGGAGCCGCTCTAGAGTCCCTTTGGAATGTCTCCAAAGTCTGCACTGATCTCTTCGGAGAGACTGTGGCGAGACTCCGAAGTCTCTGCAGATCACTTCGGAGGGACTCTGGAGGGAAGTCCACGTGGTCTGCGCTAATAGTGAATGGACCATGCTGACAGCTCCAGAGCCTATCTGAAGTCTTTCCCGATCTCTTTAGAGTGACTTCAGAGTCATTTCGGAGCTGGGATTTTGGGGCTCCCTCCCCCCATGGGTGCATCCCCTCCCCCTAGCCTCCTCTGGACCCCATTGCCATTTTCTGGCTGAAGACCTCATTACAGAAAATCCAGATTAAAGGCAGAAAAGTATCAATTTGATCCATATTTCCCAACCGGCAGTGGAAACAATCGGGTCCCAATGGGTGCCGTGGTGGAAATGGGGTAATCCGGCTCACACCCAAATGGGTCCTTAATGGGTGCAAAACTGGGTACTTTCTGCCAGTGGAAAAACACCCATAGCCTGCTTCAGCATGCGAATAGCAGGTCCCTATTCCAGGATATAACCCCAAATAAAAGGCAGTGCAGCAAGGACCTGAGGGTCAGCCAAGACCTTTATATCCACACAGGAATAGCTTCCAACCCAGGTGCTCTTTGGTCAACCTCAGGTTGGCTAAGAATAGGGCAGGAAAATATCAGCACATCAAATGAGCCATGTTCCCACCCTAAAGGATGCCAGGGTGATCTTGGATCAGGCTAAACCATTCTAACAGTACCCTGGCAATGCAATATACATGGAAGGATAACCCAGAAGATGGTTCTGTATAGCATACTTCCAACACCCTCACTGAAATCTTCTTCTACAAGCCAGTGTAGGGAGATGAAAATGACTGAGGGAGGTTACATCACACTGATCCATGCAGAGCCCCCCTCACACATTGATTTAGCCTTAATCTAAGCCTCTAAATTCTGCATGGATTTTTTCTTTCTTAATCTATTGCATGTGTGTTTTTTAAAAAAGAACATTTAACTACTGAAACAATGTGATTTCTCAGATCCTTTTCTTGGTAATGTTTGTTGTTGCTACTGCAAAGTGCAGACACCCAATCCATTCCCCATCTTCAGCCCCTGGGACGGTTTCCCAGGGAAGTGAAGGTGCAAATTCAGTTCTTTTCTAGAGGCCAGTTGGCACTATGTCCCATAGTATGCAATTATGCAACCTCTGGGCAGGTGCATCTGCACTTGCAGGAGTCGTTTCCAGACTACAAACACCCCCTGCCTACCCAAAGGTTGCCTAATTGCATACTAGCTGTGGTGCGTGAAATTGTGCACAACAAGCACCCTAACCTTTACCTATTGCAACCAGTTCTTTCTCTTTAGCATCCATCTGGTGAACCACTGCACTTTTTCAGGCTGAGGCAGCCATCTGAGCTGCCATGAAAGCACGCTGGCAGCTCACATGACTCCCTGATGTGACTGTCCTTGCGCAAAGCATTAGCATTGCCATAGTGATGACGCTGGTGCATGCACAGTTGCGCAAGGCACCGAATCTAAGATGGTGGCGCCCTGCAAAGAGATTGGATGTGTGACTGGATAAGGCGAATGATCAAGCACGTGGGAGCTAGGCTATCATTGACTCGCACTCGCAAGCCATGGGACTTGAAAGCAAGTGCGAAATCACCCCAGGTCTATTTCAACTTGGACTCAGGATTAGTTTGTATCACCTTGTGCTCTACTGCTAGTTTTCCTTAGTTTATTCTTTTCATTCCTTCAGCAGTTGCAGGGTTGAGATTCAGGAGTAGCAGGGTGCCTCCAGACACAGAAGGAAGTTTCACAACCACTGAGCCAAGCCACCAGCAACTCAGATGACCCACCCAGCATCACAGAAGTGCAAATGGGCTTTACCAGAAATGGTAAAGGCTGTCTCTAGTTAAGGTAAGTCTGTGTTTGAGCATGAAATCTTGTTCCACGCATAGCTCCTGCATGGAAAAGGCCATTTCTGAGATGGAAACAGACCCTTCAAGTGCAGATGCTCCATTTGGCAGTGTACTGTACACAGACTATGGGGCCAAATGCAGAAAGACCTCAGGTCTTTTGTGACATTCTTTTTTAAATAAATCCCCCTTTGTGGAATTTCCTAGTTAGCTTTGCCTTGCTTCCATTGTCTTGATTTCTCTTTTTCTGGGAATCAATCTTGTCTGTGCATTTGGCAATGACTGATATTATTAGATTCTAAATTATAATTGCCAGTGCTGGATCATCTTTATTTAATATGGTTTAATTGATTTTGTAATATGGTTTCACTATTGTAGGATTTATTATAGGTTGGTTTTATAATATTTTCACTGTCCGGGAAATAAGTTCAAGGAATAAAAATAAAATAAATTGCATTCCCATCTTCCACTCAACGACTTCCACCATTAGATGCTGCTTCTTTATTTAATTTCAAAATATGCAGCACCTAAACAACTATGGGTCCTTTTCTTTCTAATCTTCTTCCTATTATGTTTTTTCTTGCTAATTATAGCAAAGCTAGGATTGTCTATCGAGTCTTCATACTTGACTTTACAGAAGTAAAAAGATTTGAAAAGGTCGTAGCATTTGGAAGCTAGCCTTCTTGTACTACTACTAATTTGCATCAAAGGCCACAAAATGGACTTTTGTGGATTACAGGAGGAATGGGAACACAGGGGGAAACTATCACCTCATGGCCACGTCTCTACTGCATGTGGGTGTAGCCATTTTGCCTAAATATATGCAACAAGAAAAGTTAAATTGTTTTCTGCATTACTAACCTTCCCATTGGCATTTTAGAATTCTTACTTGTGCTCCTGAAGACAATATAACAAACTATTTACATAATAATAATTGACCACAGTTAATATAATTCTGGTCATCTCCAGAAAAGACCACACATGTGTGCAAAATGGATGTGTCTTTTCTTTGGTGCTTACAAAGATCAAGCTGTCCTAGTTGCCTTTCTCCCGTCTCCCCACTGAGAGACATATAACATCCTTGAACCATATAGGCCGTGTCTTCACGGCAACCTTACTTTGCTTTCCCTAAATCGAGATAACAGAACTGGATGCAAACACGAATTTGCCTGTTCCCATTACTTTCAGCTTAATCGTGTTCAATCCAGATTCTGAGGACGTACGTGACTCAAGGGGGGGGACTCCAGTGGCTACCTGTCCTCTTCCTCCTGGCGTGAATGTACCACTCATAACAGACCCCTTCACGGAGCCTAGCTGGGTGGCTGCCCTGCCTGGATGAAGGAAAAACGGCACCAGCAGCCAGCGATTCTTTGCCCTCATCTCCCCATTTCCCAGGGTACACAGCAGCAGCAGCAACTCAAACCCCCTTCATAGCCACAGCCTTTAAAACAGAAACTCCAGGGCTTTCCTTTCCTTTCCCTTTTTTAAAGGTCAGAACTTTCAAAGAGCTAGAATTGCGCAAAACTGCAACATTGTTATTAAAGTGTGAAGAGGCTACATCGCTACAGTGTAGCTTTAAGGACTGGATTTTTATAGTGGCTGTTTTGAGGGTGGATTTTTTCAATGAAATCACTATATTTGGAAGCAAGCTATTGGGGGAGGGAAACCCTAAACATGGATTCTCATCCCTTAACACGGTAGGGTCCCCACAGTAAAAAATGTAAAATGTTTCAAGCGCACGATCCGGAGTGAGACCTGTTGAAATCAGGATTGAGATTCACCATGCTTTGGGGTGGTTTAACATGGAGAAAGTGTGTTAAGCCAAACTGCCGTGCGGACTCCGAGGATTGAAAATGTTTGGAATGCGAGATAAGGTTGCCGTGAAGACACGGGCATAGAATCATTTCAAAGATATTACTGTTCTGGTTCTGTGTATGTGTGTTTCAGGGTTACCATTCCTAATGTCTCAGGCATGATAATAGATCATTTGAGATGGAGTATTATGAGGAATGTGGGCAGTTTTTAAGAAGGGGGGACACGTACAGTATATTTGATAGGTCTTTACATCATTGGTTTAAAAAAATAAAAAAGAAATTTGGAAATAAACAGCATTAATCTAGCCATTTGTAAAGTTCTAAAAAAACCCTCCACCAAACTGTGAAACTTTAAGGTTTTTTTTTCTTTTTCATTTGTGGTCATATTGAACTGGTAATATAGAGATGGAGCCCTGTGTCCATTTCATGATTTGGGGGATCAGTACCAGTTAGTTTGGTGGAAATTGTAGTTCAGTGGCTCACTGTCCCCATGCAGGTTTGGTGTGATTCCGAGCATGGGATCAGTAAGGTTTGTCCCCATGTGTTTTGGATTTGGTCCGAGAAAAGCGTAAAAATCCCCCCAAACCATGCCAGAAGGGTGACAAATTTGATGCCTGAAAAAACAAGTCTCAGTACGGTTTGGAGGACCAGCACGCATTGCTCAGTGAGCCAGGAACACACATGGGGACGATTGAGGGATAACGGGGAAATTTGCGCTCATGTCATTGGGAAGTGGGGTTTGCTTGCTGTACCTGCCCTGTCCATTGAAGATTGTGGTCAATGACTTTTTAAAATGCCGATCACAAAGGCAGGCTGCAGAACAGCTTGGTTTTTAAATTTTCTGCCATTTCCACGGAGGTAATTCCAACCCCATTACAAGAATGCCAAGGCAGGCTGCATAATGGCTTGATTTTTGTTTTGTTTGCAACCCCTGTTTCCCCAATCTGCAAGGTGATCATAAATAAAGGCTTGATTTTCAGTTTATGGGTGTTCTTGTGGTCCCCGGTGGAGCAGAGGTGCGCAAAACTGCTCAAGCACCTACTGCCACTAAACCTCGTTGCGGCTTTCGGCATTTTAATTTTTTTTAAAAAAAGTTATTTTTATGAATGAAGCTTTATTTTTACTTGTTTCTGTGCCTCCCACCCCAGTCCTGGCTGTCAGTGCCACTAAGGGAGGGGGGATGTGGAACAGGGGTGGGCTGACGTCAATCCAGCTTCCAATGAGGAGAGAGGGGGTGGAGAGGAGGTGGCACTGCTCCCCCATACCAGGGTTCAGCACAGTTTGCATGGGGATGCCACCATCCGCGCCCAACCTGTACCAGTCCCATATTGCTGGGAATGTCATGGGGACACCCAAGATGAGGTCCCGGTACTGTGCCTGGCCCATGCACCCAAACAGCACCCAAAGTGTGCCAAACAGCTTGCATGGGGAAACGGCCAAACTGTAGCTCTCTAGATGTTCCTGAACAACTCTCAGCTTTTCACTCCAGTGAAACTGGCATAGAATGTTAATAATGGTTCAGGCACATCTGGAGAACCTTAGTTTGAGAATTACTGCAACAACATCTGAAATGGCACAGTCTTCCTTAAGGTTAAGGCCTATACAGACTGAACTCATCTGTTCCTGCCAGCCTACTTGTCAGTAGCAAGCAAGTGCAGAAATCCAGACTAACAAACAAGAAAGAATGGGAGGGACTTGAGGATGGGAAACCTTAGGCTTTATCCACAAGGGAGTAGGAACCAAGGCCAGTGTGGAGTGACTATTCCTTTGGCATTTGCATGAGGTCCACAATGTGGGCTGCCCTGGCATCTCAAGGGACTGCTGCCATGGCAGAATACCACTTGCAGCAGGTAAAAATAATTCTGGAACTGCTGCCAGACATCAGAAGGATATGTAGAATTCCACCATGTTTTTAATCCCAAGCAATAATTTTGGGTGTGCTTTCAGCTCTTGGTCCAACACTGGAATAGTTTCAACACAGTTAAAGGTAATCTTTCTTGAGCGTTGTGTCAGATCCTTTTGTCCATCGGATCCTGGCGCCTTTAGTCCTAACAAGTCCTGAACTGGAGGAGCACATTTGCCTCTGTGTGCTAAAGTTCAGTATTGTTGCCCTTGAAGGCAAAGTAAAACTAAAGACAATTTGAGGAGTTTGACTCAAATCAAGGTAACTCAAACTAAGTGTATTATGCTAGTCATAGGGATAGTTTATTATTGCTGTTATTTTCAACAGTCATTTTCATTAACAGCTATTGTAAGTCAGCTATATGGTTTTCCTCAAGATGTTTTGGATGAGATCTAGCAGAATGCACAGAAACTCTTTCCAATGCACAAGGAGATTGGAGAGTTCTGCCTTCTACCTATCTCATAAATTTATCCTGCTTACTATTTTAAAAAGTCCCCCATGGGAGTAGATATATCTATTCTGATAAATTCTGATTTTTCATGTGTCTCTGTGTGTGAATTCATGTGGAAACAAATTCCTATAACAGGAATAGGTAAATTTTGAGATAGTATTCACTCAGATATGGGTCTGTTAAATGGAGTAAAGTAGCCTTGTAGACTGCAGGAAGATTTCTTCATACTACATTCTTCTTTTGCAGCTTGGAATCAGGCCTTGTCTACGTGTCTACTGGAAAAGGAATCTGTGTGTCATTTAGGCCAACATCTTCCACGCTAATGGGTGCCCTTCTACCATCACCATGAGAAAAAACTGTGTACTTCATGAACTACAACTTGTGGGAGTCAGACAGTCAACTATGGTTATATTCAGACATAACAAAAGGGGCATCTCAGGGAAATAGTGTGTACCCTTGTGATCCTAGCCCTTCTCTAATCCACCTTTTCTAGCATAGGAGAGGGGAAGGGGGTCAGACTGGTATGTTAACAATCCAATCTCGAAGCCCTCTTTAAGCTGCATCAGAGGTCCTTTATTTTTATTTTGCTGTGTCTCATCACAGCCAAAGAATGCATATTGTAATGACTGACAGATAAGAATTCCACTGCTGTAGAGGAGGCCCCTTAGCTGTGGGACTGCATGGATGGATCAGGGTCTCTGCACCCCCACCTCCCCCAGCACAAGGATTACCTTGTTTTCTGTTGGTTCTTTTTTTAGTCTTCAGTCTGTTGTGGAACATAAAAGGGAAACTAGTCAAATTGCATCAATCATAGAGAAAGTTTTCATTTACAATCCTTTCACCTTATTTTAGTTTAGAAGTCAGATCATACAGAGAAAAAGTTTTTCTTCACATTTAGCTCAGATGCTAAATTTTGCAACAAGAAAAGTTAAATTGTTTTCTGCATTACTAACCTTTCCATTGGCATTTTAGAATTCTTACTTGTGCTCCTGAAGGTAATATAACAAACCATTTACATAATAATAATTGAGCACAGTTAATATAATTCTAGTCATCTCCAGAAAAGACCACACATGTGTGCAAAATGATACAAACTGTTAAGCACAGAAATCAAAAGAAAAATGTTTTTTTTGGAGGGGATACTGTTTCCCTATAGTGAGCAATATGTTTCTGTATACAGGGAAAAGTGCCATCACAGCCCAGCCGGATTTCTTATTCTCCACTTGTCCAAAAAGTTGTGATTGATTAGACCAGAATAGTCTTGGTTTAGGAGAAGAGGCGTTGATCACCTTTTTGATTTATAGAACAATGTACCCTAGATTATTTGCCTAATTTCCTTCAGAAGAAATGGAAGTATTCGTTCTGTTCACAGAAGGAAGAGCTCATCCTTCCCAGAGCTGTGCTGGCCAATTTCACATCCTCTGATCAAAGGGCTCTGAAATGTTAGAAATTACTACCTTGATCATGCAGAATTAATCACAGCACGTTTTATATCACTTGCCCCTCACATTTCCATTGTACCCTGGTCTGAATTACTGTACTGCTCAAAACAAGCACTGCTTGTCTCTGAAGGAAAGGTCAACAAATTGATGCCTATTATGGCAGCCCATGGATCGGAGACATTTCCCTGTTTAGGTTTCAGTTCTGTTCAAAATACCTGCTTTCATGACTTTGGGCTTTGTTACAAACTTACCATTAATAAGGTTCAGCCAATGCTGCCTCTTTTGACTATTTCTCTCTTGCTGTCCTCGCCTGTCAATCCTCTCTTCATCAACTATATTTATTACAATCAAGCCCTGTCAACTGTCACAGCTTACATACAGACTGCTGGTAAATATGTCTTTCCAGTCATTAGACATTCCTTTCAGTCACCTTGGGATTTCTACCTTGTCTATCTCACTCCAAAAAAACTTTTGTTCAGAAGTATTAAACTCCCACAGAGCAGAGTCAGCTTGGGGCCATTACTGTAGGAAGTGACAGAAAACACCAAACTGACACTCATTAAGAATCCAGTTTTTCCAGAGTTGATGCAAGTCTGTCTTAGCCCTCCAAAATGAATCATGATTTATTTAATATATTTGCTTCTACAAGTGTCAGCTCATCAGCTTAAAATGTTTCTCCTTTAACTCTATTGAGGCCTGTATAGCCAGGTTGACTTTGAATTTCCCCCCCTCTAAGGCTTCATAATTAAAACTGAATAGAGAACAGTTGAGATTTTGCTCCATGGCTGCACTTAGTGGCCCTTGGTTTTATAATTATCTGTACAAAGCACTTCTGTAAAATTAAAGCTGGCCACACTTGGGAAAAGACCGCCTAGCGAGCAAGTTCCTTTTATGCCAGGCTCCTGAATCCAGGGTAAGATAAATTATCAGTCAACGGACAGGTTTAAGGTGAGAAAAACAATTAGGAAAGCAAGATAGGAAGATCCCCTATTTTCCTCTAATTATGCTGTGAAGTGCAGCTTTAAATAGATCCCTATTCCCAACCCACCTGGAGCAAAGCCATAGAGGTGAGCATGAGCTCAATTCTACAGTTCTTCATGCAACACGAAGATTTTCTTTCTTATTTCTTTCCTTTGTGTGTGAGGACTGGGCAAATGTAAAAATATTAAAATATGCCAAAACAGTTTTGTTCTTCACAAGAACCAAGTGTCAGAAGTAATTTTGGGATTAAATTTTAAAAGGTGATAGAAATGTAAGTTCCAAGAAAAAGGGTTTAAGTAATTTTTTCGGAATGATCTTTAATGTATATAATTCTTCCCTGAGATGTGAAAGAAGATATAGTCCATGGTGGGTCAGTCAAGAAGCTGAGAACAGCAGAACTATGAATAAGTATTTGAGAGGAAAAGCAAGAGTAAAAAGCAAGCGACAGCATTTGAAATTAACAAGGGAAGCAATAAAAGGCACAATGAATGGGGAACAGGAGGGGGTATTAAAAGAAAAACAGAATGCATAAGGAAACTCAGTGTATAGCATGCATGATTAGGAAACAGATTGTAGAATGCCTTTCGGTAGTTAAATGCACTTCTGTGTATCCACGGATAACCAAGATGTTTCCTGTTAGAAGTTTATGGAATACTGTATAGGTTTGCTCATCTCAGAATATATGGTCTCCTGCCAGGGGCTAAACAAGAACATCAAACAGCCCAGCCCATTAAATACACTTGTTTTAATCCTATCAAACATGGGCCATGATTGGAAGCCTTGGTGCTCATTTCGGCAGCACACATACTAAAATTGGAATGATACAGAGAAGATTAGCATGGCCCCGGCACAAGGATGACATGCAAATTCATGAAGTTTTCCTTTAAAAAAAAAGAAAAGAAATTAATTAATGATTGGAAGCCTTGTTAAAAGTGACAGGCATACACACCCATGACCTGTGTGTCACATGGGCATCCATGGCTGTTATCAGCACCGTGGAGATACAGGGATGGTGCAGGAGGGGAAAGTGTGCATTCTGTCCTTCCTATTCCAGATCACGTGATCCATCTGATGCCCTGCAGCAGTATGTAACAAAACAGAATAAAAGCAGCCCAGAAGGGCCTGTGGCCCTCATTTTTCCATCTCACCTTCACCTTTTGTAACCTAGAATATTCACAGGAGGGTGAGGAGCAGAGGGCCTATGAATAATCCCACTTCAGTACCATCTCTAAGCTGTTTCTTTTTTCATGTGGACTTCCAACAAAATTTGAACCAGTCAAAAGGATCCAAGTACAGGCTAGGGAAATCAACAGACTCTCAACTGGGAGGTGATTTTAACTAACCTGTCACTTGCCTCCACAATCTACTAGTCATGAAATTAATCTACACTATTGCTAGCCCCCTCCCTCCCTCCAAAAAAAAACCCCTTCATCACTGGCACAATGGAGAGGAAGAAAATAAGAATACAGCTTCACTGTCACAAAGAAGAACAAAACCACTCTGACTTGCTTTTGAAACTTATTGGTAGGAGGCAAATGGTCCACACTTCTCTTAGCTGAGGGAAATACAAATAAAATCTGAGGAAAGGCAGCATACATAAGACTAACACCATTGCAACCATAAAATAGGTCAGACTGAAAAAGCTGGTTGTAAAGCTTAATGTCACTCGTTACTCATTCTTTAAAATTATATTCTTCTTTTGCATGCCAGCCATAGTAGGGAATCCATTTGAACAAGCATTTGAACAGTTGTATCAGAAGGAAAACAAATATTAAGTACTTCAGTACAAACTGCTCATTTAGTAGGAGTAAGTAAGGATGGAGGAGTATATCCAGAAGGAGGATATATAGTGTGGCATTATATCTGCAGTATGGTGAGATTGCCACATATTATCTGGGGCAACCTACCATAGCCTCACTATATCCCCTGAGGTCCCACTATAGGCTACTGTGGGAAAACCCAATGCTGTTGGCTGGTTTTCCTGAAATAGCTCTATAATAGCCATCATTGCTGTGGCCACTTCAGGATCTAAAGAAGATGTCTGTTTGGTAGTGGTGATAACAGACCTCTGGGTATTTCATGCTAGCAACTCCTGCCCCAAGTTGTCTAGCTGCCAGTGATAACTCCAGAATATATTCAGCCAGTGTCTGGAACTGGCTGAGGAAGGTGAATAAACCTATTCCAGGGTGTGAAAGTGCTGCATGATGTCTGCAAAGAAGAAGAGATGAGTACTGCCTTATAGAGCTCCCCTGTAATTTACAAATTTACTAAACAATTGCTATTATTCCTGCAAATTTTAAATCTCTTCCTCTCTGTTGCCACTTAAAATACCATGCAGTATATTATACTAGTAGCCCAAGCTGAGCTGATGAAGACCCTTTACTCAAAATAATTGTTTTATAGTTGTGTAAGTTGGGGGTTAGGGTTAGGAGAAGCAAAGGTCTTGTGTGTCTTAAACACAGCATACACAGATTCAAAAGAATTGCTGAACATTCTTAGCAAACCAAACAGAGCTGAAAGCACACACATCTTCAGACAAGAATATGAAATGTTTAGACAACAACCACAAACTGACCAGATTCAAAATGACAGTTTTATCAAATCTGGTTGAAAAACATTAGTCTTTCATTATCCACAAAGGTGTGGTTATTCCAAAATGCCAAAATTAATGAAAAACAGCATTTTCTTACCTTCCCTTGCGTCCTCAAAGCCAGGAAATGGGTGAGTTCCTAGCATAAATCACAATAATGTACAAAGCTTTGGAGGGGGAAGAGGTTTGCTTCACAGAAAGTTCTTTATCTATCCCCAGAGTTGTGATAGAAAATACACATTACAACATCAGAGGCAGACTGGACTCTAACTACTACCTTTTTTTTCCAGAGCAGAGCCTTGGAGATCTCAATGGTCTACTCAGGATCTGTGTGCAGAAAGAAGGTTCCTAGGTGATCTAGAATACTGGTCAGTGCAGAATCACTGGTAACTTAAAATCCTCTTCTAGTTGCAACAGATCTGTAGTAGGATTCCACCCACCACCTAAATTGATCTGGCTCTCCTTTTGGTGCATGGTTTTTTTTTTTGTTGTTGTTGTTTTTTAAATCAGGAGATCTCCCTGCATAAGCTTCCATGCAGTGCATTTGATTGGCTAAGGCACACCTATATTATCCATTAGAGCTACCACTCGTTCCTCTTCCCTACTGGGTAACTTACCAACATGGAAAACGGAATATGGCTTGAGGCCATGAACCCAAACAAAGCTCTCCAGTTACCACTGAAGTCCAGCTATTTTGAACTAAGGTGTCCACTGAAACAAACTGAATTCAACTTATGGTCAGGTTTGGGCCAACATTTAGTACTATTTTGACTTGATTGGTCAGCAAAGATCTGGGGGCAAGGGCCAGAACAGAAAACAGGACCAGAATTGACTGGCCTCAACTAATCAATCAGCATAAGTCAATAGCATTAAAAAAGTTAAAGGCCGTGTCCCCCTGCAAGCTGTTTGGTACTGTTTGGGTCCTGTTTGGGCTCGCATGGGCCGGGTGCGGGACTGAGAATGAATCTTGGGCGTCCCCATGTCATTCCCAGCAACATGGGACAGGGACAGGTTGGGCGCGGATGGAGACGTCCACACGCAAACTGTGCCAAACCCTGGCATGGGGGAGCAGCGCCACCTGGAAGCTGGACTGACGTCAGCCCACCCCTGTGCTGCACCCCCCTACCTAGCGGCACTGAAAGCCAAGACTCGGTTGGGAGGCATGGAAAAAAGTTAAAATAAAGCTTACTTCAAAATAATATATTTATTTAAAAAATTTAAACACCAGAAGCTGCTACGAGGTTTAGCGGTAGTAGGTGTTTGAGCAGTTTTGTGCACCTCTGCTCCACTGGGAACCGCAAGAACACCTGTCAACTTTATTATTATTATTACCTTGACGATCAATGAAGTGGGGTTGGAAATGGAACAAACATCAAGCCATTATGCAGCCTGCCTTGGCATTCGTGAAATGGGGTTGGAATTACTTCCATGGAAATGCAAAATAAATAAATAAATAAATAAATAAATAAATAAATAAATAAATAAATAAATAAATAAATAAAATTAAGCCATTATCCAGCCTGCCTTTGCGATCAGCATTTTAAAAAGTCAGCGGCTGCAATCTTCAATTGACAGGGCAAGGACAGCAAGCACACCCTACCTCCCAATGATGTGAGTGCCAATCTCCTCCCCATTAGCCCACGATCGTCCCCATGCCGGTCTCCCAAACCGTGCCAATACTTGTTTTTTCAGGTATCAAATCTGGCACCCTTCTGGCTCGGTTTGGGGGGATTTGGCACGCTTTCCATGGCCCGATTCCAAAACGCATGGGGACGCCCCTTGCTGATCCCACATTTGGAACCATACCAAAGGAGCATGGCGACATTAGCAAGCATGTGATTTCTAGTTTCTAGGACTGCGTTAAACAAGAGAAGTCACATTTCATTGAACATGGGAAGAACACAACCATGCAAATGAAATATCACTGTGTTATATGGAACTGCATTGTAACAACCATAAAAGAGCAAAAGCATTTTTTGCACCTCTTCACCCTGACCTCTGACTGAGGGAAGTGTTTTTACTCTGATTTTATTGTAACCCACCATGAAATCTTTCGGTATACCATGGGATAGAAATGTAAATAAATAAATAGTAGTCAAACCGTTATACAACTGACTACATTAACATTCACAAATTCCTCCTTGGAACTAAACCAACGAGTAATGAATTTACACATTACTTCCTTTTAAGTGTGAGTATCGTACACAAGGAGGATTCAAACCACACTAAGCAAATGTCCCTGTGATGACTCCTGCAGTGCTGACATAATTACACAAAATGTAACCAGCAAAACAAATAATCCCTATGAGTGTGGGAGAGGAGGAGGATCAGGGAGTCTCAAGCTTAAATTAGAAGTAGATGGAAGCTCAAACAAGATGTAAACAAGCAAACTCTTTTGGCATAATTTTGAAAGTAATGGCAGTTGCTTTCTGCAGGTGTGCAGAAAGCAGCACTCTCTGACATTTTTTTCCCTATCTTATGTTCTTGCTCCCATTTCCTTTTGTGAGACTGAAAGTCACAATTGTCTCAGGAAATAGAGGATAAAATGCTACATGAAGAGCTTAAGTAATAGGCAGTAAGTAACTTCTTGGCCGCAGTAAGTAAAGACCAAGTTAATGGCTTTGCACACTTGGTAGCATGGGGGTGGGGGTGTATAAAGTAATCAAGATTAGGACAATGAAAACAAATGAAAGCCTTCTCTCAATTGAATTGATTTTGCAAGGTTATATTAACAATTTCATGCATGTTAGGATATATCAGTTAGAAGGGGGGAAACGTGACTGTATTGTCCATTTGTAAGTCACTAAAGTAGGCACCCGATGTGTTTTCCACTTCTGTAGATGAAAGGCTTCATCCAGACATTGCTTAATTATTCCAGTATTTTTGGATACTCTGGAATAAAGCATGGATATTAAAATAGTGAAATATTCCACTATTCCAAAAAATAGTGGAATATTCCAAAAATAGTGGAATAAGTGACATCTTGATGCCACCAAAGACATGAATTTATAAGAAATAATCATTTTAAAATACTGACACATGTTTTATGCATTTGCTGACAGCAGTACTCTTAAATGGAGAAAAGAAGATAATTTGTTAATACTAGCCTCCATCTTTTCCAGTTAGATATCTTGCAGTTTTCAAGAGCTGTCTGGCTTGTGTGCATCTGTGAAGAGCCACCTGCACTGAATTAAGGAATGGCTTCCCAGGAGAATCTCCTGGAATAGTGTTTTACTGGCATGGCAGTCTTTCTTGAACCAAGGTCTAAAGGCAATGCACAAAGCGTTCATTCCTTGACTTTACATTACAGAGCATCCAAATTCTTCATGCCTTAGCACTGTATTTTAAGTCCACGGCAGTTTATTTACTCAACAGTGAACTATGTATCCTTCATTCTCAGCGTAGTGACTTTTTCCTGAATTTTCTCCTATTTCTCCTCTCTTCCTTCTAAGCATAGTAATCAAAACTGGTTGCAGTATTCTGACTGCCACTCAGTTTATTAAGCAAACATTTTATCATCTCTATTTGAGATTCAATGAATTTGGAAAATCATTTTTTGTCCTTGTGGATTGAATGTTGCCATATTTGCAGCCTTGTAATAGTGATGGTTTGTGGGAGAAGGATGATCTACTTTAAAACATCCCAATTTCCCTTAGCTTCTCTCTGTCTGTCTATTTGGTTTTATTTCCTGGCTCCAACCTATTCATCAAAGCTATCTGGGCTTTCAGAAAGCTTTACTAGATCTTATTGAAGCTTTCTTAGGTCTCAAGTATGAGGAACTGAAAACTGCTAATGCATTATCAAAAAGGAAGCTATGGAAGCTAAGGCAGGTACAGGCTGATTATCTCAATATCCTTCATGGTTAACTTAGTGGAGAGCTTCAGTAAATTTTGAAGCACTTAGGAGTGTTGCTATGAAAGAATTAATATGGCTTCTGTTTTTTAGTATCTTGTATAGCCCTTTGGGATCATTCAGCCTTCCTTTCCCATGTTCTAAGGTCTTGTTTCTGTTTTAAGAATTGAAAAATTATCTCATTAGTCCTCATCCTTGTAGCTCAGGATTTTTTCCCCCTTCATGAGCATTAAATACCACTTCATAAGCATTAAATACCACTTTCTTTTCAACGTGATACTGTTGTACAGATTGTGCAGTTGCCATCTATCCATATATTATTGCATTTGGTCTAACCCAGAATTGAACTGTCAGCCATATGGTAGCACCTTCCCTTTGCTGTTCATGAGGCACCTAGACTTACAACAACCTATTAAAGGCATATCTTTTTATGCAGTCATTGTCTGTGAGAAAGTTGCTTCTCCCCTGGTCCACTCAGGTTATAATGTGTTTTAATTTGTTTTTTCCCTTGTTTAATGTTCGGTAAACCACTCTGAATTTTTTTGGGGGGGAAAGGGAAAGCAGCATAAAAGGCTTCAATCAATCAATCAATCAATCAATCAATCAATCAATCAATCAATCAATCAATCAATCCACTGCTGTGGTTTAACCCAGCTTCGGTCCATCTTCAGAGCGAACACATCAGCAAAGTGACTAGTAATTTTCTTTCCATATTATCTATCCCAAAGGTGAATTTTCTGAGTTATTTAACACCGAAAGAAAACAGCTGGTCACTTTGCTGATGTAATCTCTCACTCTGAAAGTGAACTGAAGCTGGATTGATCTTAAGTGTGACCACAGCGCAACTAACCACTACAACACATCAAACAATTGTGACCAAAGAATGATCACTTAACCTACATGCTTACTCAAAGGTTCCTGTGGGAGGGAAGATCAAATGAAAGTATCTTCCTTGTGGCAAATCCAGTTGTTACATTGACTTAGACCTCTGTCTAGTCCCCATGTATTCACCTCTATCTGCCTGCACTCAAATAGACAGGTGAGTTAAAGGCACAGAATGCTGAGAGCTGTAGTTAAGGAACAACCAAAGGGCTATGATTTAAGCAGTCATGGTTAAAATAAATTGGATTGGTTCTTTTTTTTTAAGTAACAAATTTTCATTTCATGTAAAGCAAGGCTATCTGAAAGAGCATACCCACCAACATTGGCTGGTGGAGAAAGAGAGAGAGAAGCATTGCCTGTCCAAAGTTGCCTGTTTCTTTAACAACAGGTAACTTCAGGTGATTAATGGCTTGCTCAATAAGGAGACAGAATGCGACTGAAGGAAACAGCAGCTGCACTAGCAAATGAAATTTCAACCTGAAATTCCGCTTCATCTCATTTGCTGGCTACAGCTCTGGCTTCCTGTCTCTTACTCAATTAAGCTGTTAATCATCTGGGGTGTTTTTGTACTTCCCTTCCCATTCTATAGATGGGAAAGGTGTGCAATCAACTAATGTTCACTAGCATTTGCGCTTGCAATCGCTAGTCAATGTTACCCTTTCCCTCACATGATCGGTCACTCACCTGTGATCAGTTTCCAGGCCGCTCCTCTTCTGGGCCCCACCATTTTGAGTGTGCACCCTCCATGACTGCATGTGCATCAGTGCCATCTCTGTGACAATGTTGATGCTCTCTGCAGTCACAGTTGCATCAGGGGATTGTCAGAGCTGCTCCCACACTTGCACAGCAGCTCCGATGACCTTCCCAGCTATCAGAGGTGTAAGTGCTCACTGGCTGGATGCCACAGGCAAGTCTCAGGTAAAGGCTAGGTAGCTTGTGGAGCATGATTTCATGCTCCACAGCTAGTATGCAGTTAAGTAAACTCTGGGCAGCCAGGGGGCATTTCTAGTCTGTAATTACAAACTATGGGCTGAAGTGTGAATCCAGCCCTGAACTCATTCTTGAGATAGCAGGTAACCTTGGACAGCCAAAGCTTTTTCCACCCAGATTTTCTGGTTAAAATTGAAGATTCTGAAACAGCTGGAGTTTTAAGAACTTGCAAGAATAGCACTGACACAGGAAATAGCTTGAATGTCAAGCATACTTTCAAAGTCTCAAGAGAGATATCTGTATTCTCCCCCTTCCCAAAGCACAAAACTATAGAAATAATATTTGTTTCTATTGTTATCCATATCAGGGCGAATCCCCACAGCAAGCTTATTTCGCTTTCCCTAAACCAAAATAATAGAACCGGATGCAAACGCGAATTTGCCTGTTCCCATTACTTTTATCTTAATCGCGTTGGATCTGGATTCTGAGGATCGTACGTGGCGTACGTGACTCAAGGTGAGACTCAAGTGGCTACTTTTTAAAAGCTGCTTTTCGGGGCTGCCCATAAGGGACCCCTTCACCGGGCCTAACTGGGCGGCTGGGTGGCTGCCGCTTGCCTGGATGGAGGAAAAATGGCAGCGTGCAGCCAGCCAGCGATTCTTTCTCTTCCTCTCCCCATTGCTCAGGGCACACAGCAGCAGCGGCAACTAAAGCCCCTTTGCTTTAAACATTCACACTCAGCTGCTTTCTTCCCTTTCCCTTTCTAAAGTCAGAACTCCAAAGAGCTAGCATTGCACGAAATTGCAACATTGTTATTCCAACCATGAAGGTGTGAAGTGGTTCCATCGCTACAGTGTAGCGATCCCTGTTAAGTGGATTTTTACACTGAAATCACTGTCTTTAGAAGCAAGCTATTGGGAGAGGGAAACCCTAAATATGGATTCTCATCTCTTAAAATGGTACTGTCCACATAGTAAAAAATGTAAAACGTTTCAAGCGCACGATCCGGAGTGAGACCTGTTGAAATCAGGATTGAGATTCACCACGCTTTGGGGTGGTTTAACACGGGAAAAGCATGTTAAGCCAAACTGCCGTGCGGACTCCAACGATTGAAAAGTTTTGAATCTGAGATAAGGTTGCCGTGAAGACACGGCCTCTGTGTAGCAAACACCAACAACCAATGCAAATTAGACGTTTAAAAAATTCACTTGAGCCTTTCATTGTCTTATTTTGTACCACCAATCATGCTCAGCTCCTGCCACATGAGAGTTTTATTATTGTTCTTGTCGTCATCATCCCTAAGGGTAATGAGCCAGACAAGCAAAGTGAAAATAAAGTTATTATAGCTTTCTTCAGCAATAATTCAGAAAAGATCACATGAAATTTCCACAAGTAAGCAATTTTTTGGTCCGATGGGAGAAACTGAAAGTCCATGATTCAAATAAAGCCACCTGCTGCACTGAAGGCAATCCATGCTTTCCCTACCCCTATGGGCCAAGGGACCTTAGAAGTTGTCAAATGAATGAACACAATCTATAGCTTTTTGCTATGTACAGTCTCAGAGACACCTGAGCTTCTGGAAGTGGGCCCACCCTGAAGAAACCTCTGGCCTTCACAGTCTCTGCTTCCAGCAGGTTACTTGGTCTTGGATAAGGAAGACAGGTGTGGAAAGGGCCCCAGGATCCATGCAGGTACTTTTAGACTTGCCTGGGATCAAGGGGGAGAAGTTTTTCTGTTAAATAGATTCATTCAGTTAAGAACTATGAGTCACTGGTTGACCAACTTCTATGAGGTTTCCTACAAAAACTGAAAACCAGACAATTTAAGTGTTAAATTGGTGGAATTGCATCACTTAACTTTTTTCCCATCCTCCGTAAAATATGGGAAAGGACAGCAGCTTCCATATGGCAATAGATAGCATTTGAAGGCACCATAGTTTCTTTTCCTTTGGATTTACAAAACTAGGTTTTTTTTTGGTTTTCTTTTTAAAGAAAACCACCACTCTTAACTACTGGGGAAATATCAGAAAAGCTGTTTGATAAAGAAATACCAGTGGTTATTAATTATTAGTATTTATTAATAGTCTAAATGGACTAGTTTTCTCATGTTCAATGCCCTTCAAATGCATTCCCACAGTAGTTCTACAACTCAGTTAGAATAAGGCTTCATTATAAAACACTAGAATTTGCTATGTGTCTGTATATTCATAAGTTCATTTCATGTGCTGCCTAGAAGGTCTTTGCAGTGTGTCTGATGCCCACAGCAACATTACTCAATTTTCTTGAAGGCCAGTGAATCTGTGATTAACGCTGGGTTTGTGGTGCTCAAAGTGGGGTTTAAAAACAAAACAAAAAAGCCTTAATACTGCAGCCTTAATATGATAGAAGTGAGATAAAGTTCCAGTAAACCACTGGAAGTTGTAGCTGGCAGACATCTGGAAGGATGCCAGTTAGGGAGACTTGTGCAAAAACAAAACTGTGAAACAAAGCATTATTAAAGGCGTGATTACTATATATTATTTTTGGTAGCGGTATGGCTTAATTTTGCATGCCACTGTGGAAAGAAGCAACAGATTAAATATTTAAATATAAACAAGTAAGTAATATTTTATTTTCCATCATCCTATTCATCCTTTTGATATTTATGTTCTGCTGTTGCATATCTGTTTCTAAAAAAGAAGAAAAATCCTCAAAGCTTTGGAGATGAATATTGCTTTTCCATAAGTTTGCATTAACTTTCACTCCCCGATGCCATGTGCTGATGAATGAAAAATAAAATAAAATCTATTCCTTCCCCCACTCCCATCTTCTGCTATTATTCTAGCTTAAATTACTGCAGCTCTATACATCTGGTTCAGGTCATTCAAAACGACTCAGGTTCTCATTCTTTGTTTCCCTCAGGGACAACTTCTCTCAATCTCACTGAGGAAAATGACCCTCATGCCATCAGGATTAGGTCTTGGGAAGTCCCCAAAGCCTCATCTGGAGTGAGAATACCCAGCTGGGTTTTGAACTTATTGCATCAGAGACCACTAGGTCAATGCATTAATCAGGAACTCTTAAATCCGGTGAGATACTTTGTTGAGAACTGTTACAGGGTTCTGGCTAGTCTTAACTATAATTTTAAAAACATTAGGGTTTCTTTCTTTCTTTAGGGTAAAATGCTATTTCCTGTTCCTTCAAGCTGTATGCCTACTTAAAAGTTTTTTCTGTTTCCTTCAATATATGGCTTATAATTGACACGTATTACTTTACATCTTTGGCCTACTTTGCCTAAGAGAACTATTTGACTAGCTTCATTCTTTATTATCATCATTACTATAATTCCATTTTACATTTTTAATGTTATGTGCTAAACATCTTTCTCTACACACAGTGATATGCCCCCCTTCAGCTTTCCTTTATAACACATTCAGCATTTTTTTTCTTGGGACATAATTAAAACATCAAAGAGTTTTCCTGCTGGTTACGTGAAAATTTGAGAACTGGAGTCTGCTGGCACTATTGAAAATTAAAATGTACTATTCTTGTGCATATTTAGAATGACCTTAAATAATGATTGAAAACGGTTTTGTAGTTCCTCGTACAAGACTGCCCCACAATTCTAAAATACCTGAATTAAAGAATGCTTCTAATTGGCAGCAGGGGGTTTCTTGTTAAAAAATATAAAATATGTGTTTTTGTTCACTATTTTCTCAAGCTTAATGTGCCTAATTTTCCCAAGCAACTTTATCCCTAAAGAAAAATGTAGAAGGAAAATCCATTACCAAAACATGAAGCTGAGCAGCAGCCTGCTTTTTCTGTCCTTCTATTTCTCTTTCACAATGTAATTGCTATTGAAACTGGCAGTAGAACAGTTTTAGTTCAAATGAGTATGTAGCTTGAAAAACGAAGTAAAGTTAGCATTCACGGATCTGAAATTAGATCCCACTGTGGGTTTAACACAGAAGATAAATGTACATCATATGCCTAAAAGTTGATACGTAGAACAAATGTTGAATGAGCTCAAAAATAAATATAGAAGGTGGTAGAGTTTTGTGGGTGAATCTAAAGCCACTCTATAGCTTGATTCTTGTTCAACGGATATTATCATACTAATTCAACAGCTATAAGGGCTTCCAGTATCCCAGTGTTTATGGAACTAGCTGAGTTCCAACTGTCTCAGCCTGATACTATGTTGCTTTATCCTGTATGTCAGGATTGGACATCTAAAGAAGTTAAACATTACTTGGACATAGAAAAGGAATGAAAACAGGAAGGTCAGATATAGGATTTCTTGCTCACTAGCTGCTCTAAAAAGATGGTTGATTACAGGAGCAATGGGGCTTGCCAGACAGATGCGTAGGCACGAATGGGGAATGAGATCTCTTGCAATTAACCAATGTCTAGAAGTGACAATACTATACTCTGTAGCCTTCCTGAGGTCTGCCACTTTGTACTCCTTCATGCAAAAATATGGCTGGATATAACCACTGCATCAATGCATGTTATGCTGTGAGAAACTAATTCCTTCTATGACCTTCAGTTAGTTGGTGGTGAAACTTAATATTTCTCAACCCATTCTCTTTCTTTTACATGTCCAGTTGTAAATTTCTTCCAGTCTGTACATCAAGAATAACATTATGTAGCATCTTGAAGGGAAGTTTGTCATGTGAAGAACTGAAGCTTAGGACTAGATGGGGACAGGCTCAAGAGATGTGAGATAAACTAGCCTTTTAATCAACATAGTATGTATTGGTGGCCAGACTCTTGGGCCCCTTCTGCACTTAGGCCTTATTCTGAGTTTTATCTCAGAATTGGGTCCTGCTATCTGCATGCTAGTGCAGAGTACAGCTGGCCCTGTGGGGCTTGCTGTAGTCTGCACCATCATGTGGATGTCAGGATCCCTGTTCCAGGATATAATTTGGAATAAGGCCCAGTGCAGAAATGGCCTTCAAAGCCAGAAAGACACAGATAATTCCATTTCTCCGACTTTCTGAACTGTTAGAGGAAAATATAACTGAAAGAATTGGGGGGGACCGCCAAACATGTTTCTTAAGCTTAGGAACTCAAAACTCACTTCTGTATGCTGAGGTAAAAACATAACCCAGAGTAGTCCCTGGAGTCTAAAATACTTCTCTCATTACACAGGGTTCAAAGACAATGTGAGCTGTGTAGCGCAGCTAAAAGTGTCTGCATAAAGGAATGCC
This sequence comes from Aspidoscelis tigris stejnegeri, assembly GCA_023333525.1. NCBI lineage: Eukaryota > Metazoa > Chordata > Lepidosauria > Squamata > Teiidae > Aspidoscelis > Aspidoscelis tigris. The sequence goes on along the minus strand of JALMGA010000002.1, from coordinate 63,004,517 downwards.
TTTATGATGTTGTTTTGTTTCTGACTTGCTTTTACCTGGGCTATCTAAAGACATTGTTTGAGGCTAAGGAGGGAAAAAGTATGAATAATGTCAGGCCTTGAGATAAAAAAAAAATCTTATTATCACAGTTGTCAGTCACTAGTATCCCAGGTGAATCTGTTCATTTTTAAAGCCACACTGAAAAACAGGCTACATAAACTAGGGTTCCTTTATCAGATTTTATTTCATATTCTGGGAGTTTGCTTTCAGTATTTTTGGGGGGTTGTTTTTTTAAAAAATGCTGGGAGCTTTTTGATATTGCAAAACCAATCATAGGAGGGAAAAGACAAATTTAAATGTAAGATAAAATGAGTTTTACATACTTAGATAGCAAGACAGTCATTGAACAAAACAAATTATTTGCTGGCCTTGCTGTAGCTCTTTGTTTTTTGAATACTGAAACATTTGCAACATGAAGCAAACGTGGAGGTTCTTGGAATGCTGGGATTGAAAATATTGTAGGAATAAGGTAGGCATTATTGTTTACTTCGGGTGAGCTTAGGTAGTGGCTACCTTCAGGGAAAAACAGCTATGAAATTTTATAATGTGAAAAATTAAAAATAACTCTTCTGGAACATACAGTGTTATTGGCACACATATAGCCCCATCCATTTTTACTTGAATCGTGTTAACAAAGTTCAAGTGTTAATGTTAATCCCTTCCAGTACACTGTTTGCAGGGAGGCCAAGCAGGAGTAGAAGTCATGTATAGCCATCCTGCCATCGCAATTGTGCATTTCACTGCCAGTGTGTGGACCACCAGCCCAAGGGATTGCATGGTTCTTTCCTTTCTCTCAATGTGCACTGGTGGAGGGAAAAGGGAGAGGGTGATGGTAATGGTGCAGCCAGTGCTGGAGTTGGTGCTTCTATTCTGGCAGTAAGACATCACCCATTCTATTAACCATCTGTCAGAGGCCATGGATTGACTGAGGCCAAGGAGTGGCTGAGCTAGGATCCAGCCTTCTGCCATGGATTCATGGTCACTGACAACAGGAGAAATATAGTTAAGGCAACGAAGCAGTGGAGATGTCCATCACTTGTGTGTCTCACAAATTCCACCTGTTGTTGGGGATTCTCTGAACTTGGATCCAAGGATGGGCCTATCGTTGACAATTCCACCACTTCCATGGCAGCCATTGTAGAGAGGTGCTGCAAGATGATTGCCTATTTTTACTGGTAGGCATGGCTTTCTGATGGTCAGTAAGATGGAGAAAAAACATCACCTGATCCCCACATAATGTTTCCACTCAGTGGAACGCCATCTATATCCTGCTTATGTGCCTGCTTGAGCAAATCCTGCTCTTCACACACTCACAATGATGCTTCACACTGAGGAGAATTCAACCCCTGGTGAATGGTGTACTGTCTCTAATGTTGTTGAGACACTCAAGTTGTTCAGCTTGCTGACGAGCAAGCTAAGTGCCTCAGTAGTGATGCTGAGTGTGGTGCTGCCAGCCACAGTTGACCTGGACTAGTGGCTGGACAGGATTGAGCCCAATTCATGCACGGCCTTGGCTGGCCAGCTTTGACTTGGAGTTGAGAAGAGGTTGAGAGAATCCTTGAGAAGGAAGGTTGCAATTGTGTTGCCCAACCTTCTTGACCCAGGAGTGAAGGAGCTATCCTCAGTGGAGGAAGTGCTTGGTCCAAGCAGCTAAGAGAATCGAGGTACAGACATTGGGTGAAGCTTTGGAGAGAACCTGCCTAGTGCTTTCCCTGCCTCCAGTGGCAGGAGCTCCTCTGTGGCTGGCCCTAGCAGTCCAGATTCAGAAGCCATATTCAGAGGAGTACCATGAGTTGGAACATCCAGAGATCTTTATTATCAGTTTCGCTTAGTTGCCACTGAGATGGGAGAAAGATTCAGTTTGCCTCATTAGTACTAAGCAGTTCATTATCTTTGGCATCCAGTGGCAAGGACATAGTTCCTTCTGAGTTTGGGGCAAAACATTGCCAGATCTGTCAGGATTGGGGAGACGTTGCTCAGAAGTATCTGTCCACTCCTGTAAAGTGATGATAAATTGTGTATGGGCACTAGGCTTGTGGTACAGCGCATTTTCTTAAACATTATCTTCTCCTGTTTGGCTTTCCCAAGCTTTCCTGGGAGGCTGATTAGCCATAGGTAACCCCCATCCTGCACCACCAAAGGCATCCATTAAAAAAATGAAAAAAAATTACTAGGTGTCCCCATACACAACATTTCCCCCTAATAATAATAAGAAGAAAGGAAGTCATACAAAGGGATCCAAAAATGCAAAGACTGGGGGGAAACTGAATACATTAAATGAATTATAATATCAAAATCAAAACACCTCAAGACAACAAAAATGAAAAATTAGGAGGGGAAACTCTGACACCACCCAAAATTAACACTAGAAGTACTTATAGGCTAAGATACTAACAAAAAACAAACTTTAATAAGTTCCTAGCTGCACATACACAAAGGAAGGGATGAGTCCTACCCCTAGCAAAGAAACACTTTGGGCACACATCCTTGAGACATCCACACACCCAATCAATCAAAGGTAAGTATGCAGCACCCAAGGAGTGGTAAAGTTAGTAAATACCAGACTCTGAAAGGTTGGCTAAGGTGAGAAGTGGTGATGATGAGGCATCTTCATATGTGAGTCACCCACTATTAGACCTTACCTATTGTTCATCAGAGCTCAATATGCACAGAACACAAAAGAGAAGGTACTCAGCAACTCATGTAAGGAAAAAAGGAACTGTTTTTTGACAAGACACTTGAGGTTAATGTAATGTTTGTGTTCATGGTTGCTTGTGAGTGTGGCCAGTAGGCAGGCAGGGACTGAGACACTTATTTCTTAGATTGTCCTTCCAGATTTTTTGGAAGTCTATTCCTTAGGAACAATGGGAGATTACAAAAAAAAAAAATCAAAGCAGCATCTGCATCTTTCTAGACATGGTAGGTTTTTTTCTAGAGGTCTCCCAGATCCATATGCCAATTCCAGGCTTTCCAGATGAAACCCTATGGAACTTTGGCTCTTCCAGTCTACTAGGCAGAGCAGTTGTTTGCTATGTAGAACCATTTGTTGACCTATCAATAGCTTTGGGATCATTCAAAGTTCCATGTGAACATAGTTGAACTGAACCAGGAAAAAAGGTTTTTACACATCCCTAGTTATCCTGCTGTTTTAATATATGCTTTTATCTGTTTTAATATATTTGTTTTTGATATAGACCTTTGGGTATAGGGCAGGATAGAAATATAAATAATAAATAAATATAATAAATAAAATGCATTGCTTGGAATCTGAATCACAGCATTATTCGCCTGACCTTTAGTTGTAAAGGGTGGTGGCTGGTATGAAAGAAAACAATCAACTTAAAGATTTCCTTGATTCTTTTTCTTATTAATTGATTTATGAAAGTCTTGTTGCTTCTTCCCAAAGCATTCGTGTTTAAGTAATTTCCCCTTTAAAGGTACCTTCAAGAGCTAACCACAGGATTTCATACAAATGAAATATTACCAGGAACCAAGACTAAAGATTTCAAACAACAAAAGTACACATTCTCCAACAAAGCTATTTTTAAAATATCATTTCTAGACTGTAACCTGTTTAACAGTACAATATTTTTTACAAGGTTCCTTCATCTGGCTTTTACCCACAGATCTCTGCCTCACACCAACTCATGTTCCTTGCACAAAGGCCCTCACAGATGAAATCTCCTGACAAACAGTTCTTCAGCTGCTCTACCTGTGCTGGTGTATGTCCAAAATATAATTTAAGCTCCCAAACGAGTATTCATGAAGGAAATTCAGACAGCTACAAACATGCATCTCCTAAGGAGAACCTTCATATTTGACTTCTTGTCCAAGAAAGCAAGGCTCATTGAATCTGAAACACATAAATCCATAAAACTCTAGGGATATGGTCAACACACAATATTGTATAGTGCCCAGCTTGACTTAAGGAAATGATGTGGTTGCCAAACCACCTGAAAGCAATCAAGACCCACTCACTATTACTCTGATAGATATAAGAGGACAAATTACTTTGATGTTGAGATGGAGTAAACAAAATGCTACAAACTGTGTAAGGCTTGATTTTTAAAATTAAATTTGGTAACAACCTTGGGTTGATTCACATATGTGAAAAAGGGCTTGAAAGCAGTTTAGAGGTAATGTTCCCAACTTACCTCTAATCTACATTAAAATCTTTTTAAAGTGTATTTTCTGGCCTTCAGTATGGATTAAAAGCCTTAGTACCACCTCTAAGCTGCCTTCAAGCCACTTTTTAACTGTGTGCAGCTGCAGTCTTTGATCCTTTACAATATTCTTACATTTTACCAATCATAATATACAAAGTAATTTCTATATCACAATATACAGAGTCCATAAAATTTTCTTATGGTGAACTCCAACATCCCCCAAGGACGAGGGTCAGAGACTAAGAGCAATGGGAATGGGAGCCTTAAAAAATGACATTTTTCTGAGCTCTGGCAATATAACATCATCTCATGCAACTTTGTGGACGAACTCATCTACAGACTCCCAACTAAGTAGCTTTCCCAGCTTGAGCAGTTTAAAACATAAGAGGAGCCCTGCTGGATCAGGCCACAGCCCATCTAGTCTCACACAGTGGCCCACCAATTACTTCTGGGCATTCTGAAGTAAAGGACAAAGGCAAAACCTTTACCTGCTCTCAAATTCCTGCAAATAGCCTTTAGAGGCACCTTGCCTGTCTCCCCAGCCTGGAGGATGTACCTAGGCATCCATTCTAGTAGCCATACATAAACCTGCGCTTACCTGCCTGTATTCTAGATCAGTGGGTTGAGAATAGCCCAAACCACTTATCCAGATTGTGGGAAACAGTAGGTGTAGCACATGATGCAGCCATGAAGCTTGCATGGGTTTTGCAGACATTGCTTCCACAAAAGTAGCAAATTATGGTGTTCTGTTATAAGGCAGTCCCTCAGGAAATGCTGCATTTAGTCTCCTTGTCCCCCCACAGATCATGCCTGTGCTGGTCTGTTGGTAAATCCAATCAAATAGTTATAAAATGATCTGGATTAAGGCTTCCCTTAATCCGAATCACACACTGTGTAGTGCAGGCAGAGCAGACTAGTGGCTGGTGTGGCCTCATATTTACATTAAAGTTCAGATCTTTGAGTCCTAGAAGTGAACTACATGGAACCATAATCTGTATTAAAGGTCTGTGCAGAAAGGCCCTTCCAGATGTTAGGAGACAGTTACAACACAAAAACATCTGGAGGGCGCCAAGAAAGGCAAATCTACACATTAATAAATAGGGACAAATTCAAAAGTTTGTTTGGACTTTCAAATAATCAGTCATGCATTCACATAAGATATTTGATCATTGCTATCATCACCAAATGCCAACTCAATTAAAATGTTCTGGGTATGTACTGTTAAGGCCTCGTTCACAAATGACACGCTCAAGATCCAAATGACACCAAGATGGTGCTAGAGGAGTGCTCAAAGGTAAGATGTGCTGAACTGCACTTTGTTGAAGCACGAAGTGCAGTTAGAGGCCCAAGACTGTCAGATGCTTTACCTGACAGTTCCAGCAATCCTATTTCAGGAAGCTATGACCGTGGTCTCAGTGCATGAAATGAATGCTTGTTTGTGATCTTGTGGTAACTGCTCTTCTAAGATATGAAAAATGGAAAACAAAGAGGAATCCATGAAAAAAGAGTGATACCTAAATACATTTAATGAGAATTTCATTAAATGTGAATGTTAAATTTCTTGATCCATTCAGAAGGAAGGAAATCCACTTGGAAAACGGGATATCTGGAATTTCTGGCTTATCACCGAGAAAATGAGATTTAACTTCTGAGTAACTATAATCAAAGCCTAACAGCACCCATGTTTTACCTTAAGTTTCATCAGTTTGCGTAGAGGGGAGATCACACCAAACTGTGTGATTTGGGACTTATGCTGCAGACTGTGGCAGGCCCTGCCCAGGGCCAGAAGTAGTGTGTACTAGCATGTGGACAGCAAATTCAAGGATTTAATCCAAAATAAGGCTCAGTGTAGAAAGGGCCCTATTTCCCTTGTATTCAGAATTTTCTGCAGTGTGCTTTTTATCCCCAGGGGGAAGTGTCCTGCTTTTTCCAATGAATGATTTTTGTTGTTTCTGCTGTTTTGTTTTAAGGTGTGCCATTGTTTCTATTTCATAGAAACTGGGTGTGGGCACTCCATGGGAAGGCAAGGAGGCATTCACTGCTTTTTTTTTTGTCTGATTGAGGTAATTGTTTATCAGGTAGTGGGAATCCAGACTATTTTGTCAGTATTGGAGCTTTTAAAAAACATTTGCAGAGTTGCAATGAATGGTTATTGACAGAATGCTTAAATTCAAAAGGTAATGTTAAATTTCTTGGCATTATGATGTAGCAGCAGTGTTGCTAAAGGTACTTGTTTTCCTAACGCATTTCGTTTTGGCAGGCTTTTAAGAAACACCTTGCACAGTGGAAAGTAGGAAGACAAGGGTTCTCATCTGGAAAGTCTTTCTGTTTCCACTTTTGCACTAAAGTGCATGTAAGAACTTCTCAGGCTGCTTCAATTGCCATGTTGTTTGGACCAATCATTTTACTTTTGGGGAGGAGTCTCAGACAGGGTATAAGGTAGAACTACTCTTTATGTCATAAAACAAACAGTGTTTATGCATTACCTATTTCTTGCATACCCTTTCCTGATGTGGACTAGAGATGGGTTTCATTTTAAAGCAGGAGGCACTTTTTGTGTGTAGTAGGGTCATGGCTAGGATGATTTTAGCGGTAGAGTAAGCAGGGGTACTGTAGATTTAAAAGCATTTTGTTTGGCACAGATTCCAACAACAGAGTATTATTATTTAGCTATGTTTTATACTAGGCCACCATTAACAGAAAAGTACACTGACTGATCAGGTTTTTATACCATTATTAGGGAAAATAAAATGAAAATTTATCCCCTAGTATGTTATCTTTCTGTCAGCATATAAGAACATGCATTGTGTTATATAATCACTGGTGCTGTACATAAAATCCATTAGTTTAGGCTTATTTCTAAGAATGTGCATTCCATAAGGAGATATCCATTTGATTTCCCGAGTACTTAATAAGGGTCTGTATCAATTGGATGCCAAAATTTTCTTTCTAGTCAAACACAGTTTGGCCAGTTATCAAATCAATATTCTCAGCGTCTGCTCTTTTTAAAACAAAAACAAAAACCAGGCAGATCCTTTCTGCTCAGTCTTTCTCCACTGTTACCAAAATAACTTCTCGGCAGTATTGTAATTCTTTACATTTATTCAGCTTTACTCTTATTCAGTTTTCGTTTATCGTAATAAACTTTACTTTTTACGTAAACTTTACTTTTTACGTAATAAAAAGAACTTTTTTCTTACAGGACTATAAAGGGAAATAAGATACTGATTTAAAACAAAGTAAAATGACCTAGGGAAATTTAGGGAAGAAGTAAAAAAGACATATTTAAGGACATCTGATGACTGGGGGTAGTTACACATGAGTTTTTCCTTGCATTGCCCATTTTTCTTGCACATTTTCCATTATGGGAAAATCACCCAAAATGTGAGATCTAGTGAAATGATATTACAGCTTTACAGAGATTGAATGTGGGCATTCCAGAGAAAGTTGAGAATGACTTCCTTTTTTCTCTTGTAGAGGCCACCAATCATTTACAAGGGTATAGGACTCTAGTCCTTCATTCACAAGCAGTTGGGGGAAGGAATACATTTTTTCTTTAAGCTTTCTTCCCGACCCCCTTTTTTAAGTTTCAGTTCTGTGCAGGGACACTCATATAGACTTCCTACACAGTCCTTCTGTCAAAATTGATTTCAGTGTTGTAAACCTAGCTACTGCTGTACGGATGAGGGCTCAAAAACATGCAATTGAGAACATGGAACTGAAAATAGACATGCATAGGAACATTCCTGACAGGAACAAATTTGGACTTTTGCAAAAGCACAGAGAACACAAATAAAAGGGAAGAGAGCTGCTGGAGATCAACAGGTTATATGGACAAATCATTTTCAGTGGCAGAGAAGGGTTTTGGACAGGGAATGGTAGGAATCAGTCCCTTGTACATGAAATACCATACTTCTTTTGATCTCTCAGGAAAACAAACACACTGGGTGTTCATTATATATTTTTGGTCTGTTCGCTCTTGATGCAAAATTCAACTCGATTTTCTTTTAAGGCATGACATAAGGTTGTCTAGTTAAATCCTATGTGTGTATACATTCATAGACAAAGGTGAGTGAAGATAATTAGTTCATGCTACTTTGGATATCATATAGGTGCATGGTGCAATTGGTAGTGTTAGAATATCTCATGGAAAAGTACTACAGAAAGATGGATAGGACACTGGAAGATGAAGTCTTGATTCATAAGGCATTCACAATATCACTGGGGAAGAGGAAAGGAGAAGGAAAAGTAGCTCTAGACAGAGTTAAGTAGCTGGATGAAAGCCAGAAGGATGATCAGCTGTTGGTGTATCTGGTGGTGAAAGGAAAGTCCATTGCTTTAAAAAACAATATTTCATAGGAAGTGTTGAATAGGGGGCTTTTTCCACTAGGGCTTAGAACCCTTCAAAGACCCTACTAGGAACCTGATTGGTGCCTGATTGGTGCCAATCAGGAAGGTCCTGTCCTCATTTGGACCCCATTGAAGGCCCTATCTGCAAGGCCCTTCCTGGAAAAGGCAGGGGCAATCCAGATTTAATAGGTCCTTCAAGGCCCTTAAATCTGGATTTTCCATGGGCCTGATGAAAGGTGTCCACAATTGGGTCTTCAGGCATCTTCAAGATCCGTATCTCCAGGAGGACCCCATCTCAATGATCTGGATCTTGAAGATCCAAATCTTTGACTGTGCATGGAAAAAGGAGGTGTATTTCAGGGAGTAGATCTGGTAAACAGAGTGCCCTACGAACTTTAGACAGGGGTTCCTAACACTGTACAGGAAACAGCAGCAAAAATCATCTCAAGGAAGAGCAATAAAGCAAAGCTATCTGGTGAAGCTTTAATGATAGAAGCAAAAGGCAAGGGGGAAAGGGAAAGATATACCCAACTGAATGCATATTTCTAGAAAATAGCAAGGAGAGATCAGAAGATCTTTTAAAATCAGCAATGCAAAGAAAAAGAAAAGAGTAGAATGGGAAAAAACAAGAGATCTCTTCAAGAAAATTGGAACTATCAAGTGAATGTTTCATGGAAAAATAAGCATGATAAAAAATAAAATAATAGGGATCTAACAAAAGATAGAAGAGGCATCAAGAAGACAGAGAACTAGAAAAGACCCTTTTTGATGGCACAACAGAGCTTGCAGTCAAGGAAGATCCCTGGGATCTCCAAGGGCCAAGAAGACATCCTTGTCCCATAGAAGAAGCTTTGTTTCCCACCTTGGGACAGGTAGCTAATTCCAGGATGGGGCAGTCCACCCTAGCCCAGGATAACATCCACTGGTGTTAATGCAGCCAATACCTGTGATGTGAAATGTTATGTGCAGTTATAAACTCACAATTGTTTCTTGTTCTATACTACAAGGAAATGCGTCTGTGTGGAAACACATGCTCTTTACAGATCTCTTCGTTCCAGTCAAGCCTGCTCCAGATATTGTTGAAATTCCACCATCTCCAAATGGGTATCCCAGCCTACTTCTACAGACATTCAAAATGCATGAACCCAAACCAGGAGAAAGCAAACTCAACTCATCAGGAACAGGACTGTATCACTTAGGCTGAATCCCCCATTCAAGGTTTATAATGCTTTGAAAACGGTTGGATGTCCTGTGGCCCCATTCAAATATAGATTTCCAGATTTCCTGAGGAGTAAGTAGCCAAAATTTGCTTTAAAAAACTCCTCAGAGAAACAGCTCTCATTCCTGGTTTTGCTGCTAGTCCGCTTTATTTTTCCCCAGTGAGAACACTACTGAATTATTTGGGGTGGGGCTATGTCCTTTTGGCCAATGCCTGATAGATGTGGGTGGGATTTCACAGATGCAAAGACCTCCCCCCCTCCCCTCGCCATGCCTGCTTTGAACACAATCCCAAGAGTAAAAAGAAAGCATCAAAATTCTTGGTCATTTAAAACTCAAGCCTCAAGCCATTAATCATAGAATCATAGAATCATAGAATGGTAGAGTTGGAGGGGACCTCCTGGGTCATCGAGTCCAACCCCCTGCTCAAGGCAGGATCTCCTAAACCATCTCAGACAGATGGCTGTCCATTACATTGTGGCAAACCTCACAGAGAGAGAAAGAGCTGTCAGCTCTCCATTAGGATTTGTGATGTCCATACTCCTGTTTAAGTGCAAACAGGAAGAACCAGCAGGGAAAGAGATTCCATCTGAAAAGGAAAGTATGAAATTGCTTTGTTCTTTTGCTTAGCTGTTTCTACCAGGCAAAATGTTAGAATCTCCATTCTAACATTAATCAGGGGCAGGCTTACAGGGTTTGGATCCTGCCCCACAAAGTCAGGGTATGACTCAAAAGAGAGAGGAGAGGGGTTCCCCCCTGTAAATCCGCATAAAAAACCATAAATAGGGATATGAAAAAACAGAATGAATGCTGATTAAATTAATAGAGATTTAAAACAGCAGTAAAACAGTCCAGTGGGAACTCAGACTTATTGTATTTTACTAGAATTTTATTTATTTAAGACATTTATATACTGCTTTCCATTACGAAAAAAAATCAAAGAGGTTTACAAAACATGTTTTACAAGGGTAAAAACAAAGTAAAAGCAACAGTTAAAAATATATTAAAATATTTCAATATTATGAAAGAATTTGAAGGGATGAAACAAGTCTTGAGTGTCTAATTAAGGTGTAGGAAAAAGCTGCTGAATAGATCAAGAAACAAGATGGCAACATTTATCAATAGGAAAGGAAAAGTGATCCATAGTTGTGTGCATTTCATCTTAGCGGAGCATAGCTAGACCAATTACTACTTTCCTTAATTGCTTGATGCCATAAAATGAGTAATTCCAAACCACCCTGAAAGCTTTTGATGGAAGGTTGCCTTAAAATATTTAAACAAACATTCATTTTGCTTAACTTGGCTTTGCCTACAGAGATACCAAGGGGATATTTATTTTGGTCCGATATTCTCATGAAAATGTTGATGTGTAAGCCTTTACAAGTTTCTCTCCAATAAAGAAATGAAGGATTAAATGCTTGCCCAGATGAAGATGTGCATGTGAAAGAAACGTGTTTGCTTTCCTGGAATGCTAGAGGTTGAGTGTATTGAATAGCTGGTAGCTGATAGAAGAATCACAGCTGCTTTTGGTGAATGTGGCATACAGTACATACAGGAAGCATTACTTAACAGTAGGAGTCCCAACCTTCAGGTAAACATATATAGGAACAAGAACTGGTTCTGTGAGGGCAGATTTAAAAGCCCTCAGTTTTCCCACTTTTCTTCTTTTTAAATGTTTCTATTGACTCTTGTTAACCTACTTGAGTTCTTACAAAGTAGGTGGAGTGCAAGTACACAAATAAATTATAGGCAGGATCCACATGGTGTCTATATAGCACTTTGAATGATCCCATGAGGGTGCAGTGTTAGGCTGGAAGAGCCCATATATGGAAAATGTAGAGATGTGTGCAGAAAAGGTAACTAAGTGGCACAACAGTCACCAGACTATCACCAGTTGCTGAAGGCTGAATGAAGTAATGATTACAACACAGGGATTGTGCAAGAATTTGTGCTCAGGGAAAGCACAGGATTGTGCAACACACAGGAAGCGAGTCACCAACTCTGATAGTGGAAATGTATAAATGTGATCACACACGGCTGTGTGTTGAGTTGATTGTTCGAGACTGGAGAGGAAGGAGAGATGTAACAGCTACGAAATAAACAAACCTCTACGGAGAATTTACGGCTCTCTGTCTGTTTGCTGGAACTGTGGGTAGAGAAAGGAGGGGACAAACAGCAGCAGAAGCCTGCAAGCTTTCCCGGGACGGGAGAAGTTTATGCTTTCAGCACCTGGACAGCTCCGCTGAAGAATGCTGAAGGAAGCTGACAGCCAGCAAGCCCAGAGACACAGGCTTGTATTTCCAGCACGGACGTGCAACTCTGCGAATGATGTATTACCAACGGGGGGGGGGGTACCTGACACCCCATTACCCCCTAACATGCAGTGTCTGTGTAACACTGTGTCCCCATTGCACATTCATAACCGAGGAAGAGCAAGGTATACACACAGATGGTATGCTCTTCCCCTGCTATGCTACAATGCCACATGTTTAGTAGAGCTGTTTGAAGAGCTGTTGCCTCATCACTGCAGCACTGAAGGAGGAGGAGAAGGAGGAGAGTTGGCTTTTCTACCCTGCTTTTCTCATCCATTTAAGGAGACTCACAGCGGCTGTCAAAGCTTTCTGTTCTCCCCACAACAGATTCCTTGTGAGATAGATGGGGCTGTAAGAGAAGAGAGCTGCGACTAGTCCAAGGTCACCTAGCTGGCTTCATGGGGGAGGGTGGAATCAAACCTGGTATTCCCGCATAAGAGTCTAGCTCCCTAACCACTAGACCAAACTGGCTCACCGAACTGGTGATAACGTGGTTTCATAGCATTGTACTTTATTATAGCCATATAGCTTTTGGGATGCATCCAGACAGCTTAAAGCTTTCTTAAAGCCTTGATTTCCCTGTGCAGCTACTTCCCATTGTCCCAACAGGATGAGGGAAAGCTACAGAGGGAGGGCGGAATCAAACCCGGTATTCCCACATGAGTCTGGCTCCTTAACCACTAGATCAAACTGGCTATAAGAGTAAGGGTGTATCCCCATGTAGCTTTTTTAGTCCTGGTTTAGTCCTGTTTGGACTATTTTTAATCTAAATAGAGTGCCTGTCAATTAATCTGAATATGGCCATCCCCACATAAACAGGACTTTTAAATCCCCTCCCACATGCAAACCCTGCCTGCAATCAAAGCAGCAAAATTTTCCCCTTCGCTCTCGCTGAAGCCAGAGAGCTTAAATTAAAAGCTGGCATTTTTTAAAAATAATTCTAACCACAATTACTTTCTCCTTTCACACCTCTCCCTTTTGACATTACCAGGAACTGCGCACTCAAGCAGTTAAGTGAAGCAGTGAGCAAAGCACAATCAGAACTTATAAAATATATCTTTGCAAAGCCTTTCTGCTTCTAAAATGTATAACAAGTATCAGAAAAGATACAAATGTTTCCAGCAAAAACGTTTTAAAAGACAAATCTGCATCAAGCAGCTCTCGCCACTTTTTGCCTTTTTTGAATGGGGCTCTAGGACTGCAAGCATGGCAAGGGAGGGGAGCTTTGCATCTGTAAAATCCATCCACAGCTGGCTGCCATTGGCCAGAAGACAAGACCTCTACCCCAAATAGCCCAGTACCATACCCATGTAGGGGAAAATAAGCAGAATCAGCTCCAAACAGGGGATGGATTCCTGTTTTTATCAGTATTTTTTTTAATCTGGATTTTGGCAGGATAATCCTCATAAAATCCAGGAATAAGAAATTGCTTGCGGATGCCTGGATGCCGAATTTAGATTAATTACATAAGTCATGGGGACAGTTCTTCCCAAATTCAGATTCAATTGGGATTCAAATATACATGGGGACACACTCAAAATGTTTCCTCCTAGTTTGAGTCAACTTTACCCAGTGTCACCGCTACATGCTCCTGCCTATGTGAAGATGCATGAAGGGCTGTACTTCATGTGCTTGCTGTGTGAGTGGATTGAAGGAAGAGACCGGAGCTGTATCTTCTACTTTGAAACGTTCAGCTGCTTCAGTGTTGCCAACATAAGCAGCCTGACTCATATGCCAAATATACCCCACCAGATGTTAGTTGGGATCAGTTAGCTGGCCTGAAAGCAGCCTGACTGGTGATAGACTCAGAAGCAGAAAGTGGCCCTATGTGTTCCTTCACTTGCCTGGGAGAGCATCCCAGGGAAGTAAAAATGGGGGATGGATAAGGGATACTGGATCCATTCTAAACTTACTCAGCACTTCCCCAAGTGCTGGATAAGTATGAATCACCTATATATGAGAGGAGGAGGAGGAGAGTTGGCTTTTCTACCCCACTTTTCTCACCCATTTAAGGGGACTCAAAGCGGCTGATGAAGCTTTGTGAGAGCTCAGAAGAGAGCTGTGACTAGCCCAAAGTCACCCAGCTGGCTTCATGGGGGAGAGTGGAATCGGACCCGGTATTCCCAGATGAGAGTCTGGCTCCTTAACCACTACTGTAGACCAAACTGGCTCACATTTGGAGAGACCTTTGTAGTGTTGTAGCAACAGCATCAACATGCATGCATGGCACCATTTCTGTGGTAAGTGGGCAACGCAGCATGCAATTGTGCCTGCGCTGCCCAACAACATGCTCAGTTAGCCCAGAAGAGGTGCAAACAGAATCTGCTGGCTTTTACCAGCCTGCATCTAGTGTAACTCTGGAGCACATGGGATGGAAGCATCTCCATGCAATGTGGATGCTCCTTCATGGAGAATTCCCAGACCTCCATTTTCCAAGAGCAAACAGGCCAGTGTCTTGCATCATGGATTGTTCATTTCATAAACCTCATTTGTAAGGCAACTACAATCACATCTATTGAAGATCTTCCTTTCCATCCAACTCCTCCCATTATAGTTGTCTCTCTCACACATAGTTATTTTTTTTAATGTAGACTTATTGTTTTTATGTAACTGCTTGGAAATATTTGTAATGAGAAGTTGTATGTAAATGTACTAAAATCATTAATAAACAAGAATAAACCTGCAAATAAATTATGGAGAAAAAATTATGGAGCCAAACCCTAAGTATTTTCTTACCTGGTACAATGTAAAAGATACTGATAGTATAATGCTGCACATATAGCTTTCCAATGCTTGGGGGGTCCTTTCTGGTGCTGTGCTGTGGCACACCACTGAATGACAGTGCCTGGTACTTCCAGATCATGGATGGCCTCTTAATCCGGATCTGGCTTCATCCCATGCAGATGGAAGTGGAGGCTGGCCCTCCTTTATACAGATTAATATGTGGTCAGGACACCCAGGATCTATATCAGAGGCCCTTTGATCCAGATCAAGAGATTAATGCAGAAAGGGCCTGGTTCCACAAATCCAGCAACTGCCTCTCCTCTCCTAATGTTAAGCACAGCCTTTAGGACAGAACTATAGGGAATATATGCAATACAATTCAAGCAAGTGGATCCCACCTTCTTCTCAAAGTATTATGGCCATGCAGTAGAATGCAATTTTCCATTGGGAAATAAAGCTAAACTGGAATGGTGAATCTAGTTTTGAGTGAAACACTATCAAAGGCAAAGTACAGTTTCAAAACAGTCCAGCTAACACTTGCCTGGGTTGCTCAGCTTAGGTAATACTTGCTCATTTTCTGATGATAAATTTGAGCCTTACAACCCTTTCAAATAAATAGTTTAATATGTGGTTTTTGGCTGGCTTTACTGTGGCACTGCAAGATCCATTTATCCTAGCAGAGTGCATCATGTTTAATATCATTGTTACGTTCTGCTGTGCTTCCCAGGATGATAGCTGCTGGCACAAAAAGGAGTCAACTTTGTCAAACAGCAGAGTAATAAATTGCGTGAGGATGAGGTAAATATTTTTCCATGTCCCTAAACAACTGAGAGTGAGCTGCTTAAGAGTATAGCACAGTCTTGCAACTGGTCCAGCAAGGAATTTTCCTGCCTGCCCTCCCCCCACCCCCCAGGTGTATTTACCCAAGATATTCCTGCCCTCTCTGAGATGCATTCTTGGCTTTCCGGACCAGCAGGGAAATAACGATAATGCCCCCAAAAGAGAGGGAAAGGACACGTAAATATTACTTAAGCTTGGTTCTCTGCGGTCTGCCATTCTGATTATTCTGAAACAAGGTTCTTCTTCTTTTTCTTTTTTCCTCTTCTTCTTCTATCTAATCTCTGTTTCCAAAAATGTCCTGCATACATCCACATATACTTGTAAGTCTTAAAGAAGAAGAGCCATTAAAAGAGCAGACATTCCATTAAGTCCTTAAGCCTCGTTGAGATTCTCTCTCTCTGACCGGACTAGGTCTCAGATATGGAGACATCATGTAGAGAGGGGGGAAAAAATGTGAAAATGTTCATAATGATGTCCCCACGTTGCCCCTGCTGAGGAAATGCTTCCTCTTCATCTCATTATCGTTTGGTGCCACAATGGCATCATGACGAGCTCAGAGAAATGAACAAGAACCAGGTGTGAAGGCTCAAAAATGGCTACAAGCTGAACTGTGTTATGGCTGTGACTGATATCCTTTGCATCCCTTGCTAGAAATTCACCTCGTTGAATATTTCAAGAGTTCTTGCTGGATAGGAAAATAACAAGACAGGCTCACTGACTATTTGCCAACCAAATGGCTATATTAGTGGAAGGGGGAAAACAACCCTGCAGTCCCACAGATCTTAGCGTAGTTTTACCCATTGCTTGCAAGTATTTTAGCACTGGAACTGCATATCTTGGGGGGATGGGGATAAAATGAAAAAAATTACATTATGATTACTCCATTTGTTCCTTTACTTTTTCTACCTCAGCAGCATGCTACAATAACTTCTACTGTACGTCCCTAAGCATATTTCTCCACTCCCTATGCATCACTCCCTATGTACCCACCTATATTAGATTTGTTTGTTTATAGTTCTATCCTATCCTATACCAGAAGGTCTCATGGCAGTCACAATAAAGTTGTTATAAAAACAGATGATTTTTTTTAAAAAAAAACTAGACTGTTTTGAAACTCTAGTTTGCTTTTGATAGTAGTTCAGTGACACATATAGTTCAAAAACATTGCCAGGGTCTGCATTGGGAGGGAATGGTGTTCCCTCAGTCAAAAGCTAGGCTAGAGGGCATGGAGTCAAGAACCATCCCAGAATCCCCAGGCAACATGCCCAATGACGACAAGCAGGCGTAGTTCTAGTTCTGCAAGATCAGGAGGAACATAAGATCAATGTCAGGCTCTTTTCTAGGGAAGTCATCCTATCACATCAAAATCTGTCTTCTTGGTCCAAGCATCCTAATCACTGAAACATCACTGCAGTTCACAAGTGTAAGTATTTTAGCTTTCTGTAGGCAAATATACTATATTATTTTCAGGTTTTAAAAATTCTGTCTGTTGTGTATGCCATATCTTAACTTTTTGTGACCCGATCATGTATAAGCATTGCACTCAAATGTGGATGATAAAAGAATTAAAATAAATCAGTACAGTGGACATTTGCTCTCAAAGGTCTTCCAACCCTGATAAGCACTTGAGATTCCCAACTTGCGTGACCTGATGTCAGTGCAGGATTTTAGCACTCTGAGGGCAGCCTGTCCCATCCGTTCAAATCACAGCAGCTGTATGGCCACTTGACCTGAATGGAAGTGTTGCTTCTGGGGACTGGAGCCAATGGTTACAAATGGCCATAAAAGCAAGCCATAAAGCCATTGCCTTCAAGCCAACTCGGTATACCTGATTTGATTTGTACCTTAAGCCAGCTAGAACCAAGTATATATATATATATATACATTGCCCTTATCTTCATGTAAATCACCCCCAAGACACATTTCGTTTTGAATCTTATTGATGCTCTTCACTATGTTTAGACACAGTTCTTACCCCACCATTAGATACTTGGTTATATGACGATCCAGTTGCTCTGACTTGATTACCAATGACTTGAAGCATCAGTGGTTTGTTGGTGCATGTAGAGATACAGAATAACATCATTATTTTCTGTCTGCCCCGATCTCCACATGAGGGCCACCCACGGCTGGCATTAGCACTTTACTAACTTTACAAAGCACCATCTATTACCATCCCCATACATGAAATGCTGCACATTTTCCAGAAAACAGTAGTGATTCTTGCTGTACTGAGGAACAGAACACCTGAAAGCAAAATCCCACTTATTAAATGTCTCAGTTTACAAGGATACTCCAAAACGTCTCAGCTGCATTATTTAGTAGTATGGCTCTTCTGAGCCTTTATGTTTAAAGCAGCCAGCTGTTTATTTTATATATTCATTGATTAATCAATAAAAGTATTCCTTGTTGGAAGTTGCTTAAGGGTACTTTCCTACATGTTTTAATAGCAAGATGGCAGTCTGCACATTTGCTGCATGTAAAAAATACATATACAGACCTCATTTTTCAAGGCTATGTGTAAAACTAGAAGCATTTCTTCTATAGCGTGGATTTATAAAGCATGGTGTTGAGTAACAGGCTTTCCTCCTAAAACACATGTTCTGTGGCAAAAGTATGCTGTAGATAGATACTGCCTCCCAAGTCTGAGTGGCTGGCAGGATGCCTCTAAGAGCAGGTGAAGGTTTTGTCTTAATCTTCTGCTTGAGAATGCCCAGAAGCAATTGGTGGGCCACCATGTGAGACAGGATGCCAGACTAGATGGGCTGTGGCCTGACCCAGCAGAGCTCCTCTTATGTTCTCCTTAATTGCCACTACTGACAATTAGCAGGAGCGATAACCGGTCCAGCAAAATAAAAGTTGAGTCTGTCTATTTCCATCATTTTTCCACCCACCACTTCCAAAACCAGGTAAGAACATAAGAACATAAGAACATAAGAGAAGCCTTGCTGGATCAGGCCACAGCCCATCTAGTCCAGCATCCTGTCGCACACAGTGGCCCACCAAATGCTCATGGGCATCTCGAGCAGAGACAAGGACAAACCTTCTCCTGCTCTCGAGTCCCAGCAGATGGCCTTAGAAGCGCCCCAGTTCCTCCCCCCCTCAGCTTGAAAGATGCATCTAGGCATTCGTTCTAGTAGCCATTGATACATCTGTCATCCATAAATTTGTCTAACCCTACCTTAAAGCCATCCAGACTGGTAGCTGTCAGGTAGTTGCCTGAGTAGGTATCTCATTGCAACACTTGAATTCTAATACTATTTTTTATATATAAGGAGAAGGTTCAGGTAATTCTTAGTTGAGAAAAAAATATCACTAAGGATATGGGAATGAGAGATATCAATAAACTAAAGCATGATATAGAGAAAGTGAGTAGAACTCTCAGCAGCTGACCTCTAGCAGTGAGTAACTTTATATACCAGAGGCAATCACTGTCAAGATCCTTATGGTGTCAAAATGGCACCACGGGAGTATTGAAGGGTGGATTGAGCAAACATCCCACCCCACAGGAGATGAAAATGCTGTTACCAGCAGGCATAGTTGAAGAAAGCAGCTCTCTCTCTGCTACACTGCTGCCACAAATGCAGACTTTCCTTGAAGTTCTTCAAGGTGTTCACAGAGTCCAACCCTGTTTTTAGAGACACAGAAAATGTCTGACTTCTGTAGCCATGTGCTGTGTCTCTGAAAACTATCCCAGATGAAAACGTAGCCAGTGGCTTTGATATTTCTGTGGCTGAAAGTTAGGAGTTGTGCTAACAGTGTGCTTCTTGCCATTATGCCAGTCTTACCATACCTATATGAGGTTACCTAATTTAAGAAAGCGGAACTTTTAAAAAACACAAAATTGACAGAATCATCCCCCTCTGTCTATAATTATCCAATGCATTGGATCAGCTAGAAATTTGGGACAGACAAGATAACAAGGTAATATATTGGCAATAATATTGGGCAATTGAAAAGAAGATTGTCAGTTATTACCAGATACTAGTTGGACTCTTAGCTTTTTGAACTAGGGTGCCACGTAGTGTCCTTTCTACAGTCATATGTGTATTCGCTGTGTGTGTAGGATCCTAAACTAGTTGCATCATTAGCCCAGTTTTGAGTGGTCTGGATGTAATGGACTCATATTTTGCTGGATATGATGGACCCATTTTGCCTTGATAGGGTTCTTCTTGTAAGGAAAACTAACCTTAGTATTGCAAAAACTCAGAAGGAGATCTGATTCCATGCAAAAACAAATGTAAAAAAAGTGGCTAAGGTCCATAATTTGAAAATTAAGAATTATAACTTTTTAGTTGGCCACAAGTTATCTTTCCTATTAGCTATACAGTTTCAAAGCTAGCTAGGCCCCAAAATACAATGAAAATCTTTTAAAGCTAGGCTCCGTCTCATCTTTCCCCTCTTCCCCTCCCCTTCTCACATACACATATAGTACTCACAGATCCAATGTAACATCACTAACTTCCTGGTTTAATTAAATCACCTGGCAAACTGTTTCCCTATAGTGTACTTCACCACAAAACACAAAATAAGATATGTAAAGAAACCCTATAGCTTTTTAAACCTAAATCTAGGCTAGATGTATACAGATGAATAGAAAAACAAGGACAGAATCCAATTCATGAGAAAAGCATCTGTGGTGTCCATATGTGTGCATGTGTGTGAGCACACACACATACATGCACACACACACACCATTTCCCAGGAGTACTCAACTCAAAGCACAATCCATTCAGACACCTGGGCTTCCTTTCATAATAGCCTCAGTTCATTGTTCCCTATTATCAGAGCCAACTATATGTTCAAGCTAAGGCAGATCTTGTTCCTAAATTTATGTCTCTGTGTGTGACCACTACAATATATGTTTTGTATGCTTTTCCTGAAAGCCTAATATAGTGACACTGGTGACACAGCTTGGACTCTTCCTTTCATGTATATTACCAACTTGAACTGCAACCTGCTGGCAGATTTTTCTTAAACTCTAAAATGAGGGTCTAACCTTCTCTTCTTCTTCTTTTTCCTCTCTGTTACCTATAATCTTGATTTGATTCACACAAAAGTAACACAGTGGGAAATCCACTCAAGAAGACTTTGAGAACTAACAATGGAAACCTACCTACACGGAAGCTGACTGGTGGTGTATATAGTGAGGAAATGTATTAAAATTTAAAGATGTCATGTATGTTAACTGATCGGTCCTGGCCAAAGGAAAGAGTCACATCTGTAGAGGTGACAAAAGTGCACTTGCATGCATAGTGCACAAAAACATGGCTATATCAGTGAAACATGAAGGAAAGGGAAATGGATTTGTTTAATAAAAGTGAAATAAAAATGAGATAGGGTAATACTAAGAGTTTTCATTCCTGCCATACTATAATTGCTCCTAGATACAAATTTCTCCTCATAATGAGTTCACAAGATAGCTTGATCAGAAAAACGTAATAGGTGGAAACCTAGCCAATGTCATGTTGCTTGCATAAATATACTTTTGGTAATGTGCAGTGAAGGACTTAGGACTGCTTGAAACGTAATGTAGTGTTTACATTCTGTCCATGATTAGACTACTGCCTTTGGGGCCAGCCTTGATTATTTGCCTCGTGTAAAATGTAAGAATAGAGAGGAAGAACATATTACACTCATTTAAAAAAATATCTTCACTTATTTTATGTGATATTCTTAAAGCCCCATGTGATCAGAGATGTGTACATCTAAAGTGCTGACACATTAATGTGCACAACCATTAAAGACATTTATCTGTAGACCAAAGAAAGATTTTGGAGAAATCAAAGGTGGAGCTCCAAATAAAGCATCCTTTCCCACTGTGTGGGGAACTGCTGGCAATGAACCATACTGATTTTATTTTATTTAAGAAATTTATATCCCGCCTTTCACCAAATGGTCCCAGGGCATGTTACCATAAGGATAAAACATTATCAAATCTTAAAACAGAATTAAAAATATAGCCCCCTCCCTACCAGCCCACCCACCCTCCCTAACAGGACAGCACCCTGATTTTCCCCAGTGTAACACCAACCTCAAGCTTCAGACCCTAATAGAACCAAATTATACCAGCAATCCCTTTCTTTCACGATAGGGATCCTTCCAGAATCACATAAAGCTTCATCCTTAGATGAAGCTTCAAAACATTTTGAGAGCAAGTATTCTAACTTAGTAGTCATCCATTCAAGAACATACGTAATCTATTTGAAAAAAGAATTTTTGAAAATCTGTTAAGAACAAAGAAAACCTTTTTAAAAAAAATTAAAATAAGGTCCAAATGTACACAACTCCCCAAATTCTCCCATCAAATTGCTTTGGCTGCTCCAAGCTATCCAGCACTGAGTCAAACTGATGCCAATCTGACTGTAGGGAAAAGCTTCCTTACTTGCTGTGGGCCTGTAAAGAAGCACTTACTTAGTCCAAAACACGAGCCACTTCAGTAAAATGGAAAAACTACATTAACACCAGCCCACTTTCAGGTGCACACTGGTGTAGCTGAGAACTTTGACAATATATCCAGTTCCTCTTTGTTTCCCCAAAGGGATTGTATAAGTAAATTACTTCTTCATATTGCTTTGGAATACTATGAAAATAAGTTTCAAGTGGTACAGAAATAAGAATCATAGAATCATAGAGTTGAAAGGGACCTCTAGGGTCACCAGGTCCTAAATCAACCCAGACAGATGTAGATCCACCCTCTGCTTGAAGACCTCCAGTGAAGGAGAGCTCCCTACCTCCCATGGCATCGTCCTCTATGGATGCCGAAGACTGTTTGCCTTTACCTTTTGCCAGAAAGATGTGAATTAAGCCTATCTTATCCACCACTATGGCCCTTGATTCTGGATTTCAGCCTCTTGTGGATGTAAAACCCAGTTCCTAAAAATCCATTAGACCCTTTTCACACTTTCTCAGTAGATAGATAAGACCAAGCAGGTCCACACTGCAGCCTTCATTTACCTCCAAGTCAGGCAACACTTACCCTGACCACAGGGGCTACCGCTCCTATCCTGACAGGAACCCACAACTCTCTGCTTATGTAGCTTTCCACCGAACTCAGCTTAAAGTAAGAGATTCTTTTGGTTCTATGAAATCCCAAATGACAAAAAGACAACCTTTCTGAGGCTTCAAAATGGACCTGGGTGAATTCCAGCAAAAAATGTCTGTTATTTCAAACTCAGATTAGCCCAGGAGGTGCATTGAACTAGCAGTATCCTGGCCTAGTACTGTTCCAAGGGGTTCCTGTCTTGATTTATTAGCAAATCTTATTTAAGAAGTCTATAACCATACCATGCTGCCTGTTTCACTCCAGTTACCAATGCTTCCAAACCAGAGGCCAATTCACACTTGGTCCCGTAGCTTGCAATAGGTTAACATCTGGGCAGGCGCATCTGCACTTACAGGAGGCATTTACAGTCTAGAAACACCCCCTGCCTGCCCTAAACATGGCTGTGCATGTGCAGAGCGTCACTGTCACCATGATGGTGCATGCACAGTCACGCTAAATGTCGCAATCAAGATGGTGTTGTCCTGTAAGCAATCAGACATGTGCCCAGACCACGGTAAGTTTCTGGACATGTGGGGCTTAGGCTGACGTGTACTAGTGTTCCCAGGTGTGAACACTACTATACCTTAGTCTGTTATGCACTTTTCCTTCTCATGTATGGGAAGCTAACTGCAGAAACACCCCTGATTTGGAACAAGGATCTTTCCAGAAACCCCTGCTGCTTTCTTTCTTTCTGTACTGTGAAAGATCTAAAATCCATTATCGCTGTATATCCAACTAGAAAACTCCTGTCACAGGCATCTTTATTAGCTTGTGTGTTTTAGATGAACAGATCATTTTTAAGGCACCAATATTTAAGCAAGCAACCAGTTTCTTTTACTGGTTTAATTGCCCGCCAGAAGAAAAGAAAAATCCTCTAAACGTGTTTTGTCTTTTCACGCAAGTAAAACAGAAGGGGAAAAATACCCTCTGGATGAGACAATGTTTGCTTCCCCCCCCCCACTTCCCTACTCTATTAATGGAAAAAATCTGCCCCTACTAATAATGAGACAGAAATGAGATAACTAATCTTGAGCCTTGGTTTGTCAAGGACACTTTGCAACAAGACGTGCATTTATCTGCCTTTCTATAACCCTTTTCACGCCCTCTGGTAAAGAGCCTAAATTGAACAGCCAGTTTAGGAGAAACTTGGAACCTTCTCCAGGCTTCGTAGCCCCTCTGGGGAAAGGAAAATTATTGTTGGCAAGTCCTCCTGGCTCCAGAAGCCAAACCAGTACCCCCTGCTTGCCCATGCAGTGGCAGAAGCAGCAGCAGCAACAGCAACAGACACAGCTAAGAGTGTTGTTATAATAAAATAACAGAACGCTGATTGGTTGGCTGAAGGTGGTCTTCTTGAAACTGGTGTTTAAGGCAGCAGAGAACAACAGCGGCTATTCATAGAACGAAGCGGAGAGGCTCAGAAGCAGTGCATTTTCATTACAAAATTAGTCCCCACCTAGCTTTAAAAAAAAAAGCAACTCACTGTGTTTAAAGCAACCACCTGCCTGGATTTTTTTAAAAAAACTCTAATGTGTTTGAAAGTGGAGAGAACCTTTAAAACATAGAGTTGAGACTCAAGTAGAAAGCAACCCCTTATTTACAAAAGAATATAATGTGGAATGTTGTAAAACTTGGCATCCAGCAGCAATAAATGGGATTATGGGCAGATATGATAGCAGTATCCCCCCCCCCCCAGCATTTCCTTGCCTTGCCCATCTACCAGAAAAATATATATAGGGGAAAGATTTCCAGCCAAGCAAGGTTTAACACAGAGAGCTGTATGCTGCCAACGCTCCACAAATATGAATGGCTTCTCTACATTACACCACACAGTCGTGTGTGTATTTTGGTCCGGCTGGCTCTTGCCTGCGTGGATGACACCAGGCGTCATTATTGACTTTGCTACAGACTTGTGGAGAGTCCTGGGGCTTTACTGCAGGGAAGTCTGAGTTGCCTTCAGATGAACAAGTCTGAAGAATTCCATAGTTTATTGCCCAAAGAACCAAAATATACTAAGCAGAAATTTTAACAAGTTAAAGTTCAAGGGTGGTGAATTATTACTACCCCTTTTTCCAGAAACTACTGGTATATTCATGCCAGAATATAGCTTGGTAGCATGCAGATAAAAGGGTCCTTTCTGCGCTGGGCCTTATTCCAGATTATATCTCAGAATAGGGACCTGACAACTGCATGATGGGGGCAGACTACAGCTGCCCCCGAGTAGGACCTGCCATAGTCTGTACCAGCATACAGATAGTAGGTCCCTATTCTGAGATATAATCTGGATTAAAGTACAGTGCAGAAAGGGCCTCTGGTTCGTATCCCACCTCTACTTAGATCCAGGTAACGGATCTTGGACATGCACTTCTGGCTTTTGCTGTAGATTAAGACACTAGTGGGAAAACATAAATAACACCCCACCCTAACCTGTTTATGGACCTTAAAAAAAAACTGGGTGCATATGAAGCCTTATTTTTATAGATCTGTGCCAGATCAAGGTGCACAGTGTTTGTAAGAATAACTAGAGAGTTTCAAAATCTTTCCCCAAAACCATCCAGACAAAAACAAAAAAAACCACACACACAACTTGGTTTGTGATCAGGTTTTTTTCTGGGCCCTTTCTACTCTGGGCAATAGACTGGGCCATGTTTCAGTCTAGACCTGTGCTGTATGCAGAGGTTTATCTGCACTGGAAAAGCTACAGACTGGGTTAGCGGACCAAAATGGTGTCACAGCCTGGCCCATGTATGAGACTCTTTAAATGAGTCCACAAAAAGACTGCTGTATCCCTTTTCCTGCAGTGAATAGTTTGTTGGTTGAAGCAGTCCTGCTTTGTTGCAGGGAAATTTGGAAACAACTTCCAAATTGTTTCTTCTCTTCTTCTGTGAAGTCCACTCAGCCAAAATCCCCAAGAACCAGATGTTCATATATTCAATCCAGTTTATTTCACAGTAATAACAACAGTCCAAGCTTCCTGTGTGGTTTTATCAGTTATATGCAGTACTCTACCCCATATTTCTGTTCCAATGTCAACTGATCAGCCCTGCTCTCTCAACTCAGACTTATTTCCTTTATTTGATCCTCAGCCAATTCTTTGAGCCTAAAAGATAATAATTTCAGGCACTGAAAGCTACTGAATTCCTGCAGTGTGGGAATGTGCTGAAGAAACTGTGGGCCTATTTGTATTTCGGCCGGTAGTCAACAATTAGTGAACTTCTGGTGAAGAGTATCTGCACTCTGAGTAGGCTGTTAACAGCTTCCAAACATGCCCTTCCTTCTCAGAAGCTCACTAATTGTTGATTAGGTGTGGAGCACTAAATCATGCTCCACACCTTTACCAATGTTGACCAAAAGCTTACTTGAAGCATCCAGCAGTGTGACCATTCACTCTTCTTCTGGTCCCCTGTGGTCAGTGGGTGGGGGAGGCAGTGATCAATCACTTACCTCTGACGTGACTGGACCACTGATCCCCAGGAGTGGCATCTGGTCACTGAGTTGCAAGAGGGGTGTTTGATTGGCAAAGGATTAGTGGGCGCTGCATGTTCAACCATGGGTGCTGACATGATTGGCCACAATACATCCCTCTGCTGGAACATGCCTCTCTGCAATGGTGTCCAAGCATGTCATGGAATGCCCAATCGTGGAAGTGAGGGGGCGGAACTTCTGGCTTTGGACACAGCAGCACGGGCTGGTAAATGGGAGGACCATTCACACTTCTGGCCAGTAATGGACACTTTGGGGAAGCCAGTTTGGTCTAGTGGTTAAGGAGCCAGGCTCTTATCTGGGAGTTCTGCTCTCCCCCATGAAAGTCAGCTGGGTGACATTGGGCTAGTCATAGCTCTCTTCTGAGGTCTCACAGCCCCAATACCTCACAAGGTGTTCTGTTGTGGGGAGAAGAAGCTTTGTCAGCTGCTTTGAGTCCCCTTAAATGGGTGAGGAAAGCAGGGTAGAAAAGCCAACCCAAGGTCACCCAGCTGGCTTCATAGGGGAGTTTGGAATCAAACCCAGTACTCCCAGGTAAGAGTCCAGCTCCTTAATCACTAGACCAAACTGGCTCACATAGCTTGGTGCTCTCATAGTGAAGGGAGCTTCCTAAGGGCTAGCAGTAGCAGTAGCATGGTCATTAGGATCACAGGACAGTGGGGGAGGGATAAAGCTTTGATTAGAAGCCTTGATTTGATATTCCTGGAAAAACATTTTGGTCTCTGAGGCTTCCAATCAGTGCTCACCCCTCCCAAACTGCCCAGACTGAGATCCAGGCAGGGATGCTATAAGGACACACAGACATCTTGGAGAGGCTTGTGATCAACTCTTTTAAAAAGAGAAAGAAAAAAAGTAGGGAGAAAAATCACAAACTATCCATCTACCATCAATATTTTTTTAGTGTATCTATTTATATAATTATTTTTACTCCCCCTTCCACTGCATGGTCTCAAAGCAGCATTTAAAAATCTTTTTAAAAATAATAAAAGCAAACATAAAAGCAGAAATAAAGCACTTAAAAAAAAACCTTTCCTCGGTAAGGAGAAAGATTTTGACTACGTGCCAAAAGGCAAACAAGTTAGATGCCCAATACATTTCCAGGGATAGGGTATTCCAAAGCTTAGATGCCAACAATGGAAAAGCTCTCCAACAAACAGACGCAGAATAGACACACTTTCTTGGAAGACCTGTGAGGACCTTTCTTCACTGAGCCTTATCTCGGATTATATCCCAGAATATGGACCTGCATCCACATGCAAGTACAGACAAGCAGTGTGCACAAATATTTTAAGGCATTCGAAATTTGATTGAATTCGTCTGAATTTCAATATTCAAATTCGAATCAAATGTCCATAAATTTGAATTTGAAAATTTGAAAGAATTTTGAATTTTGGATCTATTTGTTCAAATTATCCAGATATGTGCATGTGTACGGGTTCGTACATGATTTGTACTTGCATATCTGCATCTTTCCCGCATCTGTACGCATTTGTACGGATCCATACGGGACAAAAATGAGTTGTATGCAGGATAACTACAGGATGCATACGGACATGTACGGATGCATATGAATGCATAAGGGATGTGTTACAATGCCTACGGGCATACTCAAATGCTGTCAACATTCGTAAGTGCAAATTCAAATCGAAAATTCAAACAAATGGATTCGTATTTGCTTTATTCAAATCGAATTTGGCTAAATTTGAATTTTCGGGTATTCGATTTGAATGGAATGGAATCCCAAAAATTGCATTCGTGCACACCCTAGTACAGATCATGCAAGGCCTGCCATATTTTGCAACAAGTTTTCAGAAAATTCAGCTTTCGGTTTGACATTGTGCAAAGAAAACAGCTTGTGCTTCTGCAGCTGTGTAACCAAGCCCTAAGAAATACTCGGTTATAATTATTCAGACTTGATCGTTTTCTCCCCTCCCCCCCCATTTTCTTATTTGCGCTAGCATTTGCAAACTGAACATAAGCTCTTACTTTTTCATTGGTCATAAGTGGACTTAAAGGCATCCAGTGCAGCACACCTTAAAACTCTTTTCCAGTCTGTGCATTGTTTTAGTCCGACACTAGCCTTCCCCACTTTCATCACCTTTGTCAGTCTTTTAACATTCAGATGTTGTCTATCCCCATGACTGGTTACTGAAAGCCCTATAAAACTATCCCACAGAAGCAATATGAAACTTTTTTTCTTGAAATTTTTATGCCACAATTTGACCTCAGCATTTATTCTTCGCCTACCAAATGGTAGCCCAAGGCCTAGTCTCCACTTACCTCCAGTAGATTAGCTTAGCCCACTCTCTGGACCATGGGATGGCATGTGCAGGATCACCAGCATCTGCACTGACGGTATTGATCTAGGTCACCCACACCATATGATTTGGGGGCTTTACCATCATACCCCTGAGGGCTGTGACAGGTGCTTTACAGGAGCACGCGATTCAACAGTACTACCACTGATCAGGATTAGAGCCTCACTAATCTGGATAAGGCTTCATTGAACGCAGATGGAGCCAGGTCACAGAGGGTGGGGCCTCTGTGATCCACATTAACGTGTGAATATGGAAACCCAGATCCATACTACACATATCCTTAATGCGAAGCTTTAAAAAAGTATTGTAGAAGAGTTATCCAAGTCGACTCATTTTCACATCACCCTCAACCAAAAGTGCATGGGCGTGTTTGGTACGTGAGCAGTAACTCTGAGATTGCTCCTTATGCAATGAAGCAGGCCCTCACTACAGTGAAATGTATCATGTTTGGGCAGTTTGAGTATTCCTTCCAGAAAAGGAATTGATGAGCTATCATACACCAAAATAGTGGGCAACTACCCATTAGCATTCTGGGAAATGGCACAGCTAGTTCCCTTGGTGCCCCTTTCCTAACAGGAGGCAGCATGTCTCATCTGCTTTGAGCTGACATCAGGAGAAAGGGAGGGAGGAAGTATCATGTTACCAAAAGCGTCTTTATCTTTCCTCCGTCCTCCCCTACAATTTCACATTCACTCCTAACGGAGTCAAGTTTAGCTGCCGGATGTGAAAGAAAATGCCACACATTTTTCAGGGCTTGCATGGAGGTGCTTCTGTGGTATCTCCATCTAGCTGCTTCACAGGAATGTCTAGAATCACTGCTGTCACTATGACTTCCACCTTTCTTCCTTAGTACCTCAGATCTTCACCCCGAATTTTCATTATCCTTTGAGGATAGAACTGCCAGTGTGCACAAGGCCTGCATCTCCTAAAGAAAGCTGTTGTTTCAGGAAAAAGTGCTCTCTTAACTGCCTATACCGAAAATTAATTCCTTGTCAATCGATGAGCTACTGGATGCAAGATGGGTGGCCAAAATCATGTCCTTTGCTGAGGCAGAATTATTTATTGGACTATTTCTTACTACTTCCCTTCATGTACATACAGGGTACATCAGCTCTGACCACATTGTGAAACACATGTTCTCATTTTAAACGACCACTTTGAAGTGTTAGGACTAATTAGATAAGGGAAAGAGAGCTGAGAAACTCTGTAGCTGTGGGAAGGAAAAGCTAGTAAAGACTTCGGGCATTAACTCTAGGAAACTGCTCATTTTAAACTAATGTCACAGGTGCGTCCTGAGTCAATTACCATACAGGAATCCTTTCTAATTCAGTAGAAGGGTATTATTGTATGTAACTTCTGCATGGAAAGAGCCACATTAAATTTTGCAAAAGAATTGATTTCTACTGTATATATGGAAGGAGAGTATTTTTTTATAATGAGAACTGAACAACTTTTGGACCATGAATAGATATCATCTAAGAAAATGTTCTTAAGGTTAACTGGAAGAAACAAATTTTACAGTTTAATTTTTACTTTTTAGAAATCATATCTTTTTTTTCTTGTACAAACAGCTCACAAATAGCTCCCTTGTGCATTATAACCTTATACTTCATTCTGCTAAACAAACTCAACAAGAAACTATTTTGTAGCACTACAAAATTTCTGAAAATTTTTGCTTCCTATTTGATATTGGAACAGACTTTAGCTTGAATTCCTGTAAGCATTGTTTTCTCTTAGAGAGATCTCTAGTGCTTCTGATTTTCTTTTTACTGTTTTGTGGCTTTCACATGATTATCCTAGGTTTCAGCATATTAATCTGTTTTTACGTTGTTACCTACCCTGGGGATATTTGCTTTACTTGCATGTTCAGAAAAGTAGTGAAGATGCACCTCTTTGCCCTGGCCTTTAACAGCTTTTTCTCCACATATTCAGGCACTGTATTGTTTTAATATGTTAATTTTTGTATTTGGTTTTTAATGTTATATCCAGTGTTGAAACTTTTGGTTTTAGAGAGGGATAAAATGCCACAACGAACAAACAAACAAATGGTGGCCTGTAAATGCAAACAAATAAAAAGAGAACATTATTTTTTCCGTTATTCTGTATCAGCTTTCCAGACTTGAGGTCAGTTATCATCAACCATTCACTGATGACCTACAGCAGGTTGTTATGACAAAGCTTTAATAACCCCGGCACCAATCAGCTTTGCAGAATCATGATTTTACCTCCAAGGAGGAGGGAAAACCCTCTGGGGTAGAAATCTACAACACAATACAAGTCAATGCAACTTTTGACGACATACGTTTTTGCTTATTAAGAACCTTCTGGCAAAATACCTACTCTTTATTAGGCAGATGTGGGTTCATCCAAACAACAGGAACCTTTAAAAATGAATTTTGTGAGGGTGCTATTTTCTCTCTAGATTTACTGGCACTACATGGCAATTGTCTCAGTAAGGTTAGCCTTTACAGCCTTCTAAAATTAAGCATATTTTTGGAAGCTACAAATCTTGACAACTATTTCATACCAAGTTAATTTTTTTCTCAGCAAGTTCACATTTTCTTCATGGAATTAAATATATTGTGTCTCTAAATGGAAGGTTCTGGATTAAAGGGTTAATAGATATTGCATGGGTTACAGGCAATTTTATCAAACTACTGAACTTTAATAACCAAGGAGGGATGTAAGTATACATCCATTTCCCAAGACTGTCTTTCTGTTCTCAACATTTGTAACTCTGGTGTGGAAATCTACCTCCTGACTTTTTCCAGGAGAAGCAGCAAGTGAACTGAGAAGCTTTGCAGGTCCTGGAACAAAATTGACATTTTGACAAATAAATACCATGGCTCTAATATTCAATATGCATCTTGTGTTCAGGAAATACATTATTTGTTATCACATATGGTTACACGTTTCTTAAAAGAAGTCTTTTATGAGAAAATGGATGAATTTGCCTTTAAAAGCCTAGTATAGTATATCAATACACTACTATGCTGGTAAAGACCCTGTACTGTGGTAGCCATTTGCACTTCAAGAGCTGGAAAAGCCCCGCACTGGGCCAGCAGTACTTGAAGAGCAGGGCAGGCTAGATCACCACGACAGTATCTGAGGTAGGGTGTGCACAAATATTTGAAGGTATTCAAAGTTCAATCAAATTTGTCTGAGTTTCAACATCCAAATTCAAATCGAATGTCCATAAATTAGAATTCAAACATTCAAACGTATTTTGAATTTTGGATCTATTTGTTTGAATTATCCAGACATTCATATGTGTATGGGTTTGTACACAATGCGTACTTACACATACACATCTTTCCTGCAGCTGCATGCATTTGTACAGATCCGTACGGGACAAAAACAGTTGCGTACGGGATAACTACAGGATGCATACAGACGTGCATGGGTGCGTACAGGGATCCGTGCGGGCATGTACGAATGTTGTTGACATTCGTAAGTGCAAATCTGAATTGAAAATTCAAATGAATAGATTCGAATTTGGTTAAATTTAAATTTTAAAGGTTCAAATCAAATTTTCACTTATTCGATTCGAATCCAGTCACAAAAATTGCATTCATGCACACCCCTAATATGAGGTAATATCTGGTCCACGCTTGGACATTACCATGGTGAACTGGACACTGCGTGCAACTGTACCTGGAAGAAATGAAACCTCCTCCCCAGAAGCAATACAGATGCTTCCAGTCAAATCATGGATTGCTTTTAGCATTTAGCAGTCCACCCCTAGGTTGCTCGGGGGGGGGGGGGTAATCAACTCTACAGCAGTGAGCTGAGAAGGCAGTGGCAGAATGCAGACAGTGTGACCAGGGAGTGGATGAACCACTCTAAACAGTAAGTGTGAACAGGCCAAATGACAGGGGTAAAGTAGCAGAGAAAATTAAAGAGATGGAAATGGATAGGACTGGAAGCTGAATTTGGCTAGTAAGGTCAGTTTCTTGGCCAATACCTTTCTGCAGTTTACAGTATGTGTTTTCACATGCAATTGATCTTTGCAGTGAAAGGATTAAGATCTAAACTAATTGGGACTAAAGAAAATTCTTCAGATGTTCCATCCACAAACTAATTCATTTAAGATGTAAGAAGATCCATGAACCTTAGGAGAATTGTGATTTTTGGAAAGAAACATCACTAAAAAGAAAGGGTGACAAGCCTGGGATAGGTTGAAAAGAAAAGGGCCCTCATGGAAGGCCCTTTGTAGACTAACACATAAACCTTTCCTTGCAATATTGTACTCTATGCAATGCTGGAGTCTATGTACAGTTCTTGCATTTTCTTCACTGGTGAAATCTTTGTCTTCTCCTCCCTCATTATACAAGAACATAATTGCAAGCACTAGTGTGCTTGTGCTGTGATCTTCGAAGTTATTGAATTATAACTCCCACCAGCCTCATATTGCATGGCTAGGAATTTGAGGTAATCTGAGCTATGGGGCCTAACTATATAGAGTTTATTTATAGTGCTATTTTATGGCTTCCATTTCCATTGCTTTTTAATTCCAAACGTAGGGTGCTCACACTTGCATTAGTCCACTGCACATATTCTTTAACATCATATGATCTTTTATCACAGAAAGCCCTGCTCCTTTCATGGAAAAAAACAAGGTCAAAGCCAACCTAGTTCTGATTACTTGCTGCATACTGACACTCTTTGTGATGGTTACCTTATGTGCTGCAAAGCCATATTTGCAGCTTAAAATGTCTATTTTTGTTTCTGCAAAACTTTACATTTTGTACTAAATGGCAAGCATGTTGTGGCTTTCTTCAGTATTTTCATGTTGTGAAAAGCCTATGCTACTGCACATGAGAGTGGGAAAGGAGGTTCAGCCATCATACCGTCATGTTCTGCCACAAAAATGATGGGGGGGGGGTTGGATCCCGCCCTTCCTCCATTGATTGCAACTGTGAGCTAACACCTTAATGGTGATTTCTATTTATTTATTTGCCTGTAAATTTCACCACTGTGATCCCCAGTGATGCATTGCTCAGTTTGCGTCTTGGCTTTGTAACTATAAACGATGAACGCACATTCCTTGATTGGACTGGAGGAAAAGGAGATGCCTTCAGATTGTCCTTTGGAATGCTTTGGCAGGTAGGCAATTGAGCACCTTGAACACACACTAAAGTGTTACATGTAATGAGGAAGAAACTGCATGTTCAGAGGGGTTAAAAATGGAATTGGTATATACCAGAGTGAAGGTTTTTTTAAAAAAGGAAAATAATAATGGAATGAAAATTTTTAAATCTGTCTACACATAACCAGCAAAATGTTTGTGCTATTTTTAAGGCTGTAGTCTATGTTATGGAAAGTGCTGTGGTGAAGCTCTGGGTCGAAGACTTGAGGACACCATCTTGAGGCTCAAATTTAGTACAGTTAAGGGCTAGTCCAGGTGTCATTTTCATAATCCCTCAGCTGCAACTGCTTCCTGGTGTTTGGTTAACATCATCTCATTAGTCTGAAGATGATCTCAGATTGTAAGATTGTACAGTAACCTCAGAATTAGGCAACCTAATACATTTGGACACCAGATAGAAAGCCTACTACCCCCAAAACCTCCCTGTATGACTGGAAGGCATTCAATTAAGCCTTTATGTAAATGAGCTGCAAGCCTTTATCTGCACATACTAAGTTGCTTTTATTAATCCAGAACTGCATGCTACAGATACTGTACAGCATGGACATTTATTCATTACAAAAATGGCTTCCAAACCATTAGAAATGAAAAATTGGAATAAGAGCAATAAAACGGAACAGTAACATCACAACTGTTAGGAAACATTCAAAGGATTCACAAAAAAAAGTCATAGTTAGCATCTTAATAAACCAGAGAAGAAAAACTGGAGACAGTTTTACAATCGCTTCATGTCAACTACAATGGCACTGGATGAACAGATGAACTTTTTTTTTCAGCTTTATACAGTATTTCTTTTTTAATTTTCTTAAAAAATTGCAACATCAACATGCCTATCTTTTTTTTAAGTTTGCTACCTACCTGTATGTAGTAAGTGTACATAAAAGTGGCAGTTTGATTTTTCCTTTTATGAATAGTCTAATATACAATATTTGGCCCTTTGGGGTTTATACCTCTTCATTTTAAAATGCTTTCTGGACAATTTGCTACCAAACACGTCTGTAATAGGTGACATTAAAAACTACATACATATCTACCTATGTAACATCACAGCAAAACAGGATGAATTAAAAAAAATACAGCATAAAAAGTTGTTGGGAAAAGAGAAAATCACCGAGAATTTTGGCACGTAAAAAGGTTTTTTTATCACAGCCTACATGTGGCAGGGAAAGTCATCTGCAGTTCTGAATGGGAGATCTGCTGCTTTTCCAATAGCTTTGCTAAAAACAAAAAAAAAACAAAAAAAAACAAAGGCCTGTGCTAAATTTCAAGTCATATTCTATGTAATGGCTTTTAAAGCATTTTTTTACACTTATTGATCCATCTGCAAATGTCCATTTGGTGGCAACTGTGTGACAGATTTTTTTTTAAAAAAAACAAAAACAAACTATAAGAAGGCAACAAATATATGTGTGTGTGTATATGTGTGTGAGAGATGCACACATACACACATACACATTTATATATAAACTTCAAAACCTTGTACAAATGAGCTGTTATATATATGATGCTTACACTAAAGGGGGGGAAACTTTACACAATATTTCAAAAAAAGGAAAGCTTTTTATTTTTAAAAAAGGAACAACATATAGGTACAACGAGCAATTTCTAAAGCAATAAATACTACTGGTCCAATAGCGTTGTGATATTTTTTAATTGTTGTGTAGCATTCCCTCCCCCAGAAAAGAACAACACCATGGAACAAGGCATATTAACACATTTTAACCCTTTGTTTCTGTACATTTAAACAATAACAAGTAACATCACAAGAAAAGTTATAGCACACAAAGGAAAATAAGGAAGGAAGGAAGGAAGGGCAAAAAAGTGGCACTACATCCATTGTGCCCTTAAAAAGTTTTAAAAACCAGATGTAAAATGATTGGTTCGCAAGCTCGTATTTAATACAAATAATAAAGAACCAACACCTTCAGCAAGGGCTGCTTCAAAATTGCTTCTTTTTTCTTTTTTAAAATCAGTCTTTGAAACTAAGCTATTGGAACTACATAACAGTTATGTATATATATATTTATATATATATATATATATTTTAAACGCTACAAAGACTTTAAACAGCTGTTGATAAAAATTTTGGCAGAATCATGAGGCTTTTTTCTCAATCTACATATTTAAAAGAAAACAAATTGAAATAACGATGGGTCAAATATTGACCAATGAACTCGATAAACATCAACTAATGTAGCCAGCCATAGGGCACAAATTTTTTAAAAAATATAAATGAAAGGGAGAAAAAAATCCTGACACACACAAAAACAAAAAGAGCTACAAGAGGCTAAAGCTATTCTAAAGACTTGGTTACAAGTGACAGTGGCTGAGGCTGTGCTCCAGCCAAAGAATTATGGGAATGCAAAGAGGATGTTGACGGCTGCACTAATGAAGTAGAAGATGGCGCTGACTGCTGTAAAGTGGCAGAGTGATGGTCCAATGCCCCATTCTGACAATTATTAGTAGGCAGACCACTAGATTTGCTTGTGGAGCTTTCAGTCAGAACTATGGAAGATGGTGGGGGTGGCATCATTGGGAGGTGTGCCAGTGGGTCAGGTTTCAAGGTGAGTGAGAGAGGTTGGGTTTGTTCAGTTTGTGATTTTGAGTCTCTCGTGGGGGAGGCTAGCATATTGGGAGAAGATGGAGGAGAGTCTAGTAGGCTTCCATCTGAAGAGGGTGGGCTGACGCAGCTGCCTTCACCTTGTATGTAGCGAACGCACTTTTTTTTTCTCCTAGAAACGGGAAGAAAATTGTCTGTGAATAAAGGGCAGAAATTCTGTTGGAGAAAAGAAAAAGACAAATCAAATGCAAAGAGCCATCAAGAAATATTATGGGCCTTATTTGATGAGCCAAATAGCCTTATTGGAATCATATTGGTTATCTGTGGAAAATTATTACATTAAGGATTCATTAAAAGAATCATTTCCGCTGGCTAGAGGAATTTGCTCTTTGTCCCATTCTCTGTATTTTTTCTTTTGATTGTTTTAATCAGCTTTCATAAAATATTCTGGCTGTTTACATTCTTATTCATTTAGTTAAAAAACATATAAATACTTCCTCTCATTTGGTACCAAGCATTCTGAAAGGCTGACCCTGGAATTTCCTTTCAGTGATCCCCTGCCTGCCTTGGAAGAGACCCCACCTTTGCGATAACCTGTAGCCGAGGATCTACCATTCTTGTTTGTTCTGTTTAGAACCACACCGAATGAAGGGGGGGAAAAAACAATGTCATACACACACACGAAAAAAACAGAAAAAAGAAAAACAGGAAGAATAAAAGTGCAGACTGAAGAAAAAGAAAAGTGGAACAGAAATATGTAAATTAACAAGAATAACTGGTTGAATAACCTGCAGGTTGTGGCTGATCATATAGTCATTTGTTTTATTTTGGTAAGGGTGGAAGTGGGACAAGGAATTTTTTTACTTCTACTTTTATTCATAGAAATTAAACGAACTTCAAAAAATAAATTAAATATTGATTAGGTCTAGTGAACAAACTAAACAACAGGCACCACTGTAAAGAAAAACAAATCCAAACCCAGTTATGAAACTTCATTTGAAAAGTCAACTCTTTAAGCAAGCACCTATCCTGCTTAGTAAAGGAATATGAAGGATTGCATCTACCCATTGCCCTGGATAATATTCTGTCTAATATTCAGAATACATGTTCAATGGCACAACAAAAATATCTGGTGTACAATGTTTGTATTCTATAGAACAGATTCCTGTGAGAAAAGCTGAAGGTTTTTGTTTTATGTTTTAAATGTGCATAAAACCATCATAGCAAAAGCAGCTTTTCGGTTAAAAACATTAATATTATAATCATACAAAGCACCTTGCTCAGATTTGTCTCATGTGGTATCTTAAATTAGGTGAAATGAATGGAAGCAGGTTAAGCCAAACCCGAGCCAAAGCTCTATAAGGCACCAAGACAGAAGACTATTTCTAAAGTCACCTGTGGTAGAATAATTAAAGTCAACTGGACTAATTTTTCCACTGGTGTATAATGTACACAAGACTATACATAAGAGAAATGATCTCTAATTTCAGAATTAGCATTATGGATCCAAGTGAATTTGAGATAAAGTATCCACCACTACTGCCTTTCATTTGTTATTGTTGCTGTTAGGTGCTGTAATCCGGAGCTGAGTCCTAGAGGCTAAATAAATATATCCACTCAGTTTTCCTGGCAGATACTGATGTTGATTGCTATTATCGTTTCCCAAAAAGATGCTCATCTCTGCTTGTCAAGCACTGAACTATGGTCATCCCTTTCTCAAGGGTACTAACAGATGAAACATTACTTATTGGGAGAGTTCAACAGGGTTAGAATAAGACAGCTTTTAATGGCCTGAAATCCCAGTCAGATTCAGTTTATTAGTCAGATTACTAGATTCAATTTCCACAGATTTCCGGAAGAGAATGGATTAACACTGTTTTCCTTAGAAATGAGACTAAGGTTCTGCCCAAAGTTCCACATAGCAAAGTCAATGGTTAGGGCAATGAAGAGGTTTGGCACAGCAGCCTGCCGATCAAGACATGCTAAGAACTAAGCCATGCAAGAGTTAAAAACAAACAAGCAAACAAAAAACATCTGAAAGAACAGAACAGGAAACAGAAACAATAAGCAGAAAATAAACACACAAATACATATTTAAAAATGCAAGGGGGCAGGCAACAACAATCCATGCTTATTAATGCAAATTAAAAGATGAAGGGGAAAAAAGAAATATGGTGGGCTCTAAACAGAACCTCATTATTATACTTGACTAATAAAAACTGGAAATTTATTATACTCGCCTTCCCACAAGCAATCCAATGGCCTGAACTATTTTATGTTGTTTACATCTGACTCTTTAATTAGTTCCTTCAAGCACAAAGATGGTAATGTTACAGTATCAGCATTTCAAACAGCAAGATTACTCAAGAGAATCCCATTACGTGAAGACATTCAACATCTCTCATGCAAACGCTCCTATATCGCCTGAACGTTTTGCAAAACAGTACAAATTCTACCCACAAATGTCAGGGGTCTCTAGGGACAAATCTTGATGGTTCTCATGGGGTGATTTAGCAGGCCATGCAACAGAAATAGCAGAGCACAATGTGTGTGCATGCACATACTGAACAGGTGATCAGACAAGGGCCTCTCAAATTAAACTAACAATGGAAAGTTCATTGGAAGGCAATACAATTTTCTGAGATGTTGAAAACGTTTTGCAGTAAAAATTGTATCCTTAAAAAGATCAGGATCAATTTCAACATTCCCGTTTCCTCCATGTTCCTCCCTCTTTTGTTGTTCCTGCTGTTGTTGGTTTGGGTAATGTGGAACACTGATGAAAGTCAGTTCAGAATCAGCTTACTGACAGTATGGATGAATTAAGACTAAAAGCAAATGATGTTTTGTGGGATATGCATAATAATCCCCACATACCCCAATCTAATACAACGTAGTTGGAAAGTACTGTAGCTGAAAAGGTACAATTTTTGTTTCTCTGCACACAGAGAAACTGGCAGACTAAGGAGTAAGGGATTCAGAGACAAGAAGCCAAAGTTTATAATTTGTAACAAATGAACATTTATCAACTATTTTTGCACAATCTTTTAGGTATGCAACGGTGATGTATTATGTAGCATGTAAATGTCCTACCACCTTATTCTGGATATTCTGGTCAAAGTCACTTGCAAAACTTTAGCACTTTATTCACCTCAGTCACCACAGTCACAAGGACCAAAAACACTGTGGGGCATGTAAAGGGCTGAAATTGTAACCACGGTTCTTAGAAAGGTATGCTCAACACCCACCACTAATTTTATGCTTATGCTGTGGAGGCACAAGTACTATGAAATATGACAACTCAGCTGATAGATTTGGATCTTTGGACATTATGTCATGTTCTACTTAGGATATTGGATGGGGTAAAATAATTTGGCTTGAATATTTGAAGATTTAAAGCTGTTTCTAAGACTAACAGTAAACACTGCATGAATATGATCATGCAATCTGCAGCTGCGTTGGGACTAACTCCTGGTTGACTACATGGTATCTCCATGGACACTCAGCAGTTTTCTCATCAAGATGATTTGAAACTGACCAAACCTCCTTGCAATGCTTTGCTTTCCAGATAGTTTACGCTACAACTGGGCTACAGCCACTCCTGTAACTAACTGGTGCATGCTATTTAATCTAGTGCAAAGAAAATGTAACCTGAAATAAGATCTGAAATTCAACACTGAAGGCAATTATTGTGTAGTGTTTTTTGTGGATAATAATATCCTATCTCTAAAGCATTCATGATACTTACCTTTTTCCTTAACATTAATACATATTTGCAGTACTCTGCAAAAATGAATAATGGCACTACTAAAACTATCCTAATTTAAAGTATCAGCAATATGAGCCATGGACTCAAATCCCTGGGTACAAGAATTACTCTTTCTGATGAAAATCAGGAAGTATGGGATACACTCAAAGATTTCTACTTAGATTCTAACTATTCAAAAAGAAAGAAGAATAAAAATAAATGTTTTTAAATTCTGCTCTTCAATATTTGTTCCACTTAATAAACTGATAGAAACCTAACACCAGGATCCAACAAATAAATATGACCTTCAGTATTTCATGTGGAAAGCTTATTAGAGTACACTACAAGATTTATTTATTTTTGGTATAATTAATATGTATACCCTGTAGATCTAAGAACATCATTTTCAAGGTGCTAGCATAAAATGAAACTTTTTGAACTCAAATTAAGTTATATGAAGTCCAAAGTATTGTAAGAAAGACTTTCCTCTGCTTATACACAACTGAAGTATAAATAAATGAAATATATTATTTAAACATGGCTTTAAGATAGCTCAATGCAACCTCAAAGTAGTAAAAGTATAAGCTTCAGCAGACTGTTGAAGGAAAAAATGCCAATGTTTGGTAGGCCACTGAAAACTCGGAACCAAATCTAATAGACAAGCACCAATAATCAGACCAGTGGTTCTCAATTTCAAATATTAGGGAGGAAATTGGTTAAATTGTTCTCTAGTCTCATCACAAAACTGAACACCCATTTATCTGATGTGACAGGGAACCACTTAAACAAACAAATGTTTGTTTTTAATTCCATTCCAAGCTTATTTGAAAATTTCCCCCATTGAAAAAGGCTTCTTTCATGGAGAAAAACAGAGCATACACGAACTGTTTGATTAAATCGCTTGTGTTCAAGAACAGGAGGATGGCTTGGTTTGATAGAATTTTTGAATATGCAAACCACTGCATGCTCGGTTTGATGCAAACATGAAGCGTTCAATCAAATTTTCAAATGTGAACAGAACTTTGTACATCTCTAGATATGCATTCTTAATGCAGGCTTCCCTGGAGGATGTGCTCGAATCCTAAAATGGCTACTGGATAAATCTAATTAAATATAGTGTAGCATATAAAAGTTAAGAAGATCAAAGTTCATCAAGTGATATATTTGGAAAATAAGTTGTATAAGGCCCTTTCTCACTGGGCTTTACTCTGGATTATATTCCAGAACTGGAATCTGCCATTTGCAAGCCCTCGGATTTAGATGATATGCATGGTAGTCTTAATAAATAAAGGATTAGTAATCCCATGCTAACTGTCACGTCTTCCTTGTTTTTCTGTTTTGTGTTTGTATTGAGTAGACCCTCTACTATCATCATTGCTCCTGACACACAAAGCACAGTGTATAAGCATGCATCTGATGGAAAGTCACAGTTTATGTGGGATGTGGTCCTTAAAGGAAAATTGGATGTACGGTACATTTATCTAACAATTAGGTGTACAGTACATTTTCAGTCCATGTGTACAGTTTAACATCACAAAACTAACAGAATTAGCATGCACATAATATCAACTGCTATATTCTCTAGAGAACATAATGAAGCACATGATATGGAAGTGAATTGGAGGGAAAGGTGAGGAAGAAGCACTAAGTACAAAAATTGATTTATGTTGACTGAGATCATACCTACCATCATAATATTCCAAATTCAAAGACTGCTTGGATCAGAACAGAGAAATAACAAATTTAACCATATAAAGGGGAAAAGAAGTCAACAAGAGACAGATTGATTCCCTTCACCAAGAAACAAGTGCCTGCTGAAATTATCCACAGAATAATCTGCAGTAGAACATGGGTTCTTTCAAATGTTTTGGTCTTTAATGCCTTTAATGCTTAAGCTGAGCAGTAGACCAATGTCCTAAAATTTGAATAATATCACAGAGAACCGCCAAGGAAATATGAGGTTAGCAGATCAATCACAAGTGTACCACTAAAAATATTTCCTCTAGGCACCCTATAAATGTGCCAAATACAAATTTTAGGAATAAAGATGAGGTTTGAGAAGCACACAAGACTTATTTAAAAACACACAGATGAATTTATTAATAGACTTCAAATGTATTATGGTTTGGATCCAAGCAGAATTTTTTCTTCTCTTGATTTATGGTAGAAA
Source organism: Aspidoscelis tigris stejnegeri (assembly GCA_023333525.1). NCBI lineage: Eukaryota > Metazoa > Chordata > Lepidosauria > Squamata > Teiidae > Aspidoscelis > Aspidoscelis tigris. The sequence continues at coordinate 62,962,401 of JALMGA010000002.1, read as the reverse complement.
TCTAATACTGCAAATGAGATATCCATTGGAGACTGAATGCATACAAACAGGGCATCCACTGGATACACTTGTTTGACCAAGAATTATTACTTTCTGCATTTGGTGAATGTGTGTTCCAGTGCCCAGTTCTACTACCAAGAAAGAGGTTATTGGTCAAGAAGGAAAAGAAACTTGCATTGAATTAGGAAAGAATTTTAAAGATCAAAATTTATTAAAAATTGATGTCGTAGAAGCAAGAAAGGCAGGAAGTAGGAGGGAAAAAGGGTTAAAAAATAAACAACACATGTAAAACTAAGATGACAGAATGCTTTCGTTTTTTTCCCAAAGTCCTAATGGGTAGTATACCTGCATGGTTTGCACCATAAACTCTGTTGGTCAAGCCCGAACAATGCCCGACACTTCTTTGGAGTATTTGCATCTGTTAGCACAAGGTAAACACAAAAAAATACAACACAATGGTGGATAGAGCTCAGTTGGACGTGAAATCGCAGCTACAGCTAACATTCCTCTCCGTTCATTTGGCAACCCCTCAGACCAAAGGGCATGAAAGAAAGAGGATCACTACAAGGCGACACACACCTACAATGCCTAGCCCTGCTGTGCATTCTCTTCACTAAACCCTGTGTATTCTCTGTTGCACTTGGCACTGTGATATCAAAGGATGTTTGGCAACGTTGTATTAAAAAAAGTATGCAACTTTCCAGACAGGAGGGGTGGAATTGTGTGTGCAGGCCTAGGCTGATGCTGTCTTACAGTGGGAAGTTTTCAGCTAGCGGCAATGAAGAGGTGGGTGGAGGAAACAAAAATGAGGGGGGAAAAAAGAGCAAAATCCTTTAAACAGAAAGAGATGATCATTCACAGCAGTGTCCCACTCCCTTGTGTCTTCCAGATCACAACACAGAGCTACAAAGCAACAAAGCAGGAGAAAAGGGAGGGGCGGGGGGAGTACCAAATAAACCAGCTGCAAAACCAGCCATAGCAAGTCGGGGGGAGACTATACACACCTGCAGGGACCGCACCAGTTATTCTGTTGATCAAGGCCAAAGCGCGCTCGGCATTTCTTAGGAGCGCTCAGGTCTGAATGAGGTCAAGAAAGAAGCGAGCAAGAAAAGAGAGAGAAAGAGAGAGAGGAGAAGAAGAGAGAAAAAGAAAGAAAAATAAGAAAAAATTAAAAATAAAATAAAAATAAAGAGGAAATAAAATCAATGACCTCATTATTAACTGCAAAATATCAACTTTTGATTGTTTTATTTTTTAAAAAATTAGTGGTTATCACATTTATCAAACTCTTGAAATTAGCTGTTGCAATTAAAGCTGCAGTATCCCTTTGGAAAGGACTGTCTTTTTCAAAAAAGATATCAGTAGGGAGTCTTAACTGATTTAAGATATGTTGAAGGCATCACCAATCAACTGTTCCTGTACAAATTTTGCAGGAACACTGCTTGATGACTGCTCTCTTGGGATTGAGATTATCCAGTCAAGAAGGGAAAAGGGTAGGGTGAGGCAGGGAAAAGCTTAACACTGAACATGCTGTCTTATTCAGGGGATAATGCAGCTTTGGGAATAAACATTCACTTTGCATTTTTTAAAAAAATAATAATAATATAGAAGATATGACTTAGAATAAGCAAAGATAGCAAAATGGATGTGTTAGTTTCAGCCAGAAATAAAATGATTGAAAGAAAATGGTATGCAAGTAAAGGAAGTGAATAGCAATTGATGGGCTTGAGCAGAAATGAAAATCAATTTTTTAAAAAGTGGTTGCATGCTGGCATGAGAAGACTTAGTGGGTGCCGCATAAAATGCCATTAGATTAAGGAGGTTCATTATTAGGGTTTTTTTTTACAGTTTATATCAGTCTCTTTAAAGAAATACTGCATATTCAATTTGCACAGTTAGTACAAATGAGTTATTTTTACTATTTAATTGCAATCGTAATGAATAAGAAATCAGAAGCAATACAAAAAGACTACCAATCTTAGCACATTATAAATATATATGTACTCTACAAACGTGTGAATGATATTTATTTTTAATGCCAGCGTTTAAAATGTTAATAAAATCTAAAATGGCAGGATAAAAAATAATAATAAAAGCAATTTACAAAACTATTTTAAATGGCTGAAAATGACATTAGCACCTGTAATCGGAGGAAGTGAAAGGCAAGGATTTAGGAAACATTCGCTGTGTTCTGAAAAAAAAGAACAAATTATACAAAGGCTTCAAAGAAAAAAATTAATCAGGGCTTTTCCAAAGTTGACTATGAGATTGCCTATGCAGTATTTCTAATTTTCTAGAGAGAATGGCAAACCTCCTTAATTTAGAAAAAAAATGGCTTCAATTTACCACTGTAAAGGCATGCATCAGAACACACAGAAACAGCCCAGATTAATACCAAACTCCTATACGCACACACCCCACAGCAGACAGCTTTGAAAATGATGGCATAGGCATTGAGAAACTACGGGCAATTCTGCACTGGCCAGGTTGGGGCCTCCATTAGACCATACCAGAGTGCTGAGGAGGGGCTCCTAGTATGCCTGCCAGTTCAGTACACCGGCCAGTGCAGAATTGCCCCACAGCTCTATAGTGAAACTCCTTGCACTTTTTCAGTACAAATTAACTGCTACTTCCATTCATGCATTTGTGAAGCTTTAATTTTAAAAGAATGGCAACAACTGAAGTATCTTAAAGTCCAACAGGGGAAAGCTAGATATAACAACCCTTTGGGGAGGGGGTTCTAACCTTTGCCTTAATAACCAGTATTAGTAACTGAAGGCTTCTGCTCTTCTACTAAGGAACAGACAAAAGCATTTTACTTACCATTGGTTTCTCCTGGCTGTTTGTCCCTTTTCCTCTTCTTCTTCTTCCCCTGAATCAATACAAATATATGGAGGGAGAGTTAAAAAACAACAACTTTCAGTCAGGAGAACACAAGGAAAAGGACTGTTCTGCAACACTCGCTAAACTCTGCATGTATCAAGACATTTTAAAATGTGTCATAACACACAGCTTTCAGTTGCTCAGATTGCATATATTTTTAATATTTCATCCCAAGGCAAAGGCATACGTCAATCTTAATGGCATAAATGATATCACATACTAAAAGGATAAGAATTCAGAGCACAAGAGCCATTAAATAGATGTGATATCAATCTGCCTGGATAGTTTCTGTTCAAATCAAAATGCAGTAATTTGTTGTTTTTGGGTACCATTGAGCCAGGACTGACTTCTGGTTGACTACAAGGCACCCCTATGCTATTTTGTTATTAAAGATACAGATGGGAAGTGAACCTGAAACCCTCTGATTTACACTGAGCTACAACCACTTCCACTGTTACAGCCTACCAAACCATTAAGAGCAACAGTACTATGTAATGCTAAAGAAACAACAAATATAAATTCTATTATTTATTTCAAATATGCACCATTATCAGCTACAGTTGCATTGCTGCAACTGATAATAAGAATTCTAGCAAAGACTCCAAGGGCAATTCTGCACTCACACTTATACCAGACTAGCAAGTGTACTAGAAGCCTCCCTATGGTGCAGTCCAAGGGAGGCCCCAGGCAAGACAAGTGGAAAGGAAGACCTTTTTGCACTTACCAACTGTGCTGCTACTTCACTATACTGGAAAAGTAGTAGTGTGGCAGCAGCAATTTCAAGTACTGGAAAAGCTCTGTTCTGGACTACAGGCACTTGAAACACGAATGACCAGGGAAGCAGGTTGGATCACTATGGCAATGACTGAAGCAACATCTGTCACATGCTGAGATGCTGCCATGGTGATTTGGATAATGCATGTGACTGCACAGATGCAATCATGCTGCACTCAGAAGAGGATATGGATGGTCCTGTCCAGGAGACATCTTATATTTCTAGTCTATCCTGGGGCTTCTTCACATTTGGACGTGTCCTGGAATATATCTCAGGATAGTGTTCTGTTATCCACATGTTAATACAGAATTTGGTAGGCCTCACCTGGGGCCCACTGTGGCCTGCACTAGCTTGTGGACAGCAGGCCCCTATTCCAGGATATATTCCAGAATAAAACCAAGTGCAAACAGGGCCCTGGTTTTCTAGGTTGCTCCGAGCAACAGTGGTGGCAGTGTGTGGATGAGCCTGTCTAGTGACTGGACCAGAGGTCACTAAGTATGAACAGGACTGGAGACTCCTATTATACTTGCTGGTCAAGTATATTGGAACTGCCCTAACCTTAATGAGCTATGTTCTTATTTTAAATAGTCTGAACAAAGACAACTAGGGCAAAAATATTTTACACAAAAGGTTCTTACAGAGTCTCATAAAGCTTTGTGAGTAAATGAAAGCAGAAATGAAGTATAAACTTGTTTTAAGCATGAACATTTTCAAGATTTACCATCTGCATAAAGAACAAAGCTTAACCTTTCCACAAATCCTTTGAAAAATCATTATTTGTAATACACCAAGAAAAATAGAAAATAGTAGACCTTTTCAGAATTATATTAATTAAGAAACATTAATTTCAATCTTCTGACCTCTTTCCTTATGGCCTTTTTAATTTGAAAGGCAACTGTCTGTACCACGGAATCTTGATTGCTTATATAGATTTCCTGTATAAAGTCAGAGCTAACATTTCATTGCCTTCCAACTCACGGAAGACTGTAAATGGGAAGCAAGTGGACTTATATTTTTCTCTAATTAAATGTTTGAGGTACTACTGATAGTAGAATAGCTATAGTTTTTATCCTGTACTAAGTAAATTTACTTAGCATCCAGCAGCAGAATGGACGACGTCGAAGAAACATTGAACAGTTTATCAGTCTTGTCTTGTTTAAGTAGCTCTAGGTTTTTGTCAACTAGACCATGATTGTTTGCTTACACGTTCTGTTTCTGATAAGAACATATTAATGGAGATTCACAAGGCAGTAGCAGAGACTAGACACACTGTTTGTTCATTGTAAATTTTGATAAGCATGAGCTTGTGAGCTAGTGGAGATCTGGCAGTAGCCATGGAAGAGAAGAGGGGTGGGGAGGTAATCCTAGATCTCTGATGTCTTGTCCTCGGTAGCTTGGGCTAGTTCTCACTTCCACAATTCATTCTGGGTTTCAGCTCAGCATGTCCACAATGCTTATGATCTCTGGAATGTACCAGTATAAAGAGGAGAGGTGAACACTCTTTTTGAAGAAAAAGCTACTGCAAGACTCCAGGCATTAGGCCTTTGAACTTGTTTCTCCTTGCTCACTCTGGTTTTAAACTGCTACCCTACCATTTTAGATACAACAGTAGAGTCTTGTTCTGGAGAACTTCTCATGAAAAAGGAAGGCTGTAGTGTATATGTGCTTGCTTGTTTTGTTAAGATTTTATGCACCTGCTGGGAATTTTGTAGCATTACTATAGTAACTGAATATAACTGTCCCAGCATAGGCTGAATTTTATCCTTAGCACATGTAAGATTAATTGCAGAATTATTTAGCATCCAAACAGAATAATGTCTCAGTAGTTAATAACTTTGGAAAGGATGCCAATGCAATTGCACAGTTAAGTTGTACAGCCTAGGTGGGCACTAAAAGGTGGATATGTATTTATGTCACAATATTCTACCAACAAAAAATAACATTTATGCCAAGGTTAGTACATGCTTCATGAAGATTCATACTTAAGAAACAGAATTTAAACAAAATTTGTATGACCAACAATTCTTTCCAGAGAAGGAGTTGAAAAATCAAATCTTTTTTCAACAAAAGTTATAGATTTCTTCTTAATCAACTATCTTCATTTCCAGATAACGGCTAAGCTTGCTAGAAAGTAAATTCAGAGCAATATGGACCTATAATGAGTTTTTTAAAAACAGTAGTAGTAACAACAACAACTTGTAAAAACTAATCTGTCCGATAAGTCAGATTAATTTTCTGAATTTTTAAAGTGTTTCCTCATGCTGAAAAAGAGAACATATTTTTCACTTAAGAATATAAAAGATAAGTTAGTAAGGGCCTTTCTGCACTTTAGTGTGAAATGCAGAAGACCCTGCCCACCACTGGCCCATCCCCAGTAGTTTCTGACACTGAGTTCTATCAGTAGGTCAGTGTGGTCTATTAAGGATCACATAAACATACAGAAGGAACATCTCCATTTTCTGGGCTATTAAGAGACCCATTTTAGTGGTGCACCAAAGCACACTACTTTGCTACATGCATTGTCTTCTCGACCAATCTATATTATATTCATTGTATTTTACTATGTTTATCAACCCACCTTAGGAAATCTCATTGGCTAAAGACCAGCACTAAAAGCTAACTAAATATTTTCTAGCCAGACGCTTGAATCCAGTGTGCAGTATCTTCTCCATCCTGACATATTAGTTAAGAACTCCCCTGTTACTGTGTCTTTCTGTATTTACTGCTAATCTGCATCAGGGCCTCTTTTTCCACATGCTGGTGCAAACAAGAGAAGCCCCCTCTGCTGCTATGCTCCATCTGCACCAGATGGAGCGTAATCCAGATCAAGAAATGCACTCTAGTGGTGACTACTGGTCCACTCTAGACCTGGAATACTGGTAGACCTTGTTAAACAAGTATACCAGTGCACTAAGGCAATGGGGGAATCCATTCTGGCAATGTGCCTTGTTGCCCCATCAACTTTGGAGTCTCCAACTTTCTTTCCTAGGTATTGGGACAGACTCCAAAGCTTGTTCAAATTTTGAGGATGGCACAGTGGATGATCCAGATCAGAGGACTGCCTGATTTGGACCAGCTGATCCAGTTTACCATTGGTAAGTACAGAAAGCCCACTATTTCAGAGAAGGAGAGGTCATAAATGCTCCAGGTATGGCCATAACATTATAACCATCATTACAGAAACATACTGTTTCAATGACCTTGCTGTTTTCACTGAAAGTAAATAATCGTTTTCAGTAGTCTTTGACTATGAATGAATGATCTCTTCAGGGTTTACAGCCTACTATTTTATCACAATATTTATTTTAAATGTCATCCTGCTTGCTTGCCTTTTAATACTTTTCAGCTTTCACTTCTATTGTACTGAACTGGAGACTCAGCTGTGATAATTTTGCTAGACCGCTGTAACCACTGCTGGGCAGGATAGCCTAGTTGCTACGATACATACCATGGTAATTTTATGAGGCTACCATAATATCCTCTAGCTGTATTTGCTCTTAAGGCTGTCTTAGACTGCAGTGTCCTTTCTACACTTACTGTTATACTGCTCTACCAATACGTAGGCCTTCCACATATAAGGAGGCAATGCCCCCTGCTAGCACTCTCCATTTTCAATGAAAGAAGCATAGATCTGAAATCTGGAATACCAGCATATCTTTTTTAAAAGGTCTGCAGCAGACTAGCTGCCACTACCCTGGATCACGGAGGTGTGTGAATGTGGTGCACACCTCCATGTCTGGTTCAGTGGGGGAGACATTTCAGGGCTACACCAAAGTGCACCAAGGACATGAACTTTCATTCCTGGCTATTGGAGCTGTCTCCAAAGCTCATGTGATCTTTGGAACTGGCATTGGGGGTGCCCAAGAACTGCTGTTCAAATGTGAATGGTATTGTACTGTGATAGCTGCATGACTCCATTGGCACACCACACCAACTGATCCAGTTCTCCTGAAGGAACCTACACCAGAGAAGTGTGGAAACAGCCAAGGTTTCTGAGCAGAACTCTAGCTACAAAGAACATGCTGCAAAGAGGTGACTGGCTGACAGTTTGCTATACATGCTTGCACAAGCAGGCAATCTGAAAGAATATCTTCTTCAGAGTCAATTAGACTGTATCACAAACCCTTTCAGTTCAGCCTAAAATGATGAGAGAAAATGGGTGTGCTTGGGTAGGATCTAGTGGCCTCCTTTCCACATTCCTACCCAAGGTGGAGCACAGGACAAGACAGAGCACCAAAAATGAATTCCTAGACTAGTCTACCAGTAGGCTTCAATAACAAGGTCCACCACCAGGCCAAGACCAGTATCCCAGACCACAGATGTGTAGTGATTGGATACTTCCATAGGCCAGAACACACAAGGGCAGCCACCATCACCACCCGCCCGTGAACTTTTGAAGTCCAGGAATAAAAGTTCCCAGCCTTTGAAGCCTTCAGTGTCAGCTCTGAGGCCTGCTCTAACCTTTGGAGCTGGCTGCCCTGGTTGGGCTGGCACAGGCCATCTGTTGTATGGATGGCCCTTAACCCTATGCTATGGCTAGTCTGGCCCAGTGTGGGTCTGTCTACCTAACCCAGGACAGCATGATATAGGACAGTCCACACCATGAAAAACCAGCCTCAATTTTCCTTGAAGTTCGGATGGGAAAAGAGCCTCAAGCTGCCAAGGATGTACTGTATCAGCTTTCTTACTCAGTTCTTTTTAACTTGGGAATATGTATTTTCTTCTAAGAAGCATATGTATTTTCTTCTAAGAAGAAGATTATTTCATATAAAATATATTACAAAGAGACACAATAAGGCTTTCCTTTTCCAGTTTTTCATAACCATGACTAATCACTTCCTTCCTTCCATCATTACTCCAAAACAAAATGGCTCTGAAACTGACATATTCATGAGCTTGGCAAGGAAAATGTAAGAACATAGAAAGAGCCCTGTTGGATCAGGCCACAGACCATCTAGTCCAGCATCCTGCCTCACCTAGTGGCCCACCAGTTGTTTATGGACATTTGTAAACAGAAGATGATGCAGAATCCTAATCTGCTTTTGACTCCTGCCTAGCATACTGCCTGTTTTTACAACCTGTAGGCAGCATCTAGGGCTGCATTCAGATGCTGGTAACTTATTTTGTTATATCTGGATATTCCAGAATAAGGTATAGATATTCCAATATATCCATGCTTTATCTGGAATATTCAAATAGAGTGGAATCCATTTCATTAGCAAATGATCCTCCAGGCCCTTCTTAAGGCCTCCCAGGCTGATGGCTATTACCAACTCGTCTGGTAATAAATTCTTCCCCTTGTAAGTCATAACATTCTGCCCTAGCAGAACTTTTCTCTATTCACCTTTTCCACACTATGCATTATTTTATAAATTTCATCAAATCTCACCTTAAACACTGTTTTTTTTTCTTGCTGAATAGGCCCATAAGAATGTGTTTCAGCCTTTAGGGTATCCTGGCTGCATTCTTCTGCACCTTTTTTCAGTTCCACAATATCCTTCCTAAGGCGCACTGAAGAGAATTGTGCCCCAAATATTCCATATGTGGCCTCAGAACAGATTTCTAAAGAGGCACAATGATGCTTAACACTAAATTTGCTTTTTCATTGTTTTGCACTGGGCTCACACCTTCACACCCCACAATCCCTTCCCTGATTTATTCTAAAAAATTCAAACCCCATCAATTGATAGATGTAACTAGATTCCCCCCCCCCCCCCATGTCATCTCTTTGCACTTACTAACATTGAATCTCATTTGGTACTTGGTTGCTCAATTCCATAACATCATGAGATCTTTCTGGAGTACTTCACAATCAGTTTTCACTACCCTAAATATTTTGGTGTTACCACCAAACTTTGTCATCTATATAATTTCTGAATGAATGAATGAATGAATGAATGAATGAATGAATGAATGAATAAATAAATAAATAAATAAATAAATAAATAAATAAATAAATAAATAAATAAATAAATAAATAAATAAATAAATAAATAAATAAATAAATAAATAAATATCCCCATAGTTAACTTTTTACTTCCCTCCATTTCAAAAACTGGTCATTTATTACTATTTTGTTTTCGATACCAATCTAGGACAGAGCCTGCCCTCTAATTCCATGACTGATTAGTTTATGCCAGTGTCTTTGGTAAAGAACTTTTCAAAAGCCTTCTGAATGTCCAGGCAGACAATGCAACTGGATCACCTTTATCTACATTATTACATTTCCAAAGAATTCAAACAAGTTAGCAGAGCAAACAAGTTTTCCAGCCCCACTGCATCAAGCAAAGGGTATTGTTTCACAGCTCCATCGATATTTGCTTAGGATTGGCACCATTTTGGTAGAAACTAACCCTCACAATTATAGAGGGTCTACCATACTGTGACATGCCAAAAACCCTTTGTACAGAGTATTTAGATTAAAAGACATAAGATTGGGCTTTCCACAGTCTACACTAGCATGTGTATGGGAGGTTCCTATTTTGGTATATAATGAGGACTAAGGGCCAGTGCAAAAAGAACCAGAGAGGGCCAAATATTTTTTACAAATCAAAGCTGTATAAAAAGGATTTCAAAGAGACAGCTTTTGAATGTTGAATAAGGTAGAATCTGTTGAAATCCACTCTCCTAAAGGCAGGAATGCACAATTAAATGCAAAGAGGACCATTCTCAGCCCAAATGTACTTTTGTTCCTCTCACAATGACATGGCAGTTCTAGAGCACTCTTAGTTCTCGCCTATATATGTGAAATTTCTCTCAGGATGAACCTAATGGATGTAAAACAAACTTAACAGTTACAGCTGTTTGTAAGATCTGCTGTCCATAAGACTTTATGGAAACCCATAACTTTTCTAAGGCAATTGGGATTAATCAGCATCAACATTAACATCCCAATCCAGTGACTCTTTTGAACACGTATTCATATATGATTGCAGTTCCAGATGCAGATCGGCATCTCCTATGTATGAAATGTACCCGTATATTCCGGCATATAAGACGAGTGGGTGTATAAGACGACCCCCAACTTTTCCAGTTAAAATATAGAGTTCGGGATATACTCGCTGTATAAGAAGACGACCCCCAGCGTATAAGATGACTCCCGACTTTTGAGAAGATTTTCCTGGGTTAAAAAGTAGCCTTATACGCCAGAATATACTGTATTTATCATAAACCTTCCACAGCAAGCAAAAGTAGATCTTAGTCAGGAACATGATTATTTAGTAAAAACACAATTAAAACTCGTTTAAAAAATTTGTAACCACAATAGACAATGAAGTAAAATATAAAAGAGTAGAGGGTGGAATAATTTATTTAGCCCCACTTGAGAGCAAGACCTCCATCAAGGCTTTGCCAGTCCTTCTCTGAAGCTAGGGTAAGCCATTCTTCCACTTTCCACTATACTCTCACACAGGTATGCAACAAGGCACTAATTTGGTGGGCTGGGAAAGGAAATGATAGAAAAAATAGAGGGAGCTCTTTTATTTTTTTTATAAACGGCACAAATGTTGGTGTCCAGATGGGAGCCATGTTGCACCGGAGCTCTACTGACACTCCTCCATCGAGTGGGTGCCAGGTACATCCAATTTTGTTGGTGACAAAACCAAAATATCCGCTAGAATTTACCGGATTGGTAGTGCTTGTGTTCCGTGTGTGGGCGTACGTCAGCAGATTACAGCAGTACGTGTCTAAAAGCTCTACTACTGAAAAAAATTCCACCTACATAGCCACCTACATAGTTATCCCGTGCGGACCAGCCGGGGTAAAGCTGCATGTGGAGCTGTCGTTCCTTTCTGGCTAGTTCATAATATTTAGCTTGTTCTTCTCTGGATAATGCATGCCACTAAAGGAAAGGAAAGGAAAAAGAAAAACAACAATGTCAGTAAATCAGAGTATCTATAATATACACTGCAATACAAACTTCACAAACATCAGGCCTCTTTGAAATATATATGATTTGCTCAAACTGGCACTTTCTGTTCTGTTGCAAGGATTCCTTCCCCAAGCCTCACTTCATGCAATGAATATTGGATTATGCTGAGAGTTCACTATTCAAGTGTTAGTACAGCTCATCTTCATCTTTTTACTCAAGTCTGCATCTCTCATCAATTTATCTCTGCCCTTGGTGGATTCTCAAACTTCAGGAGCAAAGAGACTATCATTACATGTAACTTCCAGCATCTCAGTGTGTGAAGCTTTGGCTCACCCAATTGCCAAAGTGTACAGCCTGTAAAAACAATTGTACAGTCTGTAAAAACAGTCGGTACAGTGCGAAGAGCACTCAAGACTTTAAATTTGAATGAAGGCCATCAGGATATAAGAGTTTTGGTTCCCAGCTGTACTGTTTTGAACTGCATAAAGTTCAAGTTGACAATACAAGTCACGGGAACCATTAGAATGGTTCTTAGCTCTATGGACGTGAGGAGCTCAGCATCCCCATTATTAAAATGCTGGAAAATGCGAGTACTCCATATTGGTGTTCTATATCAAGTTTGGGAGTCTTAGGACAATGAAATTAGAATCATAGAATCATAGAATGGTAGAGTTGGAGGGGACCTCCTGGGTCATCGAGTCCAACCCCCTGCTCAAGGCAGGATCTCCTAAACCATCTCAGACAGATGGCTATCCAGTCTCTGCTTGAAGACCTCCATCGAAGGGATAGAATGTTTTTAGCATTTCTGTTTCATCGTGATTAGCTTAATCAATTTGTTATATTTACTAATGAAATGAGAACCAAAAAAAGAGACTTTGGTCCTTTCTGCACTTATGTGTAGATCTGGACCAAAGGGCCTCTGGTCTGGATCCTGGACTTCCTCATCTGCCTGTTACTTTGGATCAAGGAGGTCACTCCCTCATTAGTCGAGCTCCATCTGCACAAGACAGAGCCTCATCCAGATTAAGAGACCCTTAATAAGGATCAATTGTAGACCCAGTCACTGTCCCTTAACGTAACTTCAGTGAGACAGTATGGTGATGTATCTTGCAAACTTAGATGTGAACTGGCCCTTTGAATCAAGAGAAATATCTCCAGTACTAGACTTAACTTCTGTAGAACCAGTAATTCCTTATGTAGAGTGTACAAATATATTCAGAGCATAACTAGGGCCAAATATGGTTATTAAGGTCTCCTCTTTTCAGTATTTAAGAACATGAGAAATGCACTGTTATGCTGGAACAATGGACCACCGAGTCTAGCAGATTGTGCTCACAGTGGCAAACCAGTGCATACAGAAATCCAAAAACAGGAGATTAGGGCCAATAACACACCTTGCCCACAATTTCCCAGCACCTGACCTTTAAAGTCATGTCTGCTTTGACAATCATAATCTTGCCCAGATGACATTTCTCTTTCTGCAAACCACACTGACTTTTCTACTCTGCATCTTTCAAATAATGTTTCTTATGTATTATGTGTGTGGGGGTTTTCATAATACATTTTGTTTGCTTGGACAGAGGTGTGAGTAAACATGAAAATCTGTGGCTTTTGCATAGAAGCAGGCTATGGCAGGAAGAACGAATCACACCCTTGGAAAGTTCTCTCAAAGAAATATGACCCAAAGGTTGAATAATAGTTTAGAGTTAGATTATGGGGAGGTGGAGGAATCAAGGTGCTACAATACCTGATATATTGCTCAGAACAGAGAAGAATTAAAAGGCAGAGCAAATACTTGGGAAGAAAGTAGAATTCAAACCAACAGCTAAACCCAAAGAAAACTTTTCAAAGGAAGAAAGAAAAACTACTCATTCTGTTGTCATTGGATTATGCTGCAGAATTACAGGAACAATGCAGTCCTTGTTCTTTTTCAATGTTGACCTGAAATTCAACCACTACAAGCAGGTTACAAAAGGGTTCATCAGCTTGGTGCTCTTGGGAAGCTGGAGCACATCTTCAATCTGATTGGCTATACTGGTTGGGCCTGAGAGACTGGAAAGCCTTCGTTTCACTTCATTTCCACTTTAACATGTAAACCTATATGTGCAGGTATACATACATACCCTGATAGTTACCTACCCTTCGACCAAGGATTTGATTGATAGCTGCACTCTCTTTCAATGTGCATTCTGCTACAACTTTTGCTCTCATTTCCTTCATATACAACATAAATGCATTAAGAGGTTTCTTTATATGTGGCTTCTTTTTCTCCTCTTCTTTTTTGGAGTCCTGATGTTTTCTGAACAGTCAACAGGAGGAAACAGAGGGAACTTGTACAACATCACCCATTCAAATACTTTTTGGCATTTATCAAATCCTTACTTCACATGGTTAAAACTCCTGGGTAGCTGGGTGTCAGATCTGCCTTACATTTTAAAAATTCTGAAAATATGCTAGCAAAAAAATGACCGTCTCATACTAGGCAGTACAACTGTGTGTGGAACTTGAAAAATTAAAAATAACTGTACCTTAACCAACCTAGTACCATTATGATGCTCTGATCTATATTTTCTATTAGTGCAGCCATGTTGTTCCTAAGTACGATGGCCATTAGGAATCCTCCAAACTTAAGACTATGTTACAAATGTAAAAATTAGAAACTATAATTACATTTGCAACATAAAGTATCACAGATACCTTTTCTGCATATACCTATAGATCAGGACCAAAGGGCTTCTAGTCTGGATTCTGAGCCTCTTCATCTGCACATTACTGAGGATCAAGAAGGCCCTGGCCCATTACTCCAGCTCTGTGATTCAGAACTACTGGGATCTTCTATTCAATGGTGCACCATACTGCACCACGAAAAAGCACTCTTCACCCCACCTCACAGCTTTGAAAGAATGTTCCTCACCTTGGAATTTGGGTGTGAACACAATTGGGTGTATGGATGTATTCAGCAGTGTGCCATAGTGTCCCTCAAGCCCCAAGGCCATGAACCTTCACTCCTAGCCATCAGGGGTGTAGGGGTGGCAGCTGCAAAGCATGTGTGAGCTGTGTAGCCTGGGGGGACCTCCCCTGATCTTAATCAATAGATCTGGTTAATCTGGTTCTACTGAAATGGATGTAAATCAGGTAAGTTTTTTTAAAAGCCATACAAAAAAACTAACTAAAGAATAACTTTAGTAAATGTTTTGGTTCCACTGGTCTCTAACATGCATATAGCCACCATTATACATTTACTTATTCCATCTGTAAACACATTTTTACTTTCAAAACAACTTCTATAGGTTATATAGGTGGTGGGCACCTTACAAAAAATTACTTATAGTAACTTCAATAGTTGTAGTAAAATTTGTGTGCAGTTGTTATAATGTTACTTTTCAACAATAACAATATCTGAAGCTGCTGTTTGATAATTTTGTAATCCTGAAAACAGTCAATAATCTCAGAGTCAGATAACACTGATCTGACACCAGCACAAAAAGGAAGAAAGTAGGAGAAATGGAGACATGAAGTGGAAGACATTCTTAATCTTGTCCCCTGCTTCTACTTCTTTCCTCAGGCTAAAGATAAATTTGTTTGATCTACAATTATTTATTGATTTATTGATTTGTGACATTTATAAATTGCCATCTCTTAAAAAACACAAACCTATTTCTTCCAGTCTCAGACTTAGCTTCCATTCAAGCTGCACAAGTGTCTGTGTTTTGCAGTGAACAAAGATACACAAAAGGAGCTATATGTATACCTTAAAATAAAAGAATCACATAAAATGTGTACAAAGTATCTATGTACAGTTTAACTCATTTAACATGCTGTTTAATAAAATTGAGAAAAACTGATCTAAATGGGCCTGTGACCAAGCACAAGTGAAATGACATGGCATATAAACAGCTCCATCTATCCATCTTCATTCAGTCTGTTCTAGATGTCAATAAAGCATTGGCCTGCAGTTTTATTGTGTTAAAAAGTTTGAGGTTTTATTTACTTATTATCATTTCTTTTATCTACTTTAACTTTTAATTTTGGTACACACAATAGCTAAAAGAAATTAAGATGGCTCTCTCTTGGGTAATTACATAAGGAAAGTTTGGTTCCTGCAAAATACTAAGGGAAAGCAACCTCAGTGCTGCTTCCTCCTCCTACAACCAAGTTTAAGTTGCCAGCAATTACTGTTTTTTACAATACACATACAGTATGTGAACACTGTATTATGCAATGTATGTCATATTTTGGCAACCATAAGAAAGCAAATTCTGTGATTCTTACTGTGCCCAAGAGACTTTACTTAGGGTTAAATAATCTAACAGGAAGCTAAATAATTTGATTTCATTGGGGCAAAGATATATGAATTTATTGTGTAAGTTATCATCACAAATGCAAAATAAGGAACTACAGAGTAATGATTTAGTAACTATGCATGTGATTTAACCATCACAGACAACATGCCCGTACATAATATGGCAGCAAACAAACACTGATGTGATTTCTTTTTCAATATATTTGAATTCAGCTCACCCTAACCCACTGGATGTTGACCTGAGTCAAGCACAGTGCAGGAACTTCCATCTAAGCAAGCATGTGGGTGACATTTGCTTCAGTATCATGTTCAGCCTATGAGCAAAGACACTGCAACTGAACTCATACATTTTCCATAGGCTTCCAGTTGACCACTTTGAAAACTGAGTGCTGGACAGAAAGGCCAACTGATCCTATCCCATTGGACTCTTTTTATGCTAACACCTATCTCTAAAAAACTGTGAAAGGCTTCTACCTGAAACCTGGAGGGCCACTATTTCTAAGTGTAAATACTGACATTATATTATCAAAGTAGTTGATAAAATATATGACAGCTTCAGATCTTCTATAACTTCTACCACAAAGTAAACAATAAATCAAAGGTTACAAATCTGATTTTAATGTTAAAACTTACGAGCTGTGGAGTGAGCCAACATCATTCTGAGAAGCTTCTTGTTTGACAGTTGGGGTGACTATGGCTGGATGAGGGATCCCAGTTGTATGTAAACTATGATGTGGAGGGACCATGTGTGGAGGGAACCTAGAGGAGAGAAAGCTGTGTAAATCGTCAGAATAATAATGAATGAAGGGAGGGGTGGGTACACGCATATAATAAACGGCACATAAAAATCACAGAGAACCTCGACAAGAATATATAAAGAAGCAAAAATTAAAAATTGCACTTTTCAGCTCTTAGTAAAACCAAGTACTTATAAATTTTGCCATAATGCAGAACTTTGATTCTTCAGAATAGAGCCCAATTCAAATTTCTGCATGTCTTCCTGTAAAAAGCAGGATAGAACTACCACTGGCAAAATATGGCTTTTTCCAGGGACCTGGTAAGTAAAGGCAGAGTTTTTGGAGAATTCTGTTGAATTCTAAATTTATTATCATGTTCTGTGCATTGTTAATGTTGTTTTTTTAAACAGGGTCATTTTATCCTAGTTATCTCCTGGGAAAAACCCAACATTTTTGCAAATTATTGTGGACCAATTTCTGGGCTCTTGAAACTCTAATGGGTTTTGTTCCATTCAAAATAAAAAAATATTAATGGCATCCTAATTTATGATTGAACCATCATAACAATAACAAGACTGGAGGCTGAGCATCTTGTTTTCATCCACACAAACTTGCTGGCAGTGTGATATGATTCAGTGATGAACTTGAGCAAGCACTTTCACAAGTCACTTCGATACATGTGGGACAATAAATTTCGTAGATATGTTTTTTATTATTATATCACATTAAAGAAAATTAAAATTTCAAATTAACTGCAAGCATTAAGTTTAAAATAAGATCTTGTTAGAAACGGAATGGCTTGCCTTGGAATGGTTACAAGGATTTAAACTACAACCTTTTGTTTTACAAACATTTGGTCTATCTCTGAGCTACAGTTAACTCTCAGAATAACGCTTAGGGTTATACATACATAAATACTTCCTTAAAATATGCATATTCTTTATCTATATAAAATTATGCCATAGCCAAAGCATCTTCTCAGATGTAGATGCCAATGTGTTCAAAAGTGCTTACTTGAAAGTTAGTAAAATAAAGTTAGAATTTCAGACTGTGTATTTTTTGTAAGCTCAAATCCTAAATAGTTTTTTTTAATGTGCATTAGGAGCATCAGCAGCAGGGAAGGAGTGAGGCACCAATGAGATTCCCCACTTTTATCTCTTTTAAATGAACTTTGTTCTGTTTCGACTATAGCATACAAGGGGAAAACTATAATTTTAGAAGTCAAATTCTATGTGCCGTTTGTAATTCTATAAAAATGTTATGCATTTTTAGAGCAAAAAAGTGAAAGTTAAATTAAACCTGCTCTTAATAATATACTACAATTTCCAAAGAAGCATAGTTTTCTATTCTTGTTTTTATTCAGTGTACAACAACTTTATTTTGATCTTGCTAGGGCAGTTTGGTTTAGCATGATGGAGCACTAGCAACAGTGACTCTGTGTGAAGACATTGCCATTGCACTGCCTTTCCTAGTGACTTAGCCCTCAGATGTCTCATGTAGTTCAAAGCCTGTAGGAGCACAGCATGGGGTTTTATTTCAGTGCAGAATGCACTCCCACAGTCTGCGCTTAAGTCAAAGCTCAGGATAGGTGTAGGAGTATAGAAATTGGGAAAAGATTAAGAAGGATGAAGAAGTGTGAAGAGAAAAGAGGGAAGTTGGGGACACACTTCCATACCACATATGCTGGGTAGAGCGAATAATGCCGCTGATTTTCCATTCTAATTAACTATATTTCTCTGGTAGTCCAAAAAAGAAGAGTATGACATGCAATTTATTGCTTGGAAGAATTTGTCTCTATGCAGTGTTAGACTAGGGCCATCCACATTGTTGTAACCCACCATGGACAGCAACTTCAGAGGTAGGGGAGAAAAATTCTGGCCTCCAAAGCCACTGTCAGTGGCGTTTTTTAACTGGATATCTAGAAGTATCACACTTCTAAAACCATTTCTGGAAGCCCAGTAGAATGGGACTGAGCTCCTTGTAGATCAGTCAGCTGCTTAGTGTCATCTGGATGTAAGTGGCTGGGCAGCTGACTACTGGGGAACACCTGGGGGACTGCTTCAAAGAAATCTCCCATTGGAACAGGCTCTGGTGCCATTTTCTCGCCAGGGTCCACTCCAGTGTTGCATCCCATGGCCTTCTAGTAGACCTGCCCCCAATGAGGATATGGAATTCCCTAGCACCTGCTGGCCTGATCCAGCAGCCCTATTGCAGAATCTGCCAAAGGGACCAGCTAAAATACTTTGTTGTAACCAGGGTTCACATGGGAAAACCCTTTTTGTGGTTCTTATACTCACAATCCTATTAATGAGCACAGTAATGTTCATTTGCAGATCCGGGTTGAAAAATATTATTATGAATGATTGGCGATGTGAGGCCAACTATGTTCTGACAAATTTAGAACAAATGGTTTACATCATGAGGGAAAAGGAAAGGAGATATTATATTGATACTATATGGCTTTATTTTGATTTTCTAAAGGGAGAGACAGGTACATGCTGCCTGTGCAAATATTCTTTGAGGAATCCCATAATTCCAGGGCCAATTTGTACATTGTTTTCAATCCATTAAAGTATCAGCTGTTTGTGAGCAAACGCTTCTTCTCATGTGAGAAGCACAAGTTTTCCACCTCCTGAAAAAAGATCTTTAGATCTTTTTAGATAAATATTGCACTACATTAAGTTCAAGATGAAAATAAAGCTTACTGTCTCAAAACTTCTCACAAAGTTACATGGAAATATTAACAGCCCAAATCAGTGGAAAAAATCAAGTTGATTCTTCAGAATGATGGAGATTGGAATGAAATGTACAATGGAGAATGTGCTAAAATCAGGGCAGGGGAGAGAGCATATATGCATTTCCTGCATCTGAAGAAGTCGGTTCCACCTCTCAGAGCTGCTCTTTCATAATTCAAAATTAAAATCAGGAGGACGAAACATTTTTTCATGTAGTTTGTTAAGCCTAAAGAGTTTTTCAAGTTATTGAAGAAGTAAACACAGGTGTAGGTAAGGAGGACAGCAGTGTAAACATAAATTCCTGGAGACTGACAGAGGTAAATGTTTATATGTGAGAGCATGCATGGAAAATACACGTTTGCATCCAGATGAAAAGGCATAGTTTAAATTAAGAGGTATTAACCTTTGATCTCATATTTCTCATAGCTTTTGTCAATGTGGTATCAACTGGATGATTTGCACTTCAACATAGCCTGCATATGATGGGAACTGAGTTCAAAACACCTAGAACAGAATGCCTAAATGCATCCCTCCAGATGTTCTTTGACTATGACCTCCATACTTCTGTGCCCGTCTCTGAAGACTGACAGAAGTTGTAGGTCAAGAACATTTGGAAGGATGTAGTTGAAAATCCTGATCTGAAGGACACCATGTTAACTAACCTTTAATCAATACAAGGAACATTAGAATCACAATGTTTATGCACCCAAACTTAAATGTTCATCTATGCAGATTAGCAGGGCAAGAAAATATGTCACAAAAATGTTTAATTTTGTCATTAGTAGGTTGAGCTATTGAAATTTCAGTAAAGGTAAGAATTTAAGCTGCTAAATGCATATGTAGGTGAGTACCTGTGCATACAGTTGCACACATATGCAGGTTTGTACTTTTTTAAATGCTACATGCCTATTTTGGTGGGGTGTTTATTTGTATAACACAGTCTGAAATATAAAGGACACACATACATTTCTTTGACTGAGGAATTTCTTTCTACAGACAAGTATTCCATGAATTGCAATAAACATCCTAAAAAATTCTAAGCAGCTCATTATATACCCCTGTCTGCTTTTATGGCTCCAAGCCAGAATATAATGATGAGCCGTAACTTGTTAAGGACAACTAATTTTTTGTTCCTGGCTGTCTCAGGGGCTTCTCTCTTACTCACTTTCACTTTACTTCACTGTTGACATGTTTCTGTTAACTGGATGTCATCTGCCTGCCTTGATTTTATGCACAAGCAGTGGGATGCATTTTTTCGTGCAATGATTCTACTTTGAGTTGCATTAGATTTGTCATTATTCTCTCATTTTCCTCTTCCACTTGAAACATTTCATCTATTCCTGCTTCCCCCCCCTTTTTTTTTGAGCCACGGTGCACCCATATTATGGTTTATACATGATCTTGCTCCCTTTGAAGCCGGCAGATTTCAGAGCCATCCCTCGTCACGAGAAGTGCCTGCTACCAATTTAGCAGGCTGAGGGCCCCGAGCTCCAACATCTCAATCTAAAGGGGGTCACAGAGTGGCACAAGCGAGTGTCAGCAAGTGCTGTTTAATTGCCAATCTAGGCTTCTCCATGGTGTTTAAAGTATAATGACCCATCACTTAATTCTGAGAAGTCCTGGCCCCGCTGCTGAATAGAATGAATATCAAAGGATGTGCTAGAACAGGGCAAGGAGCATACAATTCCTATAACTGCTGTAAGTATAATAGACTTGTACTTCTGTCGTCCCATTACCACAATAATGTATTTAATTTGCTGTATACCCTTTTTAAGTAAATCCCTTTCATAAAGGCATAACTAAAGGATATTACACATCTTTTCACCCTCTTCGATTTCTGATCCTCGTGAAAAACTAAATAAATAAATAGAATGGCCTTACTTATAAAAATTAAGATTCAATTCCACTTTAATATCCTTTTCTAGTCTGCCACCTTCTCCGCAAATGTGTAACATTTGCAACAGATACAAGGAAATCCAGTTTTCACTTCTATTTGTTTGTGCAGAAAACGTTCATTTTTCTGTTTTTTTTTTAATTCTGCAACTATCCATGCTATTTCATTTTGCTTCTTCTGTATTCCAACCCTCACGTAGTAGCTACAAGATTGAAAAGGTGCAGGGAAGGGAAGATATGGTAGGGAATGTGGAAGCCTGCCATGTAATGCATGCTAATTTAATTTTGTGCCATCATCAAAATGGATTAGCTGTTTCAGCCCATCAGGAAAGTCTAAACCTCCACCGATTTAATTAACTAGACTGAAAATCAGATGAACAGAAAATAAAACTATCATTAGGAGCAATTAGTGATTACTTAAACATAGTGCTGCCAAGTAGTTTGTAAATAAAACTAGCGGGCCATTGGAAAAAGAGCTGGAATTAATTGGAGGTTGGGGCAGAGAGAGGGGTGAAAACTCCTAAATCTTTAGAGGATTAGGTGGATCTTTTTATGTTATCTGGGAATATTTTGAGCTTCAAAACACAGAAACAAAACTGTAACACACACCCCTTATCAATCAGTTTGCATAATAAAAGTCTACAGATTTAATTGTTTAGGTAAAAAACTGACTGAAATTAGAACCCTAGAAGCATAATCTAATGGCTTCTCAGTTATCATAGGCTTAATAAAATACTTTTTGCCGCTACCATAGCAATTAAAATTAACACAGTTATTTAAAATAATAATTTGTTAACCTATTTGGTAAGGCTTTAGCATTGGGAAAGATGGACAGGATCTGTCTCACATATCCAAACAACGAGAGAGATCACTTCAATAAAAAAGAGGGGTAGAGCATTTTCTAGCTAAGCATTCTTAATAGATAAAGAGAACAAGAACTAACAGAAACTTTTTTTTTCTGGACCAGGATACTTTTGACTCACCTTGACATGGAAGCATTGACTGTCAGAGCAGTTGGGTAGGGATGTCGGAATCCCCCTGTTGTGATTGGATAGACTGGTTGACCTTGCCTAGAAAGATTGGGGACAGAATAAGTAAAATAACAACAACAAACACAGGGGTATGTATTTTTTGCATTTTAATCTTTTTTTACTCTCTCTCTCTACACAGTAAGCTTTATTCTCATTTGATCAGAACAAAAATCTTGGGGATTGTACAGCACGGATCAAAGGAAAGAAACACAGAACAATTTGAATGCCATAAATCTGATACGAATGGCTAATTAAATTTTATAACCTCTGCTTATGTCAATAGAGACCCTCTCCCCAAGCTGAAACTAGGTGTTTTGTTGTAATAATTAAAGGCGAAGTCTTGCTTGCTTTAATGGAGCCATCACACTAATTGAGGGCTACACATCCAAAGGAAAACAATAATGAATGTAAATTTATACCAAAATAAAGTACAGTGAATCAAAGGACTTCAGTTGCGCTTTGGGCCTCTTTCGGTATTTAGATCTCGGTGAGAAAACATTAAATTAACAGAGCTTAATTTGTAGCCTTTTGTCAGATTAACAAGTGTTGACAAGAGTTACCGGGGGAGAGTCCCCAAGAAGTATTGTGGGTAACCAACAGACAATCGTACTTCATTACAATAATTAAAAAATACAGCAACATGCAAAACAGCATCCTCATGGAAGTTACACAACTTCTTCCGATTGAGGCTTGTCAGTGCTGGCTAGGCCTTTTTATGTGTCCTTCAAATGTATTTATTGAATGGGGCCGATTTTATACAGGAATTCATTTCTTCAAGTGAAACTGATGTTAAATAGGGTTGGCCCATCTAAGAATGATGTGGATAGAATCAATTGTCAAAATAATACAAAATACCAGCATGGATAGTGTTGCCTTTTAAAGGAACTGGACAATTACATTTTTAAAAAATAACATGAGAAATGGAATTACGTTTTAGATAGAAGAGGACTATGAGTAAAAAAGAATGCTTTCCTATGAACTTAGTACTTCTTTGGTGTTCTACCGCAGCAAAATCAGCTAACTACTGGACAAATATTTTGAGGGGTACTACATCTCCAATAATATATAGGCAAACGTGGTTTCTAAATGATTTTTGAAAATTATTTTTAATGTATTTAATGTTTTATCTTTTATGCTGTATACATTTTTAAAAAAATTAGAATTGCACATGTCCATTTGTATAGTTATTTTTTATTACACAAGCTAAAATTGTTCTATAAAAATTGTGACAACTGTTACTGACAGCTCATTTCCAGTGGCATACTGTTTACCACAGTCTCTTTTAAGCAAATCTCCTTGCTTAGAAAATCACAAGCACAACTTTGCAAGAGCTCTTATAAGCAAAATCTCTTAAAAGTAATTGCTTCTATAAAGAGCTACTGTAGCATTAAGTTACCGGGGCTGAGATTTCTGAAACAGGGTAAGATACAGTTTAAATAAATTTAAAAAATGTTCTGCCAAATATACTCCTTGCTTCTGAATTCTTCAAGATATACTCATTAATACTCTGAAGTCAACCTCAGCCAATCAAATGATGAGACACTTTCCAAATGATTTGGAAAAGTAAGGTTAGATATGATTGGATAATAATTCCAAGATTTTTTTCTTTGAAGTATTTTCTTTTATAAGGATCATTTTTTTGTGCATAAAAATTGATTATGGAGCCAGAAAACCAGAATAAATGAGTATACATTTAAATGAGTATAATATGTAATAAAAATCAACGATATTCAGGGCCATCCATCCAGCAAACAGGGTGAGAAGTAAAGGGAAAAGTTCCAAGTCCTGGATATAAAAGTAGTTACTTCAAGGTGAACAGTATTTTACTCATTTCATAGTATTTCCTCTACTTCATAGTCAACACAATTTTGAGACACAAGAAAAATCCTGCACAAAAGAGTATAAATTAACCAGGCCAAGAAAAAGAAAGAAGCCATCACCAAAAAAGTAATTAAAAATACAATAAACTTATTCAACCCAAGTCTTAAAAATACTAAACTATTCTTGAGCCCAATGATTTTATTTAGTTTCTCCTTTCATGCAAGCCAGCCGTATACAACCATTTCCTACTTTCATATAATTCCTTAGCCCATGCTGCAACAAATTATAATAAATAAATAAAATAGTTTACTTTTATTGCACTTAGAAAAGGACTGTAGCTGAAAATGTTGGTGACAGCGTAACACAACCCACCCACCTCATTTTCTAACATGACTCTTTGAGGCTTCATTTTTCTGAAGTCAAGATAAGTATGGCCATTATATATATGGAACTGAATGGAAATGGCCATTTAAAAAAGTGCACCTAGGATGTATTTCTATATGGGAAATGAGGATTGCTTTATTACATAGTGTATCATGTGAAACAATGTAATAATAATACACTATTTATATATATACCATGCACTGTTTTCATACTTAAAGACTGCCTTACCCAGGTTTGAATCAAATGCTCAAATACTATAATGGAAGAAGGCAAACAACCCTGTTTATAACTATTTATTTAAAATGTTTTCTAGGCTGTTCCACATTAAAACAAAATTAACAATAAGCCAGGGAAGTTCTTCTTTCATTTCATTTTTTTTTAAAAAATAATAAAATAACTTCAGTCCTCATAATGTATTGATTTACGTGGTGGAAGACAGTGAGGTAGTGGTTGGTGCCTCTTCTCTGGATCTTTCTGCATTTGCTGCTATTCTGTTGGCTTGAAATATGGAAGGCCCCACCCACTGCTAGTTTGGTCCATCCACACAGGATAGATCATGATCCAGATCAGGAGGCTACTGATCTGGATTACTGATGGACCTCAGTGCCAGTGGTGTGCTGAAATGGATCTAGGAACTCCAGGAACTTCAGGACCAGCATGGAGACCAGTCAAAAACGTGCCACTGATATACAGACAATGGTGCCCCTGTCTAAGGGGAATTCATGCAAGTCTGCTTGATCCAGACTGTGTGGACTGAAACCACAAAGGAGGATCAGAAAGGCCCTCTGATTATGCTTAACTGGCCTTGAACCACATTTTAAAAAAAAACACAGTTGGGGTTAATTTAGTAGTGGTTGCTGTGCTCTTTGATTATGTTTAGTCTCTTCTTGAATTATGTCAAGCACACTTGAACCATAGCTCGGCACTCTCACAGCCAAAGGACTAATCACCACTTTGATTAACTTTGGATGTATGGTTGCTTAGCTTTGTCTGACTTATGAATAAACTTTAAAACCACAAACTGTCGATTCCTAACAGTCAGAATCATTAAAGACATGTAAAAGTGGCTGCATCAAGACACCTTGGGTGTTTTTCCACTGTCACTAGAAGTACCTATTAAGTACCTAATGGCATTTTTGTACCCATTAATGGGTACTTAATGGGTACTTCTAGTGACAGTGGAAAAACACCCCTTGACTATATACATTCAGACATCTGGTGAAGATGCCACACTTTATGCTAGTCTTTTCTTCACCATTCTGGGTCTATTATCTATTGTTTTACTGTATTTGTTTTAGCTTAGGTTTTAGGCTGTATTTGCACTTTGCTATCCTGTCCCATAGTGGGTTGGATTGTTCCTGGTGCAAAACAGGCTGTCTGCATTGGGATGGCCTGTTCTGTGCCAGCTCATGCATCAGCTACAAAGCATATGGCAGGGAGTCAGCATAGAAGGCTAGAAACAAATAGGGATGTGCACAGATATTCAAAGATTCGAAAATCCAAATAGAATCCGACAAATATCAACATTCAAATTTGAATCAGATTTTCAAAAATCCGAATTAATGCATTCAAACGAATTCCAGATATTCGAAAATCCAATATGAATTTTTGGATAATTCAAATGAAAAGATATGCAAGTATCGCATATGAATATAATACACATTTGCACTTATAATGAGGGATGAAAACGGGATGCGCACAAATTAGAAAATTGGAGACGAGTGCTGCCGACATTTGCATTTTCGAATTCAAATCGGATTTTTGAAAGTATGGATTCGGATAATCCCGATTTTTAAAATTTGAATCGAATAGTATATTCAAATACTTGATTCGACTCGAATTTGAATGCAAATGTTTTGGATGCACTGTTGAACATTCCTTATTGTGCTGCCAAAATCTGCTCCTGTGGTGTGCTATACCTCCTCCCAGTATGTTAACAGACCTCAAAAAAGATCTCTACAGGGATGCCATTTTGGGGGGCCTAGCCTAGTCTATGGACCATTCTGAGTAGATGGAGGATGAGGGGTCTCTGCTATTTGACATATGGGGTGTTTTTCCACTGTCACTAGAAGTACCCATTAAGTACCCATTCATGGGTACAAAAATGCCATTACGTACCCATTAATGGGTACTTAATGGGTACTTTTAGTGACAGTGGAAAAACACCCATGGATTACAGAAGCCTAGACCGTACCATGGTTTTGTCTTCCACCTAGTGTGGAAAGGCCTTTAATACTGCCTTTGATGTAACCTGCTTGAGACCTTTTGGCATAAAGTGGGGGGTAGATTTTTTTTTTAAGTGTGCTTATACCAATCATAATAGTAGTTCAAAGCAAATAACATCAAGGAATTACCACAAGATATCCCTGAACCTTATATCAGTGATCTTAATAGCAACTCACTAATAAAAGTTAGTAAGATATCAACTCCTGATCCCCAACTCCTTGGACAAATGTTTGAAATTCCAGTCTGTGGATAATCAGATCACAGGTCCATTCTTATTTAACATTTCATGAAGTTTCACTATTGATCAAGTTACAGATTTGCTCACATCATAAACTGACAGCTGGAAGACATTTTTCTCTCAATACCAGGAAATGCAAATGAAAACAGTTCCTTCCCCCACCCCACCCCACCTCACCCCACATCATGCACAAATATACAGAAAAGGAAAAATAAAAAAGGAAAAAATAAAAATGGAACTCCTTACTGTGGTACTAACCATCCTAGCGGATGGGGAATTTGCCCTACAGTGCCCGGTGATAGCGGATAATAAGGAGATATATCTGGAGGGTGCGGAGGCCGTGGAATTCCTAAGGAAGAGGAAAAGGAAGCATTATAAATGTGGGTCAGGGCAAGAAAAAAGAATAAAAATGAAAAAGGAGTAAGGAATGTCAGAAATTTCTGCATCCTGACTGCCAGTCTTTCTGCCTTTTATAACTCTACTTCCTATTCTCAAGACATGGCCTGCTGCCTTCACCTATCCTCCCCAGAGCATCTTACTTAGTACAGTAAGCAAATGAGACTCAGCTAGAGAACTAGGACATTTGATCTGTTTCTTTCCCCATAGTCAAAGACCATGAAGGACTTTGTTCTCCCAAAGTCTCAGAAGGATGGAGGCTCCCACCTTACTTTCATTTTATACCGTCACATGTGTCGCCTCCTTGTGCGGCCACCTTCAGGTCACTCAAAGGTACTTTCTAAAATAAACTGCTTTATAGCTGCAGTGTCTTCCTATTTCCAGGAGACAACTGTATTAAGTTAGAATGTTATGTTTGTTAGAGCTTATTTCAATGCTAAATTTTAAATACTTTGATGAAAAGTGATGTGCTAAGAAAACTGAGCAAAACGAAACAGTTTTGCTCAGTGAGTGTATCTGAATACTGACGAGGTAGCAACTATTTAATAAATTAATGTCTTTGTGCTTTAATTATTCATTTCCAAGTTTTTACATTCTACTTTTGTCCCAGTCTATCCCTCCACCCCTGTTTGTTCCAGTTTTGGAAAATTAAATAACAAATATAACTCTGTTAACAAGTAAGAAAGCTATTCCATCTAAAAAGAAAACCTTTAATTTCGAACGTTTATAAGAAAGGTAGAGTTAAAATGTATAAATGGTTCACATTACCCACTAGATTAAATTGTAAATATATCTGATTTCTAATAGTTTCTAGCAATTAAATAATACTTTCTAATATTCAGGATCAGGACTGTATCCTCTCTTCATTTCACAAACACAAGTGAGGTTCAAACATATAATGACAGGAATCCTGTTTAACATCAGCCTGATATGAAACAGATCAAAGGTAATTTTTTATAATGGTTACAGTTAAAGAGTGTAATAGAATTAATGCAAGAGAAAGAGCAAGTGGAGAGAAGACATCCATGGCTAGACAACTCTAGCACATCAGAATTACCTCTGCAACTTAAATAAATAAAATGTGATTCAGATATGACTAGTTTGGTGGGCAAGCGGCGAAAGGCAAAACAGCAATTGATTGCTCACTTTCTGAACATACCAAATCGTACTTTGATGCAGAGTGGTTCAAAGCACACTTCAGTGCAATCAGAGGCAAGACACCAATTGCTCTCTTGTCCTCCTCGAGCTTTATTGCACAATGCAGAGCTGACATGGTAATACAGTAAAGCACAGTATAGTACATCAAAGTTGGATATACTATATTCAGTTAGTTTTCGTTATTCCCCAGAAATCAACAAGCCTAGCTTTGCTGCTGATTGTACCCTCAAAAGGTAAAAACAGCTCCGATTAATGATGCATAAAAGGCAGAACAAATGCAAGAATGAACAATCATTGAAACACTTTTGTATTTCTACAGGATTTTTAGGGTCATCCAGGATTTAATTGACTATACTGTATGCAGCCTTTACATCCTAACATTTCTGAAGCAGAATTAAAAACAGTGAGCATTAAAACAAGAGGGGCACTCTGCATCCTTAGCTGAAAGCTTTCTTTAAAAAAAAAGTTACTAAGAGGAACTTTTAATCTCCAAATTAAATCTTCCTGTATGACATTTTAAGGCAGACACAGGGTTTTTTTCCATTACAGAACCCAAACAGATTAATTGAGCTTTAACCATACAGTGGACTGTTTGCACATTTGGAAGAATGTTCATAGAAAAAAAGTAAACAGTCTACAGATGATAATCATATGTTTTACAATAACCATTTAAACACTAATTATTGGAGTGTTATTATTTAAATCAATGTCAGATTCAGCTGCCACACACTTATAAATCTAAAGATGGCAGGATGATTCCCCACCCCTTAAATTTAGATCAAGTCAGGATTAAATCAAATCCAAAAGAAACCTACAGGGGGCATGGTAGGCAGGGCAGTAGGAAAATAGGAAAATTTTGTGGGCTGCACTTGGATACAATATCTAAATATGGCAATCACAACTGTGGCAGTTCACTGACATGTATTCAGGGCTTCAAAGTTACTTTTTAATCATACAGAGTTAGTCTAAGAAACAAAAAGCCTTTTGACAGTTTTGTGCTGTGTGAAAAACAAAGACTAACACAATTGCGTCTTCCAGAGTAACAGGTTAACCAGGAACAACAACAAAATTAGGTTTAACTAATAAAGGTTTTAATCGTCCATGAGACCTGATTTCAGACTCCACAAAACTAAACAGGTTATATTCCCACAACATGAATATTAAGGGCAAGAATGCTATCAACTAGGATAGCATTTCCGCACAATTTCTACTGGAACAGTTCCCAGCCGGAGTGATCCAGCTGTTGCGGAATAAGGTGATCTGGCCTTGGGCAACCTGTTATAGAACAGCCCCTGAGAGCTTAGGAGCCTGTTGCAAAAGCTCCAACAGCCTTGAACAAATGTTCCTTCCAAAATGAGTTTCCCTACTAAACGAGAACAGAGTCTAGCTGCCCCTGGACCTTTTAAAAAGTGTCTACCGGTATTCAGATCTAGGCAGCCATTTTGGACACCTAGACTGAGCTTCGTACTATACAGTGCAGGTGAAGCAGTCTAGTTGGGAGTGTGGCTTTGTCCGTGCTCCACCAGAGTGTGGAAAGAGAGACACAGGAGAGGTCTAGGAGAGGTCTAGGCCTTCCATTGTACCAGTTTACCAGTGAGTGCTGTCCAAGTTACCCTTGGACAGTAAAAATACGGATGTGGTGACCATTCTTGAGACTATGGACCGATTTAGAAAATGAGCACATGCTGTGAGTTACTATTGTTTCTGATTGCTTATCCTTTGCCAAGCAATAAAAAAGAGAAATCGAGAGCTTACTGTGCAAAAGGGAAGTTCTCAGCATTATAATTTTCTCCTTAGCACTAGGTTGATGACTGCTGTATAAAATAGTATGGTACATAGAAAGGTAAACAAGTGGCTTTAAAACTGGGAAGGAAAAATGGTATTTCAAATCCTGCAGTCTTCAAAGCCGTTTAGCAAAGGAATAAAAATTATGGAAAACGTACTACTTTTATTCTGAATGTAATCATTTTTTAGTAGTTGAAGTGAGACTATCAGGAGTAGCTAGCTCTTTGGATCACTGTGTAATCGGCACCATGTTACATGTAGGACTACAGATGTGTAGAGACTAAAAGCTTTTAGATTCTTGTATTTAATTACCCCACCTCATAAAAAAATGTATTATAGACCACATTGTAGTTATTCCTGCTTAAGTGCTATCAATAAGTGCTTCAGTGACAGAGGGATGACAGTACAACTTCAGCATTCTACTCCCAGCATTCCATGCAAGTTCAGCTACCAGGTGTTTTGTTCGGAAACACACCTGGAAGATCATAGTCTGCAAACCACTGCTTTATGAAGCCTCCCTTGCTCAAAACACTCCCTTCTGAAACACCCTTTTGCAAAAGTCTTCCAACTTACCTGTTTTGGGGTCTACGTCAGCTGGTAAGTGTGGAGGGGGGTTGCCTGGTGTGAAGTGCTCATTGCTGTATGTAATAAGCGGCGTAAGAGGATGTACATGGTGCGGGTGCTGCACAACTGGGACTTTGTTAGACTGTGGAAAGAAAATGGAGATTGTGAGAAACAGACTGCTTTAATGAGGCCATGCAGGTCAGATATTAAGATTAATTGAGATTGGGCCTGATGACCTCTGTGAGAACCCTTTCAGCTCTGTGATAGGATGCCGAGGAACACAAACAAAGCCCAGTATTATAAAATTACTCACAGATGTTTTGTACACACCACAATTGCCATCAGAAAGTCTTCAGATGTGTTTGTTCTTTTTACTCTGTAAGCTTATTGCTTTTTGCATGCCCGATACCTCCTTTTCCAACTCTTCGTTAGGGACATCAACTAAGATTAACTCACTGCTATTAAAGATCACATATTGCCTTGTAAGCTTGGACTTGAAAACTGAACCTCTTTTAATCACTTGCAAAGTATTCTCCCTGCAGCCATTCTGTGGCTGTATTTACACACAACACCAACAAAAAGGCATTCCAAAAGCACCGCAGAGATGGTGGCACATGGCACTCAAGTTCTCATCCCATTTCTAGGCCACCTTTTCATTAGACGGAGGAGGAGCAGGCTGTCATATGGATCATCCCACCACCAAAGCATCTCTAAGATGGCTCAGTGGTGTTTTCTTTAACTGTGTGTGAATGCAGCCTTTGTCTTTGCAGTGTACGCAGGTGGCAACAGAATGTCCTACTACTACCCAGAAAACTGGCCTTATGAAATACAGAGTAATTCTGTTTAGGTATATTGTTTGTACAGTGCTTAGGTAAAGGCATAAAGCATAAATCTTAAGAGGAAACAACAGCCTAAGGGAGCAATTAATTGGGTGATTACTATAAGGTATAAAAGTTGCACGGATTCCTTTCACCTATCTGCAGCAGCCATTAACGTACTGTTCAAACTGCTGACACAGAACTTTCACTCACCGTCAGATGTGTGTGCTGCAGAGTTCATCTCAGGACACATATCTGGCCAAATGTGAGACCTAAGTGTCAGCAGTTCAAAAGTTATATTATTAGCGGGCAAGCACAGGCTATAGCCAGTTGTACATCCAATGCATCCAGTAATGTTAACATTCTTATTTGCCTTGATCCCTCCGATTTTTCTTTCCCATATTCTTTTTAACTATGTCCTTAAGGTACTCAAGTGCTATTACATCATTAAGCAGAAAGGATTTGCATCTTCTTCTATAATCAATAGAACATATTTCGGTTGTGTTTTTAAATTTATACATATGGCTATGACAACGGCCTAAATCATTTCTGGAGACTCTAATCCACTAAAATAACTACCAGATGCAGCAATACAGAATAGAGGAAGCTGCCACTCTACATAGATTCATCTGGAAATAAGGAATATAAAACTAAGGGGCACTTGCTTTGGGCCAAATATGTGTGATATTTTTATGGAAAATTCAGCTTCAGAATTAGGGAAAAAGAAATTAGAAACACTTATAGTGTTTATGTCTGTGTGTATAGGTTGGTGGGGGAATATTGCATTTTCTTTTACAGTTCAAAACCAATGCAAAATTAGTATTTATTAATAAAGGATATATAATTACATTAAACAAAAAACAGGATTTTTTTTAAGACAGATAGCTTGATCATCAAGAAAAATAGTCACTGAAATAAGCAAATTGCTTGACATTTTTTCTATGAGTAATCCAATTCCCCAGAAAACCCTATTCCCTATAGAGGATTTACACTAAAATCCTGCAACAGGGGCATTTAACAAGATTAGGTAGCAGCAAAGATAAAGAGGCTACTATTAGATGACGAATGGATTAGAGTCAACTTTCATTTACAAATATGTCTTCATTTCCTTTTATTACTTAAGTAAGGAACAATTTGCATTAACATCAAGGAATCACATTATAAAGAATGAGGGACATTGCAATGGTGCCCACAAGCACCACTTCAGTCCTGAAAATAGTAGGATTTTTAATTTAATTTAATTTTGTGTGTGTGTGTGTTAATTAGCAATGAGTATTCTCTCAAAAAGTAAGGATCATTTTCAAGTGAGGAATATTTTATCAAGACAGTGAAATCTAGATTTTGTTTTCTCTTTTGCTTAAAAAAATAAGTGCACATTTTGCTGATTTCCTTTCAAGCACCAATTATATTTTAAAATTCTGCATGTCTTAATTTTACAACATGGAGAAACAGAAGTTTAAACCTGTTAACAATTAACTTTAAATTCTTGCATGGCCACAGTTATTCAGTTCATTCTGTTGAAAAGTATACTTCCAAGTATAAAAGCTTTCCGCTGTAAGGCTGCAGTCCTGTGTGAATACTTGATACAGAATGAGTTTCTGAACAGTCTGACTTACCTCTGAGTAACATGAATGTGCTATATGTATTTTTTGAAGAGTTTCCTAACCATGGTTTTGTCTGCTTTTTCCTTCCACACGTAACCAATAAATGAATAAAGAGAGCTTTGTGCCTTGTGTTGTAAACTCTTAAAAACAACTGTTTTAAACAGATCAGGCTATCAAGAATATTTATGCTGTGTTCTGTTTCTAGAGAACTACCTTCCATTTAAGAAAGCACATTAAAGGTTACACAGTCCAAAGAAGAATCACAGTACAGTAGCTATTACATCCTACTCAATGAGATTTCAGTCAAAATATTAAATGGGGTCTATGCTGAATTCTCGGGTGCCACTTATATCATCTTCCAGTCTCCAGACCACACCTCTTACAGTGACGCAAACAACTTCCATAAGGAAACATTATGGGGTGGGCGGCAGACTTTTTAAGCATGTCCAAGTAAAGTAATGGCTCAAGAGTAGCCTGTCTTTTTGTGTATAATGTGGACCAGGTAACAAACATGCCATCACAATCCCTAAACACAACCTTAAGACAACTCTGGTACAGAAATATATTTTATGATGACACTTTCTGAAGTTCCAAGATCACAGTTTTACTTTCCTACTCCTATGAAGCATGCCAGGGCATTTCCAGTGCGTAGAAGAATTCCTGTGCTTCATATTCCCTGCTCAATCATGTATCTATAGTTCTCAAGAATCTGAATTACACTGACTTACACCACTGAACCTGGCCCACAGAGGTTCCTGACATCTCTCTATGCTTTAAGAGTGACCTCATTCATAGCCTAGCTACAGATGATGGTAGCAACGTCATTGGAATAATGTCATCGCATAACTGAAACATTCTATTTTGCTAGTTGCTATGTAGAAGGTAGAGGTAAGAGTAGGGGTATCAGCAAAAGAAGTTAAAGTAAGAACATCTGTGCTTAGTTTATAGGAAAACCAATTTATAGATAATTAACAATACAAACAATTTTGGAAGTATATTTAGTTGCTGGAGAAACAATGTGGGATTACGGATTGATATGAAGTACACATTCATTTTAAGGAACAGTACATAGGATGGCACTTTAATTTTGGTCTTGTTCCTTTCCTTTCTTTTCCTTTCTGATGTGAACAAAGTTTGCCTGAGAAGCCTCTCCTGATACTCAATCACTACAGAAGATAAAGCGCAGCACTATAAGGTCATTTTAACAATCTCCTTATTCACGGAAAAACATTCTCCCTTAAAGCATATTGTTTTTAAAATTTTATTCATGCTTATTTTATTAAAACAGCTAACAGCTATTTGAAAGAAAAACAATTGAAAAAGGTTTTTTTATATAAAGTTATTTTTAAAGTTTATAATAAAAGCAAACTGAAACGGAAAGTGGGTGAATAAGAATTAAAGCACTCCCTTTGTTTTAAATTCAGCACTTAACATTCTGGACTGAAAATAAAATAAAAATACAAACAATAGGAAAAGTTTATTCCTCCCCCCTTGATTGTGTCGATGCCTGAAGCAACGCAGACTAAATTGCACTCATGAAATCAACAATGAAGTTACCAAACAAGAATTAGGAATGGTTTAGCGCATGTATAAACAAAGATAACATGAACCATATATGAGAGTTTTCTATTAGAAATTTAAGCTCAAGCGTATTTGAAAGCGACAGCTGTGTATAAGCATGGCACTATATATATGTGCAGAAACTGTTACCAAAATGAAAGCTATTTGCACACAATGGCAATAATTACAATGGGTAAAGTTACGCATCAAATGCTCAAGTGCCCATCGCTTTACTCCAAAACAAATCGGGTCCATGTAAAATATTTACGGAGGCAGAGACCTCCCAAGCATATTTAAACCATAACTTTTTGTTAGCCTGCAGAAAATGTTTTGTTCATATTCTAAATTTTCTGTTGACTGACCACATTTTAAGGCTATGCTAAATCTTAAAATCAAGATCTATTTGGCCTTAATTCTTCTCTTGTTGCAGAAATGACAGAGCTATCATATAAAATAATCAAGTGCTAATGCATGTATCTCAATATTTTTGATGCAGATTGGCAGAGGCTCTTCAGGATTTCATGCAATTGGCTTTCTGTTGCACTCTGGAGATGCCTGGGTCTTTACTAAGACCATCGGCATGCAAAACCGGTATTTTACTATTGCGCTAAATCCCATTCCAAAAAGTATTTAAACACAAAAGGACTCTCATGTCTAATCTCTTCATCAACCATTATCAAAAACTAAAGTTTGTCTATTTTTCCCCTCGCTGTGTCCACCAATCTAGTATTCCAATGGCATTTTCTCATTCTGCAGAGTAAAAATGAAGTAGACACTTCAGACTATCTTTATATGACTCAGTTATAAACAAAAAGAGATGAGTGGATTTAGGTTTTTCTGTTCTTCCTTAAGAGGTGGTATTGGAACACATTTGGCTTGAATTACTTTCTCCTTCTAGGGGTAGTTCTAGGCACAAATGGAGAATGCCGCTCACCACACATATAAAAGAGTTATTCCACATTTTCCAGATGATTTTATTTAGTGGTCACACAATTGTTATGAAAGCCAATGAAAATGGTAGGAGGAAACAGCCTTGAACCTAGAATGATTCACTAACTTCTTATTGAATATGGAGAATTAATCTAATTCATGTTCACTGTAGGGAAATTATTTTAACCAAGAGCATTTTAAATCTTTCCTTCGGACTATCTAGACTTCTTGTATACACACACGTAAACACAGTGGCAGACACATATAGACCTACAATCAAGAAAGTATATTCTGCTAAAACATCCCTTGCTATTGAAAAGATGTCCTTATTAATCTGAATTTCAAGACACAGTACATGGGTCTTAACGTCATTACAGCCAAATATTTTAAGGGCTATATTTACAAAACAAAATATTCAAATTTCCCATAAGAGTAACAGTAATAAATAATAACAACAACATAACTAAAATATCTTAATTCAAAGATTTTTACCATATTATAAAGACACAGATTAACAGTCGCTATCCAGGATTTCTTCCAGATAGTTTTTTTTCTTTCAAAAACCAGTTCATATAATTCTGATGCTTGGAAAGGATGGGGTACTGAAACACTGTCCCCAAAATGTAACTTTTGAAATAAAGAATGCAGTCATGCCTGACTAAGAATTTTAGCCCGAAACTTACTTTTTCATAGCCTACAGTATTCCGAATCCTTTCAAAGTTTAATTTAGCTCATTTCTGCTTAAAGTTTTGACCTATAGTTACCAGCTATTGTAAATGAAGGCAAGGCCTCTTAAGCTCCCTTGGGCATAAAATGGGACTCAGTTTCTTCAATCATGCAAAGTACCAACAATCCGGTAAGAACAGTACAGTACTGGAACAAATGTATGCATCTGGACATATTTTAACTTTATACTGGTTTTCTTTTAGTAAAAGCCAATTAGCTAATTAACGTCCAGTATTTTCACAAACTGCAAAATGTCTGAAAGGTTCTTTGTTTTAACCTCTGAAAATACCCACTCATACTCTGGTCATCTTATATGTTTGACACTTTATATACTCTCCCACAAGGAAGATATAGCAGAAGATTGCAAAAGTTTCCCGCTTAAATAAGAATACAAGGAGGTCACAAATCCCAGGAAGGTCAAGGAGACTTATTCCCAAAGTTTTTTCACCAACATTTAGTACTTTCATAGGCACACTACTCTATAATACTTCACACAGAAGATTCTATGCGAATTATTGTTCATAATTTTAAGACATATCCTTGTTGATCAGAAAGGAAGCTTTGATGTACCAGCATCTGAAACTTACTAGATGCAGATTTAATGTATACTTGGAAATTGTGTTATTGTACTTATGCTTTCTTTTTCTTTTCCTTTTTTTGGGACAGAGAGCTGTGCATGGAAATGCATAGGCAAGATGATCATACTCTTCTTTGAACAAATTTTCAAATATTTTTCAAAAAACTGCAGGCTTCACTTAGTTTCTCTCCTAAATTATACTTACTTCATAATTCAGAGAAATAATGTTAGACATGGCATTTATATTACTTGAAAGAAGTCATCATCTACATAACTGAATGAAAGTCTACATTATTCCAGATCATTTTTGCGACACTGTAAACAGATTAATGATTTACAATCACAGGTGCTATGTCCAATGTCAGTTGTGATGGCAAAATGCTTTCTTTTAGTTTACTACAAGCAGACAAGGAAACACTGAGTGCACGCAGGTTTTCATTCAACTTTATATTTACAATCAACCATAAAAAATATGCTGATGTTTATTGTTTTTACTGACATGTTAACTGTTTTACTATTGGTATAATAGAGCAGAGAAGGAAAAGGAGAATTATTAATCTGACTCCTGGAAGGACTAATCAATTATTTTGAACAAATGCATTCTTGTTATAGCTAATATATTTAGGATAATGAAAGGAGTAAATTATAGTTTTGGATTTTAAATAACAGTACCTGAATTGCATTATCAGAACTGTTCATTTATACTTATCATTCTTTTGTTTGTTTTCTGGATTGCACATATTAAAAGTGATGAGAAGCTTATGCAAAATTAATAGTTTTTAGTAAACTGGATTTTGAAGTACAGTGAAAATTCAGAATAAAGGGAATTCTAAAATGCAAGATTACCAGTCTCACTAAAAGTTATATAGATATGCACAAAAATATAGTACTTACAGACAGCAACAAGTAGCATTAAAATTTATTATTAAACATATTCCTAAAATAAGGAAGATGGGAGGAAAGAAGAAAGATTCTGTACATAATAACAACAGTTTTTGAAGACTTGGGAAAGTTATATATGATGAGGCCTAAAGTCCAATGAAAATTGTATTTGCAACAACTGAATCACGTTCTGTTGATGACTTCTTTTAAAAAAATCAATAACACACTTTTTTAAAAAAGGACTTCTTTTGGATTTCTTTAAAAATATACACAGACACTATAACAAATTATTGACTCGCTCTTTGTTGTTCATTATATAATAATCTTTTCATTCATATATTGGACAAGCCTTATATACAGTGTGTGACTTTTCTCTCTTTTTATATATATTGTCAATTTAGGATTGCAGCTGAAGTAAGATTTATTTGCATATGGAACTATAAAAAATACCAAACACCCATATTTAACTAAGATACACAAACTGACTGCTTAAACTGACTGCTT
Source organism: Aspidoscelis tigris stejnegeri (assembly GCA_023333525.1). Lineage (NCBI taxonomy): Eukaryota > Metazoa > Chordata > Lepidosauria > Squamata > Teiidae > Aspidoscelis > Aspidoscelis tigris. Next base: position 62,924,001 of record JALMGA010000002.1, on the reverse strand, counting down.
AATAAGGGGAGGGAAAACTATTAAATAAAATGTATATGTCTAAGATTATAGGCAAGCAAAATACTGAATCACTGATGAATTCAAGCCCAGTTGTGAAAATTCAACCCTTTTCACTCAAAGTTACTCTTCTTAATGACATTTGCTTAAGCCAAAATAGAACAATTCTTTGGTAAAGGAAATTCATACAATGAACTATCTTAATAATTAAAGAAAAGTAAACATTTTGAAAGAGGAAATGTTTGATTATACCATACCATATGATTTTAAAAGAAAATTCATGAAAGCGCGTGTGCACGAAACACGCATACACAAAACACACGCCTGCTTTTGTTGGCATACAACACACAGCAGTATAAACAAACACAACCAGTGATATGTTATGAAATACTCCTTGCCCCGTGACAACTCTTCATAATGAAAACGGTAAACTTCTCTTCAAAGTCAAGGAATGGGAAAAGAAAAATTCACTCCATCATTTTTTAATTCTCCTATTCCTTTGCATGGGAGGAAAAGGGCATGGATCCTTTGTGTTCTATAACTATCGTAACATGTTAAGAACTGTCAGTGACAAGTCACCCCATCCCCTCCCCCAAAACGACCCTCACTGTATTTTTTTTTAAGTACTGAACAAAGGTCACAGCTTGAATGCACTGTTCTAGCTCTCCCCACTTTTTAGGAATAGAAATGTTTCCACATAGCAAGAATACAAACAAACACAGAACTAGTTTAATGGTCAAGACTGTAAAACATGCATGTGAGTGCATGCACACGTACTCTCTCTCTCACTCACTCACATGCGCGCACACACACACACACACACACAGTCGCACAAATGCTACTCACCCAGCAATTCAAATTGAGATGCCAACAGCCAAACTGCTGGAACAGAGAGAAGCCAGAGGCGAGCGCTCCTGCTTTACCACTGAAGTCTTCCATTTGCACTAAAACTGCATCCCTCGGGTACATCACAGCTTTCCTTTTCTTACTATTAATCTAAAAACTTTCTCCCCCTTCACTGTCTAGATGCCAATTGTATTAGTTTTATATTATTTCCCTTCCAGGTCTTCACTTTCTGTCTCCCTCCCATCCCCTGCCTGCATTTTCACTTAGAGTATGGTCCTAAAAGATCAAGATGTTTCCAGTTTTGAGGCCTGGCGTTCTCTGAATGCTTTACGTCCATTGTGACATTGGTTGTTGGGTGAGAGAATTTTCCTACAGACTGCGGTGGATATCAAAACTCAAAGTAATCACATCTATTTTCTAATACACAAATTCTCATACCACCTCCTTCCCAAATGCCTGCTAAGGATAGCTAAAAATGCAGTTACCTTGGAAATCAATGACACTGCTGTTACAATTCAGCAAGTACAGGTAACAGTGTGTGTAGTAAGACAACAACAGATAGCCATTTGGGAACATGAGCACCTAAGTGTAACAAGCAGTCACTTTATCTCTGATGCTGTCAGATCCCACAGAACAATTTTTTTCAGGAGTCGCTTAC